>JANBXA010000337.1:5865000-6520000 GCA_030556225.1 Cricetiscus sungorus | reverse complement strand
TAATTATTTCTTACTTTCCAAGCCCAGTTTCCCTTCCCTCCTCTTCTCTTCCTCCCCCCACCTCTCATCTGCTCCTCCAAGAGGGAAGCCCTCCCCTAGGAAGTCTACTAAGTCTGTTCCATCATCTTGTTGAGGTGGGACACCCCCCCTCCACTGTCCTAGGCTGCGCAAAGTATCTCTCCACACAGAACGGGCTACACAAAATCTGTTTGTGCATTAGACTTAGATCTTGGGTCCATTGCCAGTGGCCTCATGCCCCTCAACCAAAGAACAGATAAAGAAAGTGGTGCATTTACACAATGGAGTACTACTCAGCAGTAAGAAACAATGACATTTTGAAATTTGCGGGCAAATGGATAAAATTAGAACAAAACACCCTGAATGAGGTAACCCAGACTCTGAGAGACAAAATATAATATGTACTCACTCATAAGTTAGTTCTATGTCTTAATTGGAACTTTATGTAGTTCTTTTGGCCTTAAGCAAATATGTGTGCATAATTAGAGGACTGACCCTTAAATGACTTCCCCTAATTTTTCACCTCCTTCCAATCTATACCTTTAGATGGGCCTCATTTGGGGCTCCTTGACTTCAGGCTTGTCCATGTGACTTACTTTAGACAGTGTCATATGTGTAGAAGTATTGTCTTCTGTTTCAGGTGTGGGCTTTAAAAAGACCATGCGTAGTTTCCCGTTGTTCTCTTGAACCTCCATTATCATAGTAAGAAAATCTACTTCAAACCAGGTGGTGGTGGCACACACCTTTATTCCCAGCACTAGAGAGACAGAGACAGGAAGACCTATGTGAGTTCAAGGCCAGTCTGTTCTATGGAGCAAGTGCCAGGACAGCTAAGGCTACACAGAGAAACACTGTCTCAAAAAACAAACAAACAAACAAACAAACAAAAATCCCAAAAAACAAAAATGGAAGGAAGGAAGAAATAAAGAGAGAGAGAAAGAAAGAAAGATTTACTTAGTTGTCACACTTGTTCAAGAAAGATGAGAGTTATATTGAACTAAACCAAAAACATAAACTGGAACTGCTGCGACCACAAAAAAAAAATACAAAACAAAAACAACAACAACAACAAAAAACAAATCCCTAGTTCGTCTAGAAATATGTTAGGTAGATGCATGCCTTTTAGAAACTGCTAAGACTCTGGTTGTTTCTCATGCAGCATTACCTGACTGACACTTCTTACTATATTTACTTTATTTATTTATTTTTGTGTTTTGGGGGACAGGGTTTCTCGGTGTAACAGTTCCTGGCTGTCCAGGAATTCACTCTGTAGACCAAGCTGGCCTCAAACTCACAGAGATCTGCCTGCCTCTACCTCCCAAGTGCTGGGACTAAAGGTGTGCATCACCAACACCCAGCTCATTCTACTGTCTTTAAAAGCTGTCAGTTTCCTCATCTCAGAACTGACTCCTAACTAAGTTGAGAACTCTGTTATTTTTTATCATACTTTTGCCAAAAAAAGACCAAAACCAAAACCTCTTTATATGTAGCTGTTTTTTTTTTAAAAAGTAAACATTACATCTCTAAAACAGATTTCAGAAAGTGTTGCTCTTCTGAGTGTATGTCGGTTATGTATTTAATGTCACCCACTGAACAGTATGAGTCTACCAATCAAGGCTGAAGACCCACATGAAATGTTCAGTGCTTGAGCCTCAGATAGACAGTCCACATTGAATTTCTGTCCTTCAAAGTAACCTTTCCTGAACAAGGTCCTACTTATTTTTTGCTTGCAAACAAGTAGACCTTGGAGGGAGAGGGATAGAAAAATGGACAATCAGCATCTCCTGAAATGCAGAAAGAGTTTAGAGTGTGGGATTATATAATGCAAGCCCAAAGTATCCAATCAGTATTTACCTTTGAGGATCAGTAATTAAGGATATAGAGATAGAGCAATTGTTTGGGATTATCAGAAGGACCACTAGGTGTAGTCTCAGATCCTTGTTGGAGAGAGGCAGGGGGAGGTTTAATGGAAGAGAAAAGAGACATGTGAACACAGAACTAGACACAGGAGTAACCAGGACATCACCATCCATGCAAGTGACTACCAGAAAAGACAAACGTGTGCTCACTGCCTTGTGCCTCTGGAGGGAGCTCAGCTGTGCTACCGCTTTGGATTTTAGTTCGATGACACTGTCAGGAGACTCAAGTCAGTCACATCTGGTGTAAAGGTCCATTTCACAAGAAGGAGCTCCACCCCCATTATCCCCTTTTCTACACTGTCCAAGTAGATGTCAAACAAAAAGCACTGAGCATGGTTTCCTCTGCTTGCAGACACTCCAGTCTTGGGAACAATTCATTCTTTCCCTGACAGCCCTTTCTGGGGTTTCCCATGTGGAAGAGAAAATCATTTTAAAGTTATTTCTTAATCACATTTTCTAAAATAAGATTAAGAATATGGGCATATATAATTCATCAAGTAGTGAAACTTGCAATGAAAAGATACATTTTACTTTTTTCTTTTTTTACTGAAGAAGCATCACCCACGCTCTAGCCTAGAGACAGTCAGAAGGTCTGGTCTAATTCAGCTGTTCCCATCATCTCAAGCTTTGAACATTGCCCAGAAGCCAATTCAGTTGTGCATGGTTTGTTCAAGGACGATTAGAGTTCAGGCTGATCTTCTTTTCCTAATTGTTGAAGCGAACAAGGAGTCCTAAGGCTGTCCCCAGATCAGGGCAGTCTGCTTAATAATCACTCCTCGTTGGCTTCTGAGCACTGTGGAAGAAGATGGGTCCCTGGCAGAAGCAGCTGGGTTATAGATTTGCTATCTTAAGCCCCTCTGAGTGTTCAAATAAACCTCAGATGCAAAGACTTGTCAAGGTTTAGAGTAAAAGCTCTCCAAGCTACACATTGTCAATAAGATGCTATTGAATTCACCCTCTCATTCTTCTGCTTGTCTTTAAAATACCAGATGGGTTTTTAGAGAATTCACCGTGTCATGCAGGTAATGTCATTTTGAGTTGTTGGCAGGGAATTCTTAATGAAATCTCAATAGTGTGATACTGTTTTTTCAAATCAGCAAATATTTCACATAAAAAAGAAACCTATTCTCTCCCACCATACTTCTGGGGAGGTGTGTGTTTGTGTGTGTTTGTGTGTGTCCGTGTGTCTGTGTGTATTTGTGTGTGTATGTGTTTTTGTGTGTATTTGTGTGTGTATGTGTGTGTGTGTTTGTGTGTCTGTTTCTGTGTGTGTGTGTGTCTGTGTGTATTTGTGTGTGTGTCTGTGTCTGTGTTTGTGTGTCTGTGTGTCTTTCATAACCAGACTAAAGTTTCCTGCCCATTCCCTTTAGGCTGTGTACCTGCAATTTGATCTTGCACTGTAATAGCTCAGTTTTGCTTAATCTGATTATACTTGACTGAAAATGAAAAGCAGTGTTTATATGATATATTGAAGGCTTTGCAAAGGGAACCAACCTTCTAGCAGACTGTAACAGTTTAATGCAGGGTTCCTCAGCAGTATCACATTGACAAGCAGGGCCAAATTATTCATACTTGTAAGGGGAGTGCAATGTCCCTGTGTGTTACAGGATGCTGAGCATCGTCCCTGGCCTCTTCCAGCTACGTGCACAAGTGTACCAGTAGCCCTCTCTTCATCATGTGGGGTGAGCAAAAATGTAAGTATTGCCAAGTAAACCCACTTTTAAAAATTTGCTTGAGTCAGAGGTAAATTGTATTAAAACAACAACAATAAAACCCTTGTATTAGAGGACTGGAGGGAGTGATGGCTCAGTCTGTAAAGTGCTTGCTATGCAAGCCTGAGGAACTGAGTTTGATCCCCCAAGGCCCAGGTTTAAAAAAAGAAAAGCCAGATGTGGCAACATCTGCCTCTAATTCCAGTGCTGAGGAAACAATGACAAGAGAACCCCTGGGGCTCACTGGCCAGACACTCTAGCTACATTGGTGAGCCCCAGGTTTAATGAGAGACTCCGTCCCAAAAAGAAAAATAAACATAAAATAAAGTGAAGGGAAATTGAGGGAGACATGTTGTTGATTCTAGCTTCCATAAACTTGTCCATGCAATGTTTGTGCATAATTACACATACACATGCACACACACTGCTTCCTGGAACTCATACTGTTCTGCAATCCTCTCCCAAACTGAATCGAGCTAATCCATGCAGTCAATGGGATATTATGAGACTGAAGAGAATATGACTTTTGTTGTGGTTGTTGTTATGTTTTGTTGATTTGTTTGTTTGTTTGTTTTGAGGTAGACCATGTGAGATATTGCTTTTTCCTATTCCCTGCCATGAGGGAAATTAGCTGTCATTTAAGGATTTTCAGCAAGCTCATGGAGATGTCTGTGTTCCAATATTAGCCCTTGTTAAACTACTTTGTAATTCATTTACATGTGCAATCAATGTGCTAATACAATTGCCATAGTATTGTCCATCACTGGTATGTTTCTTAAATGTGTTGGAACTTGTTGTGTCACATAGAAAGCTGAGCTATACAATTTCCTTGTTACTAAATTTTCTTTGTCTACTAAATGATGCCCAGTATGTGAGCTGAAGTTCTCTGTTTTACAGTTTGGTAATTCTATTTAAAAAACAACAACAACAACAACAACAAAAATGGAACTAGCATGCCTTGCTAGTGACTGTGAAGTTTCCATGGTAAGATGTAGCCCATACCACAAGGCCTCAGCTCAACTTTCCTTCAGACTTGCTACATCCTCTTTGAAATGTTCCAAAAGAGTACTTAGGGGATAGGAGCAGTCTTTCTTGTACCTCTATTTCACTGTCTCTTCAAAATAACATCAAACATATTTCTTCTAGATTTAAATATTGAATACTACTTGGATAGAAAAATAAACTGAGAACACCAAACGCTGGAAATTCCAGGGCCATATCAATGGGTATGGTTGTGGCATAGCTTCTTTTCCCAGATTCCCTCTCAGATGGTAGCCCACATTCCCTTAGAACCGCCTCTACTTTTATTGTTAAAGGCAGGACAACAAACCTCCTCAATCTCCTTGGAAAGAACCTTCCAAGATCTCCAAAACTAAAATCTATATTGATGTTTCTTTATATTAAGTATGTTCTTCATAGCCTATAGGACTCATCAATCAACTGGGAAAGAATGATTTTGTCAGTTCAGGTTAGACTTTTAGTGTGACTAGCGTTGTTAGGTAGGACCACCTTCTGCTACTGAGATACCTTCCTCCATAACATTCTTCTCTCAGGGTTGTATATAAACAAGCTATCTATTTACATACTAATGCTGTATAGCACAGCACTCCAAGATGCACTGATATATAATAACATTTATTTCTCAGTAATGTGTCCTGAGTTCATCTGGACTGTGGATGAGCCCAAGTTTAGTCATCCTCATTAGAGCAGTGGCTTACATGAGAATGTGGTGAGAGTGGGAGTACAAGTGCAAAGAACCAAGCAATTTTATCTTTTAGGACTGATTAATTACTGGGATGATCTCACTTTTATCCACATCCTACTCTCCAAAGGAGACAAAAACAAGACAAAAATCAAGGAAATTGGAAATATTCTTCCTTCATTGAGGCATGAAGAAGTGAGGTAGGAAGGAAGGAATATATAATGAAAATAGTCAAACCTATGGGGCTTTTCACTTTATTTTTCTTAACCAAAATTTATCATTACAAAAATTGTTATAACCAAATTGAACTTACACTTTACAGTTTGTTAGATTAATCTTTGATTTAGAATTTACAACATTGATTTCATGGGTTACGGGGCTTTATGGGTTACTTGCTATATCACTTATATAACAGGTACACATTTTTCCCTTTTGTTTTTCATGTTAAAATTTTATGGAATTGTTGATGAGGCTGGAAAGATGGCCCAGTGCTTAAAAGCACTTGCTGCTCTTGCAAAGGACTTGAGTTCAGTTCTCAACACTCACATGGCAGCTTACAAATATCTTTATCCCCAGTCCCAGGGAACCCAACATCTTCTGATATTCCTAAGCACTAGGCATGCACACAATATACAGACAGACAGACAGACAGACAAAATATTCATGCACATAAAATAAAATGAACAGATCTTGAGGAAGAAAGGAATAAATAAATAAATAAATAAATAAATAAATAAATAAATCACAATGGGGCTGTTAAGATAACTCAAAGGGTAAAGACACTATTGCCAAGCCTGATGACCTGAGTTCAGTCCCTCAGACCCACAGGGTATGAGGAGAGAACTGACTCCTATAGTCCTCTGACTTCTGAACATACATAACACATATATAAAATAAAAAATAAAGCACTAGGAAGGTAGGGTTAAGATTGAAAGTATATCCATTGAAAATTCACTCAATAGTAAATAACATGAAACTTAACTTACAGTTGTTGGAATAAATGGAAATTTATTTGTTCTTGACTGACAAATAGTTCAAAAAACAAGGAATATTGAGTTGGTTATACTATTATTTTCTCTCTCTGACTTATGATTATTACTGCACTGATCCATGGTCATTGGTGCCTTGGTTTTATTATTTATGCAAGGAGATGGCCTGTGAAACATCAAGTCTATGTTCAAGATAAGTTATAGGGTGTAGTACCATCAGCTAACATACTCTCTCTATTTGTATTCAGAAGACAAAACTTTTTCATAAACTTGCACATTTATATCTCAATAGAAACGTATATTTTGAGCTTTATAGGAACATAGATGAGGATGAAAGCTATTTGGGAGAAATTCTAAGAAAACCAAGAACATTTACAAGAGGATCCGTTGTTCTCAATCATTCCTCCTTCTGAGTAGTCCTTACCTCGGGTATCTACTTGGAAGAAGTACAAACTCTATCCCCCACCAATGCCTCTGTTCCACTAAGGAATGTGTTCATTTGCATTTTTATCAGGGTACATAGAAATTGATAGTGAGTTTTGTAAGTTTATTGGTAATTTTGATATTCTCAAGAAGTGCTGTAGTATTTTATGAGTTGACTAATACTATAAAAGGTCTGTGGTAGTTTGAAAGAAAGTAGCCTCCAAAGGGATTGGCACTATTAGGAGGTATGGCCTTGCAGAAGGGAGTGTGTCACTGTGGGGTGGGTTTTGAGGTCTCTTTTGCTCAAGCTTCCCTCAGTGTGACAGTTGACTTCCTGTTGCCTCTGAGTTAAGATATTGGACCCTTAGCTTCAGCACCATGTCTGCCTGCATGCCTCCATGCTCCCCTTCCTGATAATGGACTGGACCTCTGAAACTGTAAGTGAGCCCTCTCAATTAAATGTTTTCATTTATAAAAGTTGCTGAGGTCATGATGTTTCTCCACACCAATGAAAACCTAACTAAGACAAGGTCTTATTTTGATAGGGTGTCCTTGGGAAACATTCTTAAATCCTCTGGGCTTCAGCTTCAATTTCTAAAATACACACTTATTTTAAAAAATAGCTAAGTTTTATGGAATGAGTATTGTACTGGTTAGTTTTTTTGTCAACTTGACACAGCTAGAATCATCTGGGAAAAGGGAACCCAAATGAGAAAATTTCCTTGTCAGATAGATTGGCCTATAGGCCAGTCTATGGCACATTTTCTTAATGATTGATAAGGGAGGACTCAACCTACTGTGGGTGGTGCCATCCCAGGACAAGTTTCTGGACTGTATAAGAAAGCAAACTTCACAAGCCACAGGAAGCAAGCCGGTAAGCAGCATTCCTCCATGGCTTCTGCTTCTGTTCTTGCCTTAGCTTTTCCTTGATGATGTATAAGGTATAAGAATAAGTAAACCTGCACTCTAGCCACGGAAGAAGGTAGGCTAACTACAGATCTTTACCTCTCCTTCTGCTCCTCCAAATCCAATCACCCAGGCTTATTCCCATCTCTGTGATAGCCTCACTTACCCCACCTCCATCTCCAGTGGATCCCACAGTTCTTCCTCCAAACTTCTTCTCCCCTTACCCATTGTTTTATCTCAGCCCTAACTCCAGAAGGCACTTTCTGGGAACACACAGGCTACTCTGACCAGGGCTAACAATAGATCTTCACCTCTCTCGCCATTCCTCCAAGTCCAATACCCCAGCCCCATCCCTAGGACTGGACCAGACCTTCTGCTGTGGCCTGTCCTCGTACCCTGCCCCCATTAATAGGGGAATAACTAAGAGGATCCTAGTGGAACACCCTGCTTTCCTTCCTTGGGTGAACACCCTCTACATACCCCGAGCCCTATTTCTAAGTGTCAATTGCCAATACTCAGAAACACATTCTACCCAGAACCCCTAGTAGCCACATCCCAGAAGAATTCCCTATCAGGAAACACACAGTTACCACACTCTTCTAAGATATCAGCTCCTAGAACTACAGTCTTCCAAATTCCAGATGCCTAGACTCCAGCATAAAAAGATAACTAACAACAGCCAGGACAATAGGTCTCCACTAGAGCCAAGCAATCCTACCACAACAGGCCCTGAATATTCCAGCATAGAGGGGAAAAACAAGAAAAAGACCTTAAAACAGCCTTGATGAATATGATGGATGTTCTTAAAGAGGAAATTAATAATTCTCTTTTAAAAAATCTATGAAAACAACAAACAATAGAAGGAAATGAATAAAAACATTCAAGACCTGAAAGTGGTAAAGGAGTCAATAAAGAAAATCCAAACAGGGAAATCTGGAAATGAGAAATTTAGGACCTCAAACTGGAACCATAGAGGCAAGACTCACCAATAGAATACAAGAAGTGGAAGACAGAATCTTGGGTATTGAAGACAGGACAAAGGAAATGCCTGCCTCAGTAAAAAAAAATGTTAAATATAAAGAACTTCAGACACAAAACACCCAGGAAAACTGGGACACTATGAAAATACCAATGCTAAGAATACTAGGAATAGAGGAAGGAGATGAATCACACTTAAAGGCAAGAAATTAGAGAAACAACACATTACAGTAGCCTCAAACAATATATAATATCTTGGAGTAACACTAACCAAGCAAGTGAAAGACTTGTATATTGGGGAATATTATTTTAAGGTGTGTGACTTTCATTTATGCTTCATTTGTTTCACTCTGTGAAGCTGTGATTCTTTGTCAGTCTAAAACACCTGATGGTTCTAATAAAAAGGAGCAAAGGTAAAACAAGAACTGCTACACGACAAGCCACAGAGAAAGACGTAAAGAAAGATATACAGAAATAGAAAAAGGAAAAAACCCAGAGGCAAAAGGTAGTTGGGATAATTTAAGAAAAGCTGGCAAGAAACAAGGCAAGCTAAAACTGGACATTCATAACTAAGAATTAGCCTCCATGTGTGATTTACTTGGGAAGTGGGTGGTGGACCCCTCAAAAAGCCAAAAGCGGTGCCTCAACCATATCTATTGATATGGCCCTGGAATTTCCAGTGTTTGGTGTTTTCAGTCTATTTTTCCATCCAAGTAGTATTAAATATTTGAATCTAGAAGAAAAGTGTTTGGTCTTATTTTGAAGCGACAGTGAAATAGAGGTACAAGAAAGATTGTTCCTATCCCCTAGTCAATCACATCTAAATGAGTTGTTGACCAAAGGGGTCCTATGAAACATTTCTGGTACTGGAAGCTGTATTTGGTGACAAGAGATGTCCAATTGGGGCACAACACTTGTATAATAAAATATTAAGACACTGAAGAAGATGTGAGAAGATGGAGAAATTTCTCATGACCACGGATCTGTAGGATTAATATAGTGAAATGGCCCTTTTACCAAAAACAGTTTATAGATTCAATGCAATACTCAACAGAATTCTAACATAATTCCTCACAGATCTTGAAAGGTCAAGTTTTAGGTTCATATAGAAATATAAAAGGCCCGGGATAGTTTTTTTTGTTTGTTTGTTTTTTTTTTTAATCCCGAATTAAAAAAAAAAATACCTGTGGGAGGTCTCACTAGTCCTGATTTCAAGTTGTACTACAATGCTACAGTAATAAAACAGGATGTTATTGGCACAAAGACAGACATGTTGATCAATGGGATTGAATTGAAGACTGGTGCATAAATCTACACACCTATAGACACCGATTTTTGACAAAGAAACTAGAAATACACACTGGAGGAAAGACAGCATCTTCAAAAATAGTGCTGTTCAAACTGGAAGTCTTCATGTAAAAGATTCCAAATAGATCCATATTGATCACCCTGTACTTAAATTATCCCAACTACCTGTTGCTGCTGGGCTTTTTCCTTTCTCTATCTAAATGGAATTGCCACATAATGATGGATACAGAGTCTCACCTGGCCACCTTGGTCACCAAAGGAAGCTTCCAGTACTGGGATTAGGTTACAACTAACTAATTTGTTGGCCAAATGGGGTCCCATGGAAATCTCCAAACAACTCAGGGTGATGCCAAGAGAATAGGTGGCTCTCCACAAACTGACAGCAAGGCCCCATAACTAAAGAAAACACCTACAAAGATCATTGAATATGGAGAAGTTGAGCTGGTGCCTACATAGAGATGTCATCCCTACATACTAGTGGCTTTGGTAAAAGAAGGTATTCTGCAGGCTACCAAAAAAAGAAATATAAACACCAACCCAGTCACAAAACCTTTGATCTACAGTGCTTTCCTGCCTGCAATGATGGCACAAAGCTTGTGGGGGTGATCAACCAATGTCTGATTTGACTTGAGACCCACTCCATGAGGTGAAACCCAAACCCAACACTGCTTGGGTGACCAAGAACCAGGGACCTATGATAAACACTACTATTCAAAAATAAATTAATAGAAATAAATTCATAAAATGACACCTAATGATATTCTGCTATACTCATAGATCAGGGCCATCATCAGAAAAGCTTCATCCTGCAGCAGATGGGAACAGAGACTGAAGCAGCATGCACCGGGCTTTCACAGGTCTGCACCAGGTCCTCTGTGCATATATTATGGCTTGTTTTAATGGAACTCTTGATGAGTAAATGAGTGGATCTCTGATTCTTGTACCTTCTCTTGGGCTCTTATCCTTCTGTTGGTTTGTGCTGACCGATTTCATTGTGATGGTTTTCATTTTATCTTACTGTATCTTATTGTTATATTTTAATATCATTTTGCAGAAGCATGTTCTTTTCTAATGAGAGGAAGAAGTAGACACAGATTGGGGTGGGGGAGGGAAGGAACTGGGAGAGTATAAAGGGAACAATAATCAGGATATGTTATGTGAGAAAATAATTTTCAATTAAAGGAAAGAATAAAGAAAAAAGGAGTAACCAAACCCTTTCCAACCCTCAAGATGTTTTTGGTTATGGTATCTATCACAGCAACAGAAAGCAAACTAGAACAAGTATGAAATGCACCCCACAGTCTCTTATTGAACGTTTGTTCCCCAGCTGCCAGCACTATTTTGGGAAGTGGCAAGTTTAGAACACAGAGCTTAGTTGGAGGAATTCAGTGATGGGAGAGGCAATATGACTTTGAGGGGTTTACCTGACTGCCTTGTCCTTTTCTTACTCTCTGCTTCCCATCTTTCATGAGCCAAACAAACTCCTTAACCATACATTGCTGCTACCATGATGTTCTACCTCACCATAGGCCTAGAAACAGAGTTAAGTAATGATGGATGGAACCCTCTGAAATATGAGCTGAGCCAAATTTCTCCTTTCTTTAAGTTCTTTATATAAGGCATTTTATCACAGGGATGAAAAAGTGAACTAATTAATACACTGGGCATGGTGACACGTGCCTAGAATTTTAGCACACAGGAAGCTTCAGCAGGAGCAATAGTGAGATCTTGTCTCATAACAACAATACATGTTAGAAGATGTTGTATTCAATATTATTAGTGCCCACCACTTCCCATGATGCTTCAATGCAGTACTCTAATGAACCAAAGGGTTAAGGCATACCTGTCAAAAATGACTACCCCACAAAGCTTTATAATCAGTAACTGGCTTCCATCACTATCATTATTTTATTAGAGTGCATCAACACAATCTGATTAGACAGGCCATCATCCCATGATTTGCATTGTTTCAGATCATCAGGCCATCAATAATATGTCAAGAATATAAATCAGTATTGCTTTTGTTCAGCTGCTGCATCATCATCACCACTAATTATTGGCTTTCTGGGATATTCTGAAGGAAAAGATGGATGGGAAATACTTTTTAATATTAAGGAAAATATATAGGAATATAAAAGCATCTTGCTTAAGACATAATATCTGGACCTGGTAGAAACTGTATTCACGTATTCACCTTCTCCTGCCTCCTCATCACAAAAGCCCCTCTCTATTTTTCTTTAAGAGAGTGATAGACTTTGGAAGGAAGCAGAACAGTTTCTACCTATACTACTTCCTTCTAAAGAGAAGAGCATTTGCTTTTATTCTTTCCTTTAATCTCCCTGAAATTCACTGACACTTATAATTTGTTATTGTCTACTCATTGTTCTAATTAGGATTCAGGTCCAAATACTTAGCTGAAAAAGTTAACTAGATCAAGAAAGAATTAGACCACTTAATCAGCAATTATTCTTGCTATGCACATAGATAATAGACACATGGACTCTTTCAAACATTTGGGGAAGTTGGATGTTCATATGCTATTTCTCTCAACTTCACACACCAGAAGCAATCACAGAGTCTCTCCTCTATGAATATTAATCCAGGTACCTTGGGAAAGGGTATGAAGATAAAGCAATCATAAAAGCAATTAAAATGGCCCTTTTGGGATCTCCTGGTCTGGTGACTGCAGTCAGAACGACTCACCCCTGGCAGATAAAGCAATCCAGAGTCTGCTGACATCACTGTGCTAGCCCACCTGTGTTCAAGGGAGAGGAAGGTCAATTTGCCCAAGGCAGATCAAGCCATCCAGAGTCTGCTGACATCAAGGTGCTGGCCTCACCTCAACCAATCAGGAAAGGGAGTCTCTTAGACTCCCCCTGCATCCATCCTGAGACCCATCGGAGTATTAGCCCTGCTTGCACCCACCAGAAGAGAACCTTAGACCAGTAGCCACAAAGAGAGAAAGAGACCCCACCTGCACCCACTGGAAGAAGGGATGAGAAGACAACAATATAAGAACACATTCAACAACAGAAAACCCAATATGACTACACCAGAGTCTAGGGACCCTACACCAGCAATACCTGAATATCCCAACACAGATGAAGCAGAAGAGAACAACTTTAAAAACATCTCCATGAAGATGATAGAGACCCTAAAAGAGGAAATGAGAAAATCCTTTAAAGAAATGGAAGAAAAGACAAACCAATAATTGCAATAAACAATTCAAACAGCAAACATTGCAAGGTTTGAATGCTGAAATAGAGACAATAAAAAAAAAAAAATAAAACCCACAGTGTGAGAGAATGCTGGAAAAAGAAAAGCTTGGTAAATGATCAGGAACTACATATACAAGAATAATCAACCGAATACAAGAGATGGATGAGAGAATTTCATGCATTGAAGATACACTAGTAGAAATAGATTCATCAAGCAAAGAAAACCTTAAGCCCAACAAATCCCTAATCTTTAACACAAAATATCCAGGAAATATAGGACACTTTGAAAAGGCCAAACCTAAGAATAATAGGTATAGAAGAAAGTGAAAAAACCCAACTCAAAGGTGCAAAAAATATATTCAACAAAATTATAGAAGAAAACTTTCCTAACTAAAGAAACATGTGCCAATGAAAGTACAAGAAGTTTACAGAACACCACATAGAGTGAACCCCAAAAAGTACCCTTGCTACATAATAATCAAAATACCAATCATACACAATAAAGAATGTTAAGAGCAGCAAAGGGAAAAGGCAAAGTAACATATAGAGGCAAACCTATCAGAATTAGGCCTGCCTTCTCCATGGAGACTCTGAAAGCCAGAAGGTCCTGAATAGATATTCTACAAACAATAAGAGACCACAGATGCCAACCCAGACTACTACACCCAGCAAAGCTTTCAATCACTATAGACGAAGTAAAGAGGATATTCCATGATAAAATCAGGCTTAAACAACACATATCCACTAATCCAGCTCCACAGAAAATACTGGAAGAAAACCTCCAACCTAAAGAAATTAACTGCACTTACAAAAACATAGGCAATAAATAATCCCACTTTACTAAAAGTCAAAAGAAAAAAAACAGGGTAAATCTACACAAAATACACACGACAAATCCAAAACAAGCAAGACTTAACAATCAATGAGCATTAATTTCCCTCAATGTTAATTGTCTTAACTCACCTATAAAAAGACACAGGCTAACAGAATGGATATGAAGACAGAATCCATCCCAATGCTGTGTACAAGAAACACACCTCAACTTTAAAGACAAATATTACCTCAGAGTTAAGGGTTGGGAAAAGATTTTCCAATAAAATGGACCCAAAAAACAATCTGGGATAGCATCCTAATATCTAATAAATTAGACTTCAAACTAAAAACAATCAAAACTGATGAAGAAAGTCATTTCATATTCCTCACAGGAAAAATCCATCAGGATGAAGTCTCAATTCTGAACATCTGTGCCCCAAATACAAAGGCGTCCACATTCTTAAAAGAAATATTACTAAAACTCAAATATCACATAAAACCTCACACACATACAGGGGGAGATTTCAGCACCCCACTCTCACCACTAGACAGAACCACTAGACAGAAACTTAACAAAGAAACAAAAGAACCAACAGAAGTTATGACCCAAATAGGTTTAACAGACATCTGTAGAACATTCCATCTAAACACAAAAGAATATACCTTCTTCTCTGCTCCACATGGAACCTTCTCTAAAAAACGAGTAACCCCCTGTATCTTATCAGACCACCATGCTTTAAAGTTAGAATTCAGTAACAACACAATTTGCAGAAACCTTTCAAACTCATGAAGCTAAACAATGCGCAATTGCACCATTCCTGGGTCAAGAAAGAAATAAAGAACTTAAAGTCTTCCTAGAGAAAATGGGGACAGGACCAGGCTACAGAAACTCACAGAGACAGCTGACCTGAAAAAGGGGGAGTTCATGGCCCCCCCAGACTGATAGCTGGGAAACCAACATTGGACTGACTCAGACCCCCTGAACATGGGTCTCAGAACATGGGTCTCAGTTAGAAGACCTCTGACAGTGGAACCAGGATATATCCCTGGTGCACGAAAGGACTTTGGGAGCACATTCCCCATGGAGGGATACTCCCTTAACTTAGAGGCAGGAAGGAGGGCCTAGATCCTATTCCAAATGAATTGACAGATTTTATTGATCCCTCTTGGAAGGCATCACCCTCCCTGTGGAGTGGGGGGAATAGAGTGGGAGGGTGGTCAGGGGATGGGAGGGAAGGAGGGAGGGAGAGGGAACTGGAATCGATATGTAAAATAAGAAAAATAAATTTAAAAAAGACTTCCTAGAATTCAATGAGAATGAAGACACAACATACCTAAACTTATGAACCACTTTGAAATCAGCACTAAGAGGAAAGTTCAGAAAACTAAGTACCCACATGAAGAAACTGGACAATTGTCACATTAGAGAAACATAAAGAAACAAACATCTAGAACATAAAGAAACAAACTCACCCAAGAGGAGTAGATGCCAGGAAATAATCAAATAGAGGGCTGAAATCAATAAAGTAGAAACAAAGAAAACAATACAAAGAATCAATGTAACAAAGAGTTGGTTGTTTGAGAAAATCAACAAGATAGACAAACCTTTATCCAAACTAACCAAAAAGTAGAGGGAGAACATGCAAATTAGCAAAATAAGAAATGAAAAGGGGAACATAACAACGGACACTGAGGAAATCCAGAGAATCTTCAGGTCATACTTTGAAAATCTGTACTCTACAAAATTTGAAAATTCAAAGAAAATGAATAATTTAAATAAATTAAATAAAGAACAGATAAGCAACTTAAATAGACCTATAACCCCCAATGAAGTAGAAGCAGTCATCAAGTCTCCCAAGCAAAAATAAATAAATAAATAAATAAATAAATAAATAAATAAATAAATAAATAAAATACCAGGGCCAGATGGTTTCAGTGAAGAATTCTACCAGAAATTCAAAGAACAGCTAGTATCAATACTCCTCAAAGTGTTCTACACAATTGAAGCAGAAGGGTCTTCACCAAACTCTTTTTTACGAGGTTACAATTACCTTGGTACCCAAGTCACACAAATACAAAACTAATAAAGAGAACTACAAAATGTTCTCCCTCATGAACATTGATGTAAAAATACTCAATAAAATACTGGCAAGTCGAATCCAAGAACACATCAGAGAAATCATCTACCATGATCAAGTAGGCTTCATCCTGGGGATGCAGGGATGGTTCAACACGAGAAAATCTATCAATGTAGTGCACCATATAAACAAATTGAAAAATAAACACATGGTCATCTCACTAGGTGCTGAAAAGGCCTTTGACAAAATCCAACACCACTTCATGATAATAGTCTTGGAGAGATCAGGGATAACAGGGACATACCTAAACATAATAAAAAGCAATATACAGTAAACCAACAGACAACATCAAACTAAATGGAGAGAAACTCAATGTGATTCCTCTAAAATCAGGAACAAGACAAGGCTGTCTACTCTACATATCTCATTAATATTGTACTTGAAGTTCTAGCTACAGCAATAACACAACAAAAGGACATCAAAAGAATACAAATTGGAAAGGAAGAATTCAAACTTTCACTACTTGCAGATGATATGATTGTTTACCTAAGTGATCTGAAAAACTCTATCAGGGAACTCCTTCAGCAAAGTGGCAGGATACAAGATTAACTCAAAAAAGTCAGTAGCCCTTCCATATACAGATGATAAATGGGATGAGAAAGAAATCAGAGAGCTATCACCCCTACAATAGCCACAAACAACATAAAATACCTTGGAGTAATGCTAACCAAACAAGTGGAAGACCTGTATGACAAGAACTTTGAGTCTTTAAAGAAAGAAATTAGAGACCAGAAAATGGAAAGATCTCCCATGCTCTTGGAGAGGTAGGATCAACATAGTAAAAATGGCAATCTTTCCTAAAGCAATCTACAGATTCAATGCAATCCCCATCAAAATACCAGTACAATTCTTCACAGACAATAAAAGAATAACACTCAACTTTATATGTAAAAACAAAAGACTCAGGATAGCCAAAACAGCATCACAATCCCTGACTTCAAGCTCTATTATAGAGCTATAGTCCTGAAAACAGCTTGGTGTTAAAGCAAAAATAAAAAATAAACAGGTAGACCAATGGAATCCAATTGAAAACCCTGTTATTAACCCACAAACCTGAGAACACCAGATTTTTGACAAAGAAGCTAAAATTATATGGTGGGAAAAAAGAATCTTTAACAAATGGTGCTGGCATAACTGGATGCTGGTGTGTAGAAGATCCATGCCTATCGCCATGAACAAAACTCAAGTCCAAATGGATCAAAATCCTCAACATAAATCCAGCCACACTGAACCTCTTAGAAGACAAAGTGGGAGGTACCCTTGAACGAAGTGGTACAGAAGACACCATCCTGAACAAAGCACAAGTAGCATAGACACTGAGATCAACAATTAATAAATGGGACCTCCTGAAACTGAGAAGCTTCTGTAAGGCAAAGGACACAGTCAACAAGACAAAATGGCAGTTCACAGAATGGAAAAAGATCTTCACCAACCCCACATCTGACAGAGGGATGATTTCCAAAATATACAAGAATTCAAGAAGCTAGTTACCAAAACACCAAATAATCCAATTTTAAAAATGGGGTACAGAACTAAATAGAGAATTCTCAAGAGAATTCTAAAATGGCTGAAAGACACTTAAGAAAGTGCTCAACATACTTAGCCATCAGGGAAATGCAAATCAAAGCAACTCTGAGATACAATCTTACTCTTGTCAGAATGGCTAAAATCAGGAACACCAATGACAGTTTATGCTGGAGAAGATGTGGAGAGAAGGGGACACTCATCCATTGCTGGTGGGAGTGCAAACTTGTATAGGCACTTTGGAAATCAGTATGGCAGTTCCTCAGAAAAATGGGAATCAGTCTACCACAAGATCCAGCAATTCCATTATTAGGCATATACCCAAAGGATGCACATTCAGGCTACAAGGATGACGACAACATTCAAGTATACTTTTAGCAGCGTTATTTGTAATAGCAAGAACATGGAAGCATCCTAGATTCCCCTCAACTGAAGAATGGATGGAGAAGATGTGGTACATTTACACATCGGAGTGCTACTCAGCAGAAAAAACAAAAACAAACAAAAAACCAACCAACAAACAAAACAATGGAATCTTGAAATTCACAGGTAAATATGGATGGACCTAGTAGAAACCATCCTGAGTGAGGTAACCCAGTCACAAAAAGACAAACATGGTATGTATTCACTCATATATGGAATGTAGACAAAGAGTAAAAGATCCCCAGCCTACAATCTACAATGCCAGAGAAGCTAGGAAACAAGGACGACCCTTAAGAGAGACATGCATCATCACTGGAGAAGAGGAAAGGGACAAGATCTCCTGAGCAAATTGAACATGGGGGGGGGGGGGGTAGGGTTAGATGGAGTTAGGAGAAAGAGAGGGGAAAAGAGGAGGGGAGAAATAGGCTTGAGGGAGCAGTGGGATTGAGTTGGGGGAATAATAGAGCACAGCAAGATACCATAATACAGAGAGCCATTATAGGTTTAAAGAGAAATCTGGCACTAGGGAAATGTACAGAGACCTACAAGGATGACCACAACTAACAATCTAAGCAATAGTGGAAAGGCTGCCTTTCCAATAATGAGACTGATCAGACTATCCATCCTAGAGCCTTCATCCAGCAGCTGATGGAAGCAGAAGCAGACACCCATAGCTAAACTCTGAGCCAAAATCCTGGAATCCAGTTGCAGAGAGGGTGGAGTGATAAGAAAAGGGGTCAATACCAAGCTGGAGAAACTGACAGAAACAGCTTACCTGAACAAAGGGGAGCACAGAAACTCCAGACTGATAGCTGGGAAACCAGCATAGGACTGACCCAGATCCCCTGAACGTGGGTGTCAGTTATGAGCCCTGGGCAGTCTAGGGGCCTTTGGTAGTGGATCAGTATTTATCCCTAGTGTATGAATGGACTTTGGAAACCTGTTCCACATAGAGGGATAGTCTCTCAGCCTAGACACAATGGGCAGGGCCTAGGCCCTGCTCCAAATGATATGACAGACTTTAAGATCCCCCATGGAAGGCCTCACTCTCCCTGGGGAGCAGGAAGGGGATGGGATGGGGGTTGATGGGGGACAGGGAAGAAAAGGAGAGTGAGGGAACTGGGATTGACATGTAAAACAAGCTTGTTTCAAATTTAAATAAAAAAGAAAAATAATAAAATGAAATGAGGAAAAAAGGATAAAAACAAACAAAAGGCCATTAAAATGAAATATTTCTTCCTATTTCTACTATTTTTGATTGTTTTTTATTTGATAGAGTTTAATTTTAATAGTGGGGGCACACACATGAGCTGGTGCGCACGCACATGCATACATGTGTGTTTATTGGGGGGGGGATATGTACAAGTGCCCACACAGACCAATAAAGGTCATCAGATACCCTGTAGCTGCATTTACTGGCATTTATGAGCCACAGAGTGTGAGTGAAGAGAACTAAATTTGGGCCTTCTCCAAGATCAGCAAGCACTCTCAACCACCGAGCCATCTCTCTAGCCCTCTAATAGAAGTGCTTAAATCAGAGCTGTCTTTGTTTTTTTTTTCACTCCTTTTCCATGGTTTCATTAATGTTTATAATCTTTGTAAGTGACTATGTGATGTAAAGTCTCAACCACTGATAGACATGAAGAAAATAGTGGTAGGTGTGATATTAGTGTCTTCTAAGTGTCATTGTCACTAGAAGGAAGGACAATTCTGATACTTCAGCAAAGTTGACCCACTATTTAGTTATTTGCTTCAATCATCATAGAACACTGAGCTTGTATTAATTATCGTTCTCTTATAGCATGATGTCAAGATTTGTCTCTTTGATATTTTTGTGTACATGCATCAGATGGCAGGCACTCCTGGATGTATAGCTATATCAATAGGTCCGATACACCCAGAAGGGATGCCTACATGGAGATTTGAATGAATCAGTCCTAAAAAGTGGACTTGAACACTGTGTCCTATTTCCTATTCCAAAAATAGGAATATATTCAATGTTAAGTTTTCTATACAATGTAAAGAGGGCCTGACATGACATGGTGGTATATAATTTTAATTCCAGCACTCAAGAGGCAGAGGTAGATGGATATTTGTCACTTTGAGGCCATTCTATTCTATATAATGAATTCCAAGCCAGACAGAGCTATACAATAAGACCTTGTCTAAGAACAAAGAAATGCACATACACATCCCAAATATAAGAAGACATTGCCTGAATGCTATGTGTGATAGATAATTTTAAAGACTTGTTTTATTTTTAATCCTGAGTGTTTGTGTGTGTGTCTCTGTGTGTGTTGTTTTTGTTGTTTGTTTGTTTGCTTGTTTGTTTGTTGTTTTGTTTTGTTTATTTCCGAGACAGGGCTTTGGCTTTGGAGGCTGTCCTGTAACTAGCTCTTGTAGATCACGATGGTCTCAAACTCACAGAGATCTGCCTACCTCTTCCTCCCGAGTGCTGGGATTAAAGGTGTGTCACCACCCCCGGCCCATGTCAGATATTCTTGAGCTGGAGGGACAGGTTCTTTGCAAGAGCAGGGTGTGCTCTTAACTTCTGAGCCATCATTCCATGCCTGGTTGTTTCAGAGAGGGTTAACTGAAGAGAAGTCCTACCCTGAATGTGAATGGCATCCTTCCATGAGTTGAACAAAAAGTAAAATAGGAGAATGCAAGTTGATCCATAGTACTGATTTCTCTTTTCCCTGATTGTGAACTTCATAAAAACAGACATGTCATACTCTTGCCACTATGCCTTCTCTGACGTACTGAATTGCATCTTTAAACTGGAAGCCCAAACGAATCCTTCTTCCTTTAATTTTTTTTCTTGTCAGGCATCTTGTCACCACAATAAGAAAAGTGACACATACATAATACAAATGTATAACATAAAATCCTTTCCTGGTGTTCTGGGGTACAGTTCAGTGGTAGTGTTACTGGAGTTTCAGGTCTAGAAGTCCCAAAAACCTAGGCTTGGCCAACAGTCCCAATACACCGATTAAGGAGGTGAGTAATAGTAAAAGACAGAGAAGTGAGAGGAAACCAATGTGGACAAGTTGAAAGTAGAAACATGTGAAGAGATTTAGTGACCTCCAAGCCCATCTTTAGGGCCCTGATACGAACATTAGGCTTAAATAGTAAAAGAATTGGGGCATGAGACATATACAACTCATCAACCTTGGTCAAGAGATGATCTAGTTGATTATTATCTAAGTTCTGGTTCTGCAAGGAGGTTCCAAGAAGGTCTACTGTTTGAGGGAGGGAACAATCTGGTTCTCATGAGGTAACTGCTCTTCGATTGGACTACACTCTTGATGGGAAGAACTGTCTGCAATGCTCTGTTATCCCTGAAATCCACTTTGACTATAAGTTTAGTACCATAACTAGAAACTTTCAGGTATCTTTTGGGAGCTCTGTTATAGGATAATGCAAAAGCAGATTAGAATATCATGTCGCACCCGGGGCCAGAAGTAGAAATCAGATTCTATGTTTTTGACCAGGAGGAAGTAGATTTAATATGGCATTGTTTAGGTGGCACCTCTACTTTTTAGATAGTAAAGGAGGGGTGGGGTTGAAGGCTGATTATGAAGAAGATGTCTATCTTCAATAGCTTCCAAGGCCTGTCTAGCTGCCTAACACACTCTTGAGAGCAAAAGGGGATGTCAAAACAAATATAAATAAGAGCTATCCCAGGCAATATCCATAGCCTCCTTACATAAGTGTTACATGGAGAGCCAGCAATGTGGCTCAGTGGATTAAGGTACTTGCTGCAAGCCTGATGACCTGAGTTTAGTCCTCAAGTTTCATATGGTAAAAGGAGAGAACTGACTCCCCCAAGTTGTTCTCCTAACTTCACATACTCTGTGAGGCATGGGTGCACACACACAGATACAGACACACACACACACACACACACACACACACACACACACAGAGAGAGAGAGAGAGAGAGAGAGAGAGAGAGAGAGAGAGAGAGAGAGAGAAAGAGAGAAGGAAAGAATAAACAAATAAATATAATCTTAAAATTATAAACATCGTCATCACACAGATACAGACACACACACACACACACACACACAGAGAGAGAGAGAGAGAGAGAGAGAGAGAGAGAGAGAGAAGGAGAGAATAAACAAATAAATATAATCTTAAAATTATAAACATCGTCATCTTCAAAATAAGAGGATGAGTCAGATTAGCTCCCAGCATTCTGTATTTTTATTCCTTTATGCCACCTCTGTTATACCATAAGCTCAGAGTAGGTCTCAATCTCTCTCTCTCACTCACACACACTCTATCTCTCTCTCTCTCTCTCTCTCTCTCTCTCTCTCTCTCTCTCTCTCTCTCTCTCTCTCTCTCTCTCTCTCTCTCTCACTCTCTGCACAAACATTGCAGCATCAAGGCTTGCTGAACCTGATTTCTGACAGCAAATTCACAACTTCCCCTATTCACAAAATGTTAACATGAAAGATTTTTAAAAACAAATGTATTTTGATCAGATTTCTCCATGGACAATGCAACAGAAGCTTGATTTCCCTCTTTTGACTTTTTACTTCTACAGCTAAGTAATTTATCTTTTCATCTGGGTCACTTCTGAGAGCAAAGTGGTATTAATAACTGCATGAGGGTAACAGGATGAACTTGGAGGTTTGAGCACCTTTAGAATTCAAGAGATTCACTGAAGAGATATGTAGCTAGTAGATATTTTATGATCACCTCTTATAATTGCTGATCCCAATTACATGACTTCTTTCAAGATGAAATGGAAGTAGTTCCTTTCTCCATAATAGATAGCTTTTGAAATTTTCTATTATTTTTGCATAGCCCAAAGCTCACCTTTCCCCATACTTACTCCATGTTAGATTAGCTGACTTTGCAAAGCAAATGGGAAAAGTGCAGGAATCCAGTTTACATGAATCCAGTGTTTTATCCCATTTCACAGAAATCATATCCTTCAAAGAGTGCAGGGATCCTTCATGAATCACTTAGGCAGGTGGGAAAAACAGAGTTCTAATTCTGATGGAAGAGGCTATAAGATGAAAACAGCCTCTTCCTGATTATATGCACACTTAGTGACCTGTTTCCCACATTCTAAAATGGTCTTAGAAATATCCTTTTATTCCTTTTTATCTCAAGATCTTGCACAAAGTTTTTCTATTTACTTGTTTTTATTCTCTAGTTTGAGGTTTATTTACATGTGTAAGTTTTTCTATTTACTTGTTTTTATTCTCTAGTTTGAGATTTATGTGTGTATTTGTGTGTGTGTGTGTGTGTGTGTGTGTGTGCCTGTGTATCCACATGTGCACGTGAGTGTATGTGTATATGTACACAGTTGCCTGTGCTTGTTTGTATGCATGGAGGCCAGAAGAGTCCTCCTCTATCATTGTCTACCTGTTCCTTTGAGGTAAGGTCTCTCCCTGAATCCTAGGCTCATGTTCTTTGGGATGTATTGAAAGCCAGCATTGTCCAGCATTCCTCCTGTACCCACTCCCTCAAAGCTGGCATCAGGCATGGATGGATTACATGACTTGCTATATGAGTATTCTGATCTGAACTCTAGTTCTCATGATTTCTCATCAAGAGCTCCTAATCACTGAGCCATCTTTCCATCCTTATTTTGGTGATTCTGTGTTTTTGAGACAAGAACTTACTTATGAGTCACAGGATAACCTGAAATTCATTATGCATCCATACCAGTATGGTGGCTTGAATGAGAATGATCCCATAGGCTCATATATTTGAATACTTAGTAGTCATGTGGTAGAACTGTTTGGAAAGGATTAGGAGGTGTGGCCTTATTGGAATAGATGTATCCCCGGGCAGGGTGAGGTTTCAAAAGCCCCAAAGCCCCAAAGCCCCACACCATTCCCAGTTAACTTTCTCTGTCTCAAGAAGCAAGCTCTCAGCTCCTGCTCCAGTGTCATACCTTCCTGCCTGTTGCCATGCTTTCTACCATGATGGTCACAGACTCTAACTCTCTGTAGCCATGAGTCCCAAAATAAACTCTTTCTTTAGTGATTTGGTTTGGTCATGGGGTTTCATCGCAGCAACTGGAAATTAACTAAAATACCAAAGCTGACCTCAAAGTAAGATACCAAAGCTGGCCTTTCTCAGGCTCCTGTGTACTAATATTACAGGTGTGTACCACCATGCTCAGCTATAAACAGGATGTTTAAAAAAATGAATCTGTATTGAATAACTAGATAGATACTCTAAAGGGAATAACACCCAGTTGAACCCTGAAACTGATGATCTTATTGGAGTTTTGGATATGTGACTCCCTATGCCTATGAGAGACCAGAATAGTACCTCAAAACAGACTTCTTTGGTATATTTTGAGCTCGTTATTCTGAAAAGCTGCAAACACTGGAGTAGTTATGAAAATTGTTCCTTTATGAAAGGAATTTACATCTGTAAGGAAATCTGCATAAATACTCCAGACAACTAGCATTGCCTGGGGAAAAGTTGTCTGAATAGCAAACCAATTTCTGTTCACTGAGTATTTCTTCCTCTCACCCTTCCAGAATTTGGGTACCCACTACCACCCACTAACAGTAAATCCCTATTCCTCTCTGTAGTTCAGGATATTATGTAAACCAGTCATCTGCTCATTCTGTTCCATGTCTTATGGGAATACTGTGTATACACCTGTAGATAAAATGGTTTTGTTCCTACTTATCTGTCTTATGTCAAGTTAATAGGCAGTCCAGCCGAATAATCTACTGAAGTAAAAGGAAGTCACTTTTCCTGCCCTTAACAATCCCCCATTCCATCCAAACAGCCTTCTCTCTACTCTCATCCCTAGCCCTTACCACCTTGAACATATTGTTAGGCCTTGCCTAACATTTTGTTGTTTGTCTAAGGCAAAGAAATAAATGCCTCAATGACAGTTTGTATCTAGCAGAAGCAAAAAAAAAATGTAAATGTTGAACTCCCCACTCAGGATTATGATGATCTGGTCTGAAGAGAAGATTGTAAATTACAAAACACCATGGTCTCAACAATTACCATTGCATAAAGTAATTCAGGTAGTGTCTGTCCTGTGATTATTTTAGAGTGCTATTTTCTGAACCTAGGAAATGAGCCTAGATGGTCAGAAGGTTCTGTGCACTGATCTTAATGATGCATGAAGTCTTCTACAGTTCTGAGCCTTTTGTGCACAGCCTGTCACAGTGTGTCATTTTCTTTGCATCTTCGGTCTTCAAAGGTGGTGGAGAACTTTGAATAGTCAGGGCACTGTGCCAAATGTAAGGATTAAAAGGTGACTAATATGACAAGTCATAGTCATCAGAATTGAGCTGCCATGCCACTTAAAAGAAGTTTGAGGAGACAGATAGCTTTTCTGTCCATTTTTAAGTTAGTATCTTGAATTTTAAATCATAAACTTAGTAATGTTGATAGAACTACAAATGTATTATCAATCTTCACATTTGAAAATGAAACCTGTACATTAGTTACTTAAATGTGCCCAGTAGCATCACTTCACCATTTTGATACCTACCATTACCCACTTTAAATATATAAGAATATTATAGTACCTCTTATTTTTGTATTATCTAGCTTAAAAATGTATTCTTTGAGAAGTTCATATATATAATGAAATATTATTATGCATACACAATAAATACACATACACATATTCCATATCCCACATCCAACTCCTCTTGTAACCTCTCAACAGATCCCCTTCCCAACTTCCTGCCTTCTTTTTGTTTAAAAATAATAACCCACTAAGTCCAATAAGTGTATATGAACACAGGTATGGAAGTATCCACTGGAGTCTAGGTAACCTACCACTGGTCACACACTCAAAGAAGAATGACGTACCCAAAGAATGACTTACTCTATACCAGGAGCTATTGGCTGCAGATAGCTTAGTAAAGAGTGGGATCTAGAGTGCTCCTCCCCTATCTGTGCTGGAATTTTGGCTGGCCTGTTCTTGTGTAGGTATTGAACAAGTAGTGCTGTGAGTTAATGAATATAATGACTATGTCATGTTCAAAAGCAACATTTCAGAGCAATCCTCCTTATTCTCTCTTACATACCCTCCGTCTCCTATTTAGAAATATTCCCTGAGCCTTGGCTATTTAGGGCTATGAACTCACAGTCATTTGTTCTCAGTACTTGTACCAATTATGATCCTGTATATTAACTACCACCCAGTAAATTCTCCAAGAGTAATTTTTAAATTAAATAATGCAACATAAAAAGTACTGTAAAATTTATTCCTATATATTTGGATGACCATAGAGGATTCTCATAACAAGGTTCAGTGCATCACTAATCTAAGGATATAATACATCCTTAATACATGAATACTTTGAAAGCAATTTGACAAGATCATTTAGCAAAACAACAACAGTAGGGTCCACTCCAGAGCCTATGAACTTCCCAGCCATGGACTTTTGGCAAGATTTACAGTATCAGAAATGGAATTCCCTCCTATGGAGCAGGCCTTAAAGTCCATCAGAAAATTACCCAATAATAGTCATGCCACAGTTGTATCAGTGAACAAATCGTGCCTCTCAGGTAGGTCAGTATTGTAGTATACTAAGTCCAGGACTGAGTGGGACCATTATTGTCTTTTCTTTTCCAGGGGGTATGTATGCCATCCTATGGCACAATGAAAACTAGGCAGTGGGAAGGAAGTTCCCTAGTCAACTTGAGATTGATTTGCTATGTCCTGCAGCTAAAGTGTAGGTGTCTTCAGTAATTGGGTCTTCCTATATATTTATATGTGTAACCAAGGGCAATGGCAGTAGCTATTGAAGTTCCCTCCTCTCAGATGACTCAATCTTGTATCAAATTGGCATAAAAATAGCTAGCACAGTTTCTATGAGGCTTTTCCAAAAATCTAAAGATTTGGCCCATACACAATCCCCTCTTCTTACCCATCCCTATACTCTTATTCTCTCTTAATCCTTTTACTCACCAGAATATACTTTTTATAGCATTTATTTTTCTCTGTAATCTCATATTTCCACCCCACCTCTTCCACACAATTTTATTCTAATGGGATTAATTTTTACCTTACAAGACTTACTGGTAAACTAATAACATGTACACACACACACGTTTTCCATGTGGCCACTCAACTCAACCTTCTTAATGATGTATAGCTTACCTATGGCTTACCTATTGAGTTCATATTCTAGCTAACTGTGTAATAGTTCTGTCTGGGTAAATTATTTTGTCCTCTATGAATTTTAATTTCCTTTTCCATGATGTTATGAAATTAATATTGTATTGTCCTTTTATAAGTTGTTACAAAGATAAAATGAAATTATATATGAAAATCTTTAGCCCACTGCCTAAAAGTAAACAAAAGTTTACTGAATGATAACAGATTATTAGTTACCATGTAAAATACCCCCTCATTTGCAACAGAAGAGACCTATCATTCACAATATCTCCCCCTATATCTACTAGATCCATAATAGTTTGGCTAATTTGCTTTTTTAAAAATTCCTAGAGCTTCTTTAACAGACAGCACAAGTTTACCAAGGATTTATTTTCTAAAAGTACTTTAAAATTTGATAGATGAGCAAGTTATTACTTTTCCTCTGCTTCGATCCTTATTGCCAAGACAAAACATCAATGTTCTGCATGTAAAAATACTGGAAATGGGAGTTTTCTGGCTATGAAACAGCTATGAAAATACGGCAAACAAGCGTAAATATGTTTCTCCTTGCATTATTTCATAAATCATACCATAGTTTTATGTTCCTTTAAGATGCTTTGTAGACTTACTAAAAAGAATCACCTCTGATGTGATCAATGCATGCTGTTTTCTGGGAATTCCACCATTTTACAGTTACATTTCAAGCCCATCTTTGCAAGTAACAGTGAACATCTTCTTGGTTTCCTTGGGAACACATCCAAAGGAAATGGACACACTGTGAAAAGAAAAACAGAGTCATCAGGGTAGAGAGCACCGGAGACTCTTATATAATGTTAGTGGGATTTGAAAATCCCACTTCTAAGTGCACAGCAATTATATTCCTATGTTTCTACCCAAGAGAAACAAAATCATATATCTGCCTAAAAATTCATACAAGAATACTTATTTACCTTATTCATAGTATGTCAGGCAGTCATTAAGAGAAGAATGGTGAAATAAATTTTGGCATGATGGAGTATATCTCAGTGATAAGCCAAGATGAAGCATGATGCATATAGAAATGTGTAGGAATCTCAAAACCATGATAAATGCAAGAAGCCAGATTTATATGACGTTCTGTATGTATGCATTAGTTTCTCGTCTCATCTCTAAGATCAAATATCTGACTAAAAAATAACTTAAGGGTAAAAGAGCTTGTTTCAACTCATCCTGCCTAAAGCACTCAGCTTTTGACCATACTTGGGCACAAACCCAGCTTGTGATGAACATTACTCCCTCACCCATAACCTAGAAAGTCTCCCTGCTTTCATATGTATGTGTGGCTTCTCTATCTTCGATCTCTGGGATTGTTCTACTCAAATAAACCTGTTGTTATACTTTTTCTATTTAGCTTAATCTGGCTGACTGCATCAGTGAGAAACTTATTAGGGGGGCAGAAAACCTATTACCTTTATTCATACATCTTTCCTGACTCTAAAATCAGAACCACCAGGCTGACACTTTCAAGTTTAGCAGCCATTTTTGAACTACATTTTCATAAACTTTCCTTTGTTGTTGTTTTGCAGGAGCAGAAAATTCCTTAGGCAGCTCCTATTTTCAAGTTGGAAGCTTAGCTGGGTGGGATATTGCCCTGAAAGCACGCTCCCTTTATCCTTATTTCTTTCATCACAGACCTTGGTTCTGACACTAAATTTCCTGGTGCTGTTTTTTGCTTCAAACTGAACTTTTTTTAAAATTTCTTTTTGCCTGTTACTGTTTTTCACTATAGACCTACATAAGAGTGATTACTAATAACCACACAACATAGTCAATAGAATGGCCATCTTGAAATCTCCTCCAAGGTATTTCATCAACTGTTTTTCAGTTTTGCCTTAGGTAAAATTTTTAGGATAAGGGAACAAAATAATCACATTTTTTTGCCAAAATATTATGAGAATGGTCTCTAGCTTAGTTAATGATATTTTTTTCCTTTAAAATTTTTGACAGTTACTTTCCTGTTGCTATGATTAGACATCATGATCAAGACAACTTACAAAAGAGTTTATTTTGGGGCTTTCAGTTCCAGAGAGATATCCATGATGGCAGAATAGAGGTAACAGGAAGCAGGTGGCTGAAGCAGCAGTTGAGAGCTCACATCTCAAAGTGCAAGCTGGAAATACTGAAAGTACACTAGAATTGGCACATGGCTCAAAGCCTATGCCCACTGAAATACTTCCACCAATAAAGCCATAACTCCTAATCCTCCCCAATCAGCTATCAACTGGGAACCACATATTCAAATGCCCCCAAATTAAAGGGAACATCTCTCATTCAAACCACCACACATGTACATCCACACACAACTTCACTATACATGTAAATAAATGAATAACCATCACACTGTACTAATAGAAACCAGAATAATAATTGCCTGTAAGGACACAGTTGGCATGGTAAAATAAATGTTCCATGTTTTGACTGAAGAGAGGTACATACATACAGATGTATATTTTTGTTAACAAATCAAGCATTATATTTTATAGCTTTACATTTTGCTAAGGGTAAAGTGTAATTTACTTTTAAAAGACATAGAGGAAATGAAAAAGACAGCAGCATTCAAACTTAGAGTTGTAAGGGACTTCAAAGATCATTTAATACTTTCCTTTCTTACTGGATGACCACCAAACTCCAACCTGATGGTGGTGTGGCTATAGCTCAGTTAATAAAGTGCCTGCCTAGCCTGTATAATCTTCTCAACCCTGAATGTTACATCAAATGTGCATATGGTTAATATTTTAATTAAGCATAAACTCCAGATAAAATACACAGAGGTGTCCATACTTAAAGCTGTAATAGACCTCTTTTGAATTTCTCCTCCATGTTCCATTCACATTCTCTAAAGTTGTCATGCAAGTAGATCATTTCAGATAACTTTAGGAAGTTTGGCAGCAAAAATGTTCAGGATTCTTTGAAAGGTTAGTCTCATATAAACATGTTCTATGCGTATGCCAGGAAAGAACTTTGTTATAATGCAGGAGACCCACATTAGGACAAGAAGATCTCAGTTGCCTAAATAACATGTGTAGGAAGCCTTATAATTATGCTGTCATACTTGATAAAACCAGGGTTGGGAACACAGCTCAAATCATGACTCAAATGGATTTTTTTCTTTTTTTCCACTTGCAGTGCAATATTAGTTATAGCATTAGGTTATACTGGCTTGCGACTGCAGGAATGAAGAAAGTGCAATGACCTCTCCTCTGTGGCTGAATTTGAAAAGTTCAATCTCATCACCATTTATGCTTGCCTACAAAGAAGAAAATATGCTCGTGGGATGGAATGCAAGTTAAAGTATTTCCTTTGGGAGTCTAACATGTTTGATTTTTATAATTTGAGGGGTCTTATTTTATTTGTCTCTCCAGAAATGAAAGGGTAATAATTTCACTGGATAAACGCAAATGCATAGTACAATCCTATTAGTTTCTCAATATGGCCTTATCAAATACAGAAAAAAGATATCCAAAAGGTAAGCCATGCACAACACAGTAAATATTTGGATGGTTACATGTTCTCTAGCCAAGAAACAATAGTACTTTGTACTGGTTAGTTTAAACTGTCAACTTAGAGTCTTCTGAGAAGAGATTGTTAATGGAGAGATAATTATCTAGCTGTGGTTGGCCTTTGAGAGATTATATTTATTATTGATTGATGAATGGAGACCTAGCCCATTGTGGGCAGCACCACTCCCTACAAGGGAATTCCTCTACTTTATCAGAGTGGAGGAACTTAGCTAAGAGCAATTAAGGTTTTATGTATTTATTCCCTCTTTGCTCTTTACTGTGCATTACTAGATGCTTGATTTCTCCTTGATAAAGGACTTTAACATGGAATTGCAAGCCAAATAAAACTTTTTTCTCAAGTTTGCCTTTTGTTAGGGCATTTTTATCACAACAAGGGAAAAGAAACTAGAGCATATCCAAGTTGTGAAATTTTGTTATTTGCAAATCACTAGGTCAAATACCTTATAAGCTGTGGTTCTCAACCTTTCTAATGCTGCAACCCTTTAATAAAGTTCCTCATGTTGTGGTGATTCAAACCATAAAATTATTTTCATTGCTAACTCATAACTGTAATTTTGCTACTGTTATGAATCATAATGTAAATATTTGTGTTTTCTGATGGTCTTGTGTGACGCCTGTGAAAGTTTCGTTCGACCCCAAAAGAGGTCACGACCCACAGAATCAGAACCATTGCCTTAGAAGGACTCTATGTGGTAAGTACTGTTGTTTTATTTCCATTTGCTAAGTTAAGAAACTGATGCTTAGAGAGGTTAAGTGCTTGAAATATAAGTAGGGAGGGGTAGTGCTGGTGCTTGAACCATTTAACCCAGTGATCCTGAACTGAGACTAGTCTCCAAATGTCAGCTTGTCTCTGTGCTGAGAATGCCAATGTCTCTTCCAGAAGTTTACCAGAAAAGTAACAAACAAAGCCTTCTAAATGACTCAGGAAAACTGAAAGTGGGTCCCTCAAAGTAAGTTTATAGAATATGCCCATTCATACAAGGCACAGAAAAGACTCAAGAAGAGGCTTGAAAATAAATTCTACTGAACATAAAAGACTCATAGTATTTCCCTTTCAATCAGTTTTTTAATTGGTGTATAGTAATTAAATTACACATAGTGATAAACTTTATAAAGACAATTTCTTTCAGGTATATTGTATATTTTGACCATATTCACTTCTTATGCAACCACTTTTTTCTCCTCTTATCTGCTAGTAGTCCCCTTCCTTCCTCCCTCTATTTTATGTGATTCATAGATAGGTATGTGGGTAGATAGATTTGTGTGTGTATGTGTGTGTGTGTGTGTGTGTGTGTGTGTGTGTGTGTGTGTGTGTGAAAATATATGATTCACTAATAAGAGGAAACATGGGACACTTGTTTTTTTTAGTCTGGTTTATCTCACTTAACACAATGATCTTCATTTGCATACATTTTCCAGCAAACAATTTCATTCTTCTTTTAACTGAGTCGATACCCTTTGTGCATATATATCCATATCATATTTCCTTATCCATTCATCTGTTGTCAGAACTTAGGCTGATGACATAGTTTGATCATTGTGATCAGTGTTGTGATATACATGAATATCTCTGTGGCATGTGGACTCACAGTTCTCTGGGTACATACTGGGGAGTAGTGTAAATGGGTAATACTGTAGTTTTATTTTGTGAGGAACCTCCATACAGATTTCTAAAGTGGCTAGACCTATTTACATTCCCACCAGCAATGAATGGGGGTCCAGACCCTACCACCTCTCACCCCCCCCCACCATCCTCAACAGCACTTGTTGTCTTAATGATAACCATTCTGACTGGACCAAGTCAAAATCCCCAGTAATTTAAACTTCATTTTTTTTTTGATGGCAAAGGATGAGGAACACTTTTAAAAAAATATTTATTAGCAATTTGTGCTTCATGTTCCTAGAATTGCTCGTTGAGTTAGAAGAATTGTCAGGCAGTTAATAATTTACCTTAAATTCAAAATGGGCACAGACTTTGAAGTCAAATGAACTCAAATTGAAAAGAAAAGAAAACCAAACCCTCCCCTTGTGAATCACTCTATTCAGCTCTATGGTCTTAGACTTCTCATTCCTAGAGCACCTTTCTGGTGATCCTATTCATGGCATTCACAGTGGTGTTGTCTCTGCCTATCATTTGCAAATAATTATTCTGTCTGTTTACCTCTAACTTGACTCTTCTCAATGTGCTACAATAAAGAAGATGTTGACACTTTTTCATTTTTCAAACCCTTTCTAAAACTTAAGGTTTTCCCATAAAGATTCTGACTGGGGCTGGGGAAATGGGACCAGTGGGTAAAGTGCTTATCACACAAGCATGACAACTGGAGTGTGGGTCCTCATAGCTCACATCAAAAGTCCAAACACTTGAAATACAGAAAAAGGATCCTAGGAGGAAGCTGGCTAGCTAGAAAAATCTAGAATTGGCCCAGGTATATCAAGAGACCCTGCATCAAGAAATAAACTAGAGATAGATCCAGGAATATACCAGTAGTCAGCTTCAGGCCTTCACACACACACACACACACACACACACACACACACACACACACACACACACACTCAGAGAGAGAGAGAGAGAGAGAGAGAGAGAGAGAGAGAGAGAGAGAGAAACATGAATATAAATATGTATACCACATGTACATGAAGCAAAACAAAAAGACTCTGACTTTAAATAGCAGATTTTTATAAAATTATTATTTTAGAACATTAGAAACATGACTCAGAGAGCTGGAGAGATGACTCAGCTGGTAAGAAGGTTGCCACACAAGCACAAGGAACTGAGTTCAGATCCCTAGCACCATGTAAAAGCTGGCCACAATTGAATTCCAGATGGCCAGATTCTGGGAGCTTGTTGGCCAGCCAGCCTAGCTGAAATGGTTCTGTGAGACCCTATTTTAAAAAAGAAAAGGTAATGATAAAAGGAAGAAAATGCCTAATATCAGTTACTAGCCAACACACACACACACACACACACACACACACACACACACACACACACACGCACACATCACTAACCTTCCTACCCTCACCCCTCCCACACACAAGAGTCATACAAATATAAAATTATTGCATATCACTAGCATTTAATTTATTATTGGAAGTATTGCAGTTTGCATAAGTGGTCCATGTGTGAAAGGGAGGCTGGAAACCCTTAAGAGGTGGGTTAAGATTTTCAATGAACTTGGAGCTGTGCCTTGAAAGGGGTATCAGGATTTTGCCTTCTCCTCTCACCTTTCTTCCCAACTTCCCCAAGGCAAGGCACTTTCTGTTCCTCCCACTCTCTCCCCAGAGAATATATTGCCTCATTCAGGCCTAACTAGCAATGGATCAAACAGCTATGGACCAAAACCTCTGAAATTGTCAACCAAAGCAAATATTTGTTTATTGTAAATTGATTAAGTATTTTGTCACAGTGAACGAAAACTAACAAAAATAGCGCAGTAGCAAGTGAATTCAAAGGAGACTCTGAGAGACTGAGGATATATAGTTATTGACAGAAGTAATAAATTTACTAAATTCAATACAAGAACAGCTATCATCTATGAAGGAGCAAAAATGTAATATTTGGTGCTATTTACCAAGACAGAAATTATTTCTCAGCCAAAATTACCTAGTTCTCCCCTTCCAAAAAAAATAGTTCAAGTTATATAATCTCTCAGAAAATGTGTCCTGTTTTGAAAAGTCCCTCAGGTTATTGAAAGAATATGTGGAGACCTTTTTCTTATTTCCAAGCTCCAGGTAATTTTTCCTCACACTTTTTTTTTCTTGTGGAAAGTGTCAGAGTCTTAGGATATAATTCCTCTACTGAAGTGAGTCAAGTCCCAACTTCAATCCTTAGCACTGTGACAATAGGGAGTTTCTCTTCATCTCTAAGTGGGCTCATAAGGCTCTGAATACTTCATTGATGCAGGAGGATCAGAAGTACAGGGTCATCCTCGACCCTCAGCTTCATAGTGAGTTCTAGGCCCAGCTGGGTTACATAACGCTCTGTCGTCAATATATAATATAATATGTATAAAAACATATTTCAGAAGTAAGCTGGAGTTTCACAATTCTATAATTTTCAAATTTCTCATAAGCAAAGACATGTCCTAGAATGGACTTTTATAATTCTAAGCCTTCAGCTTGACCCTCAGTAGTAATCTTATTCTGGATGGTGTTCTCAACCCAATCCCAGACTATTTCCAAGATCTTTCCTCTGTCTTCCTAATACACCCATCCTAAAACCTGAAGGTCACAGTGCCAAACTCCATCCAGACATCTTCTCATCTGCTTGGAAATAGCCCCAGTTCAATTTACCTTGAATTCCTCTGTCTGGAAGGACAATTGACTTCAGGGCTTCTGGGAAATTGAACTTCTAGTTCCCATGCATACAAAGGCTGTATAGTGAGTTCAGAAATAGTTTTCTTTTTGGGTTTTAGAGACAGGGATTCTCTGTGTAGTTTTGGTAACTGTCCTGGCACTCGCTCTGTAGATCAGGCTGGCTTCAAACTCAGAGTTCTGCCTGCCTCTGCCTCCCAAGTGTTGGGATTAAAGGCATGTGCCACTACTGCCCAGCTCATATTACTTTATAGTGTACCCCATACTTGCTCTTTGAGAAGACATAAAAGAAAGCTAGATGTATTCAACATAGAAAAACACAGAAACCATAGCTCCACTACAACGAAGACTTAAGGATATGAGGAATCTCTAACTAGTGGGGGCTGTGGGCTATTCAAGGTAAGATCACATATGTTGAATACCTGCTACTTAACAAATTCTGAGACCCATTTGGGATGATTTAAGATATTATTCCTTACCACCTCAATCAACATGCTGGAGTGTAAGTCACTTCACAACTAAAATATAGAATCACAACACTTCTTGTCCTAAAACTTTACACCTTCCATCTGCATTATCAACGCACTAACAGCAAATGTCAATTTCCCTGGACAGATTGACCTGATAGTGGCCTTAGGTGAAAAATGAACAAAGCCTATGCTCTAACACCTGAGTCCTACATGACTAATACACTTAAACTTGATACAGCAACCATAATAATCAAAATCTTAACTAATATTTACCAAGCAGTTATTACATGCCTGGTATCTTCTAAGCATTTCACATATGTTGTCTCTTTTAATACCCATGGCAACCTTATATGACAGTCACAAAGATTAATTTCCATTTTATAGGAAGGTATTTGGTAAAACAAAGAAGTAATACATTAAAGGTAACAGAGTGGTAGTGTAATAGGGACCCAGGGATTAGGATACCCCTAGGGAAATGCCATGCTGAGGGTGAAGATATGCTACCACAAAGTCTTGGCATCAGAGCTTAAGTCTTTATCTCTCAGAAGAAAGATCATCTGTATATGTATATTTCTTGCATCTTATTTAACCTTTTCTGTAAATTGTGAACAGTACAGAGATAAACTGAGTTCTCTGTCCCTAATTTGGCTCCAAACTGTAAATGCATTATATATATATATATATATATATATATATATATATATATATATATATATATATATAATGCCCTTACCTATTAATGCAGATGAACATCTAGACTCAGAGTCAAGTCTACGGTTCTGCTCTCTGGCCACAGTGACACCAGGATTAGACTCTAAGCCTTTGACTGGATTCCCTGACATGTATGACAGAGAGCCTGTTTCAGTGACTGTTGTCCAGAAAATGCTTTGTTCACAATCTAGAGTATACCAAGGACAGCAATTGGTGTGACTTGGGAAGAAGCACAGTCAACTTCCTTTGATTTGAGAGAGTAGTAGTGATGTGTATTATAGTGTGTCTTTCAGGTCCTTTCACAGACAAGTTTCTGAATAAATTTTCGTGAAGAGAGTTGAGGATCCCTTTAATGCCTTTCAAGTTTCCTAGTGAATTATCTATTTGTTGCTCAGAATGAAAAGAGACAGCCATATAAATTATTTCCCAAAAATGAGGATTATCCCTATCTGAATAACATTCTAGCCAAACTTGTGGCAGGAATCATAAAATTCCAGGTTATACATACCTCATTAAGTAAATTTAGAAACCAGATTGGTGGGTAGCCATGTATGGTGGCAGAGACCACTTAGAAGACTGAAGCTGGAGAGAGGCTCATGAGTTTGAGAGCAGCCTGGGCTAGGTAATGAGTTCTAGCTTAGCCTGGGCTACTTAGTGACACCATGTTTCAAAACAACTAACTAACCAAACAAACAAATATAAACCTCAGGACAAATGTGCTGAGGCTAGCCTACCTAGCCCGATCCTCCTTTATTTCTTCTGAAGCTTTCTGCCCTGTATGCCAGATTCTTCCCTTTCCATTTTAGAGCCCCTTGCTTCATAAACCTCACAATGGCATCATTTTATCCAGCAAATAGGATTAATGAAATGTGATGGTTTTCAAAGCTAGATGCTCAGATGAGTCCTTAACTACATTTGGTAATGAAGAAAGATGAAACTCCAACCCCAGAGGAAAGACTGAAAATCATTGGATACCAAACTTGTGCTCACTGTCTATTCTTTTGGGTCTAAACATCTCTCCTAATAGTTGCTTGACTACTTTTGTAAATTGCCTGTAACCCTCATTGTCTTCTCCTCTCTGAAAAGGATAGCTAAACCTTAACCAACTGACACTTCATTGAGTTTTATATTTTGTCTCTTTCTTGTGCTTTCATGCATTAACAAATTTGTGCCCTTCTCCCATTAATCTGTCATTTGTCTACTGTCAGGAGTGTCTCAGCAAATGCAATTACCAACCTTCAGAGGAAAAGCTTGAACTTCCCTTGAAAAACCAAATCAATCTTCAGTTCCATGAGGTTTATCTAATTTTCCATCTAAACTGTAATTATCATGCCAAGCAATAAAATCATTCTGGCAAAAGTTGAAGTTGATAGAAACATTAGTATAATTTTATTAAGTTGTTATTTTATCCTAAAACATATTTTGTTATTTAAAATGCTTTGTTTATCATTCAATATTATACTTTGATATTATAAGAACTTTTAGATATCTTGTTTGTTTGTTTAGAGAGAATCTTCCTTTGTAGCCCAGGCTGGCCTAGAACTCACTTTCGTCCTAACTAATTTAGAATTCAGTATGTATCCCCATCTGGCTTTGAACTTACAGTATTTCTGCAGCCTCAGCCTCTCAAATACTGGGATTACAATAATAAATCATCATACCCAGATAATTTGCCTTAATTTAAAACTTTTATATCAACTGAGTAATAAAGACAGATTCATTTCAAACTGGTTATCCTTAGAAACATGACTATATCTGCACTAGAAACTATAGTGTTGCCAGGCTTTCTTTCTACTTTCTCTTGGAGTTATAGTGTTATGGGTTTTTGTTTGTTTGTTTGGTTGGTTGGTTTGGTTTGACTTTGGTTTTTCAAGACAGAGTTTCTCTGAGTAACTACCCTGGCTATCCTAGAACTTACTTTGTAGAGCAGTCTGTTTTTGTATCCCAAGTGCTGGGACTAAAGTTGTTCACCACTACTGTCTGGCCAATTAGAATTTGGTTTGTTGTTGTTGTTGTTGTTGTTTTCTTTATAGAAAACCTCTCCTCTGGATCTTCAAGATGGGGAAAGAATCTTGTTCCTAAGCCTGGGGACCTGAGTTCAACACCTAGATCCTACATGGTAGAGAGAACTGACTCCTACAAGTTGCATTCTGACCTTCACAGATGCACTGTGGCATTCATGCCCCTCAAACAAACAAATACATGTAATAAAAATAAATTTCATAAAAATTTTAAAGGAAACAATCTTGTTCTATAGATACATAAGCACACACAACATACACACACAGGTATATATATATATATATATATATATATATATATATATATATATATATATATATAGAGAGAGAGAGAGAGAGATGTTGTGAAAGTATTAGTAAAACTGGGAACTAATGGCACTGGGAGGGTTGAAAAACAGGAGATAGAGATAGAGTAGAGATAGAGGGTTTGAAAGGACTACAATCAACATAACAAAATGCATAAGAAAACTTCCAAAAGAAATATTTTTATAGGAGAAAGGGAAACATCTCCTGCTGTCAAGGCAAAGGGATCTATGTGAAAAAGGTGCATAAAGATTGTAAGAGTCAGGGGTGGTGCACATCTACAAGAAGACAGCATTTTCTAGACACAATAATGCAGACACACATATAAATTCACAAACGCATGTTAGAAAAACATTCAAGCACCAAGGAGGGACAGTCCCTCCCCTAACCAAGAGACTATTCATAAATGATAGCTGATGAGAGAAAAAAAATCAGTTTGTTTTAATGGAGGGACAATGAGCATGTCACCCACATTCTGAGGAAGGTCCCAGGCTTGGCGAGAGTTGACCAACACAAACAATCTCTATATGTTTTGTGGGGAGGTTTTGGTTTCCTTGTTTGATTTGTGTCTGAATTTGTTTGTTTCTTTTTGGTTTTTCTAGACAGGGACTCACTATGTAGCTCTGGCAGTCCTGGAACTCATTCTGTAAATCAGGCTGGTCTCGGACTCACAGAGATCCACCTGCCTCTGCCTCCCAAGAGCTGGGATCAAAAGTGTGTGCTGCTATGCCCCATCTATTTGTTTGTTTGTTTGTTTGTTTGTTTGTTTTTAAGAGTAAGAACATAAAGTTGGATACATAGGGAGGTGGGAAGGATCTAGGAAGAGTTGGGGGAGATGAAAGAATATGGACAATATGTTTATATGAACTTCCCCCCACCAAAAAAAATAGAAACATAAAAAAGGAAAGAAGTAAAAAAAAAACAAAGGTTAAAACAAAAACATCTTACTTCTTCATGTTGCACATAAATCACAAAATATCTAAAACCAGACCAATAACTCTAACAAAAAGCAAAGAATCCAAATCAAAATGATCTAAATGATTTCATGTAAAGACTGATAAATACCAGGTGAAGCTTGTCTTTTTTTGTTCAGGACCTGTTGGTATTGCCCATTTCTAAGAGCATTCACTGGGAGTTCATTTCGTCTCTTCTTAGGACTATGTCACAAACATCCAAGGCTGAGTATAACTCCTTCAGAAGTCAGTGCTTGGCTTTTAGGATCCCATTGCCCTCGATGAACGTGTGGCTATTTTGTACCTCTTAACAGTTCTCTGGTGACCTTTGTGACAAAGGCATACAGCTGTGCCTGTTTATTGACAAAAAGAGGGGAGCAAATGGTGCTATTTTGCTGTCTTTAAGGAAATCCAAATGGGGCTGGAGAGATTGTTCAGTGGTTAGAAGCTTGTACTGTTGTTGCAGAGGATCTGGGTTTTGTTCCAAGTACCCACATGGTGGCTCATAACCTCCCATCATTCCAGTTCCAGTGGATCCAATGCCTTCTTCTGACCTATAAAGGCACTGGGTATGCAAGCGGATACCTGTAGGCAAAAAACCCATACACATAAAATAAAGTAAATAAACCCAAAAAGATAGACAGAGAAAGAGAAAAAATCAGAAAATAAAATAAGCTTTGTTTCAACCTAAATTTGCTTATGTGTTCAATTTGAAGGTACTGGTATTTATTAAGGCAATGAAAATCTGGAAACAGTAAATTTACTTTTTTTTAAGAGCTTGTTTTTTATGTATTATGGACTTACAACAATTTATTGAAGGCTTGGTTGTTGAAAAGTAAATTATAAACAAAAACAGCAAACTGTATACACATGTATAAAATTGCATGTTGAAAGTTCTAACCTCTTCCTGTCCTCAGTGTTCTGTTTTTTTTAAATTATGGTCTTTTTAAGAAGTTAAGTGTATTGTCATCAGTGCCTATGTATGCATGAACTATGGCATGCATGTGGAATGAAAGTTCTAATCTCTTCCTGTCCTCAGTGTTCTGGATTTTAAAGTAATGGTCTTTTTAAGAAGTTAAGTGTATTGCCATCAGTGCCTATGTATGCATGAACTATGGCATGCATGTGGAAGTTAGTTCTTCCTACCTTTCACCTTAGTTGGGCTCAGGGGGTCGAACTCAGGTCTTCAGGCCTGCTTGGCTTCTAGGCTGAGTCATCTCTGAGGCCCAGTCTCCACTGTTCTTTAGGTCATTATACCTCAGCATGCTATTGCCATTACACTGACAAAATGAACCTAATGAATCTAGTCAGGTGGCAGTTGACAAAAAATAATTGGGACTAGAAGAAAAGTTGTCATTTTGTATATTTTCTAAATTTCATATTTTTATAATATGATTTTTATATTGACATATAAAGTAATAGTTTTCATTATGGCATTTTCATTCATGTGCATTATACTTTGAGAAAAATATTTGAAAATATTAAACCACATTCTAAATGCTATCTGTCTGTAGCAGACAGACCTGGTGAGTGTCCCTAGGTATCTATGTAGCATGAACAGTGACTTGTCTTATCTTGAACTTGTCTTTACATTTGGCCAGAGATATAAAAGGCCAAATTGAAACAATCTCTTTTGATCCTATGCAATATCATAGTCCCACAAGGCTTACTCGTCTAAAGCTAAAGTATATAATGAAAAGGCTCATGGATGAAATGAAGCTATTATGTCATTAGCCTTTTGGTTTCTACATATGTATACAAAGCATAGTCTAAGAAGAACCTGGCTTTAATTGAATTTTGTTTTTTTCAAGATTTCATTACATTAATCCTCCACCCCTCTGCCCCACCCAGAGCCATCGGGTGCTGTTTTGTTGAACAGGAAAAGAAACACCTTTTTGTTGTTGTTGTCTTTGAGACAGTCTCAGGTATCCCAGGCTTCCCTCATATAGCTGTTGTTGGTCTTCAATTCCTGAATTTCCCACCTCCACTTCCTAAGTGCTGTAATCACAGGCATTTGTAATTATTGGTTTTTGAAGGGCTGGGGATTGAACTTGAGGCTTCCTGCATGTTAGGCAAGACTCTCGCAACTGGGCTGTATCCTCTGTCTAAAAGCAGTTTTTGCAAGATAAAAATCATTGGCATTCTCAACCACCAAAGGAAGGTGATGAAGTTTTCATTAACTCAATGTTTTGAAAATGCTCAGCTATTTGTGTAAACTCAGTGAGGAAGCAGAGTAAGAATGAGATAATTACACAGCCAGCAGATAAGCTCAGCAGGACCTAATCGCAAATGCCTGAGCAGCTCAATATGTGATTCAGGCCTCACATGTCCAAACAATAACCAGAAGATGATGATGTGTCCAATTAAAAATGGACACACATAGTCTATTTCTCTAAGCTCTGACTTCTGGGCTGGGCAGAATTGACTTTATCTACAGAATATAACAGAATATGCTGCAACCAGTCCAGACTTCAATTTTCCCCATTTTCTTGTTATTTATTCTTCTTTCAAAGACTTAAGAGTCTCAACAGCAGCCTCTGTTTTCTCTCTTAGAAGCCGGCTGCCATATAAGAATTGCTGCCACCTTTAGTCTCAATACTCTGATGACCCTGTGTCCTAAATGCTAAGACACCATGTGAATAAGGAGCCTCGTCAGCCCCTGGGCACCAGATACTTGAGTGAAGTCATCTTGAAGAGGGTTTCACACTCCAACTTCAACCCCCAGTGCTTTTTCTGTCTTAGCCAAGAACACACAGGGTAGGAAGGAGCTGTTCAGTGAAATTCATAAAACCATGATCAAATAAAGTAGCTGTTCTGCTTTCATATTCTCTCTCTCCCTTCCTTCCTTCCTCCCTTCTCCTCCCTCTTTTGTGCATATGCGCAAAGGTCAATCTAAAGTGTCATTTCTCAGGCACTGTCCATTTTGTGTTTTTGAGACAGGGTCTGTCACTGGGACTTGTAGCTCACTGGCCAGGCTGGGAGGCCAGTGAGTCCAGGGCTTTAACTGTCTCTGCCTACCCAATGCTGGGATTATGAGCATGGCATGTTTCCATTAAACCTGTTTTTTGTTTGTTTGTTGGTTGGTTGGTTGGTTGGTTGGTTGGTTTTTCTTTTTTTTGTTTTGTTTTGGTTTTTTGTTTTGGTTTTTTATTTTGTTTTGTTTTGGAATAGTTTCTGGGCCTTGAACTCAGATCCTCATATTTGCAAGGCTGGGATCAACTTACAAGGCAAACACTTTGCAAACTGGGCCATCTCTCTAGCCCTTTAAGACTGTTGTCCTAAAGCTCCAAGTTTTAAGGTGGTTTGCAGAAACAAATGGGTAAACTAAGAGATGAGTCATTTTGTACCTTTGAAAGCTCAGCTTTGAAATGACTTTGGAAATGACAGCAAATGAAGCACAAATTGCATTTCCTCTGAAAACTAGTAAATGAATGCCAGGAGAATTATTACCCTGTTAGCTAAACTCGACTTTTCTTTTCTAGTCTAATCTAGTAAATGAATACATCAGCTTCTAGCCTCTAGCAAAGAACACATTGTTGATGCTCTGATGTAAGTTCCATTAACAGCCACTGCCTTGGAAAGAAAACCAGAATCCTCAAGATCCCTTATCATGAAGTTTTATTGGAGGAAAGAAAGCTAGTCACATGCTAAATCATACCTATATACTTCTACTGGGTCGTCTCATCTAGATTTGATATGAGGGTTTATGCCTAGTCTTACTGCATTTTGTTATGCCGTGTTCAGATGATGTAACTGGGAGGCCTGCTCTTTTCTGAAGGGAAATGGAGGAACAGTGGATCTGGGAGTGAGGGAGGTTGAAGGAGGTGCTGGGAGGATTGGAGGGAGGGGATTCTGCAGTCCAGATGTACTGTATGAGAAGAATAAAAAAGGAAAATAAAACATGTTCATAATTCCAGAGTTATGTCATTTCAGATAATGCCTGTGAGAGGAAGTTAATGGTAGACTGAAATAATGGATACATTGATGTTTTGAAACATTTGTTGAGCATTAGATTTTACCAGAAATCTAATGACATAGAAGGTAAAGTAGTCATACTTGCCTTCAGGGTGTCTATCTGCTAGGGGAAAATAGAGGCAGATAGATAATTATATTACCATGTGATCAATTTAAAAGCAGAATGTGGCCAGTGAGTTGACTCTATGAGTAAAGGTACTTGCTGACCAAGCCTGATAACTTGAGTTCAATCCCAGAACCCCACATTGAATAAGGAAAAACATGAATAAATGAGCAAAACACAAGACCAATGAGGCAAGTTTAAAATAACGAAAGGACCAATTTTATCAATTTTATTAGACTGAGAAATGTGAAGATGCCAATGTTTGATTGATTTCAGTCCATAGACTTGGCCATTCTTTGTGGTCTGACCAAATGGTCTTGTGTGTCTAGGATACAGTATGAACAGAGAAAGTTTAAGATTCTAAACCAAAATTTGAAACCAAGGTTCCTTAAAGCCCCAACTAATGAGACTGCTGCCTGTTGTAATTTCAAAAAGTGGCACACAAGAGAAAGACACCATGAGATAGAGTTTGGATGGATAGGATTTGGGGGGGGTGGTAAGAAAGGAGGGGAGAAGGGAGACTGGCCTCTGGGGACAGGGGCAGCAGAAGAGAAGAGAGAGGCAGGGGTGGGAGAGAAGGACAGACAGAGAGACAGGCAGAGAAGCAGAGAGAAAGAGATGGGAGGTAGGCAGGGCCCTTTTAAAAGGGAATATAGTGAATGTGTACAAGTGGTGATCTTAGTGGCTGCAGCTGAGGAGATATCCTGTCAGAACCCCAAGGACAGGGCAATAGAGATGCCTGAATACTAACACTGCCGATATTGAAGGAAAAAGTTACAACTGTGTTTTTAAAACATTTTATCACCTTATTTAATTACTATTATTTTGTATGTGTATGGTGTGTGAATAATATCAGATATAGACATGCTACAGCTAGCATGTGGAAGCCAGATGATAACTTTTGAGAACCACTTCTTTCTATCATATGGGTCCTAGGAATCAAACTTGAGTGTTGAGGCAAGTGTTTTTATCACCAAGCTATCTCACCATCCTTATTACATTTTATAAAGATATGAGTTTCATGTTTGATCATATGCATATGAGTTCCTCTGTATGTGGGCTTGTGCATATGCCTGCAGAGGCTAAAAGAGGGTGTCAGATCCTCTGGAGGTAGAGTTACAGGAGGTTGTAAGCCATCTGACGTGGGTTCAAGGAAACCTAACTGAAGTCATCTTCAAGAACAGTATGCAGTCCTAACTACTGAGCCATCTCTCCAGCTACCCTGTCTCCATAACATCTCTTAAGCAGATGATTAATACTAGAAGACTTTCATCTTGGAAAGGCCACATTTTACTATGTCTCATTTCATATAACAACAAAAAAGACCCTTCACATTTTAGACATATATTCTGAAATCGTTTTTAAATGAAATTATACAATCATGATTTCATATAATTATGCAACAATCGTTTGTGATTAGCTTCAAAATAAGACAGAAAGTGGGAGTGCTTGTGGAAGTAGAATGAGGGACGATTCAAAGTACATTGATAATTGCTGAAGCTGAGGCAAAGAGTGCACACAGGATTGTTGAATGTCTTTCTCTTTTTAGTGCATAGTTTTAATATTACATAATTTTTAAAATGTAAAAATATGCACAAAGCAATACACAATGAAAGAGAAAGATGAAGGAGAAAGGGAAGGAAGGAAGACAGGAAGGAAGGAAGGAAGGAAGGAAGGAAGGAAGGAAGGAAGGAAGGAAGGGTAGGTGGTAGTGTACTGTGAATCAATTTTCTAGCTTCATTCATTTGCTGTAACAAATTTATTCAAAGTTGTGGATTAAAACATGTCAAACATTGTTATACTAGAGGCGAAAAGTTGAAAACTAAGATGCCAACTTTGAAGGCTCCAGAGAGAAATTCTTTCCTTGCCTCTGCTGGTGTCTAGTAGCTCCTAGCATTCTGTGACATGACTTATTTGTGTCTGTTTCCCATTGTCTCTTCCTCTCTTTCTAGGTCTTTCTTTTGTTGTTGGCTTTCTTTTTAGAATACAGGGTTTTCTGAAGTCCTGGCCATCCTCAGATTCACTATGTAGTTAAAGATGATTTTCAACTTATGGTCTTCCCATCTCCATTCCCTAAATGTAGAGATTATAGACCTATTGTACTACCACACCCAGTTCTGTGTCCCCTTCAAATTCAGTAGTCTTTGGGGTCCAGATCTACCCTAAACCCAGTATGATGTCATCCTAATATTATTATTCACTTACATCTGCAGAAATCCCATTTCTAAAAAAAGTCACATTCTGAGGTTCCAGGTGGACATGAATTGTTGGGGGCAGTAGCTAACCCACCACAGGGCACATGTTAGGAGTGAAAACTGAAACTGAACATAGAGAAGACAATGAAAAAAAGTAACTGTAGGGAAAGACAGAACTAAGAGATTCTTCCTGGGGATTCAGATGAGCTTGAAGGCAGATGGATTCAACACAGCTGCTGCTTGAGGTAGTGAGTGAATGAGTGCAGTGGGCTAGGAAACAGCAGGCAAATGGAACTCTAGAGTGAAATGGAGGCAAGGGTTGGTTGGAGAAGGTTTCTGAGGGATCATCAAGTGTTGACAGGAAAAGAAGGAGTAGGAAAGCATTCCCCTCCAGAGAACAGTTAGAAAGAACACATAAAAACGAAAAGCATCACAACAGCATGTAAAGAAAACATGGCAGCCCTGTTAGAGCACGTAATGTAGGGGGAAACGAGCAGACACTCAAGAAGGATGCAGGGGCTACATCAAGGATGTCCGTGGAAGCCATGTTAGTGGCTTGAGGCTTACCTGCTCTTTGTGTAAAGATACTTAGGGGTTCAAGCAGCAGTTTCATTTACTTTTACAAGTGAGATGTGAACAATGTCTATTCATTCCAGATAGGAAAGACACTATTGACTGGTCAAAGAAACAATTCCACCCAAGTCTAGCTTGAAGAAACAGTGACTTTAATTTGGACTTGCTTACAGAAGCATGAGCAATTTATGAGCACCTATATCTCCAAAGAAAATGTCTCTTCCTGCAGCAAACTTTAACTATTTATATATCCTCGTGGAGGGGAAGGCATCAATGAGCCACACACACACACTGCCTTGGGAGTTGTTCCTCCGTGGAGCCCCCTCAGGACTTGCCTGTTCACCACTTCATGAGCACTTCATTGTGTCCCCAAGGGAATGTTAATGGGACCCATCTTGTAAGGGTCAAGAGCAGGTATTCACAGACAAGAGCCATGTCATACCTAGAAAACAATTTCACAACAGCAAAGGCGCAAGATTGCCACATTTTTGTCTTAGTTTTAAGGATGTATTGGAGACAGGCAGATCAGTTAAGATGCATTTTGGATCCAGACAAGACGTGAACGTCAATAGCCACCATGATTCATAGAGGAAGGTATAAAAACAAGAATAAAAACAACAAGATGCATTGGTAAGTGCTGCAGGAAGAGAGGCTACAGAGATACAGGGATTGCTGTGCCTGTGCACTGGTGGTGGGGACTGTTGTATGCAAGCATTCAGTGTGGAACCCTACAGAGTTTAGATGAATTTTAAAACTCAGTCAATACAACTTGACATTTATAATGTGACTATGTGACTACCATTTGACCTGCATGTTGTTGGTATTGTTTTGTTTTGTTTTTTTGTTTTCACTCTTCGAGAACTTGCCACTCAACTCCCAAATAGGTACAAGAAAATTTATTCTTACTTATGAATACCCAACCGTAGCTTGGTTTGCTTTTAGCCAGATTTTCTAACTTAAATTATTTAATTTTCTATTTTTTTGCCTCTGGGCTTTTTATCTTTTTTTTTCTACATATTTTTCTTTCCTTCTTACTGTGGCTGGCTGTGTGGCTGTGTGGCTGGCCCCTGGCATCCCCCTCTCCTCCTTCTCTTCTTTTTCTCATCACCCCAAATTTCTCTTCCTATTTATTCTCTCTCCTCGCCAACCACATCTCTCTCTTCTGACTAGCTATTAGCCATTCAGCTCTTATTAGACCAATCAGGTGTTTCAGGCAGGCACAACTCCACAGAGTTAAACAAATGCAACATAAAAGAACTCAATACATCTTTGCATCATTTAAAAAATATTCTATGGCATAAACAAATGTAACTCATTTTAAACTAATATTCCACAACAACGGTCTTTTCCAGCGCTAACCCTGCTGAGGGATAAAAAGTTCAACAACACTAGAAGTGTTTTTATTAAGAGTGGTTGGTTAAGAATAGGCACTAAAGGGCCCCCAGACTGATAGCTGGGAATCCAGCATTGAACTGACTCAGACCCCCTGAACATGGGTTAGAAGGCCTGGGCAGTCTAAGGGACCTCTGACAGTGGAACCAGGGTGTGTCCCTAGTGCACAAAAGGACCTTGGGAGCACATTCCCCATGGAGGGATACTCCCTTAACCTAGAGGCAAGAGGGAGGTCCTAGTCCCTACTCTAGATGACTTGAGATTTAGATGACTCATCCAGGAAGGCATCACCCTCCCTGTGGAGTGTATGGGGGGGAAGGGATGGGAGGGTGGTTAGGGGGCATGGGAGGGTGAAAAAGAGGGAGGGAGGGATGGAGAGGGAACTGGGATCAATATGTAAAATAAAAAAAATAATTTTAAAAAATACCAAAACAAAAAGTGCACAAAATCATCGTGTTCATTTGTGTTGTACTCCTGAGCAGGTAGAGCCTGCCCTGAAATAGTTGATATACCCAGTGGCATTTTATCCATTATAAGAATTATTTTCTTTTTATCAGAAAAAAAGAATAGGCACTAGAGTACTATTTATAACTTTAAAATGCTAGTAAAATGTAAGCATCTGTCTCAGGTTCACTAGATAGGCACAGGGAAAACCAGGGACTAAGGTGACTAGAAGCTGAGGCTGAGGCTGTTACAACAGGTTGTCATATAATGGTTCAAACCATAAGAAACAAAACTACTGGGGGCCAACATGGGTGACAGAGAGTCCTGCTAACTGTCCCCTTGAATCAGTACCATTAGCCTTGCAAAATGGACTGTTCCCATAATATGCCAGACAGTATGCTACATCCCAAAACACTATATGAGAAAAGAGAAGTAGAAAGTCTGTATTCTGGGAAATCCTGGATGCATTCATAGAATTCACCAACCTTCTCCATCTTGAGTCAAGAATAATTTCCCCTTATTAAATTTGCCCATAAGACAAAGTATCCAAACCCTCAGGCCCTATCACCCATTCTGAGAAGCCTGCACTTACCACTTATGAATAGAATTTCATTTTACTGTGTAATAACATTTCTTTCTCCCACCCAACCCCTTACTTGTTCTCACCTCTGAATTCTTTTCTCTGATGGTAAAAAGAAGTTTGAAGAATTGGGCATAGGTCTTAATTTTCCTATCCTCAGGACCTTGCCAGCTTCTTATTGCTGGCAATACATCCATAGGCATCTGCTAATTATAACCCTCATAAAGAAAAATACACACTCAGCTTGAATGCAAAAGCACCACTTAGGGAATAAGGAACTAATTGGACCAGATTGGAGGCCCATATTCAAGTTATGACATGATTTTCCTAGCAAGTGTTTCTGGAAAGGAACAACATAAATATTATAGTGTTTGTGGGCAGTATAGTCTCCATCACAACTGCTCTGCTCTATCATGTGAAAGCAGGTATGGATAATGTAAAAATGGATGAACACAGTTGTTTTCTAATAAAACTTTATTAATATATATATTTATATAAAATAACAGGCAGCAAGCTGGATTCTGCCTATGGCTGTAGTTTGCTAGTCAGTGTTCTGTGGATATGTAAATCTCCAAGAAGTTTTGCTTCTCCCACCAGTGGTTGCTTTGGAGAAACAACTTTTTTTTATCTGATTCATATCATTGCTATGAAAGTTCATGCACATTTATGTGAATACAAATCAATTGCTAGAGAGGGTATAAAATCTAGGCTCTAGGGGCTGGATAGATGGCTCAGAGGTTAAGAGCACTGGCTGCTCTTCTAGAGGCCCTGAGTTCAATTCCCAGCAACCACATGGTGGCTCACAACCATCTGTAATGAGATCTGGTTCTCTCTTCTGGCCTGCAGGGATATATGCAGGCAAAACACTATACACTATATACATAATAAATAAATCTTTAAAAAAAAAAAACCCCTAGGCTTTAAAAAAAAAAAAACTATTTCTAATGTCCAGAAACCTGTAAGACTGATCCTAACTAACAATTTGAGCAACAGTGGAAAGAGATTGATGACTAACTTATCTACCATCATAGAGCCCTCATCTAATAGATGATGGATACAGAAGCAGACACCCACAGCTAAACATTGAGCCGAACAGGAATCCAGATGCAGATGCAGAGTGGGAGGAGAAGACCAGGCTACAGAAACCCACAGAGACAGCTGACCTGAACAATGAGGAGCTAATGGGCCCCCAGACTGATAGCTGGGAAACCAGCATTGGATCGACTCAGAATCCCTGAACATGGGTCTCAGTTAGAAGGCCTGAGCAGTCTAAGGGACCTCTGACAGTGGAACCAGGATGTATCCCTGGTGCACAAAAGGACCTTGGGAGCACATTCCCCATGAAGAGAGATACTCCCTTAGCCTAGAGGCAGGAGGGAGAGCCTAGACCCTACTCCAAATAACTTGACAGATTTAGATGACCCCTCTTGGATGGCATCACCCTACATGTGGAGTGGGGGGGGAGTGGTCAGGGGGCATGAGAGAGAGGGAGAAAGAGGGAAGGAGTGAAGGAGAGGGAACTGGGATCGATATGTAAAATTAGAAAAATAAAAAAAACAACTATTTCTAAGTGTTTCTTTTGATGATACATTCATTTCACTGCAGACTTGACTTCAAGGTCGGTATTGGATACACTTTATCTGTCAAAGAGCCTGTTAAGCACTGGTTTTTGTTCTGTCTCGCAACTGTAGGGGCAACGTGGATTCTACCTCTCCCTCTGAAGGTTTGAATCTGCTAAAATACACTGACAATAGAGTAACAGGAGAAGGCACCAGTTTAGTTTATTATGTGCGTGGAAGAAGCTCAGGAGAATGCCCAATATCCTCATTGGGCTTCAAAACACCCACTTCGTGGAGGAGAGAGACCAAACAGTGTTAGTAGGTTAGAGAGTAGTAAATGATTCTTAGAGGAAATCCGTGGATGGGTAAAACAGCCAATACTTGGGACTGAGTTCTTCTGAACCCTGGAGGCGGTGGAGACTGTTGAAGAGGCGAAAGCAGAACCATACCGGGCAAAAGTTGCCTTACGCATCTCCCAAAGAGTAACTGTGAGCTGCCTTTAGGAGAGGTGAAAAATCATGATGACTAAGGCACTTCCGCTTCATTATCGGTGAACTTAATCTGGATAATGAGATTTTTCAGACAAGAGTCTAGACAATAGCACTTCTTTAGGAAGTGTTTCCTTTAGTCACAAAAGAACTTTTGCAAGACTCGGGGGGAGGGTCCTTCCTTGAGTTTGGGACTATGGAGTGAATACCAAGAGGGATTAGCAAGACCTGAATTCTGAAATGAGCTTTCTAAGACATCCCAATGTCCTTTAATTCAAAGTGCTCAGCACATCAAAGCATCATACTGGAAGCATCATTTTCCTGGCCCTAGCCTAGTCACAGGCTTTGTTAATGCCCATTTCAAAGTGTTTGGAAATCATTCTTGGGTTGCTCTTATCTTTGTAGAGCTGCTCAATTTCACAGGCACACATTTCCAGGAACCTGCAGAAACACACAGGTACTCGTGTTGAGAAGGGTCCCATGTTTATTTTCAAGTTCTATGAGTGTCATCTTGACATTCTAAAGCATTATGAATGAGGAGCTGTACATTTTCATACTTTAGGTGGTCCTGCTTTCATGCAAGAAAGAAATTAACCTTTCATTTTTACTGTGGCTACAGGTTCAAACTGAACAAAATATTTGACGATGAGAAAACATAAATGACCTTTCTTCTTTTGTGTTCCTCCAAGAAATGTTTCCTGTGTCCTTTCATCTCTTGAGGCTTAAAATGTATTTTAAGTATGTTAAGTTTATCAACCTCCCAATTGCAAGAAATAAAATAGCAGTTATGGATCCTTTAATATAAATATAAAAGTGTATTATGCTCTTACTAGAAATATAAAAATACTCGATACATAAGGTAATTATAACAAATACTTTAATGTTGTCAAAATATTAGGATTTTAATACCAAATCATAACTATACTTGGTATAGTTTATTATAGTCTTTATAGTTATAAAATAATTCAGTTATTTTGTGGTCAAAATGCAAATAAATATCCTTGAATACTAAATGAAACACTCCCTAGGAAGTCTTCTTGCTATTCACATGGAAAACAAAGCTACAGTGGTTTGAATACTTCAGAACTCTACTAATGCTCTCTCACACAGAAGAGAATAGTGCTTGCCTGGAAAAGCCAATGTGAACACTGGCAGTATCCCAGAGAAGGAGAGAAATATCAGTGGTCTGCACTTCATTTCTAACTCTTATTGACAGATATGTAGTGCCTTCCTTACCGTATCAGTTACTTCAGAATGAACAGAGGGCCAATGAGATGACTCATCAGGTAAAGCCACTTGCTGTGTAAGCCTGAGGTTAACCTGAGCTGAATCTCGAGAAGCCATGTAAAGGTAGAAGGATGGACTCTCACCCCCACATGTGTGTGCCTTCCTCCAAACAACCCTACTACTGATAACAATAATAATAATAATAACAATAATAATAATAACAATAACAATAATAAATTTAAATTTTTAAGTGAGTAGGAAAGAAAACTTCATTGAAAGACTTCACAACAAGTTCATGGTTAGCCTAGACTTCATGAGGGCCTATTTCAAAAACAAATTAATACTGGCAACAAAAAAATCTACTCATTTTTGGCTGGTTCTTTTTCATTTAAATTTTCCATTAATGATGGTTGACAGCTTGTCATGCACATTATATTGGCAGAGCTTTCATGACTGTATAAAATATTGTGTTGTTTCCATCTTTAGTAGTTAATTAACTTACAGATTTTGAAAATCCACCTAATGTGTTCCATAACAGAATTCATTTTTTTTTTAATTTTTCATTTTGTTTGTCTATTAAGACAGGTTCTCATGTATCTATATTGGCCTCAAATTCACTGTGTAGTTGGGACTGGCCTTGAACTCCTGAACCTCCTGCTTCTACCTCCAGTGCAGGGATCAAGATACATACTCTTTACCTGGTCCTAATTATTTTCCCTTCCTTCCTCCCTCCCTCCCTCCCTCCCTTCCTTCCTTCCTTCCTTCCTTCCTTCCTTCCTTCCTTCCTCCCTCCCTCCCTCCCTTCCTTCCTTCCTTCCTTCCTTCCTTCCTTCCTCCCTTCCTCCCTTCCTCCCTTCCTCCCTTCCTCCCTCCTTCCCTCTCTTTCTTTGTTTTTGAGACAGGGTCTCCATATATAGCTCTGGCTTAAGCCAGGTTGGCCTCAGACTCAAAGACATCCACCTGCCTCTGACTCCAATGTTAGAATTAAAGGCATGCACCACTACTAGCCACTATGTCCAATTCAGAATTCTTAATAAAATGGCACAAAATTGCCAGCTGTGCCAGGTAATTAAGAAGCATTCTACTGTCATAGGAAATGAAATAAGGCAAGCAGTTATTTTGCTGCCTATTTCAGTTTCACAACCAGGGTTCATAACAAAAGACAGATTAATAAAAGAAAAAAACATAGCAATGTAGTCATTTCCTTTTTGCTTATTTGTCTGTGTAATTTGGTTTCAGGTGCTAAGGCTTGAACTCCAGGTTTGGAGCATATACATTTATGTACTGTATGTTTCATGATGTATGAGAGTCCTTATGAGACAATGAAGACCTGGAGAAACAGTTAAAATATGTGTCATTTTGTTCTGTGGTGATTGATTTTGGTGTATGCTTTGCCATAAGGTCTTGCTACATAGAGTAGGCGGGGCTTGAACTTACTATGTATGTAGCCCAGGCTGAATGTTGGGAATAAATATGCTTGACCATGCCAAGGAGTCTGAATGATTCTAATAGTAAACTTGGTAGAGATAATCATAGAGAAATATACCATGAAGTGAGGCAGAGCTGAGTAAAATAAAGGGGTGGCGGCAGCATGGCCTTTGCAGGTTCTTTGGGGTTTTTTCCTTCTTAGAGAGAAGGGTGCTCCTTTACATTGGAATCTACGGAGTGAATCTTTCATCTTGGGGGTGGGTCTTATGACCTGTCTCCTGTTTTTAATGACCTGCTACAAGTGGTGAAGGATACAAGAAGGACAGAGAGGTTTGATTTTATGTGTGACATTTTCTTTACCAAAGTCCTGAAGCTTAAAAATATTCAGTGTGTCAAAGTGAAGGAAAATGGTCTGAATCCATCCATACATCTACTTCCTTAAAATAAATTTTTACTTTTAGTTGTGTGTGTGTGTGTATATATATATATATATATATATATATATATTATATATATATATATATATATATATACAGGGGATTGAATTTGGGGTCTCGTGCTAGGTAAGTACACTACCAATGAGCTATAGCTATGGCAAAATTCTCAAAATTATGTTCATATGTTTTGTGTATGTAAGCATTTGCATGTGTGCATAGAGCACATGTGGAGGTCAGACAGTAATTTTCAGAAGCTGTTTCTCTCCTTCCACCACGGAAGCCCCAGAGATTGAATTCAGGTCACCGGGATTGGTGACCAGTGCCTTCACAAACTGAGCCATCTCACCAGCCCCTTCCCCATCTTTAGCAATGGCTTTAGAACCTATCTATCATACAGAATCTGCATGAACTTTTTAAATGCTTCAGAGTGTGCAAACACACACACACACACACACACACACACAATCACACACAAACTTGGGATTAATTTAAAGATGCATCTGTCTTCTCCAATGGAAACAAAAAAGAATCTCTTAAAAAGAACTATTCTCATTGCCATTAGAAATTAAAACATTACCAAGTGTATGGAGTGACTATCATGAAAACAATTTGAATCTGAACCGTAATAGAAACAGATCAATGCCACAAGACATAACACAGAAGCAGAGCAAAAGAGTCTAGGGATTTAGTAAATCATAGGGATAAAATGTTATGTCAGCAGAGAGAATATGGGTTATTCAATAAACAGTATTAGAACAATAAACTACTTGTTCGGTAAAGAGTAAAATTAATTCCCTTCTCTTTCCCTAAAATGAAAAAAAAATTAAGAAATATTAAATATTTACAGGAAGCTTATTTTTAAAGTAAAGTTAATATACAGAATGTTTTAAAGTATCTTAAGTAGGGAAGGTTTTCCTAGCTAAGATGTAGAAACCAGATGCTGAGCGAGTGGCTTTGAGCTTTGGCTGCAGAATTAGATGTACCTGAGGAACTTATAAAACATTTCTATCATTGACACCACTCTAGACAAAAATCAATCAGAATCTCTGAGAATAATCAAATAAAACCTTCCTCCCACCCCCTATACTACTCTGGAAACTGTCTCAGTTCTTCTCTGCCAAGAGTGGCCCAACTGCCATTTCTGCTTTGCAGCTGGCACACTGCACCTTTCTTCATTAGAGGCTTGTTGCTTCCTTGGACCTTACCCAGAAATGAAAGGACAAGATCCTCTCTACACTCAGAATATCAACAGTGCTTTAACTAGTAGGCATGCTGGCAAGAAAACGAAGGCATACTCAAAATGGGCCATTTGAAAAGATCTTAATGCCAAAATTGAATGCCTATGGAATCTTTGATATCTTGTATGTAATGATGGTTACATGAATTTGCACTCGTGTTAAAAATTTATAAGACTAGGCTAGTAGGATTGCTCAGTGGATAATAGTGCTTGCAGCCAAATCTCAAGACTCTTCAACCTACACATGAAAAGTAAAAAATGGACTCAGTCAAGTTGTCCTCTGACCTCAGCAGTGGCATGTATGTGTCATTAAACACACACACACACACACACACAAATAAATAATATGAAAATTATAGGGCAGTATTAGAAAATGAGTGAGTGCACATGGAAACAGATGAAACTTAAGTTAAATTAGCAGTTGGGTCAATAATATCAGTATCAGTCACCTTTCTTGATAACATGGTCGTGGGTATTGATAGTGTTATTGCTGAAGGAAGATTGGCAAATAGAGCTCAGAACCTCTCTGCATTTCCTTTGAAGTTTCTTGCTACTGAACTGCTATTTCAAAATAACATTTTTTTTTTTTTTTTTTAGTATTTGACAGTGTGTGTAAAGAGCAAAAGATTAACAATTCAACACTTCCAGCCTGGGATACAGGGATGAAGGGATAGTTGTTAGAACTGGAGAGCAAAGAGACAGAACACAGCTCTACAACAAAGGCCATCTGACAAGTGCTACCACCTTCCAACAAAGGACATTAAAATGCCAGGTAGGCCAACATACTGAGTTCATTGTTACTGGGCCTTAGTTCATTAAGATTGAGCAAGAGTTTAAGAGCCTAGAAGAAGTTGTAGGGTTTGAGGGAGACACTAGAAGAAAATTTAAGGGGTAGATAAATTGGCTCATATGGTTGTGGAAGTTGAGAAATACCAGAAAATGCAGGTAGCAAGCTGGAGAATGGAGAATTTTGCATAGCTCTAGATAGAATCCAAAGGCCCAAAAACCAGGACAGCCTAGGCTGTTGCTTCAGTCTGAAAGATGGTGCTCCAAGATGTGATGCGTCCAAAGGCTAGAATAGACTGATATCTCCACTCCAAGCAGTAGGGAAGAAGAGTGTCCTCTTACCCAACCATAATAACAAGAAAAATGTCAGCTATTCTTTTCTTATCCAGGCCCTCAAGCAACTGGACAAGGGAAACTCACATTAGGAAAAAGAATGTTTTACCCAGTGCACCAATTCAAATGTTAATCTTATGGAAAACACCTTCCCAGGCACACTTAGGATCATGTTTGATCAAACATCTGGATGCTCTGTGCTCCAGTCAAAGTAATAAATAAAATTAACCATCACAATGACAGACATGTAGCTCATCAGAATACATAATTGGATACCCCCTTAGTTTGTCTCGCTCATATTAAGGTCATATGGATGGCAAAGCTCTTGAGCATTGTCACTGCAAGAGACAGACAATACTTTGAGATACTTTTATTGTCTTTCACTCATGCTGCTCATCTTTCTTCCCACCAGAGTGGAAAGTTAATTGACTTCAAATATATTTTGCCCTGAGTAATAACTTGGAAATGTGCTCGCTGGCCTAAGAAGCTCATCTATGCTTTCCGTTGGCCCCAGTAGGACTGAACTCATACGTGCACATAATGTTCTGTCAGCAATCAACCTGATATAAATCATGTAGGGCTCTAAACTCCAGAAGCAGTGACTCAGAGAGGTAATACTCTGTGCATTTGTACTACCCATGCTTTTGTAAAGCAAATATTACTTTTAAAAAAGAAATGTGGGTAGCTGACCTTGAACTTCTTTGTATATTCCAGAAACTGCAACTAAGCTATAGCTCTTGGTGCTATTACTATTTTTGTATTAAACAAGCTCTTGGTAGGACTAATATGGACAGTTAAATTGGTAATATGATTGCCATGCAAGATGAGTACATGAGTTCAGGTACACAGCCTTAATGGAAAAAGCTGCTGGTAGTGGGCATTTATAATCTTAGTGCCGGGAGGTAGAGATGGGTGGATCACTGGGGCTTGCTGCTAGCCAGCCAACCTAGCCTAATGGGTAAGCTACACACACACACACACACACACACACACACACACACACACACACACACACACACACTGCTATTGGCTTCTTCTTGGATCCCCCATTGGCATAGATGGTGAGCTGAGACCACAGACATAGGATATACTTTCTGATCCAATGAAGTTCAGCTGTCTTCTGTATTTACAGAAAATATCCCATTTCGTGCATCTGTCTGTACAATCACTCTACATCCATAGCATCTCTACAATATGCTTGGAACTATGGTGTGCCCTTATCCAAAGTAAAATCCTTCTAGCAGAGGGAACGTCAGGCTAGCAGGAAGCCAGACTATATAGGACTTCCTAGAAACCCAAGAAGTTCAGTATAAAAACAACAATCACATTCAATCATCTTTTTTTTTAATTTCAGACAAGTTCTTTAAAAGAAAAACAAAATCATTAGTCTATTTCGAAAGATAATGGATATTGAAATGTTTTAAATGAACCGGAGAAACTGACAACAGCAAACCAAGACTTGCTAATCAGCTTAATATGGAAACAGGGTGGGACAAGCCTTACATAGTTCCTGAGTATAGAAGTCATTGTAGAAGAATAAGTCATTGTCTATAATATTCTATCTTACCAGAGTGCAGAAGGACACTCTCTTGCTGGCCTTGGAGAAGAGCAAACAAAGATGTGAACTGCCACTGGGGAGGGTTGTGTGGTAAGCAACTGTGTGGCAAGCTTCTAGAAACTGAGGCGTTTTCCAGGCAGATGACAGCCAATAAGAAATTGATGGCCTGAGTCCTGTAACCAACACTGGGGTTCTGCCAGTAGTCTGTGAATTTAGAATAGGAACTGAACCCAAGAGGAGATGGCAGAACTAACAGACACCCTTCATTGCAGCCCCATAAGTCTCTAGTCTCCATAGTTCCAGGACAGCTAGAGCTACATAGTGAAAACCTGCTTCAAAATAACTACAACAACAGAAGACTCTGAACTCAGGATTCAGCTAGGAAATAGTTGGCTCCCTAACTCAGGAAATTGAAATCATAAATGGGGAGGCAGGAAGCAGAGGGTGTCAATATCCTGTGTTTGTGGCATTTTGTTATGTAGCAATGAAAAGCCTAACTTACAATCTCTCCCTGGTTTCTTCCTTAAGTTTAAATGAAATTATTTCCAGCATATATGCCCTGACACACACACACACCTCAGTGTGTCCACTTTAGCAGTACAACTCTGGGCTTCTCATACCCTTGTGTTTCCTGGCAAACATTTCTATGACCACAGGAATGTTTTTACTAGAACCTTGCTGAGCAAAGTTAGCATCTAGGTTTCAGAGTTCCTCTGTCAGAATGGAATTTTAAAATTTCTTCTATGTGTGCTCTCTGTTTTTATGGTACCCTTGGGTTTCTTAGAGGCAAGCAATGTTTGAAAGAACCTACAGTGATGCTAAATAAATAGGCCTGTGCTATTAATTTTCACCGAAAACTGGAGTGTATTTAGTACCTTGCTTGACACAGAACAGGGACATAATAGCACTAGAGTGAAGTACAGAGATTTTTAAGAGGTAAAAACTATGAGATAAATGAGGTGGCCCATAAATCATGTGCTGAAGTGACAAGCCACCAGAGGGAGGAATTATGAAAGATCAAATCTATAATAATGGGATAGAACATGAGATGAAGTGGATGCTGCTGATGCCCCTCCCAGAACTCCTGAAACTGCTAGGACATTAGTCCTCTAACTCTCCGGATTGTTAATTGCAAATCAGTCATTGCAATCCCCTTGCAGAATTGATTTTAGTCCAACGAGAGCCGATTAAGTGAATCTATAAGAGCAAATAAGAAAAACACATTCCCTTTTGTTTTGGTAAAAATATGAAATGTTTCTCACAGGCTCATGTGTTTGAGTACTTGATCCCTAGATGGTGGTGACATTTGGGAAGGCTGAGGCACCTTGCTGGAGGAAACACTGTGGGCAAGTGCTGAGACTTTGTATTCCAGCTTCACTTCCTACTCATGCTTAACTTTCTTTGTATGGTTATAATGTAACCAACCAGCCACCATGCCTGCCCTGCCTGCTGCCATGCCATTGACACTATGAGGGACTATATCCCTCCAGAATTGTAAGGCAAAATAAGCCCTTATCTGTTAAGCTGCTTTCAGCAGGACATTTTATAACAGAAGTAGGGAAGCAATTAAAACACCTTTATATCAGTGTAAGATATATATTAACTTCTACTCTGCTTCCTTTAACTCATAGCAAAGAGACATGGCAAAAATAATGGAAGGTAGATAAACTAACCCATATCCTACACTGTTTTAAAATTTCATTTCTTATTCTTTGACAGTTTCATACACACATATAATGATTTTTGGTCATTTATGTACTCATTACTCTCTCTCATCTCTACTTTCTCCGTCCAAGACCCCACTACTTCCTAACAAAACTCCCTTCTACTTTCGTGTGTGAGAGAAACCTAGTGATTTTTATTAGGAATGCTTGCAGGAGCATGAGTAAGATAAGAAGTTATTTATCTGAACTTCTTTCCAGTGGTTTGTTACATCACTGAAGAAAGTAGCACCTCTTCCCTCAGCCACGATCAAGGTCAGTAGGGAGTGGTGGGGCCTCATGAACCCTTGCCTCTTCCATGATGAAATCCTAGCATTCCTAATCATATGCATGTCTTGTGAAACCACAGCCACAGTGAATTCATAAGTATAACAGCTATGTCATGCCCAGAAGATGTCTTTTTGCAGTGCACCCCCCCTCCCCCATCCTCTGGTTCTTATCTTCTTTCTGCCTTTTCTTCCATGATGTTCCCTGAACCTTGAAGAGGGTGGTACAGATGACCCATTTAGGGACCCATCCCTTATTCATAGTACTTTGACCAGTTATGAGTCTCTGCATTAGCTGGCACCTAATTGCAAAAAAAAGCTTCTTGGATAAAGGGTGAGAGAATGAGAGAATTACCTATCTACGGATATAGATATTAGTGTTTAGAAGGGATTCGGATCACAAGTTCATTTATCAAATGATCATAATGTGTTTCTCCATAGGCCCTATGATCTCTCCAGCCCTCAGCTCTTGACCAGGTTTATAGCACTACACATGTCCTCCATTTCCCCTGGTGTAGGACTGGAATCTAATCAGAAAGTGGTTGGTTACATCCACAGCACTTGTACAACAATTTTACCAATCAGCAATTCTTGCCAAGCCTTTCATTATTATAATTCTTAGAGTTCACAACTGGATAAAACTGTTTCTCCCACAGCATCCTGCATAGCACTTTCCAGTAAGCAAGGAGGAAGCTTCCAATTCAGTTCTAGCTTAATTTCTACATGTCCTGTGACCCACGTATGTCGTGTTTTCAGCAATAGGGCTTTATCAGTCTGTTCTAGAAGGAAACTGAGAGCAATGTCAATAGCCTACACTATTTTGGGGAGACTCTTAGGTATCCTTGACCAAAAATATTTAGGATTCCACATCTGGTCCTGAAATTCTTTTAACACCCTATGGCAAGAAATATTAGACTGTTAATAGCAGTTATATTACAATCACCATATCCTACATTTCAACTTTGTTCAGTTTATCCCAAGCCCGCTGAATAAATTAACCAAATTTATTGCAGCGTTTATCTGCATTATCGACATATATGGATGATCAAATCTCAAAAAAAAAAAAATCAGGTGGCTTAACTCTTCAATTTGCAGAGCGAGTCCACTTCCCTCTAGCTTTTTAAATTATGCAGTCATATTTGTTCTCTGGATTCATTTGTGGAAGAGCCACTTACCTAGTGATTTTTTGCATTGGGTATTATGAAAGGCACCAGTCTCTTTGCTATAAACAAAATAAGTACAACCTTTCAATATAATGCAACTTTCAATATAATGTTATAGGGTGATATGCTGCACATTGAAATAGTATCACATAACTGTGATAAAGTTAAGAACATGATGTAGGGGATGCTGTGAGAAAGTATATCAGGAGCCCAAGTTATACTTTGGATGCATGTATAGACGTCAGTTTCCTGTTGCCATAACAAAATTCTTGAAGCAAGCTAACTTATATAAGGGAAAGAGATTTACTCATTCTCCCTTGGGAGTAGAAAGGGGTTTGGTGGGGGTGATAGAGGAGGATGGACAGCTACTCTAATCATCTAAGAGTCTCGACAGACTCCCAGGTCCTTTCCCATACTCTATCCATCACCCAACCTCATTTTCTCTATCTGTCAACACCACTCCCAACAACAAAAAAAGAAAATCAAAATAAAGAACCAATAAGGCAAAAAAAAAAAAATAGAAAGAACAAAATCCCCCACACAGTGTTAACCGGCTGCTTCTGGGCATGGAGCCTGCCCTGGAATGTAGTTGATACATCTAGTGACATTCCGTTGATGAAGAAAAAATTAATCTTAGGAGCCAAATTTTATAGATCCACACTGGCATCCAACACTACAACACTAAGGAACAACTTCTAATACATGAAACTTTGGGAGACAACCTGTTAGCCACTAGAGAAGTCAGACACCCTAGGGGAAACATTCTATACTAATGTATTTCAAAATTTCTTTTTTTCTTCCTCTCAGCTAAAAGTGGTTCAGCAGAAGCTAAGCATACCCAAAGGCTCCATTTCCTTGAGCTGAACATGCACAAAAATGTCCCTATCTTTCCTTCTTTAACTATTACTTTAAACTGAGAATGTTCAAGAAGGTGCTTATCTTCAAACTTTTCTTTCCAATTTGAATATTTATAGACCCCCTCCGAAATCCCCGTGCTTCTTTTGTTCAAGAGGGGCATTGCTTTGCAAAAAGCTACTGTTCTGTTCACATCCATTGAAGGTAATTAATTTTTCTCCATTTTCTAACTTCTTGGCTATGCTGTTTTGGCGTTACATTCACCTAATTGTGAACCCACTGCATTTTGTCACATATGTAAGACATGTATATAAATATGAACAAAGACAAAAACAAAACTTACAAAAGTGAGCTAAGGTGTTTAATGTTCTTGTTACTATAGTGATCTGTGAAGACTTAGTACTTTAGTTTAAATAGTATTTCCCTCAATATTATGTTATTTGTTTTGTCAATCTAAACAGCCCCCAGGGCCAGTGGAATGGCTCAGTAGGTGCTTGTCAAAATTTTTGATGATATGAGTTTAATTCCGAGGACCTATATGTTGGAAGGTGAGAACTGATTCTGGTAACTTGTGACATTTGTACACACACACACACACACACACACACACACACACACACACACATAATTTATGAATTAGTCGTTTTATCTCAAATATTTTTTCTTGGAAGATGAACTACAGAAATCATTGTAAGGTCTGGTGGCTCATGCTTATAATCCCAGCATTTGGGGGGGGGCAGGATTGTTGAGAATTTGAAAGCAGCCAGGATTACAGAGTGTGCCCCTGTTTAAAAGAAACCAACAAACAAAAACAAAACAACCAGCAACAACAAAAAGAGCAAGATGTAATGAAAAAAGTTCTTCCCCCAAAAGTTCTTCCCGTCGTTGCCTCCTCAGCATCGTAAGATAAAATGGAGAACACAAAATTGTTCCCAGGAACAACTGCTAGAAGCACTGGAGTCAAGGGAATCCCAGTTCGAAATTTCCTAACTGCTTTCTCAAGCCAACACACGGAGGAATTGCGAGCATAAAAGAGAACTTTGCAAACAACGTGTTCGGTATGTTCAGAATGCTCATAAAGCCATTTCCTTAAATTACTACAATTTGCATGAGAATTCTCCATGCAAATATTCGTGTTACTTTCTACCACAGATGTATTTTAAATTTTGTTTTGAAATATTCTTAATTGACTTAGCAATTCTCTGGAGTGTCTGGTTTTTAGGATACTATATATTACTTGATTACTGCCTCAGAAGCTAACCAATGCTAAAGAACTTTTAATTCTGATGAGAAATAACTTTACATTCCAGAGGAAATTTTTGAAATGTGGGTGGTATCCAGAGCCCAGGTACGCATTATTCTGCTTAATTTAAGAAGTAGAACAGATCCTTTGTGACTCGGGGGAGGGGGTATGATATGACAGAAGATTTGAAAAAGATAAAAGCAAACAAAATGGCAAGATCAGATTACTAACACATTCACTTTTGAAAATGCAAAGGTTTTTTTGTTGTTTGTTGTCAGTGTTGTTGTTTGTTGTTGAATAACTGATGAATAACATCTGGGCTACCTTGAGAGAAAAGGGAAAATTCTCTGGCTACTACTCCTTTTGTATGGTTCTGAGGGTTTTTTGTTTGTTTGTTTGTTGATTGGTTAGTTGCTTTTGTTTACCTTAGAGAAAAATGAAAGAGCAACTTAAGATCTTCCCAGTCTATTGAATGTGTTTAAATTCTTCCTTCCTTCCTTCCTTCCTTCCTTCCTTCCTTCCTTCCTTCCTTCCATCCTTCCATCCTTCCATCCTTCTTTCTTTTCTCACTTCCTCCCTCCCTCCCTCCCTCCCCCTCTACCTCTCTCCCTCCCTTCTCTTCCTTTCTTATGAATCCCTTGAATAAGTGACTTCTTGAAGTAGGGGGCTGAAAGAGGAAACAAGAACCCCCCTCCACTATTTCCAAGTGAAGAGCATCATGATTGACATGTGAGGATTGACCAACCAGGTTCCCTTTCCCTGTGTTGTTTGACCTCACTGATCATTGTCCCACTTCTCTGTCCACCTTTACTCTGTCCCTGATGTAGAACACTTATGGAACAGAATTAAAATCAGTTTGTGTGTGAGGGTGGAGGAGTAAAGGGGACAGATAGAATAGAAGCCAAGGTGAGTTCTTGAGCAAAGAGAAAGCAGCAGGGGTATGTAAGAGCATGAGATGGTGTAAGGATTACTTAATAGTCTTCAGAAGGCCAGAGAGCTCCTGTATCAGACAGCTCTTATCTCAACCAGTAAAACTTCCTTCTCGTTCCCACATGCCATTTCTCCAGTATAATGTATAATGGAAATAAATGTCCTTACATCTTGTGAGTTTACTAACTGTATTTACAACTAGTTCTGGAAACATCTCTAAAATTGGTTATCAAAACCAAAGAATCCAAAATAAGAACTTGGGGACCAGGGATATGAATGTATAAGGCATAAATTTTAATAGACAAATAAGTCTAGAGGTCTAGAAAAAAATAATATAATGTCATCAACTAGCTCTTTTTGTTTGAGTGAATAGTAAAAATTAATTTGCTGGTGATCATAAAACTATATGGAATCTTTGGAAGTCCAGGTAGATTCTTATTTATCCTAGTTGGGTTTACAAATGGTATAAAAGACCATAGAATTTAAGCCATTCCAGGTAACAACAACATTGGTAGGTTCTGACCCAGGAAAATCACCCCACTCCCCCCTCTCTCTCTCTCTCTCTCTCTCTCTCTCTCTCTCTCTCTCTCTCTCTCTCTCTCTCTCTCTCACACACACACACACACACACACACACACACACCACATACCACACTATTTCTTAGACACAGTGATGCAATTTCAAGAACATTTGAATAACTGTATTATATCATAGTGCTTAAAACCCTGTCTTAGCCATGAAACCTTGCCTTGAAAAAGAACCAAACACAAAAGAAAGAAACTAGCCCCCTGGAATCAAGACAGGACCATGGATCCCTGGGAAGAGGAAATAGAATACAATTCAAAGGTAGATTGGGGAAGATGAGAACAGGAGGGATTAAGTAGAGGGGTAGAGGGAAAGAGTACAGGGAGAGACTACTGGAATTGGGGGAGTATTTCTGGGGTGATGTGGAAAGATAGTGCAATGGAAATTCCCAGGAATCTATGAGTGTGACCCTAACAAAGATTATTAGTAATAGGGGACATGGAACCTTATCTGACCATCTTCTATAATCAGTCAAGGCTTCTAGTAGTGGAATTGGTACACAAACCCAGCCACAAAACCTTCCACCTACAATTTGTCCTGACAACAAGATGTGTTGGGGTAAAGGTGGCATGGAACTTGTAAGAATATCCACTCAGTGACTGGTCCAACTTGGGGACCATACCAATGGAGGGAACCCACACCTGACACTACCTGGAGGTCCAGGAATCAGAGTCTGGATAGCCCAGAGACCTAGAGATAAAACCACACACAACTGGAAAAAAGTCAGTGAAATGATTTCTAATTATATTTTTGCTATATTCGTTGACCAAAACCCACCATAATCTTTAACAGAGAGGGTTCATCCAGCAATTGCTGGAAGTAGAGGCAGAGACCCACAGCATCTGGGGTCTTATGTGAAGCTCAGGGAATCCCATAGAAGAGGGGGGGAAGGATTGTGGGAGACAGAGGGGTCAAGGACACCATAAGTCTACAGAATCAACTAAGCAGGGCTCACAGTGGCTCAGAGAAACTGAAGTGACAATCATGGAACTTATATGGGTCTGTGCTAGGTCTTCTGAATATATGTCGTGGTTGTTTAGGCTTTGAATTTTGGTGGAACTACTAATTGTGGGAGTTGGGGGGGCTGTCTCTGACTCTTTTACTTGCTCTTGGGGATCCTTTTCCTCTTACGGTTTGCCACATCCAGCCTTGATATGAGGGTATGTACCTAGTCTTATTGTAACTTGTTATGCCATGTTAAGTCGATATCCCTGAGAGGCCTGCCCTTTTCTGAAGGAAAAGAAGAAATAGTGGATCTGGGGCAGAGTATAGTTGGGGGTGGGGGAGACTGGAAGGAGAGGAGGGAGGGGAAACTGTAATCAGAATGTAATATATGAGAGTAGAATAAAAAGAAAAAATCACCCCAAGCCTAAAACTACAAGAAAGAAAGAAAGAAAGAAAGAAAGAAAGAAAGAAAGAAAGAAAGAAAGAAAGAAAGGAGTAAAAAGAAAGAAAGAAAGAAAGGAAGGAAGGAAGGAAGGAAGGAAGGAAGGAAGGAAGGAAGGAAGGAAGGAAGAAAATGAGGGGGAGGAAAGGGAGAGAAGAAGGGAGGGTGAAAGTGAGGGAGGGAGGATGGAAGGAAGGAAGATAAACAAATGAATGAACCAACTGGCCTCCTGATTGGTATCCCATAAAAAATAAGTATGCTGATGTCACAAATAGTCTCAAGACCACACCTATCAATCACTAATAAAGAAAATGCCCTGCCAGCTTGCCTACAGCCCAATTTTATGGAGGCATTTTATTAAGATTTAGCTTGTGTCAAGTTGATATAAAATTAGCCAAGTACATGTGCGTGCCTCATATACAAATAGGATATTAGAGAAAGAAGTAAATCTCTAAGAAATGGCTTTAAATTCAGGCTTGGATACTGAACACTGCAAGTGTAGGGAAAAGACAGTCATGATAGAGTGATCAAGAAAAGTATAGTGAGGAAGAGCAGGGTCTGTTATGAAGAGATAAGTCAATCCCTTCTCCAGTGAAAAATCCAATGAGTTAAAGTCATCCTTCTCTGTCTGCAGTTTGAAATAATCCTTATGCTAAAAAGATATATTTGATAAGTACATATTCCATATTTTCCTATAGCCATATATTTTTGGATTTATTTTTATTTTATGTGTTTGAGTGCCTGCATGTATACATATGCACCATGTGAGTGTAGTACTCATGGAGGCCAGGAGACAGCACCAGACTCCCTGAAACTGAAGTTCCAGATGGTGGTGAGCTGCCATTGTAGGTAATGAAAACTGAAATCTCTCCTCTGCAATAGAAGCAAAATTGTTCCTAACTTCCAGTACTAGTTGAGAGTGCATAGATTTGATCTTCTATAAAAGCCTATGTTTGTAATTATGCGGAAAACCAAGGATGATGAAACAAGAACAAACAGTTCCCATTAGGTAAATGAGAAGAATCTAGAAGCCCACAAGCATGGGCTAGAATTAGGAATTCTGTGTCCTTCATTTCTATTGATCTCAACCTTTTCTTGTATATTGACCCACTAGAGATAATAGTGCTAGGCATAGTAAATTAAATACCATTGAACAGTTCTTGGTATGTGTCCCAACACAAAATCAAACTCTATCAGAATGTATGGAATGGAGCAGAAATTTCCCACAAAGAAGGCAGAGGTGAAAGGACCGGGGGTAGAAAAGAATAGCTACCTGAGTTCGTGCATATTTTCCATCCTCCATATTATCAAAGAATGCATTGTTCCTGAGGACAAGCTGAATTTAACTACTGTCAACAATGGAGTTAAAACTTTTATCAGGTGACATCATCTATTAATATAATCACATTCTGAGATGTTAAAGGGAAAAGCTGAGGCTATTAGCAAAATCATTAGAAAGCTTATTGTCTTTATGGAATGCTAGAATGGCAGTGGCTGTACAAAAACATAGAAATGGAAAAGTGCAAAGTACATTTGGGACTTTGGGAGAATTGTGTGTAGTCACTTTCCCAGGTTTGCAAGGTAAATGATGAAGTTCTGAACATAGGTCTTTTATCACTTAGCCTGGAATTCTTCCCTGTGGAGATAAAACATTGAAATATAGAAAAGAAGGCACATTTTCCACTTTGAAAATGGAAGAACATGGAATAGGGTGTTGGGCTACGTGCCTGTGATCCCAGCACCGAAGAGGTTGAGGCAAGAAGATTGCTGAGTTCAACGCCTGCGCTACAGAGTTAGAACATGTCTCATAAAATAAATAGATGAAATAAGGAAGCATGTGAAATAATACCTTGCTTTATGAAGAATACTTGCTTAGCCACAGAAAATTTCATTCCTCCAGCATGACACCAATTGCATATTCCTTCAGAGCTAAATACACCAGAGGAGTTCCTTTCTGTCACACCAATAGGCTTTATTAAAAGTGCAGGAATGAAAAGTGTTGCTTGCAGGATAGGGGGGAGAGGATGTTGTTTTGAAAGATGACATGACCAAGTAGAATAAATTATTAAATGTCCAAAACCCCACAGTGTTTTATTTATCCATTGGCTTTCTCATAACATTTTTTTTTTGCAAGAGAAAAGTACATAACAGATTTAAATCATGGAACCAATTGTAGACATTGGAAAAAGCAAGTCTAATAAAATATTGCTCTTCTCTGACAAGGAAAGGTAAATGAGAGCAGGATGTGGCAGGCAAAAGTATTTGTTTTCCCAAAAACTTCAGTAAGAGTCGCCATAGATCGATTTCTTTTAATACAGATTTTTAGAGAAAGCTGTTTTCGCTTTATAAAAGAGAAGTTTTAATATTTTTGGGAATGATTTCTGGCATAGTGAAATTAGTTTGAAGTTAATATTGCTCCAATTTATATTTATGCCAATCACAAGTACTACTAGTTTAACTCAGTAAATACATATATTTAAAATTTCCTCTCCATTTAAAGCTTGTTTGAGGATAAAAAGATAAGGCCACTCATGCCTCAAACCATTTTAGATTAACTTTCAGGTGAAGTAAGAAGGGAGGCAAAAAAATTACAATCATTTACTACCATAAAAGGGCAGTGTAATCTAAGGTGCAGACAAGGGAATTGAGCCAGTGACATACACTTAGAAATATAGGAAGTCAGAGAAGAAAGATCCAAACACCTCCCTGGTGTTCTGGGGAAGTTTTCCCAGGTTTGAGACAAAGATGCCATGATGCTCAGAGCCCTCATCCTCTTTCAGTGCAGATGGCCTCTGAGCAAGAGCCTGCCCTTGCTACAGGAGCAAGCTGGATCTCACACTAGACAGGTGAACAGTGTGGAGTTACATAGAACTGTGAGAAGTGGGGCAGTTGCAACCAGTAGGAGGATGGGAGACCACAATATCAAGCCTCTTCATTCTTGGATGGAAGAATCCCTATGAAGCCCCATGAGAGGTTAGGTTAGATTTTTATGTGAACTACCTGCAAATTAACATATTTTAGAGGCATTTCCTGTCTCACTACCCCCAGCATCTGTCTGTGAGATTCCCCCAAATAAGCAACTCGTATTCAGATCTTTGCCTGGTAGCTTTCTTGTGGGGATCTAGACTAAGAAAATATCCGAAGTGGAAACTGAAGACATGATGGTGTTTTTAAGTGACTGAATTTGGGAATGCGTTGTTATGTGATGAAAAGTAACTGACACAAGTCAAAAATTGAAAATAATTAAAATTATAATTGAGGTAGAAGAAACGGCAGTGGGATGGTGATTCTCAAGCGTACTCTGGGATCTGGATTGGGTAGAGGGCTTATATTGGATTTTACACTTATAATTTCTGATTCTGTTGATTGGAATTAAGGTTCAAGAAGAATTTTCTTTCTCTGTTCCATGCTCTTCCTTTACCCTGCCATTCCCTCCCCTTTCTCCTTCCTCAACCCCTTCTTCACCTTTCTCTCTCTCTCTCTCTCTCTCTCTCTCTCTCTCTCTCTCTCTCTCTCTCTCTCTCTCCCTCCCTCCCTCCCTCCGTCTCTCTCTCTCTCTCTCTCTCTCTCTCTCTCTCTCTCTCTCTCTCTCTCTCTCTCTCTCTCTCTCTCTCGATATAAGAGATTGAACCTACGGACTCAAGGACCCAGGGACCCAGAATCTCAAATTCTCTACCACTTATATACATTCCAGTACCCAAGAGTTTTCATTTCTACACAAGTTTCCAGAAATGCTATGGTTCCTGGTTCATGGTCCACATTTTAAAAACCACTGCTGGGGAGCTGGGGAGATGGATCAGCAGCTGAGAGTACTGGATGCTCTTTCAGATGAAGATTTAATCTCAGAGTTCAATTCCCTGCACTCACATGACAACTCCCAGCTGTCTATAACTCTAGTCCTAGGGGGTTAAACACACACATAGTGTACAACCATACATGCAGACATATGCTCATGTATACATATAAAATAAAAATAAATATTTAAGAAGAAAACTATTGATGTTGAATATAATTTCACAGAAACCAAAGAAAATATTTCAGTTTGCCTCCTGTCAATGTGATAAAACAGACCAAAACCATCTTAGGGAGCAAAGGGTTTATTGGGTCACATAGTCCATCATGGAAGGCAGCCAAAGCAGGATCTCAAAGCAGGAATCTGGAGACAGGAACTGAAGGAGAGATGGTGGAGGGATGCTGCTTACTGCCTTGATTCTCTTAGGCTTAGTCAACTATCGTTCTTATACAGCTTAAGTCCACCTGTCCAGAGATGGTGCTGCCCACAGTGGGCCTCCAAAGACATGCCCATATCTCAGTTGGGAGGAAACAGTTCCCCAATTGAGATTCCTTCTTCCCAATTGTGCCTAACTTTGTGTCAAGTTGACAAAAGCTAGTATAAATGGATTTTTATAGTTTTTAAAAAGTGTTCAACTCTCTTTTAAAAACATAATTCTTTATTGATTCTTTGGAAATTTGCCATCATGCACCCCAATCCCACTCACCTCCCAATCCCTCCATACTTGCCCCTCACCCCTGGAGTGTACCCTCTCAAATTAATTAAAAACAAAACAACCAAAAAAACCCAAACAAACAAAAACTCAACTCTGTCCTCCATCTTTCCAACACCTCTGCATTCATCCTAGTGGTGTGTCACACGATTTACCCCCTTTGTCCAACCATCCCCACCAGAAAATGTTCATTTCAATGAGTCATTGGTGTATTTCAAGGCCTCTGGTTTCTGGCACACCAGCATCACTGGATTGGGCCCTCATTGGAACTCCCTTCAGATATCCTGTTGTTGCCCCGAGTCATGGAGATTCTGCAATTATCGTTTTGGTCAAAGACAGGGTAGCTGTTAGGGTGGGCCAACCCAAGGTCCAGGATGTGGGTCTGGGTAGTAGTCGAGATGGTCAGCTTTGGTCACTGGGACCACAGCCTCAGGTGAGGGGCAGAGCTAGCTCTTAAACACCCATGGTGTAGGGTGGGACCATCTCTCCTGAGTACTAGGGTCAGCTCTCTCATGAGGGTGGAGATGGTACCAGCTCTCCTGTTACACTGCCCAGCAAGGAGCAGGGGCAGTGATCTGGGAGCCAGTGAGGGACAGGGCTGGCTCAGTACCACACTTGGATTTCAACACCCTTGGTTCCTATGACCCCCTATGGCAGCATGAGCCATAGACATCAGCCCAGACCCTGGCTGCTGTTAGACCACAGACCCAGACATGGCCCATGGCTGCAGCCTGGGTCCCAGCCCGTGTGGCTGCGCAGGCCACTCAGATTGCCCTGACCCCTATGGTAGTGAAGCCCTCGGACAAAACCATGGTCACAGGTGGCGACTCAGACCCCTAGCTAGCGTCGCTATTACCTTCGATGGTATCAGGAAACATGTACATCAACACAGACCTTAGCTACTGTAGGACCACGAACCCAGTCTGTTAGCTTGGGATGCAGCTCTGTAGTAGAGCATTTAATTATTTACCTAGTATTCTTGAGGCCCAGGGATCCACGTTAAGAGCACACACACACACACACACACACACACACACACACACACACACACACACACACACAAAAGGGGGAGGGGGACTGGTCGGATTAGTGGGTTAGTGATGGCATTCTTCCTTCCTGGCATAAAACAGGACATTTTTTTTTTAGAAAACAGCTTTCAAGGGAGAAGGGGGAGAAGTCAGAAATAAAGTTTCCTAGGTTTGCAGCTGTTTCAGGAAAGATGAACAAAGGGAAATAAGAGCGCCCTCTGTGCTTATGCTCTTTTTACAAATGTTAACTTTTCTTCTTTTGAAGCAGCATATCCTAAACTCCATCAATAGCACAGGATCACTTCCTGAAAGCCATTTAAAATCAGCACTGGTGTCGACTGTGTCCAATGGTCTGGACTGGTACCCAGATGGCAATCATACTACAAATTCTCACTGTAGAAAGAACAGGCTTCAGTTTCAGCTTTAGCAGAATTTTAAGATCTATCCCTTAGTGATTCATGAAATATGACTATTATGAAGAAAGTTCTATAAAAATTGTCCATCCAAAACTGTTTGTGTGAGAGCTGCCTAAATACAACATCTGGTATATTTTTAGTGGTTAAATTTTATATTTGGTTTGGTTTTATTTTATTGCTAAGAGAATATTATCTTTTCTGGTTATCTCTGATTGATGATGACTTCCTCCTCATCCTCCTCCTTCTCTTTTTCCTCCCCTTCTTCTCTTCTTCTACTTGGTTAGGTATTTTAAGACAGTGTTTCATGTAGTTGGCTTTGAACTTACTATGTATGTGGGGATAACCATGAACTTCTGTTGTTGCTGCCTCTACCTACCTAGGACTAGGATCTTGATTGAGTACTTTAGTTTGTCAAAGCTCTTGAGATGACAGAGCAAACGTGTGTGTGTGTGTGTGTGTGTGTGTGTGTGTGTGTGTGTGTGTGTGTAAGAGAGAGAGTGTTAAAAGATGCTGATAAGATTCATGTAATAGAGATTTGTCTTTTTACATATACTAAGAGAGAGAAGGGGGAATCAAAAAAAGTTTGTATGAAAATGTCATAGTAAAACCCATTGCTTTCTATGCTTATTTTAAAAATTAATCTAAAAAGGAATGTACCTGAATAATACATGGAAAAACATAATTATTACTCATCACTTCCCCTGGTTAAGTTCCCTGTTTCTATGCCTTTCTTTCCTCAATTTTTCTTATTCCTAAAGTGTCTTTGTTTATTCTCCAGTAAATTAAGCTGCATGCAGCAGCTTGGGAAAAGGAAGCTTCCCTCTGTGAAATGATCTGAAGGTTGGTGGAGACCTGCTCCATGAAGACACTAACCAAGCAACTCCCTTCCAATGGTCTGCTTTAATTAGTACTCCATGTTGTCCTTATTTCCATGGACCAAGATGGTTTGACCCCTTGATGACATTCAAATCAATAAAATGGAGGAAGATGGAAAGAGGAGTGGGTTTGAACAAACCTCCTTCCTTTTATGGATAGACTGCATGGATATAGATGTATGTCCAGCCATTTCACTAGCCAGAAGTTAATCAAATGATCACATTTGACATCAGGCAAAACTGGGAGAAATGTACCCCTTATTCTGGAAAGTCATGCTACTGTCTAAATACCTCTACAGAGATTCACTCAAGCTTTCCTTTCTCTTTTAAGTATGAAAGTTCATATTCTGTATAAAGCAAGTAAGAGGGTAGAAAGATAAAAGATGAAGAGCAAGATTGTTTGCCCTGAAGCTGACTTTCAGATTTGGGTGGGCTTGATTCCAATATCTCAATCAAGATTTTGCTGTTTTTTTAAAAAAGAAAATCACAAAATTTGCAGGAAAGTGGATGGAACTTAAAAATATTTTATCTTAAATAAGATAGCCCAGGCAAACACTGCATGTTCTCTATCATATGTAGATCCCAACTTCCACTTTCCACATATTTATTTGTTTGGGAGTAATTTCATGCAGAAGTCAGGAAACTAGAAAGTGATCCATGAGAGGGAGGGAAATGGGGCTTTAAGGAATGGGGTGATGTAGGGCGCTGCATGGACCCCGAGGCGCCTTGAGCAAGCCTGAAGCTGTTGGCTGGAACATCTTGCACCAGAGTAGTTCTTGGTACTCTTCTTCTACAGCTAACACACATCTGCTGGGGAGGAACTAAGCCCGAGAACTTGCACACTTGACCCTTGATTGTTTTCCACTGTGCTGTAAGTCAGTCTTTAAGCCTGTGGCATAGCCCCTGGTTGTTGCAGTCTGGAGGCTTTAACATCCCCGATTGGGACTGGGAGAGGCGGAAGCTGATGTACAAGGTTCCTAAATAAACTGCTTGAAGAAGAGTCGTGGTAGTGTTTCCTTGCTGGCTGAGGTAGGCGCGGACAAGTGTTGGCCCATACGGGGAACCTCTCCGCGACAGGATGGGGGTGGGCGAGGGCAATGCAACACTTGTGATAGAGAAAGTAGAGAGGAAAATCCTGAGCACAGAACGGTCAGTTGGAGAGGAATGGGTAAGGGAGATGTGAGAAACAGGAGGGAAGGGAGGATCAACTAAAACTAAATATGTATGAAAATACCATTAAAAAAAAAAAACTTGCTACTTTGGGAATTGGAGAGATGAGTCAGCTGTAAAAAGCAGCTATGAACTGTTCTTGTAGCAGACCCAAAGTTGCTTTCCATAATGAGATGCCCTCTTCTGGACTCCATGGACATCTGCACTTACCCACACATGCAGCTGAAACTAAAAAAAAAAAAAAAAAGAAACCTTCCTTAAAAAGAGAACCCGCCGGTGTGAATTACAGGCTGGTGATCCTTTGCTCTAGGTCCATATGTGAGCAAGTACATACCATGTTCATCTTTTTGTGACTGTGTTATCTCACTCAGGATGGTTTCTTCAAGTTCCATCCACTTGACTACAAATTTCAAGATTCCATTGTGGTTCTCCCCCAACCCCCCCCACACACACACAGAGTAGTACTCCATTGTGTAAATGTGCCACATCTTCTTTATCCATTCTTCAGTTGAGGGGCATCTAGGTTGATTCCAGGTTCTCGCTATTACAAATAATGCTGCTATGAACATAGTTGAGCACATGTCTTTGTATCATGGATGTGGATCATTTGGGTATATGCCTAAGAGGGGGATTGCTGGGTCTTGTGGTAAACTAATTCCCATTTTCCTGAGGAACCACCATACTGATCTCCAAAATGGCTGTACAAGTTTGCACTTTCTCCAAAGCCTCTCCAGCATAAGTTCTCATTAGTGTTTCTAATTTTAGCCATTCTGGCAGGAGTAAGATGGTATCTCAAAGTTGTTTTGATTTGCATTTGCCTGAAAGCTAAGGATGCTGAGCACTTTCTTAAGTGTCTTTCAGCCTTTTTTTATTCCCTCTATTGAGAGTTCTCTATTCAGTTCTGTACCCATTTTTAATAGGGTTATTTGGTGTTTTGTTGACTAGTTTCTTGAGTTCTTTGTATATTTTGGAGATCAGCCCTCTGTCAGATGTAGGATTGGTGAAAATCATTTCCCAGTCTGTGGGCTGCCGTTTGGTCTTGTCTACTGTATCCTTTGCCTTTCAGAAGCTTCTAAGTTTGAGGAGGTCCCATTTATTAATTGTCGATCTCAGGGTCTGTGTTATTGGAGTTACGTTCAGGAAGAGGTCTCCTGTAACAATTTGTTCAAGAGTACCTCCCACTTTGTCTTCTAAGAGGTTCAGTGTGGCTGGATTTATGTTGAGGTCGTTGATCCATTTGGACTTGAATTTTGTTCATGGCAATAGACATGGGTCTAGGATACAAGGAGGATTCTAAGAGATTCATATAAGGTCCCTCACAAAAAGGGAAAGGGACAAGATCTCCTGAGCATATGGGGAGTGGAGGGGGAAGTGAGTGGAGAGGGAACTAGGAGAAAGGGAAGGGGGGAGAGGAAAGCACATGGGACTAGGAAAATTGAGTCAGAGGAGGAATAGACAAGAGGAGAGAGAGAGAGAGAGAGAGAGAGAGAGAGAGAGAGAGAGAGAGAGAGAGAGAGAGAGAGAGAGAGAGAATAAAAGAGGAGGTCATTGTAGGTTTGAAGAGAAAATGGAACCTAGAGAAATGTTCAGAGACCTACAAGACTGACCCCAACTAACAATATGAGCAACAGTGGAAAGGCTACCATAAATGTCCTTCCCTGATAATGAGATTGACGACTAACTTATCCACCATCATGGAGCCCTCATCTAGTAGCTGATGGAAACAGAATCAAATACCCCCAACTAAACACTGAGCCGAACTGGAATCCAAATGCAGGGAGGGAGGAGAAGACCAGGCTACAGAAACACATAGAGACAGCTGACCTGAACAAGGAGGAACTAATGGGCCCCCAGACTGTTAGCTGGGAATCCAGCATGGAACTGACTCAGACCCCCTGATCATTTGTCTCAGAAAGCCTGGGAAGTCTAAATGACCTCTGACAGTGGAACCAGGATATATTCGTGGTGCACAAAAGGACTTTGGGGTCACATTCCCCATTGAGGGATACTCCCTTAACCTAGAGATAGGAGAGAAGGCCTAGTCCCTACTCCAAAAGACTTGACAGATTTAGATGACTCCTCCTGGAGGGCATAACCTTACATGTGGAGGGGGGATGGGAGGGGAGGGTGGACGGGGGACATGAGAGGGTGGGAGAGAGGGAAAGAGGGAGGGAGAGGGACTGGGATTGATATGTAAAATAAAAATTAAAAAAAGAAAACCTGCATTTATTATGCTAATAAAAATACAATGTAAAGAAATATTCAAAGACAGGTGGTGGTGGCACACACACCTTTAATCTCAGAACTGGTGAGGCAGAGACAGGCGGGTCTTTGTTATAGAATATTAGTTTCAAATGTATTACATTCATTTATGCTGTGGAATATTTGTTTAATGATGCAAAGATGTGTTGCATTCTGTTACATTGCATTTGTTTAACTTTGTAAAGCTGTGTTACTTTGCCTGTCTAATGAAGAGCTGAATGGCCAATAGCTAGGCAGGAACGAGAAATGGATGGGGCTGCCAGGCAGAAAGAATAAATAAGAGGAGAAATCTAGACTCAAGAGAAGAAAAAAAGAGGGGTGAGAAAGGAGAAGGAGAGGAAGATGCTGGGGACCAGTCACCTGGCCACACAGCCAGCCACAGTATAAGAAGGAAATAAAGATATACAGAATAAAGAAAAGTAAAGGATACAGAAGCAAAACTTAGAAGAAGAGAACCGGGTTAATTTAAGTTAGAAAAGCTAGATAGAAATAAGCCAAGCTAACACTGGACATTTAAGAGTAAGGATAAGTCTCTGTATTTATTTGGGAGCTGGGGGTGGGTCCCCAAATAATAAACTACTACAGATCTCTGTGAGTTAGAGTCCAGCCTGGTCTACAAAGTGGATTCCAGGACAGCCAGGGCTACAAGGAGAAACCTTGTCTTAAACAAATAAAAAATAAAAACAACAAAAAAAGAGCCTAAAGTCCTCTACATACAATGTTCAGCGTTTGTTTCCCCAAATGTCCTGTCTCACTCTTTGCTACTGACTGGCAGCACAAAGGTATGATGTTACCTAACACATACTTCCAAAGTTCCACTGGCCTCCCAAAGTCCATGAGCCTTCATTTGTAACACAGGAAAAACCCAAAGAACTCTGTTCTAACATAATACCAAGCATGCTGGTCCATGTCAGACAACTCCAGAAGCCCAGTTTTTAAGCACAGATGTATTTTAAATAAAGTATTTTTACAGAGACCCTAACTCCACCAACATTTACATTACTTGTTTAATTCTCTTAGCCAGTGTGTTAGTTGGTGTCCCTTAAAGGTTTATTAGTTGGTTGTTGTCCAAGTAGTCCAGCAATAGCTGTCTCCCAAAAGAATGGCTGAGAACCTGGTTGTTCAGTCCACAAGACTGAATGTCTCAGCAGTCTCAATCTGGTCCTAGAATCCTGAGGAGTCTGGAGAGCTATTGGTTGGTATTCAGTCTATGTTGGAATCCCAAAGAAGGAGATTCTAATACCAGCAGAGCAATGCTTCAGCCACAGGATGGCTGAACTTGACAGTGAGAGTAAGGGCATGAAAGCAAAAAACAAAAGCTTCTTTGTTCAATGTCTTATATGAATTGACACTAGAAGGTGTGACCCAGATTTGGGGTGGGTCTTTCCACCTCAAAATAATTTACTCAATACAATATATTCCCTTACAGACATCCCAGCTGCTTGGGTCTTAGTTGATTCTAGATGAAGACAAATTGACAGCTAAAATTAGCTATCACATTAAGATTTTAGGAGTCTTTTGACTCTGTCCCATTAGTGTTTTTCTTTTATTCTTAAAATTAGAAGCCAGCTACAGCCTCTCTTCTGTCCACTGGGTTCTCCTTCTTTCTTTGACAGTCCTTTAGAAGTATCTTGAATGTGCAAACAACCTTGTGAATACTCATATATTCTACAGAAATAAACACACCTGGTAATAAATCACCTTAAGTATATTCATTTAGAGATAATTTGAAATAATATTAAAAGGCCCTATAGCCTATCAATACTCAACCATTAAGACCAAATAACACTGAGTAAATAACGGAGGTTTTACTATTTTACGATTCCCATATTTATTCCAAATGAGACAGAAGTTGCTAATGCAGTATTCTCACAAAACTCAGACCACTGTGTGAGCTTCAAACAGATGGATCAGTTAAGACTATGGAGATAAATGTCAGAAAGGGCATTAAAATATGCCAGTTTATGTCTAGGCAATCAAAGGCTGTGGTGAGTCCATGGAAAATAAATTTCTTTATCCCAGTCTCAAAGATGCTGAAATGCTGAGCCTTTGCACACATGCTAGTAGTTTTACTCACATACATGCTAGGAAATAGCCTTGCATGAGAAAGAGAGGAAGTGTTGACTAAAACTTCATGAAGCTCTAAAATGGTGGGGTGCTGTTCTGGACAGAGCTATGGCCAAGAAGTTTATAGTTAAAACCAAAGAACAATGATATAATTAAAACAGAGACAAATGAAGTATTGTTGTCACTCATGAAATAAGCAGCATAAAAAACAACTTAATTAAAATGGAGGCTTTGTTATTAAGTAGTTGTGAGAAATATAGTTGTTGATATGGACAACAAGAGTGATTATCTTCATTCAAGAACAGTGCAGATTCCATATTGGACAGTGGCTACAGGGTGATTTATATCAGGGACCACTCCAGAAGAAAAGACAGTTAACATGTTTTTTCTCTCCCTCTTTTAGAAATGAACTTACTGCTATGTTGGTAGTGACACTGGAAATGGTTGAACCAGTTTAGGGTATAGACATAGGCACTATGTAGTACAGAGCTACCATTGAAAGAATAGCCATTGGGCTGGAGAGATGGGCCAGTGGTTAAAAGCACTAGCTGCTCTTGTAGAAGATTCAGGTTCAATCCCCAGCACCCACATTGTGGCTCACAACAATCTGTTACTCCAGTTCTAGGAGATCTGACAACTTCTTTCAGCCTCTGCAGGCACTGCACACATGTTATACACAGACATACATGCAGTCAAAGCACTCACACATAGAACAGAAATAAATCTTTAAAAATAAAAAAGAGAAATGAGGATGTCTTAGTAAGAAGGCAGGTGATAAGAGTCTTTTCTCAGCAACCTTGCCCTAGAAGATGTACTAAAGCCATGCTTTATATTGTAGTGGTTGTAACCCTCAAATTTACAGACTCCATTCCTATCTATGTGGGAATCTCTCATGTCTCAATTTTGCTTAATTCCAAGGACCAACTGATTCCACTTCCTTCCTAGTATTAAATTCCAGGTCTCGATCAATTTACTAAATAAAACTAGGGATAACTGTATTCTTCATGTGTGTTTATAGGGACCTAGCTCACTGCCAAAACATGATGTAGTAGTAGTCAGGATCCTGTAAAGGGACAGTAACAATAAAATGAATATGCATTAAAGAGAGGTTATTAGAATGGCTTACACAGTCCAGGCTGAGTAAGCCACTAATGGCAATCTACACTCTGGAGAAGTTGAGAACTGTAGCTACTTGGTGTATCTAGTTTTGAAGGTCTACAAGGTTCTGAGAGAGAGAGAGAGAGAGAGAGAGAGAGAGAGAGAGAGAGAGAGAGAGACAGACAGACAGACAGACAGACAGACAGACAGACAGACAGACAGAGACAGAGAGACACAGAGAGTGATGGGGAAGAGGGAGAGGGGAAGAGGGAGAGAGGGGAAGAGAGGGGAATAGAGAGACTGAGAGAGAGAGACTGAGAGAGAGTGAGACTGAGAGAGAGAGAGAGAGAGAGAGAGAGAGAGAGAGAGAGAGAGAGAGAGAGAGAGAGAGAGAGCTGCTAGCAAGAAGAGACGGTAACTAAGCAGCCTGGCTTCTTCCTCAGACCTCCTTCCATCTCAGCTGCTACAAGAAGGAACTTGCCCACTCCAGGAGAGGATCTTCCCATCTCAGCAGTCCTTCCAGGAAATGAAATATCCTCACAGTCCTGCCCAGAGGTGAGTCTTTCAGTTGATTCATTCCCATTTGAATTGACAAGAGTAACCCTCACACATAATATTCTTCATTCTGGCGCTGTGTGAAAGGTGGCAAGTAAGAGGGAGAGAAGATCCATGTTGGGAGTGTAAGTCAGTAGCAGCTTGTACAAATGCCCTGGGGTTCTGTTATCTGCACAGCAATAGGTAGGTAGGTAGGTAGGTAGATAGTAAACTTGTTTGTGTAGTACTTTCCAACACAATTCTCATTCATTATTTCCTCTTCATCTTTGAAAATTAACAATTGAATAATATACTTGAACTCAGTGCATTATGGATGTGTTAACTTGGGTAGAGGAGGGCATCTCCTAAATGTCGCAACCAAAGAAATAAAGATGCAAAGGACCTGACATTGAAATCCTAGTGTCAAGGCATGGTCTAGCTTAGGAGGATCCCCTGGATGTCAAGAGGAGACAAGTATCTTTTTTAAATGAAAAGGAACCTTGAGGCCAGTGAGATGGTTTTGTGGTTAAAGGCAATTTCTGTGAAGTCTGGTGCCCTGAGTTGGATTCCTGGAACTCACATAAAGGTGGAAAAAAAGTCTGACCCCACAAATTTATCATCTGCACATTTGCCTACATAGTAGTAACAGTAAATACAGTTTAAAAAGAAATCTTGACTATTTTTCCTATCAACATCATTACTACAACTGTCATCTTGTAACATACTATTTGAACCACTAGACACTTGAGCTATAAAACATTAAAAAGAGGTAGACTTTCCTAAGCCATTACACAACCAATAGACTCCACATCACAGAATATGGTAATGTTAGAAACTCATAAGAAGTAAAACATCATAAAAATTGTTTACTGTCACAAGATGTGATGAATGACAAGGAAGAGAATTATTAATGAGTACATTATGTTCACTTCAGCAAAAAAAAAAAAAAACCCTCATAGTTTAAATTGCCTTCTTCCTTTCTTCTCAGAGGGGAAACAAATTTAATATATTCAGGTAGATTTTCTTCCATCTGTGTGCTATAGATGATAAACTTGGGCTGAAATGATTGTGTGCAGGAAAAGTTTATACATGCATTTTAAAGTCATTTGGTGGATTATTTCTACATAGAACAACTAAAAATAGGAGAAATAGAATTTAACAAAGCAGGCTGGTTAGATTTAACACCCCCCATACACACCACCAAGGAAAAGTGAAATTGAATTACAGACATCTTAAAAAAATATGTGTCATGTTCAGGAATGTTTTAAACTGTTAACTCCCTGTTTAAAACAATGTCCTATAGTGAATCTCTCATGCTAAGCGTCAAGCTTTATTTAAAAGAGATACAAAAAGAAGATAGTGTTTTTATAAAAGTCAAGGTGATTTATGCCCAAACTTGTAAAGGAAACAAAGAACAGAGTTCTGCTGCCTGTTTTACCATGTACCAGTTGTGACCTGGTATCTGCCTATGAGCCTCTCTCTTTCAGGGTTTCTGTTACTTGGTGTGTGGTGCAAGACTGAATTAAAGAAAGGCTTTAGGATCTAGGCCTAGTGGTATAGGCTTGGAACCACTGATACTTGGGTAGCTTAAGCAGGAGGGTTTCAAGTTCAAGGCCTGTCTGAGAAACTTACTGAGAATTTGTCCAAAAAAATAAAAGATAAAACTTGAAAATGTTTAAAACATAAAAATACAGGGTAAAAGGAGGAAATTCTTTCCTAACATTTATGAATCCCTGGCTTTAATCTCCAATACAGCAGTGGGGTTTTGGGGAAGGTTGGTCAATCAAAGGACCAATTTTTTCTTTAGACACATTTTTATTTCATAAAATACTCCTAAGATTGTTTGAGGACATTTTAATACTTATTGGAGAAATTACATATAATACTATAAGATTATTCAGTAATTTTCAGTTGGTTTAATGATATATGAGTTGTGTGTGTGTGTGTTTGTGTGTGTGTGTGTGTGTGTGTGTGTGTGTGTGTGTGTGTGTGTGTGTGTGTGTAAGAGCCATTTCTTTACATTCACTTTTTCAGATCAAATTCCTGAATGCTTGAGGTCAGGTATAACTGGCCCCCTCTAGTTTCTTCATCCTCAGAGTTAATTCTCCAGTGAGTCGTGGCACTTCTTCCTTCAAAGAAATTTCCCACATAGGGCCACTTCTCGTCGCTGCTACTGCCAATGTCACAATCCAGTTGATTCTTTCCCCACTGACAGTCTCCTAATCTTCCTGTTATCTTGGCTAGTCCTCCAGAGCAACCTAAGAACTTGGAAACCATGTGTAATTATGCTACTCTTCTGCTCTTACCCAGAAATGGTTCTGCCATCAGTCACAGAGAAAACTCCACATGCCTGCCCAGCATACAACAATTTTATATGACTTGACTTGTTCCTTTGATTGTTTCTCCGCTTCACTCATCCCACACTCACTTTTCTCTTCATCTTGATCTCTGCAACATCAAGCTTTTTGCCTTCAGATTGTCACAACCTCACCAAACTAATATACACTCAATGGTCATCTCTTCCTGCTATTTTCTCATACCACTTATCACTAACTGACTATATGTAATTATGGTTTTTCTTCTTGTGACTCCCCAATATTCTGATAGTTTTATCATGAGGATTACTGTGATATCTTAGAGTGATTGTATGGAAATGGTTGAATGGATGTGAATAGAGGCTGTAAGCCCTGTTTTTATAGTTGTGCCATGTACAGATGTGAGTGTAAATACTTGCTTGTTAATTAATTAGTTGACTTATCCACAATGCCTGCTAGCAGAAATATGATTGTTTGAATGAGAGGATATAACAAATAACCATTTATAAGAATATTTATTCTATCTTTCCAGATTCTATCATGTACTTAGTGCAACAATATGACTCTAGAACAGATAGTCATCAGTGTTTTTCTGTGGAGGTCCATATGGTCTCTGTCAAATCTACTTAGCTCTATCATTGCACAAAATTAGCCACAGGTAAGATATAAACAAATGAGCATGGCTGAGTTCCAATAAAATCATAGTTACAGAAAATTATATTTATAGTTCCAATAAAATATAATTTATAGAAATTATATTTATAGCACAGTGAATTTGGCCCTCAGACCATATTCTGCCACTACAGAGTAATATAACTACAATTACTTACCCATATATATACATATATATGCATATATGCATATATGCATATATATGTATATATGTGTGTATATATGCAAATATTATACAGAGCTATGGAGATTATCAAACTGCTCTTTGGCAATTTTGAAAAAGAAAAAAGATCTAGATCACATTCTCATAGACTAAAAGAAAATCTGCAAAACCCTACCACAACCATTTCTTTTTATATTTACAACATTGAATTCAAAGCACATCCTGTGAGAAAAGATCAGAGGATCATTTCTGACCTTCCTCACTGCCAATGTTCTCTGATGTTATTGACAAGTGTTCTCCTTTCAAAGGGCTACAGCCCAAATAATTACCTTCGTCTTTATTTTCACAGAACCAAGGAAGTTAATACCTAATTAAAATACAAACTCAATTAAAGATAAACATCTCAAGTCAGTATTCATATCATTGGAGAAAAATAACCACTAGCTTCCCAGATCTGAATGTTTTTTAGAGGTTTCAAAGAAACTCAAGTCGAATATTGTTTGTGATGCTGCCCACCAACCAAAGACACAAACTCACTGCGAACACTAAAAACGGAATTTAATGTTCTGGTCAGGAACCACTGAAACTTGGTATTGATTTTCTGTGCTCAATTTCTATCCCAAGTCTTGGTCTTTCACTTGAAGATAATTTCATTACTGTCAAGAAGCTTGGACTGCATGGAATGAACAGCAAGAAGCTGAGTTCAGTAATGGATTCAGCCTCTTATCTCCAGTTGCCAGTTTAGCCAGGCTGCTTTCCTTGGTTAGCACCTGATGCTTCCCCATCTCTAAAACAAGATCCTTTCAAAGGGACATGGTAGTTGGAAGAATTTAAAAATGACCTCTTCTGACAAGTTATTAACTGAATATCCATGGGCAAATTGATGACAAATGTTAGAACAGCCTTCTCTCACTGAAGTGTTCAACTCACATCTGAGGCTCTTCCCAGTTACTGTTATAAACTAATTGACTCAAGGACAATCAAACTTTGTAAGAGGATTTGGGTAGAATAAAAATGCTTGAGTGAATATACTCCTGATCACATTTCTTCTATAAGAAGGTTGAAATGGGCTTGGTCATTGTTGGGAGAATTCCATTAGGGGAGTACGTTTTGTGAAAGTGAGAGCAAATATGTCAGAAAGAAGACCCAGCAATGTCCATTGCCTTCTTCGTCTTCAGTGTGACCTTAGTTTTGAAAAATATTTTATTTGAATTTTCTGGTAATTAGATAAATTCACATTCAAGTAAGAAATAGAGGGAAATGGAAAAGAATTTCTGTTTTCTTATTGAAACAGGTTACTCCTGTAGCCTTGAACTTGCTTTTTAGCCAAGGTTGGACTTGAGTACCTCATCTCTGTCCACTTCCCAGTTGCTGGAAATACAGGTATGTGCAATCACACCTTAAGCCAGGCAGAGAATATTATAAGTTTAACTTATAAAATGTCCCCCCTGAGGTCAGTGAGATGGCTGAGTGTGTGAAAACACTTGCCACCAAGACAGATAACCTGAGTTCAATGCCCAGAACCCTACTGGCCTCTGAGCTTTATACGTGTTGTGACACACACATGCCCCCACAGCCTCAAACTAATGAATAAAGAACTAAATAAACAAAAATGTATTCCCGACTTCTTAAAAAATGTGCACTATGGGTAAAGATTAGCAAAGCCACTAGTTAGTATCTTGACTCTCACAAACTATCTGGAGCAATGGTTCTCAACCTTCCTAATGCTGTAGCCATATAACATAATTCCTCATGTAGTGATTCCCCAAGCACAAAACTATTCTTTTCCTACTTAATAACTATAATTTTACTACTGCTATGAATCATAATGTAAATGATATGATACACAGGATATCTGATATTGCAACCCCAAAGAGTCGAAACCCATGGGTTGAGAACCGCTGATCTCTGGAGTGACTGCTGGTACAACTTTTTGGAGGGGTATGTGGATGATATAAATCACAAGTATGAAATAAAGTCCAGAGCATTTATTTACTAATGGTGAGTGCTTAATCCATTTTGGGTAAACTGGGCTGAGAAAATTAAGGTAACATGAACAATGGACAAGTGAGTGAAAAGTAAATGTCTGTTTACTTGATTTAGACCAGTGGTTGCCAATTGGGGATTATTCCAGAACCTCAATTACCACCAAAGACATCAGACAATAAACAGTGGCATTTGTGGTGTCATAGCTTGGAGACTATGTACTTGGTGCTTAATGACTAGAGGACCAGAGTGCTGTTGAGCACCCGATAGTGCACAGGATAGTTGTAGTCCCTAATTAAAAACCAAATAATGTTTTGACCCTAAAAGTCCAAATTTTTGAGGCTGAAAAACTTTTCTTATTTCAGGTCCATAACTATTGTCTGATGACATCTCTAATAGCAAATTCTCTTATAAAATGAAAATATCCAATACTCACTTGTCCATTAGTCAATACAGAATCTATACAGTCTCCTGGATTCTCAACCTATTCTTAACTTTCTAGAGTGAGGTGGGGATGACTTGGGGGTTGGAGAGATGGCTTAATGGTTAAGAGCACCTACACCAGATGGATTACAACTACTTGTAACTCCAGCTCCAGAGGATCCATACCCTCTTCTATTCTCTACTGGCACTGCACACACATGCACTTACCCTCACATGAACACACACACACACACACACACACTTTAAAAATAAAAATAAATCTCAAAAAAGAGATGAGGTGCCTTGCTTTCATTCTCTCTTTCACCATTGTGGAGTATACTATCTATCCTCAGGGAAGCTTGGTGTTGATGAGCAGCATTAATCATAGAATCTCATAGAAGCTCATCAGCATCTCCAGTCAAAGCTTCCTCTCTGTTCAGATTTAAATAAAGCAATCCAGTGTGATGCTACAAAGTATACCATGTTCAATTACATCCTACATTCTGTGTTACTTATTTGCAAAAAAACAATCCTCCCCAAGCCACTGATATCATTCAAAAAAAAAAAAAACAAAAAACAAAAAACAAAAAAAAAAAACATGACCATATTAAAGAAAGTGGAATTTTAATGAAAGTCTTGACACCCACAAAAGTACTAATGAGAAGGCAGGATTTATTTCTTAGTCAAGAGTCTTAAATGTGCCCAGAATATTAACATTCTTTATCCTGAGGAAAATAAATTACTCACAGCGACAGCGATAGTACATTAATGCCTGATTCAGATGCTATGTCACAGAGTGAATCAGCAAAGGCTGTTAATAAGCACCACAAGAGTATGCAGCATAGATGGTACCAGGTTTCAGTGTGTCCTGTTTTCATGAAGGTAGGTTTCTTCTATTTCAGAGGCCTCTGCTGTGTGCTACACTATAACGATGTGCTCTGCCTCTCACTTAGCAAAGTTCATTAGCCTCAGTGGGTGAGGTGCTTCAGAGTGCAATGGAAGCCACAGGTTAGAAGTGCAAATGGGAGGTGCAAATGAATGGTCCTGTCTCCATATGCAATTCACACCATCCAACTAGCCTACTAAAACATGAATAGTAAATCAGAATACATATACTGCCATTTCCTATGTATATTAACAGACAACCATTAACAATGGCCTAGAATGACATTATTTATTAGCCCACAATTGTTGAAGTTCCTTCACTGGGTCCTTTGCAGTCAAGACTTGAGGACTTCTTCCCAACTCATCCAGGATGTTGGCAGAATCCAGCTCTTCAAGGTTAGGTAGTTCCAACCGATGTGCAATCAGCTTAGGAGTCACTCTTTATTTCTTCTTCATCCTACTTTAAAAGAACTTATTAGGACAGGGCTCATAGGAGCCCTCTTAGAACACTGTCTCTCTAAACAGCATTGTGTATGTTGAAGTTTACAGCACTTATTGAAAAGGACAATTGATATGTTGAATGTGGGACTCCACTTTTTATCCAATGGGATGACAACTTAGCACAACAAGCTGAAACTAGAAATGAAAAGCACTGGACCCAGGCCTCAAAGTAGCCTTTCAGTTAAGTCTGTTAGATGACTAAGATTTAACAGGAATGTTGGTTTAAAAACAGTCCCTGAAACAAGAATTGGGGTTTTCATTGTTTATAAGCACAATGCATAATCTTTGTAGAATATGTTTTTAAGGCTTCATAATTCCATTTGTAGATCAGTAGTAATTATATAGTGCCTAGATCATGAGAGGAAACATAAACAGTAGGGTTGGTACTGCATATGCCAAGCTATGTCTGGAAAATTTTTGGAAGTTCTGGCCTTGACACTTGAAGCTAAACATTGCTCACACAAAACTTTGAGATGAAATCGTATGAAAAATGAAGGAACTATGGATATTTATAAAAAGAAACTAAAGAGGAAGCAGGGATGAAGCTATGTAAGAGCTGTGGAAGCAGTTATAAGAAAACACAGTTCATCTCAGTCTAAAACATAGCTCTAATGTTTACAGTCATTCATAAAGGGAATGACTTATGGGGAAAAGGACTCATTCAAAACTAATCCCATCCCATCCGTGGAAGCTCTTGATTCCTGTCCTAACCCTCATAATTCTGTCCTTTCTCACCTTTATCTTTATCCAACTTCACTCCCTATGGGGATCATGGGCAGGCTTCCCCCTCTGTGTCTTAGGTTTCCATCACCAAAAGCAACTTAGTGAGGACAGGCTTTAATTCACCTACACTTATAGGTAATAGTCAATCACTGAGGGAAGGTAGGACAGGAATTCAAGGAAGGAGCCTGGAGCCAGGAACTGAAGCTGAGACCATGGAGCAATGATGTTAACTGGCTGGCTTGCTCACTTTGCTTTAATGTGTAAGAAAGCATCTTCCCAGAAAAGAATCATCCTCAGTGGTCTGAGCCCTCTCATATCAATCATTAAGAAAATGTTACACATACTTGCTCATGGACAAATCTTATGGAGGCATTTTCTCAGTTGAGGTTCCTCTTCCCAGATGACACTAGGTAGTGTCAGGCTGACAAAAAAACTACCTGACACATATACACATAAAAAACAAAAAAAAAGTTCTTCAGTTTTACATTCCACTAAACTTTTACCCTTTCTCTTACCTTCTTTGAAACCTAACTTCCCAAGAGAGAAGTTTTCACCCAGGGTCTACTCTCCACAACCTTCACACTACTGTCAGTATAACTAATATAACCTTCCCATCAACACATCCAAACTCAACTTTGTTAAACCATTGTGCATTAGTTCAGGTGGTGGCCTTTGTCTCATATGCCACACAACTGATTTCAGTGTCCCTATAGAAACCATCTCTTTCCTTAGTTTCTGTAAATGGAGTTCTTAATTGGTCTAAGTAATAAAAACCTCCAGTCACATATAGAGGAAAATGGTGAGAGATAAGAGAGAAGGAACACTCCCCAGCCATACCTCACCTTAGTGTCTCAACAGACAAGAGAGCAGGTTCCTGTTTCTCCATGCTTATATCCTGTTTCTGCCCAGCTACCTCACTTCCTGTCTGTCTGAACACATCTCCAGACCTCTATGGTTAGCTAGTGGCAAACTCCATTCTCTCACCTTCAGATGGGCTTTATTTGTACAAGTAAGATATCACCACTGGTTTCTCTGATCCCAAAATTTTTAATACTATTCTACATTCTCTATGCACTCTTCTATGTCTAGTTTATAATCCTTGTTATCTAGCATGAATATTGACACAGACCAATGCAGAGTCTGATACAGAATCTGTCCTGGGTCTACTACCTGTTCATTCTATATGCTATCCTTTTTACATGATATGGTTAGGGTGACATTTCATTCTTAGTGTAGATCTTTCTCTTCTGTAATCCATGTCTCTTTCTCCAGAGACCAAGTGGAGGCTTTCATTAGAGAACTGCAGAATGATCTGAATCAATAAAACCAAATCTGGATTTATTATCCCCACAGACACACCCAGAACAACTCCCCAACTTTTCTCATTTAGGTTCACTGTACCTGAGAATGGTTGCCAGGAGACCATCATAGTCCCCACCAGCATCCTTACCAGCCTTTGCTAAGTCATCAGTCTACAAGTTCTAAGGATGTTTCCTCCCAGATTCATGGATTCTTTTCATTCTTATTTATGCTGCATTGCCTTAAGCCTTTAACTTTTGTCTGTATCAGTGTTTCTTCCCAAAATTCTTTATGTATTTGTTACAACCCCAGAATTCTCTGACATTTCCCCCTACAAATCAGCTTGTGTTTGTGTTCATCTCACCCACTGATCTATACTATTTGTAATATGTCCATCCTACTAGTGCACTTTAGCTTTCTGCCACTATAACAAACATTCAAGATAACTAATTTATCATTTTAAAATTTTATTTGAGCTTACCATCACAGAGATTTCATGATCAACTGGTCCTATTAGCTTGGGGATGTGTGACATGCCATGGCAGGAGTGTGTAGTACATACAAAGTACTACAAAGTACATACAAAGTACAGCAAAAACTTCTCGTCTCATGGCAAGATGGGGAGCAAAGAGAGAAATAGAGTGCAGTCCCTCAGTCTCCCTTGGGGGCATACCCACAATTACCTGATAATTTGTTAGGCCCCCACCTCTTAAAACATTGACCATCTTCCATAGCAGCAAGCTGGGGACCAAGCCTAACACATACATAGGACTGTGGGAGACATTCCAGAACCAAACTGGTGTAGTTCTTAAACTAGCAGTCAAGGTCCTGTGACTTCACTTTGCCTTTCCAGCTTTGTCTCTTTCAAATTCCTTTCCATAGTATGGCTCTAGATACATGATACTATTCATGGATCCCTTAGCACCAATTAGTCCTCTCCCACCACAGCAAAATGTATTAATTCTCCCCAAGTTCATAGTTACATGTCACCCAGATAGAATTAGAAAGCTTGGATCCCTAAATGATCACAAGGAGGACCATTTATCTAATCATTTAGGTGGTAGAAGATATGAGTAAGAAATAGGCATTTTATTGTCTTCAGTCTCTCAAAGTGCTAAAACAACTGTCCACTTCAGCAGTGTTAAGTGAAGGAGAAACTAACATGTTGCCTTTTAAGCTCCTATAAGATCATTTTGTTACAGCAGCTTAGCTTCAGCTAAGAGTATGGTTTAGAATATTCCTTTTGAAAATATATGAACAGAAGACCTCGTTTGGGTGGTAATTATTAAGAGATCTTTTTTAAAATGGCATATATTATAATATTTAATATGGTAATACATACATTCTAAGATGGTTCAGTGGATAAAGACTTGAGCCTGGTTACTTGAGTTTTATCTCTGGGACTCATAAGGTGGAAGGGGAAAACCAAGTCCTGAAGGTTTTCTTGCAAGCATCTATACACATACATGTACACACAAAATAACTAATTTAAGATTATTTGATAATATAAAGTCAGCCCTTCATGTCTTTACATGTCCTACATTCTTAGAGTCAACTAACCTAATATATTACTTTTCTTAGTGTTATATGGTGCTATGAAGGCTGTGAGATAGAAATAAAATCAATGGTCTTTCCCAACACCAGACTATAATAGCAACTTGTCAGGGAAGATGTTCCCAAAATGATGTTATAGTGACAAGACTGTTTATGGGGATAACCAACTGCTAACTTATTTTACTTGAGACCTGTTACACAAGAAGGAATTCATGCCTGGTACTGTAAATATGATCAAAGCCCATGGCTATAGATATTTTAAGCCCTAGGGAGGGGACTAAAACTATGATGCTGAATGGTCATCTTGCCGAACTACCTTAGAATTATGATTACATGCGTAGACTGGTATTGTTCTCAACCTTTGTCAAAGAATTTTCTTTTTTGCAGCAGGCAGCAATTAGTGCAGAGATCCATAACTGGATAAAGCACTGAGAATATGTGAGTGTTGAGTGCTCAGCTCTGGAGGGGACACATACATAAATTCTCCCACCTCAAAAATCGGGGAATGTTATTAGAGAAGAGAACATGGAAAGAATGTAGGAGCTGGAGGATGAGAAATGCAGTTCTCTAGATATGATATGGATGTTGAACACATGAACTTACAATAGTTGTGGTTGCCTGTACACCCTCTGCAAAAGACAAAAGCAGTTAAAAATTCTAAACTGGAAGGAGGAGGGGCTTCTGAGGCCCTAACTCCAGCTCAGACACTATGGACAGCTAATTACTGCTGGATGATCGAGAGTCATTTTTCTTTAGGGAACTTGGCCACTAGTAGGTGTCCCATGTGATAACTCCACAATCATACACATACAGACAGTATTAATTAGTCCCAACATGTTACCAAAAAAAGAGATAGGGAAGCTGGGAGGCAGATGTGTTGTAGTGGGCTCAGGATGAGTTTGAGGGAAGAAGATGGGTGGTGAATATAATTAAGAAACATTTTTTTTGTGTGTATGTATGTACATATATATGTACATATATGAACCTTTCAAAGAACACATTTTTTAAAAAAAAATCAGAAAAACAATTGCTTCTGTCTTGAGTATATCTAGATTTCTTTCTTGTCACTATTTTCTAAACAATATAGTATAACAACTATTTACATAGCTTTATATTATAATAGGTATTATAAGTCATCTATGGATGATTTAAAAGATACAAGAGGCTTGCATAGGTTATATGCAAATGCAACACAATTTTATGTAGGAGACTAGAGCATCCATAAATTTTTATATCTGTGGGGGATAATGGAATTAATACCTTGAGGACATCAAGAGATAACTTTACTTAAAAGTTTCTTTCTTTCTTTCTTTCTTTCTTTTTAATTGAGACTGGTACTAAAATTGAAATACATCCAAGAAAAATTTAAGTGGAAAAAGGGCAGCCCAATAATAGCAACCTCTGTAAATTGCAGTTTCCAATTATCACTTACATACCTAACAAGAAACATGGATGGAAAATAAATAAAGTCTTACAACCCATATGTAAAAAGATAACCCAATTAAAATATTGGCAAAGGATTTCAATAGGTACTTCTCCAAAGGGGATATTAAAATGGCTGACAAGCATATGAAAACAAGGTCAACATCTTTAGCCATTAGGGAAATGCAAATCCAAATTACAATGAAATTCCACTTTATGCCCACTAGGATGGTTATAGTACTATTAAAAAAAAAACAAGCATTGGGACCCTAGAACATTGCTGGTGGGGATGTACAGGTGCTGTCACAATGGTAAAGAATCTAGCAGTTACTCAGAATATTACATAGAGTCAACATATGAGTCATTTGTTCCACCATTAGTCCTCTATTATCTATCTGCCTGTCTCTATCAATAAGTCATCTAGCTATCTATGTTTGCATGGGTGTGCAGAATACATGCAAAGGAAGTTAAAGTTAAAATATACATCGAAAGATCTTCACAGCAATACCCACAGCTGCATATTCTAGCAATGTGTTTCTCAACCTTCCTAATGCTGCAACCCTTTAATGCAGTTCTTCATGTTGTGCTGACCCACAACCATAAAATTATTTTCATTGCTACTTCATAACTGTAATTTTTCTGCCGTTATAAATCTGTGTTTTCTGATGGTGTTAGGGTGAAAGGGTCATTCGACCACCAAGAGTTCTTGACCCACAGTTTGAGAACTGTTGTTCTAGCAGTAAAATAAAAACAATCCAATGTCCATTATGTGATAAGTGGATAAATAAAATTCTGTTGTATAAAGCAAAATTCTGTTCATGTGATGGAATATGATCCTGCCATAAAAAGAAATGAAGTGCTGATACATGCTACAACTGAATGAACCTGAAAACAACATGCTAAATTTCAAAAGGAGCAAGACACAAAGCACACAGATTGTTGGGGCTCATTTATATGGAACGTACTAAATAGACAAATCCAGAGATGTAGAAAGCAGATTAGTAGTTGCCTTGGGCAAGGGGGGGGGGAAGAGAATAGGGATTTGCACTAATGGGTTCAGGGTTTCTTTAGGGGGTGATGAAAATGCTCTAAGATTGGATTGTGGTCGTCATTGCACCTCTGGGAATATATTAAAAACTATTGAATTGTATACTTTTAAACAGATAAAATGTATGTATGTGAGTTATATCTCAAGAAACCCATTAAAATAATTGCTATGCCAGTTGCTTGGAGCCATCTAGAGATAGAAAAGAGAGATTATTGATCTTTTTTAAATAATTTGTTTTTATGTATTTCTAAACTTAAGGCATGCTCTATTGTTCACTAACTGCATCAACTTTACAAAAAGTGAAAAATGAAACGCAAGAGCAAGTTTCTCTGCCAAAGCACAACTTAATGAAATGCCTGAGGAGAAGAATTAGTGAGGCACGCTTGATGCAAGATGATGTTTTATTAAAACAACAACTTGCCATTTTAAAGTTCCAGACCCAAGTTCATTTCTCAACTCTCACATAGTGGCTCACAACCATTTTTAAGGACAGGGACAGGTTGAAGAAGGAGAGGGAGCAGGAGGGAGAGGGAGAGAAATAGGGAGAGGGGAGAAGGAGAGGAGAGGGAGGGAGAGGTTCCTGTTCCCAGAGGGATCTGACACCCCCTTCTGACTTCCATGGACACTGCATGTGCGTGATGCTTAGACACATGTGCAGGCAAACACTCACATACATAATATATAAATAAATTAAACCTCAAAACATATAAGAATATAAGTTCTCTCCTACTTCTGTAAATTATCTGCTATTCAGCTACTTCTCTTTTGGAAACTGGAGTATTTAGGCAGTTTCTAATTGGAGGTGCATTATTGATACATGGCTATGTCAAGGTTATCTTCGTTTATGGACAAGAGTGTGAACTATCTCTGGATAATCTATTTGAAAATCACCATTCCCCTCAAAGTCATACAAGCAGAGCCCACTTTAGGCAAGTTGTTGAATAGGACTCCACATCCCAAATCCATAACTTATGTACTCTGAGTCTCTTTGTGTTCTTGGATTCAGTTGAAATTGTTGCCATCTTAAAGAATTTAATTTGCAAATATGGTAAGGGAATAAAGACAGGACAGACACAGACACACGTACAGAAAATCTGGGGTTGGGTAGGCTATGTGGTCCGATTGAGATGCACCAGAAGCAGCTGGGAAACTCAGAACCTTTAATATACACAGCAGAACAAGGAGGCAGCTTTAGTTAATCTGGGTAGGGGATCTGTGTAGGGGAGCGACCTCAGGCTGAAAACACATAACAGTGGAAGTCTTTACTTGCCCTAACCCTTACCCAGGGAAGCCTTTGCCATTTCTATGTGAGGCTGGGGTCCTTGACATAGCCATGCTCATGTCAAAAGAAAACACATTCCCTCGGGACTCACTCACTACTCTGACAGAACACACCCACTTTTTTTTCATGACCCATTTGCAGCCAATAAGCTTATTTCCTGCTCAATTCTTTGGTGTGTACTTCCTGTTCATTGAAGGACACCCTGCCCCGCCCCCACATACAACCTCACATGACCACAGCACAATTACTGAAAGTGGGAATTTTAGCATGGATATTTCATTATTGGTTGTTTGGGCAATGTACATTAGAGTATTTTTTTTCTAGTACAAGATTCTGTCCAGGGTTACACTGTGTTAAGTTTTCATGTATATTTAGACTACACTGATTTGGAACAGTTCCTAAGCCTGCTTTGTGTATTTGTTTTTCTTCAATATTTTTATTTAATTATTTTCAAAGCACATGGGTTGTTTATTTTAAAAGGTGTCACTTCATACAAATTCAGCTTATGTTTCTTTGTGATCTGATCCAAGTAACACTGGCCAGAACACTACATAGGAGATATTGTGTCTTTCTCAAGATTTCAAACCTATGAGCACAAGATACTCATCTGGCTGTATCAGTGATATTAATTTTGGTCATTTGATGAAAGTTTTTTTCTCCTGTCTTTTATGACTAATACATAATTGATGAAAAGATACTTTGAGGCTTCCGAAGAATCCTATTCTTCATTAAGCACCCTTCCTCTACAATTAGAAAAATACATAACAAAATGTCTCAAAACTTTGCTATTAGTATGCAAACAGTGCACACAGATGAAGACCACTACAGAAAACCACACCTGATCAAAACGAAGAGTTGTGAATCCCTGTCCCAATGAATACATTTACAAAACACTCTGACACCTAAAGCTCAGGGAACGTAGCAGAAGAGGGAGCAGAAACATTGTAGGAGTCACAGGATCAGTGTTTGCTCTGAGATGGTGTCTCCTAGCAATACCAGAAGATACATCCATAAAGCCTCACCAACATGACTGCCTAAATGTGAGCTGAACAAGGGTGAGACCAATGAATATGACAAACTGGATGGAGAAAAACTCAAAAGAACTCAACTTTAAACAACTACAGCCAAGGAAGGAAATCTGGGTGTGGGACAGGTGGTTTTCCATAATGAAGAGCACACCTTTTGGATGTTTAGTGCCAGATGGTCAGCCCTGAAAACATATATACTGGTAGCATTACAGACTGAAGAGGACTTCATATGCATATACATATGTACATGCAATAACAATTAAAACAAAGAGACCATGAAGCAGAGTTAAGAGAGTATATAGGAGGGTTTGAGGGAGAAAAGAAAAGGAAGAAATGTTGTATTAAATTATAATCTCAAAAGAAAAGTACCCATTCTGCATCATTGATCCATGGTTGTGTCAAAGTTGTTATAGATTATAGATCCAAATGGACAGGAGCTAGTCTATGAAGCTTATTTGGTAGAGAATGCAATCATAATATGTGTCCAAAATAACTAGGAAAGACTCTAAGCAGCCCTGAAAGATAAGCTTAGATTGTGTGTTTCAAATATGATATATCCAACATGGATTTTGTGGAACAAATTTCCAGATGGAAGCAATTTCATACATACTAAAGTTGAAATAACTCCAAGAAACTTTGAAGGAAAAGGGGGTAATATATAAGACTTTTCAGAAGATAATCCTATTTATGATTTTTAAAACTATATTTAGACTTTTACATATTAATATATGTAAATTTATAGAAACTAGCCTGGAAGAATACAAAACAAACCGTTCACACCAATCACCTCCTGGGAAGCAAATGAAATATTGGAGAGGGGATGGTGCTGAGTGTACGAGAAATAAGAAATCCATGCTTTAGTTTAGACACTTCTGTTTTTAGACTAGGAACACATTTATGTTTTAATAAGGCATATACACTTTAGAGATATATTTGCTGAAAACACATTGGTTATTATTTTCAAGATTTCCCTTTTTGACAGCTTGATTATTACTCATGTGAATAAAATGCCTTGTGCATAAATGAAGTATCCTGTGCCTCCATCTCAATCAAATATGCATTATATACATGCTATATACATTACTATTATATATTTATGTGTATTACATATATTAGTTGTACAGTCTCCAAAGACTATAAATCAAGAGGTAATTTCTACCATTCTTCAATATTCCTTTCACAATTGATAGTTGCTATGATTTGAATATGAAGTATCTCACCCAAAATGTTTGTGTGTTAAAGGCCTAGTCCTCTATTGGCAGTTGTCTTAGTTAGGGTTACTATTGCTGTGATGAAGTACCATAACCAAAAGCAACTTGGGGAGGAAAAGAATTATTTGGATTACAAATTCTGAATCACAGTCCACTGAGGGATGCCAAGGCAGGAACTCAAATCCTTCTTCCTATACATTGTGTTGGACATGTTGTCATGGCAATGAAAAGTGAATAAGGCAGTAGTGACAACCTGTAGAGGTCTGAATTAATGTTATCAAACTTCCTACCAAGTGAGCAAGTCAATAATCATATGGTCTCCCACAACATTTGCTGACTAGATGCCAGATATCTGAAGAAATCATATGAGAAAGGCATTAGTCAGCATCATTTTCTTGGTTCTTTCTTCTGTGATTTAGAAGCACTTTATAGTCACTTCTAATTTTAGCTTGCTATCTATGGAAAATATAAAAAATGCTAAAGTGGACTGTATCTCAAAATATTACCTCACAGCTATACATATATATACATATATATGTATGTGTATGAAATATACATAAATATATATAATATAATACAATATGTTGTTATAAAATATTGTGTTGTATTATATATTTAAATTTTATTACATATATGATACATATATAATAGTTCATTTAATCTTTTGCCTCCTACTCCTGTTAGAACTCAATCCTCCATGGGTCTGATTTTGTTATGTCCTGATCTTACAAAGATGCTTGCATAGCAAGCAATCTTTTCTGTTGTTGTTTTATTATTTGTTTGAATTAATAAGATTTTACTTATTAAGTCATTCATTCATTTGGTAGTAACAAATTACTTTTATTGGGTTACTTATAAGACTGTGTGTTGGGTTTATTTACAGTAGCATGGGAAACGTACAAGAGTCTATACCACTAAAGAAAATGTCCCTCCCTCCCTCCCTCAGCAACCATTAACTGCCTATAGATCCTCAGAGATAGGTGAAAGCTCTTGAACCTCCATCCACAGCAACTGGTAAGGGTCTATAAGTCCTCAGGTAGGAATGAATCCTCATGAGCTCCCTGCTTCCATGACAGAATGTTGATAACCCAATCTCATACAGATATTGCTCAGGTAATCACAGCTGCCCAGAATTTAAGAGTGTAGTAGCTACATCCTATCATGATGGCAGTCTTCCCTAATTCTTGGAGATGGTGATATGAGTGTCCATTTATGGCCGAGCATTCAACAGTCACTCATTCTTGGCACTTTGACCAATTATGTGTCTCTGCATAAGCTGCTGCCCATTACAGAAAAAAAAAGTTTCTCTGACCAAAGCTGATATAAACACTAATCTGTGGCAATTTTGACAGGAAGCAAGCTGTCTTATATGACAAACACTGAGTCTCTCTTCAGAGCAGAAAGCAATTTTTTAAAGAATCAAAATAATAAAGACAATGTCTCCCTACAAGACAAGGTCATTCATATTTGCTTGATGCCCAGTACAAAAGATTCAGGTTCTCTAAATACAGATTTCCCCAACTGAGGTGCAAATTGAAGGCTTCGAGACAACCCCCTGGGCCACTTCACATTTTTCCATGGTACTTGAAAAACAAGGGGATCCTGATGTGAATGCAGAACAGTTGTGTGTTGTCTCTTATCACTGGATGATAAGGTCTTTTCCACAGGACCTAAGAGTCTTGTGCATTTTGTCAATATCCATGAAACTGATAGACTAACTTTTAAGCTTGGAAATATGGTAAATATTGAGAAATTTCAAAGTCCTTTATACCCATTTCTTTTTCTATATTAGTTTATTTATGCCTCTATTTATATTATATATGGGTGTGAACGTGTTATATATGTGGTGTATGCACATGTATGTAGGTATGCACAACTTTAAATGCCAGAGAATGACGCCTAGTATCCTGCTCTATCACTCTCCACTCTATTCCTTTAAGAGAGGGTCTATCACTCAACCTGAAGCTAAGCTAGCAGCCAGTAAGCTCCAGAAATCCTCCTGTATCTGTCCCCTACAGTACTGGGGTTACAGGCACACAATAGCCATGCTTAGCTTTTAACGTGGGTTCTGTTATATGAATTGAAGTTCACATGCTTATGTAATAAGCCCCTTTACCACTGAGACATCTCTCTAGCCTACTCATATTAGTTTTCAACCAGACATGACATGGCTTCACCCATTAATATGTTTGTAGTTAGAAATTATTGAATAATGTTTGAATACAATATAAAGATGATAAAATTTAATTTCATATAAATGTATGTATATAAAACCAACACTTCAGGGATTAAAGTCCACACAAGTACTTATATAGAATACTAAAACCCCAGGGACCAACTTTGGTGAGCCTTGGGACTAAATATGTTTTAAAACAGACTTTTCACATTTTGGCAGATCATAAAAAATATAGAGCATCTATATCAAATAACAATTGCCACAGGGTTTGGAACAGCATGCAGTAATCAAATATTAATATTTTCCCACAAAATTCATTCAAAGTAGTTTAAAGAAAGACTATAATTCACTTAAGCACATTTGGAATTTTCTTAATAAATTATGAAATAAGTTTGGCTTATCGGTGTCTATAGAATTTCAAAATTGTACACAAAGGACTATGAACATGAATTCTTCAACCAAGTTCAAGATTCAGACCCTCCCACTATCCTGACAAGAAAAGAAAAAGAAGAAAGAAGAAATCTTTGCAGACATTATATTAATGTGTTTGGCCTTTTAAAAATAGACGGGATCAAAATGAAGTTCTTTAATGTGTTGATAAGCTTTCAAATCACATGTACTAATTTGACTATATTAATGACATGCGATATTTTTATCATGCTTCCATTTTGTAAGCCTTAAACATTTCAGAGCTTCCCTTGATCAAAGTGGGAAATGAATAATAAAGTCATTTGATGAACTCAGATACGAAAAAGGGCACGTACAAAAATTAGATGTTTAACCAAGGATGACTAAAAAGAGGGGCCTGGACCGGAACAAATCATGTCTGGAAGGTCGAGTTATTTACAGCTCCTTTTGCTCAGCAAGAGTAAGAATTAGAAGGCTTGTAGTCTGTATACAAATCACGTTCATGGAAAACACAGAAAGCAGGGGGTACAGGAAGCCTTTGCCTCCTGATTCTCAGCCAAGGACAGAGTGTACAGGCAGGTAGATTTGAAGCTGATGAGAACATGGTCACTGAACACTCATCTTTTAAATAATATCTAGCCATTCTGCTTTCATAGCTGCATCTCTGAGGAAGGAGGAATTTCATATCATTTACTGACAGTTTTCCTGAGAATTTTTTTGTGATGTTTTCATGATTTAAAAAATGTGGGGCAGGGAATAAAACTCATAAGGCTATGAAGATGGCTATTTGGTTAAAACGCTTTGTGCTCAAGCATGAGGAACTGAACTGGATTCCCCAGAAATAACCTAAATGCCAGGTTTTATATGTACACACCTATAACCCCAGTGCTGGAGGATGGGGATCAGAGACAGGTGGATCACAGCAAGCTTGCTGACCAGCCAGCTTACCTAAAAGGAAGGGTTCCAGGTTTAGTGAGAGATGCTGTCTCAAAAAACATAATGTGAGAGCAGTAAAGAAGACCCCAGTCCTGACCTATGTCCTCCACATGCACATGAACTGACAAGCAAACACACACACACACACACACACACATCACGCGCACACGTTTACGCATGCATACACACACGCGCGCACACACGCGCACACACACGCACATGCACACGTGTGCATCACTTAGAGTCAACAAACATTTAAAAAAATAGAAATAAAAAAGAAACTCAACAAGGATGACCCCAACTAAGAATCTAAGCAATAGTGGAGAGGCTACCTTAAATGCCCTTCTCTGATAATGAGATTGATAACTACCTTATATGATATCCTAGAGCCCTCATCCAGTAGCTGATGGAAGCAGAAGCAGACACCCACAGTCAAGTACTGAGCCGAACTCCTGGAATCCAGTTGCAAGGAGAGATGAGCAAAGGGGTCACGACCAGGCTGCCGAAACCCACAGAGACAGCTGACCTGAACAAGGGGGAGTTCACAGATCCCAGACTGATAGCTGGGAAACCAGCATAGGACTGATCCAGCCCCTATGAATGTGGGTGTTAGTTAGGAGGACTGGGCAGTCTACGGGGCTTCCGGTAGTGGATCAATATTTATCCTTAGTATATGAATAAACATTGGGAGCCCATCCCACATAGAGGAATAGTCTCTCAGCCTAGACACATGGGGGAGGGCCTGGGCCCTGCTCCAAATGATATGATAGACTTTGAAGACTCCCCATGGAAGGCATCACCCTCTCTGGGGAGCAGAAAGGGGGTGGAATAGGGGGTTGGTGTGGGGCAGGGGAGGAAGGGAGGGAGAAGGAACTGGAATTGACATGTAAAACAAGATTGTTTCTCATTTAAATTTAAAAATCATAAAAAAGAAAGAAAGAAATACTCGAGGTGATTTAAAACCATGAGCACTAGAGACTGAATGGGGAAGTTCATGTGGACATGCATTTGCTGGCAATTTGCTAGGAGGTATAGGCACTGTTATATGCATTGAAATGCATAAATGAGTGACATGGGACTCCAACCTGGAAGGAGTTACCAATTTAGTGAGAAAGATGGCTATATAAGAACGTAATTATAGTGTAATTGTATACATGCTGCTGTTGTGACTTGGAAATTAACCATCAGACCGTGTCACTTATAAAAACTGCTCTGCAGGAAAGTAAAGGGGGCATGATTTTTTTTTTCTAATCAAAAGCAGGAAATAACTCATCTCAATTCCTGAAAATGCTGAAAACTAAAGGCTTACTTTATATTCCAGTTTAAAGTAAGCTGTCATATTGAGTGGTTCAAGAGGAAAGCAGGCCCTTATAATCTGTGGATAGGTGAAGAGAAACTGGGTCTTATGTCATAAATGGACAAACTCAGGAAGCTGCAGGAAGGATACTGATATACACCTTAGAAAGGGTCATGGTGGTGTGTTCTGATTGGTGTTTTCAATAATATATAAAGCATCTATCATTTATTGAGACTGATTGTAACTTAGGAGAACTGTCTTCTGGTTCAGAGACTTACTTCCTCTTTTGTCACTAGAGATGACAACCTGAACTTGGAGATGCAGGAGTGGAAGGGAAAGGCAATACTAGCATTCCCTTGTGGGGCCTAGCCTAACTCAGTTGAACTACCATCACCCCAAGAATTGACAGCAAGCTAACAAAACTGTGGTGTGAAGCACACACTTCCTTGTTGAAAATGAGAAAACCCCACACATCCAACTATCACACAATGCAGATTTGTCAGAAACTTGAAGTGATATTTCCATCTATTAACTCTTTTGGTCGACTTGATATGAGGAATACAACACAGACTTTTCGTTTAGGTATTGGCTCTGCCACAAGCTCAAACTGTGGTCCCTTCCTAATATCCAAAAAAAATATTTTTCATATCATCCAGCACTTAAAAAATAAACCCAAGCACCTAACTAGGCGACAATTACTTGGCAGAACAGTGAACTCATCAATCATTAGAAAATGGCATCTTGTGAACAGTATTTTGAAGAATGTAAAATTGAAGGATGCCAAAAACAATTAGACTCAGGAATAAATACAAGCTCCTGTCAGGAAAATAAAAAGTATGTTTGTGAAAATGCAACTGAGATGACAGCAGAAGCAAAATATAAGATAATTAAAAGAAACTCAATGCAATTATAATCCATGAGCAAGCATACACACATACACACTGCCACATCAATATGAATAATTTTGACTGTTATCACACACTCTGATCCTAAAACCATGGGAATATGCATCAGGTTCTCCGTTTATGCTGAATGTTGACCCCAAGTTTTTTCCTCTACTACCATTTCATGAGTGAGGAGAGACAGATATTTCTAGGGTAGTCTGGTAGGATTGCTACCCATGAAAAGTTGGCCCACTGATTTACTAAGTTCCTGGAGGTACGGAGATGCATGTCATAGGAGACAAGGGACTTCAGTTGCGCTACGAGTGATAAAAAATATAGCTTCCCTTTGTCCTTTGCTTCTTTTCCAGTGGTGTCTTGGTTTTCCTATGTATTCCTGTCATCTGCAATAAATGTAAAATAAGCAAAGGTTCTTGTTCCTCTCAATAGTCTCTGCTTGTCTTTCTCATGACCCGCTCACTATCCTACCAAATGTTCAACAAGTCATAGTAAATTTACTGACACTGCTGGACCACGGAACTCTGAAAATACTTGTAAAGCAATTGAATTATGAAACTTCCACACTGGTTCTTTTTTCCCACTCTGGGCTCTTGCCTTCATTAATTTGATATGATTGAGCACATATATGTATGTGGCATATCCTCATTAATCTGTAAATGCCTTCATAAATAAATTTTTACCCATCTCAGTGTTTTTCTGGATGTGTCATGAGCCTTGACACCAAATAGTAAATGTTTATAGGTTAAAGAACAATGCATTAAAGAACTTGAGTTTGGGCTGAAAGGATGGATGGTTAAGATCACACATTACTCTTCCAGAGGACCTGAGTTTAGTCTACATAAATGGTTGACAACTGCCTGTAACTCCAGCTCTAGGGTGAGCAGACAACCTCTTCTACCTTTGTAGGAAACTGCAATTGTGCACATATCACACATAGGAACACACACACACACACACACACACACACACACACACAAACACACACAATTATATATATATATAATTTCTAAAACTAAAATTTAAAAGTTTTGACAGTAGCTTTTTCATTTCTCTTACATATCCATGCAGTTAATAGTTCTGTTACACTGCTAAATTTTATTTTTGTACACTTAGGTACTGTGTTGTCCATTTTATATTTTTCTTAATTTTTATTATTTATTTAGGCAACTTGTGACATGATTCCTAATGGTCATTACCTATTGACATCTACACTCTTGTCTATAGTCATTTCCCTTAAGTGGGGGCTGCACATAGTAATCAACAAAATATGGAGAAAGTGATGGATTGTCACTTCTGAGATTGTGTTACAAAGTTACACGTCTTGTTGGCATGCTGTCTCCTTCTGGCTTTCATGGGGTATTCTCTCTTACTTTCTTCTTTCCATTTGGCCAGATGCCATTTTCTGAGCTTCTCTACAGTGGGACACATGTAAAAGGGACCTGGAAAAGGCCTCTGACCAACACCTCATGATGACGTGAGGTTTCAACCCAATAGCCCACAAGAAGGTAAATTCTACCAATAGCCTTGAATGTGATCTAGGAAGTGAAACTGCCAGCCATTTTGGGGGAGTTTCTGAAGAGAATGACTCAGCTTATCTACATCAAGCATCCTGACCACAGAAACAGTAAGGTTTGCTGTCATGAAGTTTGGAGTAACTTGTTAAAGTGTTGCACTAACTTTACCTGGGGGATGAAAAATCTATTCACCTCACACAGGGAATCAATGACAAACCAAAGGAACAATTCCACAAAATGTAGTTTGATAAACCAATGAGTTTAGTAAGGGTTACTGGCTGGTATGTAGGTGAGAGGTTATTTACAGCCTAGGTGGGGGCTTTACTTACAGAAGCCTGGGAAATTTCCAAGCAGCTATCCCACTGAAGGAAATGCTTCTCTCTGAGAAGTCATTGACTGACTACTGCCTTATGTATCCCCAGGGAGGGTCATAGTCTCTTGAACCCTTCCTCCCAAGCAAACATTAACTACCTATGCTCTAGATAAGCCAAACAAACCTTACTGTTGGTCAAATTATAGTGATGCATCATACTTTGGTTTGTTATTGGGCCCTTACAAAGAAAGAGTAGATGTTTATGTCTCCCCAAGTAACAAATTCTTCCAACATCTAAATGGATTATTACGTCCTTTCATTTCAAGTTAAAGAAATCATCAAAGAATAATGCATTCACTACAAGCAAGTAATCGGGCAACTCAAATAGGGTTCTCTAGGATGCATGAGTCATCTAAATAAAGCCAGTGGGAAACAATGTACCTATACAGGTCAGAGATTTTAGTCAAATAGCCCTAAACACACTAAAGTCACATAACCTTGACGAGAAAAATGTGCCTTCTTATTCCAGTGGGTAAAAGACAAACAAGTGTGGCTGATCTATAAAACTAGATTTAGGCAACTAAAAAGCTGGCAGGAGATAATTTCCTTAAATGGATGAAGCCTGTGCCTTAGTTCAGATATCTGGTCTCAGCATCTCGTTATTTATGATTCTGAAATGAACTTTAAACTCTCAGAATAAGAAGATAATCAGAAGCCTCACAAATTAACAGCTATGCAATTTCATTTTTCAAACACTTAGACTCTGCCATCTCTCAAACAACTTTAATTACCACAAAAATAACTCAAAAGCTCCATCGTACTTTAAAACTCAACAAAAAAGCAGCTTAAAGATGGGTAAGTGTGTGTCTAAATAGATTTTTTGATGGATTTTAAGGGATTGATTAAATGTGTATGTTTATGTGTTTAGACTCTAGTCTCAAGTTTCCATGCACCCAGAAAAATGCCTATCCTTCTTACACATCTTGAAACAATCCTTACCCATCTTCTAAGATTAAACCAAAGCTTTCTTGTTCAATTCCCAGGACACGTGTCACTTTTGTAGCAAACTTAATGGCTAGGTGATTAATAGGAAACAAGATACTGACTTGTGTCTGAGTTGAACTAAGAACATGCATTCATAGGATCATCTGATATACTCAACCACTGTTGGGCAACTTGACAGATATGTTCCCCCATAGAGAATAACAGGTGCCAGAGTGCTATATAAAAATGTGACTGCCTATGTTCATAACAGCATTATTTTTAATAGCGAAAACCTGGAATGGACAAAGAAAATGTGGTACATTTACACAATAGAGTACTACTCAGTGGGGGGATAACATTTTGAAATTTGCTGGCATATGGATGGAACTAGAAGAAACCATCCTGTGTGAGGTAACCCTGACACAGAAAGATAAGCATGGTATGCACTCACTCAGAAGGGGATATTAGACATAAAGCAAAGGATAACCAGCTTACAACTTCAGAGAAGCTAGTAAACAAGGAGGAACCTAAGACATACATGGACTCTACCCCCAGAAAGGGGAAGGGTCAAGATTTCCTGAGTAAATTGGGAACACAGGGGAAGGATGAGGGAGATGGGAGAAAGAGGAGGGGAGAGGGGAAGGGGGGAAGAGAATATGAGGGATCAGAAAGGTCAAGTTGGGGGAAGAACAGAGAGGAGAGCAAGGAAAGAGATACCTTAATAGAGGCAGTTGTTATGGGCTTAACAAGAAATCTGACACTAGGGGAATCTCCAGGGACCCACAAGGATGACCCCAACTAAAAATCTAAGCAATAGTGGAGAGGCCACCTTAAATGCCATCATAGAGCTTTCTTCATCTGGTAGCTGACGAAAGCAGAAGCAGGCAACACTGAGCCTAACTCCTGGAATCCAGTTGCAGAGAGGGAGGAGTGATGAGCAAAGGGGTCAAGACCAAGCTGGAGAAACCCAGAGGAACAGCTGACCTGAACAAGGGGGAGCTCATGAACCCCAGTCTGACAGCTAGGGAACCAGCATAGAACACAACTAGACCGCCTGAATGGGGGGGTGTGTCAGTTGTGGGGCCTGGTAATCTATGGGGCCTCTGGTAATGGAACCAGTATTTATCCCTAGTGCACAAATGGGCTTTGGGAGCCCATTTCCTATGGAGGGATACTCCCTCAGCCTAGATACATGGGCGATGGCCTAGGTCCTGCCGCAAATGATGTGACAGACTTTGATGATCCCCCACGGGAGGCCTCACCCTCCCTGAGGAGTGTATGGGGAGTGGGATGGGGGTTGGTTAAGGGAATGAGAGGATGGCAGGGAAACTGGGATTGGTATGTAAAATAAGATTGTTTTTAATTTAAATAAAAGTTAATAAAAATTTGATTGCAGAAAAGGTTGAAAGATTGTGTCTCCTAGACATGGCAGGAAAGTTTCACCCAACCATATGACTTCAATGGAAGTCTGCCTAAAGAAGACCCGAACAAAGACACCACCAATAATCATCCTATTATGGAAGGGGGAAATCTAATGAGCCACACCCTAGATGAAAAGATATAGGTGATTAAGGAATGCTGAGAGAAGGAGAATTAGTCTTCTCCAGGGTAATCTAATACTAACTGTTCAAATCTGGAACATATACATACATACAAGCAATTTTAAATAGACTCAGTAGGCTGCATTCATATATGTGTTCATTTGTATGAATATGTAACAATAATGGTTAATGAGAAAGAAGCCATGAATGTGAGAAAAAATGAGGGGGAGAACGGGAAGGTTCAAGGTAGCAGAGTTGGAGAGAGGTGTGATGTAATTACATTTTACCTAAAAAATACCCTTCAAATAATAAAAAGAAAATTGAAGCTAGAGGTAGAAAAAGTTAGGTTTTTTAACCCCCTCTTTCTACAGCCAGGAAAAGAGGATCCTCTGTCAATGGATACCTTTTTGATAGTTTTAATCTGCCATGTATGAAGTCCTACTGCTACATAGCTGCTATGTTAGGGAGAACACACAGAGCTAGAGATGCTCACAGAGTCTTTGAGATGGCCTTACCTTCAATGCCTGCCTAACAGAACAACCAGAGAGAGAGAGAGAGAGAGAGAGAGAGAGAGAGAGAGAGAGAGAGAGAGAGCTCACAGGGCAAACTACCTTGCTGAATCCAGTCAATCTTAAAGCCCCAGCTGTAGGGTAGCTTGACAACCAGCTCTACATACCCAGTCTTTGACCAAGTAGACCCATTTGGTTGCCTCTTCTTTCCCTATTCCTCACTCACTCCCCTAGTCACTTCAAAGAGCTGAGTCATTGAGTAGGTCCCCTGACTCCCCAACTCTGGATTCTCGACTCACTGTATACTCCAATTGTAGCTGCATACTCCGTCTACTGGACCATCACCAGCAAAGACAGAAAGGTTGTTCTCAGGTTCCAGATAAATCCAGCAGCATCTGCCTGCCAAAATACTTGGGTGCCCGTGTCCATCAAATATAGCATCATGTGAATAACTCAATCCACATTTTACCTTTGATTCCAAGGTTTTGCTTCTACACACAGCAGTTCTTAAACACATTTCCATTTTCAACCCTCATTGTCTGAGGCTTCAGTGGGAACATATATGCTTCCAAGTCTTTTCATGTGCTCACCGCAGCCTTCTTGAACTATTCACAGTTGGCAATGCGATCTGGGGACTAATTCTAAAGCTACACCAAAATTGAAGGAAATTTTGTCTTTTCAGAAACATTCTAGAGCTATGGAAGTAGTGTACCCTTGTAGAATGTTTGTCTAGCACACACAAAGCCTCTATTCAATGCCAAGCATAATCCCAGCCCTGTAGAGTTCAGTGTACTGTTCAGTGTTGTCTGTGGGTATGTGCAGAGTTCAAATCTAAGCTGGCTTACATGACACCCTGTCTCAGGAAAAAAAAGAAAAGAATCTGTCTGTTTAAGGAGGTATATTCCTTGGCTCCATGAACCCAGTGTGACTGTGTGGTCTGCCATCCTAGCTACTAGAGAGGCTAAAGCAAAACTATCACAAATCTAAGGCCTACTTGGGTTACAAAACAAATTGGATACAAGCTTGGTCAACTTAGGAAGACTATGTCTCAAAATAGCTATTAAGAAGGGGTTGGAAAATGGCTTTCAGTTGAACCATGGGTTCAATTCCCAATACTAACAACATTTTTTTAAAGTATTCTTTACCCTATACTATAAGTCTTTAAAGTTACATTTAATCCATGAAGAATTGCTTTCTCTTATGAGAATTTCTGTTATAAACTGGGAGACGATGTAGCCACATGTGAATACAGTTGTAGACAAAGCCTTCAGATATATATATATATATATATATATATATATATATATAGAGAGAGAGAGAGAGAGAGAGAGAGATTGCTGTCCTATATGGAAAACAGAAGCTGTGCCAAATTTCTTTTCAGTAAACCACACAAACAACTAGCACACACATCAACTGAATTGATAGATGGCAAGTTATCAGTAGAGCAATCAATGCTCCATCAGTGAATTTTCCCAGCAGGACCAAGGCAATAGGACACAGCAGGCATCTCTCAGGCTCAAGGGGCATTTGCAGCAGCATAAAGCTAACCTCCGAAAATGGCAGGTTATTTTCCTGCACAGGTTTGTATAAAAAAAAAATTTAAAAAGCACTTTCTAAACAGCAGTAGTAGCTTAAGAGGAAGGCCTCATTTTTTCTGCTTCCTTGTTTGTTTCAGTTCAGTTTAGTTTTGGTTTGCTTAAACAGTGTCTCATGTGCCCCAGGCTTACCTCAAGCACACAGTGTACCTAAAGCTGACCTTGCATCCTGGATTCTCTTGCCTGTACCTTCCAAGCCAAGTTTCTGGAGTACAGAAGTGTGCCACCATGCCCAAGCCAAAGCATTCTCAGGATAAATAAAGCTCCCCCCCCACTCAAGAGCAATCTCAGCATGCTAATGTCATGTAACGTCATGTCCATAAATGAACTATGAGCCTAGTGAGATAACACATGCCTCTACTACATAGCAAGTTCGAGGCCATCCTGGGCAACATGAGACTCCCTCGAAACCCTCAAAATAAATAAAAACAAAACAAGTAAGCAATCTGCTGTATGGCAATCTGCTATATGGGGAAGAAGAGTAAACTTTGAAAATAGAAGTACTTCATCTAAATCCCAGTTTCTGCTCAGTATTAGTTTTGTGAATACACAAATCACACAATCTCTCTTGCATTTGAGGAAGGGGAAATCATAATATACAAGAGAGTGATTGAGGTTAACTTCAATAGTAATTTAAGCTGCCGGTTCTGTGCCCATAACATAGTAGGTATTCAGTAATTAGAAATATTAGATATTGACCTAATTACAGCTCCTTTTCAATTCACGGTAAGATTTTATCTAGATAAATGCACTGCGAGTTGAAAGTACCCTAAGTGAAGACTGTATCTCATAAATTCAGTCTAACAAATATCAGAGTTTAATGACCCAGCACACTGCAGGGTCCCGGTTGTTTACTCTGAGGATTTCGTGGCTAACTAGGAACTGCGGCTCACTGACGCTGTCCATCTTCTCAAGAGGGTATCTTAGCACCATATCACTAGCCCAGAGAAAGAGCAAAGGTCAAAATCTGAGGGTGACTGCATACAGCTTTCACACCATCAATATCTCAAAACCACACAACTGAACCATCATGAATTGGGAACCACTTGTAATTGTTAATATATGTCTTAGTCAATTTCATTATTGTTTCCCATTTTGAAACATTACCTTTATCATTAATATGATAAAATATTTTAATCCTCTAGCCTGACCGTCAGGAGACTTCCTTCTAATCCCAACCTTCTTCTTTGTACAATACATGATCTATATAACTTGCTTTCCATTGTGAGCTGTTTGGTTAAAAGGAAAATGAAATGATTAAATTCACTGATGTTGTCTCTCCTGACCTAGCAATTCAATGACTCCCAGTTCTCTTGAGTCTAATTTTGTTTTGTTCATCCAAGAAGGGGGCCTTGAACAAAGTGTCATTGTATGTTGTTAAGGTCTAGGGGTAAGTGCTGTGCTGGCAAATGTTTATCTACAGGCTCTCTGGGTATATGTGTAGGCAGGATAGGCTGATCCACAGCATCAGTTTTCTTGGTATACATATTGTCACTGGTCAGTTTTACTAGAAGTGGAGTTGGAAAGAGAATGGCACACAATTGGCTCTCATGGAGATGATCATAACATGTCACTGATCAAAACACCTTAATAGATGCCAATGCTCACCTCTCAACTCATATTCAGCTCTTCTATCATGTAGAAGACAATATCTCTTGTGGACTAGGAAGATAGATCAGTCAGTAAAGTACTTTTCTTTCAAGCTGGAAGACTGGAGTTCAGTCTCCAGGATCTCCATTTGAAAAACTAGAAGGATAAACATGGTGACACACTTGCAATCCCAGTACAGGGAAAGGAAGACAGATGGGTCAGGGCTCCACATCCAGTCAGTCTGCCCTAGTTGGGTAGCTCTGGACTACCCAAGTGAGAAAGCCTGTATCTGAGAAAGAGAAAAAAAGGATGGAACTAGGGAGCAATGGCAGGAGTTATTCTCTGGCTTCCACATACATGTGTACCTGTGCATTCATGCACATGCTCACGTGGGGACACACACACACACACACACACACACACACACACACACACACACACCTTCTAGTTGAGTCAAAGACAAAAGTAAGCTCCTCTTTACCTAAAGAACTGAAAAGGGGGCAGGAAGAAAACAAATACTCTCTGGGTTATTATTACAGAAATGGAATCTACTCTTCTTTTCTTGCACTCCATTCTACTTCTCTGCTATTAAATCTCCCCAAATCTCAGCTCATGGCAACAAAATAAAACATTAGTGGTTCTAAGTCAGAAAGTGAGTAAAAAGCAAGCTTGGACTCTTTTTCAGTTTCTTAACACCAGGAACAATGAAATTTGCCAAGCCAACTGTTTCTCCCATTTGAATAGTCGACTGTCAGTAATAAAGAATCAATTCCGAATACATCACTCCCACAGTTGAAGTTTAGAGAGCGCCAGGATGCAGAACAAGGCCACAAGTGAGAACAGAGCACAAGCATGTTTTAACACCTGATTCATCGTCTGTCATTCACCAGGAGCATGAAAGGCCCATAATCCTCTCTAGGAGAGGCCCTTAGGACGTAACTCACAGCTTATTTTCTCGACGACCTGACATCTTTGATCATGGGATTTCTCAAGCTGCAGAGATTTGAAGTTAAAGAGAGTAGTGAGGAGCCAGGGTCCTATTAAGAGCCATGATAGCTTCTTCCTGACAGCCCAGCAGCCTCCCAATATTCACCTTGCAGGTGAAGGCCAAATCCTACTGATTTGTACCCCAGCAATGCATTTGAGCTTCCTGAATTGTCATGCCAAGTCATCAAGGAAATATCTGTCTGATCTTTCCTTGTGGTAATGACAACACACAAGGCATTTGAAACATTCTCATCACGAGTATTGGCAAGTATAGTCTTCAATAACTAGAAAAGGCGTTCCTAGGAAATCATTCATTTGTTGTAAAAGTGATATCTCAAATGCTCTACACTTCATATACAGAATGCCTACCCTTTGTGAAGCCCTGTATGAAGCCCCCAAACACAGAATAAAAGAGGATTCACTAATTCATGCCTGTAATTCTAGCACTGGGAATAGAAACAGGAGGACCAGAACTCAAGGTCACCTTTGGTTACATGGGGAATTTGAAGCCAACCTGAGAGACATAAGACCGTGTCTTAAAAAAAAATGGCTGGAAAGGTAACTCAGTGGTTAAGAACACTGACTGCTCTTCCAGAGGACCCTGGTTCAATCCCCAGCACCCCACACTGGCTCAAATCATTTGCAGCTCCAGTACTAGGGAATCCGATGTCCTCTTCTGCCTTCTGTAGGTACTTCATGCACATGCTCACAGACACACGCAGGCATATGAAAACTCTTTTAACAATTAGTTTTAAAGACCCATAAAACAAAATGCCATCCAGATCCCTTTACTCAGTCCATAAATACATCTCTCAGATGCTAAGGGGGCTGGTTGTTGATTACTTAAAGCTGTCTCTTGAAAATTACCATTGTCTGCTTGGAAATTGTGACATCACAGAGAACATTTCCCGCCATGGGGAGCTGATTCCCATTAACAGTGAAGCCAACTTGGAGGTTAATTTATTCTTCTGAACACCGTGACAATATCAGGATGAGAGATCTCCAACTGAAGCAACACATCCCCACAAGACTCCTTCCCTATGTTATCTCAGTTCACCCCATCTCCCATCTTCTTTACCTAAGAAATATATATATATATATATGTATATATATATATACATATATATATATATATATATATATATATATATATATATAATTCCACCTAGTCCAGGACCTTCACTCCATTATCTGTTGTCTCTTTACACCCTTAAGTCTCTAACCATTATCTCTGACAGCATACCCTTAGATGTTCACTTTTAAGACTTTCACACAAACATATCCTGATATTCATCAGTCCTGACAACTGACCTGGACTGTGCTTCCCCAGGGATTCAGAGATAGTCCCCACCTTTTTGGCCAAGCACTCACTACAGACTTGGCCTGCCTTTACCCTTTTTCTCTTGCCTGCTTGATAGGGAAAGCTTTGTTATATAAATGACCTTCTTTGCAGACTTTCCCTCTCTGATAGACAATCTGACACCACATCAACCCCTCAATTTCCTCAGTTCTGGAAGTTACCCTCTCTCACCTTCCAAAGCTCAACTCTCCTCTCTCTAAGTCTCCTATCTTAAATTCTCTCTCATGTCAACCCATGGACACCTCACTTTAAACCACCTTACCCATCTATGCTCCTTATCTCTGCCCTCGTGGCCAATATCCTACCCTCACAGAGCCCTAAATACCCATAAATAATATCTAAATACTCCTGATACACTCCCTACACCAAGCCATTTCTGGAACTCTTCCTTCCTCCCATCCCCAAATAATTCCTTAAGCTTAAAATATTCTCCTTTCAGCCCCAGCCCTCTGCCTCCCAGATCTATACAAACCTTACACTTCCAAAATGCATAAACACTTCCTAGGACTGACCTTTGTCCTTATCATTTATCTCTGCAAAATGCTACATAACACCATTCACAGCTGACCTCCTGTGTACTCTTGCTGAGACCTCTCTGCCCATCTCTGAATCTAACACATTAACTCTGGGATCCCCTCTCACATTCTCTTCCCACAGATATCCCCCTCAACTCCTAACTTTCAAAAGACTCTAATCTCTCCCACTGTCTCAGATTCCATCCCTCCAAACTTCTCTTATCGAAAACTCATGACTTACATTCCTTACCTGTCTTCCCCTTAATCCCTCCACACTTATCCCTTTACCCCGACATTCCCCAGACCCTCTTCATTCTTGCCCAGAAACTCCCAAATACCTCCTCCTCATCCCTCTCATATACAAGAGGGTCCTCTAGCTCCTTCTGCCTACACATTTTATGCAAATGGCAGCTCCTTCCTGTCACATGGCCAAATCAAACTGACCCTGTCCATCACCGACATACATCCTCACCCTCTGGGGCCTGTTTGGTCAAGATCATCAGTTCCCCCACAAATCTCATCTCTCTTCTCACACTCCTACTTTTCTTCTGCACACATGATTGCCAAAAATCCACTGCCAACTCACTCCCCTAATATTCAATAACTGTCCAGACATCCAGTCATCAAACATTCTGAACAAATCCTACACTCCCAATTACAAGACATAACTAAACTAAAGCTATCAACTCTCTGATATGTACACACTCTCATGGCCAAACCCTCATTTAGGCCAAGGTCATCCAGCAAACTCTCACCTCAACTTCACCAATACCTCCTTCAATGGTCCCACTGCTTTCTTTGCACCTCTCTTCAATACCGTCCCTTAGCTGCACTCCCTCTCACCACTGATACCCCAGCTGTCAATGCCCCAACCCCACTACTGACTGTTTGTCCCCTTGACCATCCAAGTCCCCCTTTGGGAACCAAAGCCTAGTTCTCTCAAGCTTTTCACACCAGACCCCCAAACCTGTGGCAGACTGTCCCTCTCACCATTTGCCAAAATCCTCCCCAATCATCTATGTCCCTATAATATTTCAATTTCAAAACCTGAACAATTTCAAAACCAGGAAAGCCTATTTTGATGTGATGAAAAGCCTCTCAAATTATATTCTCCCAACACAAGCAGACCCTGCCTTCACATAGCAGTTGTTCCCCAATGAACCTTATATAGCCAATCTATGTTTTCCTTGCTCTCCTCACGAACTCTCAAACACACTCCAGATAAGTACTCCTGCCAACCAACAGCCTCTATTTTCCTGCTTATTGTCTATTTCTAAGGATGGGACCTCCCCCTCTCATAGGTATCTATCTCTCCCTTTCTCTGGTCTTGGGATTCCTCTTCCCAGCTTCAGAACCTAACAGTTTTAAATGTACATCCAAGATTAAAAGGTTTTTTTCTTAACTCTGTTCCTAGTCTATCTGTCCCAATAGATTTCAAGTAAACTGCAGACTGCTCCAGTAACTCCAGTGCCAGCCTCAGCTGTTTCCTAGGAATCTTCCTTGTCCAACCTCAAAGACTACACTTTCCTGTGATACAAGTGAAACATCCTGATCTTCCCAGCCTTGACCAGCAACCAGCTTCCTTAGGTCCCCTAACAACAATGTCCCAATGTCAGTAGGAAGCAACTAGAGGGAACAATGTCCACTTACTCAATACCCAGCCACCCAGTAATAAAACAAAAAGGTAAGAATGAAGGAATCTATTGAGCTCAAACATGGTGTCCATGGCTCTGATGGGCCTTGCCCTTCTCCCCCATTCCCTCTTCCCTGCTAAAAAAAAAATCTCATTAGATCCCATTCCTAAAGCTAGCCCCCAAGGTCTATCCCCTTATTTGGCCACTTCCTCCTCTGAGATCAATTACCAAGATCCAGCTATCAAAGTATTGAAGTCCAGCAATAAAAACAAAACCCTTTAGCTGACCTAAGTAATATGCCCAATTAAAATTAAACACCTCAGGTTTCCCCTTGTATCTTTATAAATCACCATTTGCCTATGTGCCATCTCTGTCTCCTCTCTATCCAGAGGTAGTCCTTTGTCCCTCTGGGACAAATATCCCTGCCCCTCTCCCTCATCCTCTATCTCCCATCTTTGTCTCTAATTTCCTGCCCTCTGTCCATATGGGGCAAATAAATGCTGAGAACTTGTTCTTGGGAGTCCTGGGACAATATTTTTTTCTTTCATTTCCTTCTTCCGGCAGACTGGAATGCAGTTCTTATCACCTATATTGAGTGGCTCACAACTGCCTAAACTTCCAGCTCTAGGAAGTCTGATGCCCTCTTCTGGCCTTTAGGGGGCACCTGCCCTCATGTACACCAACTCAGACACACAAACACACACACACTTTTAAAATGAAATAATTTTGGGAACTGAAGATATGGCTCAGTGGTTAAAAGCATTTGCTGCTCCCCCAAAGGACCTGACTTTGATTCCCAGCATCTACATAACAGTTAATAAACATATTTAATTCCAGCTCCAGGGGATCTGACACCTTTTTTGGCCCCTGAGAGTAACAGACACACATGTGGTGCACAGACATGCATGAAGGCAAAACACTCATACACATAAAATGCAAATACATTTATAAAACTGAACAAATAAGGAGTTCAGAATATCAGTGGTCTATGAAACATCAGTCAGGCAAATATATGCCTTTGTCATCTCCAAACAGGAAGGAAGATGGAGAAGACAGAAAACATGAAGAATCAAAATTTCTCAAATTTGATGAAAACTTTAAGTCCACAGTTCCACACAAATTCAAGAAAGATAAAGAAAACACTACGAATACACTTCATATTCACATTGTAAGTGATAAGGAAGAAATACTAAAGTTTACAAGAAGAAAAAAATCACATAAAGTATCAACAGCCAGAAAGGGAATGACAGTAGACTACACATGAGAAACCATGCCAACCAGAAGCTAACATAGCAACACCTCTAAAACACTGAAAACATTAAGCATATGTATACTTTAGTGAATGTTCTCATAAATTTTACTTTAGAAGAGAATTGGGCACTTTGGAGAAATAGTAAGGTGAATGACAGGGGAATGATGTAATTGCAAGCCAGATGCATAAAGGATCACCGACACTAGAAGACAGAAGTGGCAAAGAGGGTTCTTGTCCCTTGCAGGTATCAAAGGGAATGTAGCTCTATTTGTTTCTGTTTTATTCATTCATTTACTTTTGCTTGTGTGTGTGTGTGTGTGTGTGTGTGTGTGTGTGTGTGTGTGTGTGTAGTATGTGTAATAGTATGGGAGCATGCATGCCATAGTGTGTGTAAGGAAGTCAGAGGTCAGTGAATAACTTTTAGGGGTCGGTTCTCTCCTTCCACCTTGGTTTGTGAAGGAAGGTTGAGCCATCTCACCGGCCCCTTTTTTTTTGAGACAGAGTCTCACAGTGTACCCCCGCCAGTTTCTGTTGTTTTAAAACTCCCATTTTGTGGTGTGTTGTTAGAAGGACTCCAGGAAATCACCAAGAAACACTATACTGGTGTTGATTTAATAGTGCTAAGTGCTAGCATTCTGACCCTCTGCAGTTCTCGTGGTAGATGGAACCATTGGCCTTCTGGAATATCTGTGTTAGGATGGTTACTTCTTTATTCTCCACAGACTGACAAAAGCATGCTTCTGAACCTATAAGAAAGAGGGTCAGACTCTGCACTGTGATAAACTCAGAAAGAAAATGCAGTCTCTTTTTTCTCAACACAATGGCTAATCAAGTGCTTTTTCTCTAACCTCAGCTCTGCAAAATCCTTTAAAAAAAAAAAAAAAAAAAAGAAAGAGAGAGACTGAAGAAAAATATGTAACACTAGGAAAGATTCTGGAAACTAATTCTTTTAAATGATGAAATTCATTCTATTAGAAAATTATTTAAACTCTCGTTTAATCTCTAAACCTTATGTGGCTAGGAGTGTAACACAGTAGTAGAGCGATTGTCTAACATTCAAAAGGCTCTGGATTCAATCCTCTGCACCAAAGCAACAAACAATGAGGTAAATCGTTGATGTCACTGTAATCCTAGGTTCCCCATCAATAGGCTCCCTTTCAGTTTCAGAATACATGGGGTGAGTTGTTTCCTTCTAGAGTCAAGTTTCCTGTGATCTATTTTACTTTCCAAAATAGAGGAATTTAGAGAAAATACTTGGAGTGTAGTCGTGTTCTCTTCTAATAGTCATTAAAATAGTCACTAAGGGCCAGTGAGATGGCTCAGTGGATAAAGACAATAGATGTCAAACATGACAACCTGAATCCAATACACTGGACCTACATGATGGAAAGAGAAAACTGACTCCTGAAAATTGTTCTGTTTTCCACATGCATTTGTGGGCGTGCACGCACACACACACACACACACACACACACACACACACACACACACACACCCCTTTTAAAATAAATAAGAGGGTCCCCAACAAACAGAACTAATAAAGGGACCCCTGTCTACAAGATGGTGAATGTGAATGTGATCCCCAAAGCTAACTGAATTTAGGATGCTTTCAAGGATGGATCAGATAGTGGAGACATCAGTCTGCTGTCCGGTTCCTGTCAGCCCCAGACAGTGACTCTCCTGCTTTGTGTGAGCTTCAGTGACTTCCTCAGCTCACACTGCTCTTCTTGACTGCTGATTGGTCCTAGGCTTGGAGGCAAAGTACTTGGACCTTCACAAAGTCCACAGCTTAGTGGGACGATTAAAAGGTAACACAGAACGTTTAAATAGGCCTCACATTCCTTCAGGTGGTTCTAAAATAAAAACAAAATGAAATGGATAATAGCAAATGTTGGTGAAAATGTAGAGAAATGAGAATTCTTGTACACCATTGTGAGGAATGTAAAATGGTACAGCCACCAAGAAAAACAACATTGCCATTCCTTAAAGAATTAAAAATAGGGATCAAACACAATGGTGCTAGTCTCAGTCACTCAGAGTTCTGAATCAGTGGGTTCATTTAAGTCAATTAGTTTGGGGTCATATTATTGTATATATAATTGTAATTTGACCCAGCAATTTGGTTTCTCAACACAAACCCCCCAAAGAGATAGATAGATAGATAGATAGATAGATAGATAGATAGATAGATAGATACATTAGATAGATACATATAGTTGTGGTATACATTACAACATAGATGACCCTTGAAGAAACTGTGCTAAATAAAATTAGACAGACACAAAAAGACACATACTACATGTTCCTACTCTTCTGAGGCTCCTTAATAAAATTCACAGAGATAAAAAGGATAATGATAATAATTAGGGAATAATGGTAAACTATAGAAAGGTGATTAATGGGTACAGAGTTTCAGTTTTGTACAGTGAAAAAGTTCCGGACACTTACAGAGTGGTGTGAATTTACTCAACTGTACAGTTTGGGTGATAAAGGTAAGTTTTTTTGTTATGTGTATTATATCACAGTTTTAAGATACTATATATAATTATTTAAGCTATAATAAGATCTAATAAAAAAGGGATGACAGTAATTATACATAATTGTTTTCACACAATAACAGTAATGATTTAGTACGAGGTTGAGAGCATATATGGGAGTGCATCTGTACAATGCCTTTGTCATGACCTGAAAACAATGGTTGTAACTGCATGCACAAGAACTGCAGATCAAGCGAGCCAAAGTGCTAGCATGGAAGAGAGACTCATCAAGTCCCCCCACTAGCTCAGGAGCTACTGGTGATTAGACTGCTCAGGGAAGGAGAGTCAGTTTTCTTCAGGGTTGTGACCCCTAAGAAACTAGCTGTTCATGCTTCAGTGGACAGTCCTCCATCTGTGCACATGGGGAGCGCTAAGTGGACTTGGTAGGCTTAAAAATGTACACATAACTGGGGAGAAAAGTGGTAGAAAGGGGATGGAAGGAATTGGAGGAAAGGGAACAAAGTGCATTAAATTCATGTATGAAATTATCAAACAAGAAGAAATTTAAAATATGGCAATAAAATATGTAATGAGAATAGCACAGGGTCCAGGAGTGAAGAAGTGATATATTCCAAGGCAGTGTTTCTCAGCCTTCTTAATGCTGGGACCCTCATGTTGTGTTAATCCCCAACCATAAAATTATTTTTGGTGCTACTTTTTAACTGCAATTTTACTAAAGTTATAAATTGTAATGTAAATAACTGTGTTTTCCAGTAGGTCATAGGCAATGCATGTGAAAGGGTAATTAGACTCACAAAAAAAGATCTAGACCCCCAAGTTGAGAACACTGGTTCAAGGTCTTCATACTATATAGGTGTTGTACAATGTACTCCAAGCATGATATGCCCATTGTCCCCTTGAATTGAAGTACATCAGACTGGGTTCATTCACTCTCAGTAACCAGAGAGATGGAGGAGCTCATGAGGTTTCCCCCTCCCTGTGGACTTAAGGGGAATTAACCATTGATAGGGGAGGGCACTTAAGAGGCCCTGCCCTCCCCAGGCTTTATAGACAGTTAATGGTTGCTAGTGGAATGAGTTCCATTCTCAAGTGTCCCTCCATCATTGACTGTCTCACTTGATGGCTATGATGAAGTAAGCTAAGCTGTGTGGAAAAAAATCAAATGAGCAAGTTCACCTGATTCTGACAGCATGCAGGGAGTGAATCCCACCACCAACCACCTCAGTTTGAAGGCTATTCCTCAGTTGAGCCTCACATAAACCCAAACTTACTTGACACCTTCATCAAAACTTGGGATGCTCTGAAACACAGTCCCAAGCCAAACTGTGACTGAACTGACCCATAGGAGCAATGCAATAACAACCAGGTAACCAGTACAATGTTTAATATAAAGGATTTCAACATTAATATAATCAAAGTAGGTTAGAAACAAAAACAAGACCCAACTATATGCTACTTTTAAGAAGTCTACTTTAAATATACATATATAAATTGGTTAAAATTTTTAAATGGAAAAATATATTGTATTTTATTTTAATTATTGAGAAAGAAACAAAGGTTCCTATATTTTACTGTAAGAGAAAGCAAATGCTGTTGAGAACAATGTTGATAATAGTAAAGAAATTTGTTTCAGCAAGATTTGACAATCACAAAGTTATATGCATCTAACAGCAGAATTGTAACATTAATTAAAAACTGACAGAAATTTAAGAGAAAAATCCATAATTATACCCAGAATTTTTCCAACCCTTCTCAACACTTTAAAAGAAAACCAATAACAATGTAGATGACTTAAAAAACACCATCAAACCAATTGACATACTGAGTATCTATAGAACACTACAAAAAAAAGCAAGCTTCTCAAATGCACAGAGATTTATCAAAAAGAATTTGTCTGTGGGGTTTTATAGGAGATGTTATAAAAGCTTCATTTCTTATGAGCTAGATGCTTCAGAAAGGAAGGTGTAGGAGGAGATACGGAGATGGACAAGGAGGGGGAGGGGAAGGGGATAGGGAAAGAGGGAGAAAAAGACAGGGAGTGAGGGAGGGAAAACACATGCCACATTGAATCTGTGAAAGTCAGAAGACTTCACAGCATAAGCTCTCTGGGTTCCAGGCATTAAACTGGGGTCACCAGGTATACTGGGGTGGTTTTGTGTGTCAACCTGGCACAAGCTAGAGTCGTTATCAGAAAGGAAGGAGTCTCAGCTGAGAAAATGCTTCAATGAGACATTTTCTCATTAAGTGATCAATGAGGCATTTTCTCATTAAGTGATCAATGGCGGAAGGCCCAGACCTTGGTGGGTGGTGCCATCCCTGAGACAGTGGTCCTAATTTCTATCAGGCTGAGCAAGCCATGGGAAGCAAGCTCCTGTCTCCAGGTTCCTGCCCTGCTTGAATTCCTGTCTTGACAGGGCAGTGATGTGGAAGTGTAAGCCAAATAATCCCTTTTCCTCCCCAACTTGCTTTTGGTCACAGTGTTTCATAACAGCAACAGAAACCCTAACTAAGACACAAGAAAGTCCCTTTAGCAACTAAGCCATCTATCTCACTTAGTCTTTAAACATAATGCACCGTTGGCCTGGACCAAGGACTCTAAATAAAATTGTCACCAAAAGATTGAGCTTCAGTTGTGCTTGTTTCAAGAGCATGTATATTACTAGCTAACTATTAGACCACCAAGAACTTCCTCTACAGAAGCCAAGGAACCCTATAGCTCATATGCTACTCTATTCCATTGGTGCCTTTAATGGCAGCATTACTGTGTTCAGCAGGGAGGGGACACAACTCAGCCTGCAAAGGAAGGGGAGATGATGCTATCTCACTTTCATTGCTTACTCAGCATGAAATCAATGCAACACACCTACAATAGTGAATCAATAAAACAAAAGCTATTCATGAAGAGATGACTCCCATACACTAACATTGATAGTCATAGAACAAGAAACCCCACCAAAAAGGAAAAGAGGTTTTCTGTGGGGTTGCCTTACAATGTCCTCAGGTATTTGCAGGGCATGGTTTGGGGGTGATAGTTCCACGAACAAATTATGAAGATCTGAAAAAATTTCCATTTATTAAAATTCACATTAGTGCTTATTACCGGTGGGTGATTGTTTTAGTTACTTTTCTGTCGATGTGTTAAAACACCTCCAAGGAAGATGGAGTTTATTTTGGCCTACGGTTTCAGAGGGATGAGAGTCCATCATGGTAGGGTAGGGGCCTGGCAGAAGGAAGCAGAAATGGCAGCAGGAGCTGAAAGTTCGCATCTTTAACCACAAGGAGGGCAAGTAGGACAAGGTCTTAAGCTCTTGGGAGCCCACTCCCACTGATGTGTACTTCCCCAGCAAGGCCACACCTCCCAAACCTCCCCAAACAGCCCCAACCAGGAACCAAGTGATCAAATGCCTGAGTCTCTGAGGACATTTCTCATTCAAGCCACCACAGGATTTTAAGAAGACATTCGAAAGAGCAGGGTAGCTGTAGTAAGAACTATTTATGAAAAGAGAGATCTCCTGAAAACTGGTATATCAATTCACCCCAAGGGTTGAAAATTTCAGGCTTAAATTGATTCATGATTTAGACTGTCTTGGAGGATGTAAGAAAACAGAAGAATGGACAAGTGACACAGGGATAAGAAGCCAGCCAGGAGAGGATGCATATCACACAAATTTCCTCTGGGAACAACAGTGTGAAACTGGCGTCAGAAGTAATCCATTCACAGAGCATGGGCTTGAAAGGTGCCTGTGATGGTTAATTTCTGGTGTCAAGTTGATGGGATTAAGAAATACTTCCTGTGACCTCAAACTAACAACCTAAGCAATAGTGGAGAGGCTACCTTAAATGTCCTTCCCTGATAATGAGATTGATGACTACCTTATATGCCATCCTAGAGCCTTCATCCAGTAGCTGATGGAAGCAAAATCAGACACCAACAGCTAAACACTGAACCAAACTTCTGGAATCTAGTTGCAGAGAGGGAGAAGTGATGAGCAAAGGGGTCAAGACCAGGCTGAGGAAACCCACACAGTCAGCTGACCTGAACAAGGGGGAGCTCATGGATCCCAGTCTGACAGCTGGGGAATCAACATAGGACCAAATCAGCTCCCTGAACGGGATTGTCAGCTAGGAGGACTGGGCAGTCTATGGGTCCTTTGGCAGTGGAACCAGGATGTATCCCTAGTGCAAATGAACTTAGGGAGCCCATTCTCCATGGAGGGCCACTCCCTTAGCCTAGAGACACTGGGAAGGGCCTAGGCCCTTCCCCAAATACTTGACAGACTTTGATGATCTCTCATGGATGGCCTCACCCTTCCTAGGGAGTGGATGGGAGATGGGATGGGGGGGGGGCTGGTGAGGGTCATGAGAGGGAGAGGGAACTGGGATTGATGTGTAAAATAAGGGAAAAAATATTAAATGAAAAAAAAACCCCAATGTATAAAAGCACTAGCTGTACCAGTTTGGGTGACCTCAGAGCACATGTAAAGTTGGAAGGAGAGAACCAACTTCACAAACTTTTCCTCTGGTTTACACACACACACACACACACACACACACACACACACACACACACACACACACACTCATACACATGCACACACATTCATGCACACAGGCCACATTCTCTCACACAAATGCTAATAACAAGAAGGTTTAAAATGAAGTGTCTGTCTATGAGGTTTGTTCCAGAGAGGTACTGAGGAGGGAGGAAACACCATGAATTAGGGCATCACCATCCCATGGGCTGGGGCTAGAACTGAATAAAAGGAGGAGACTCTGCTTTCTGGGTGGTTCCATGGTCCAAATTACTCCTGCCACAGTGGCCTTCCCACCATGATGGACTACAGTCCTCTGAACTTTAAGGCAAAATGGCTCTTCTTTTCTTAAATGGTTTTTTTGCTGGACATCTGGTCTCAGGACAAAGGTGACTAGTATGCTGCACTTAGTTGCAGTTTTGGGACTGGTTGGCAAAAGGTCTTGAGAAGTAAGAGAAAGCCTCAGGCAACAAAGTCAGCACTGCCAGAAGTGTGTACACAGGCCAGTGTGCACTGAAATGATAAATAAGGATTAGGCCTCGGCCAGCCTTTGCATCAAGATTCTACTCCACAGACGCCAGTAAAGAGGCTCGGAGAGTAAAGCTGCTTGCCTAGGAGCCTGACAACATGAGTTCAATCCCCAGGAGCAACGTGGTAAAAGGAAAGAAGCATCTCTGGTCACTTGTCCTCTGACTTCTACACAGCTACCACAGCATGTATGAACCTACCCTGCCCCCCCACACAAAATCAATGTAAAATAATAATGTACAGATTTCTTTCCAATTTGAGTTCCATGGCTCATTGAAACAAGGGCTTCCAATTGCTATTGTCAGGAAGCTGGCTTTGTCCTATTTATGTTTGTTTTTATTTTAGCTAATTTTATTACTTTTTTCTGTGCTTTGTTTTCTAATGAGAAAGAACAAGAAAGAGTATGAATTTGGGTGGGAGGGGATAATTAAGGAAGAAGCTTGAAGCTAATATCTTTACAATAGCAAGAATGCAGGGACACCAAGGAGTACATCAATAACAACTTACAGTTAAATAATAAATTGCATTTTTACCGAGATTACAAATTTGTTAGGCATTTTATGTATTCTTGTGTCTAGATATAAATGAATCTCTGAAATTTATAGATATGTACTTAACATATTCTGATGTATCAAATACAAAGAGCGTGTGTACTAAAGCCCTAATCCATGTTCCTGGGCCATAGTCACTCATATTTGGCTCTTAACACCTTTCAGTAAGGTAATAGCTTTACTTTGTTAGGGCAATTTTAGTACCTTAATAGGACAGCAAGGGCAATCCATTTTAAATGGAGAAGTCACCTGGAGCTGTACCAGGAACCAATACAGAGCCTCTTTGTCCTCAACTTTTGAGTTTCCTGTGTGGATGCTGAATGTTGGTGAGTTCTTTCTGCTCTCTAGACCTCTCTTTGGTTTGGTCAATGGTCCATTAGTTTTTTTTTTTCCCCAAGCTGATTGTTTGATTCCTGTTTATTTGGGGTATTTATTAGTTTGAATGCATTTGTTTGCTAGCATCTGACCTTTCTGTCCTGCAGCTCCTCCAGCATCTAACTGATGTTTCTGACTTTTCTCTCCTTCACTGCAACCTTGCCCTTTTCGTTAGAAACTTTATGAGCCCCTGATCACAAAGATGCTAAAGATAACAGGCACATGTTCCCCAGAGCCCAACAGGGGAGAAGTGTCAGGGGAACTCCCCAGGATGTGAAATGGCCTCAGAGGGAACCCCAAACATGCATCATTCCTGGGTTGCTCAGCTGGGAAGATACCCCAAACAGGGAATGACCTTACTTCCTCTTCTGTTCCTTGAAGTGTGAAGTATGAACCTAAGATGCAATGGGAAGAACCGATCTTGGGATAAGAACTGAGGGAATCAATCTCATAGGGCATACATGAGTCGGATCTGAAACACATACAATGGGACCTTGAAATCAGGGTGGGTGGGGGTTAGAAATGGAAACAGAAATTCAAGAAAGAAGGAAATATTTGGAGAAAAAAACAACACCATTTGAAACTCCAACTGGATATGTGTTTGATAATCGTAGTAATACCATATGTATGGTTGGCAAGAAGGACCGACAGACAAAGGGACAAGTGACTCAGAGACAGCACGAGCTTTATTCAGTAGCTGAAGAGGTCTCTTGGATCACATCCAAGTTGGGATAGTTATAAGGCCGAAAAGGGAAGGGAAAGGAAACTGAAAATTTTCCTTCCAGGTCTACAGTCCAATGTTCTAGGAGTAGCTAGGGAAATAGGGTATGTGGTAGGTTAAAAACTGGCAGGTCAGGGTAGCCTATGGGACCTCTGGCAGTGGAACCAATATTTATCGCTAGTGCATGAATGGACTTTGGGAGCCCATTCCCTATAGAGGGATACCATTTCAGCCCAGGTCTAGGCCCTGTCTCAAATGATTTGACTGATTTTGATGAACCCACATGGTTCATCATCCACTCTGGGGAGTAGATGGGGAGATGGGGGGCATAGGAGAATGGGAGGGAAGGGGAACTGGGATTGGTATGGAAAATAAGATTGATTTTAACTTAACAAAAAAAAACTGACAGATTGGTAGGGCAAGAATCTAGAAAAAAAAGTTACCTTGGAAATTTCATTGTTCAGCAAAATTGGAGAAGTTTTAAAAAATGGTCTGAACATGATTAACACAATGCAATATTAATTTAAAATTTAGAACTGTTAATAGTCTCAACTTGTTTTTATTTGCTTGCTTTTACTCATCAGAGTTTCTGGCAATAAAACTAAGGATGGTAAATGGGGAGCTGGAGGAGTGGCTCAGCAGTTAGTGCATGCTGTTCTTCCAGAGGGCTGGAGTTCACTTATCAATACCAGAGTCAGGAGACTCATATCCACTTGTCACTCCAGCTCCAGGGAATCTGATGCTTTCTTCTGACCTTTGAGGGCACCTGCACTCATGACTACTCCCATCCCCCACCCATACACATAATTAAAAGAAAGGTTTCTTTAAAAATATGAACATATTGATGAACATATGAACATAAAAAATTAACAGCCTGCTTTAATTATAATTTCAAACATCTAAGGGATACATAATACAATTGTTTATTTGCTGAGTGTGGTAGCACATGTCTCTAATTCCAGCACATGAGAGGCGCCTGCAAGCTGATCTCCATGAGTTCAAGGCCAGCCTGCTCTACATAATGAGTTTCAGGTCAGCCTGGGCTACATAATGACAAAGAAATTAAAAAGAGAGTTTTCTTTTTAATACAACCCCTTGCTATTAGCTCTCCTTGCCTTTTCCTCCTTCTTATTCACCCTCTTTCTATTGTCTTTTCTAGTAATCCAAAGTGAAACAAAATTGTTCACCAAATAAAAGATCGATGTGGTCTTTTCGAAGACAGAGCCTAGAGAGAGAAGATATCTGTACTCTCTGGGGGAAAACTGAGTTCAAAACTTTAATTATGGGATTTCCTTAATCATTCAATGCATGTGCTGAAGAACTGCAAATCACCTTATTGCCCTCAAAAACAGGAAGCACTATTAGAGAGTGCTTCCTTCTCGGGTGGTTAGTTCTTAAGTCTATATAAAAAGGTTCTTTTCTTCTTTTTTCTTTCTTTCCTTTTTTCTTTGCCATTTTGCCCTTCACTAGGTCCCTTTTGCATCTCAAGCACACAGAAATGTAGACTTTTCTCCTTTATGCACTAATACTCTCTCTGAAGTAATGTAGGTGTGCTATGTGTCTCTTCAGTGTATGCTCGGAATTGATGGTTTCACACCATTGCTTACGTGTAATTTCTGTCTGTCTGTTAGCCTGTGTCTATAATTTGATATTCTTGTTTGAGTCTGTAATGTAAAGGTTTCTGACTCTATTTGGTGTATAAATTTTTGTTTTTAATAATTTTTAAAACTTGTATAGAAAGTACTGGATTTAATCAAGGCGTTTTCAGATATCTATGTCATTGTCCTTTGTTCCAACTCACCTGTCACTCCCATTACCTTCCTCCATGTTTCCTGACCCCCTCACATTGGTTGCCTTCTGTGTTGGTTTGAATGAGGAATGTCTTCCACAGCTTTATATATTTGAACATTTGGAGCACACTGTGTGGTAAGATTGTGGGACTTTCAGGAGGTGGAACTTTGCTGGAGGAAGTCACTGTGGTTAGGCTTTGAGGGTTTTCAAAGTCACCCCATTTCTCATATGGTGTATGGTTGAGATGTCTTATCGCAGCATCTTGCTCTGGCCTCTTGCTGGTATGTCTTCTTCACCATTATGAACTCCCCACTCTGGAACCAAAACCAAAATAAGCTATCCCTTCTATAAGTTGCTTTTGGTCATGGTATTTTAGTACAAGAGAAAAGTAATTAACATACTTTCCTTCCACTAGACAGTCCCTACTTCCACTTTCATGTCATATGTATTCTATTACACTCTTACCCCATGCCTTAATATCTCTTATTCCCATATCATGATCCCCCTTCTAAATTCATGAGCTCTACACACACACACACACACACACACACACACACACACACACACACACACACCATATTTCAAGTCTAGTTTTTGCATATGACAGAAAACACACTAATTCTCTGACTGGCTTAATTTGCTTAACATAATGACATCAGTTCTATCCATTTTCTAGAACTGTCATGATTATCCTTTACATTTGAATAGGATCTCATTGTATGTATGTATATGTACCATACATTCTATATCCATTCATTTGTTGGTAGAAATCTTGCCTGGTTCCATTTCTTTTTTGATTATTGTAAATAGTGTACTAATAAACAAGTAAGTATCTCTGTGGTGTGTTGATTTAGAATCCTTTGGGTATATGCTCAAGATAATCAATCTGAATTTTTTCTTTATGGTAATTTTTAAAAACCAAACTAACAAACAAAACATGATTGTTCAAAAGAAAAATATTTTAAAATCCAAGCAGCAATGATGTTTACATTACATTACAGTCTTAGTAATAAGCAGTTGATCTTATCTTAATTCACTCTAGTGTAAATTTAGATTCATACTCCTTCTTAAATTGCTTTTCATTCTTTTTGCTTTGTCTTATGACTAACTTTTAACTTGAAGGTTTGTCCTATGACCTTTACAGATTCATTATGTAGTATGTTTACATGACCCAGTCATCAAAAGGATTTGAATCAGATTGGCTAGCAGGTGAGCAAGTACTCATGTAAACCTATTCCAAATTCCTTTAATTCACAGCACTTAAACAAATCTAACAAGTGAATTGAAATTTAAAAGAGAAATGTCTAGGCCAGTACTCTTGAGATGTTTTTCTTTTTGTTATTGTATCAGTTACTTTACTCTTGCTATGATAAAACACTATGACCAAAAGCAAATTATGGGATTCAGATTCCAGAGGGAGAGTCGGGACGTGGTGAAGAGGCTGGACAGCAGGTGACCAGAGCAGTAAGTTAAGAGGTCATATAACTTCGACTGCTGTCAGGAAGCAGAGAAAGCAAACTGGAAGTGGATCAAGGCTACAAACTCTCAAAGCCCACACACCATATGTACTACCACCAACACAGCTCTATCCCCCATGACATCCCCAAACATTGCCAGCAAATAGGGACTGAGTGTTCAAATACTTGAGTCTATGATGGCCATTTTCATTCAAGCCACACAAGGTCTGCTGTCCATATGTTCTGTGCTTCTTCAGTACAGCTTCTTGACTCTTCACTAAATTATTGTTATTTTATTTTTTTTTAAAACATGCATTTTTCCAAATTTGGAATATTATGCAAGAAAAAAACAACCAAACTGAGAACCATCAAATATGAAAAAGTTACAGGTTTAAAATATATTGTTTGGTAAAGACGTTTAAAGGTAAAAGAAAATGCTTTTAGATGAGAGAGAAATTTATATGATAAAATACAAACTTGTCTTAAAGTAAAAGATTTATCCAAAATACAAAACAAAAGATGAGGACAAACATAGAAGTTTAAAGTATGTCATAAAAACTTAACAAAAAATAAAACTTAAAGATAATGTGATATGATTCAATTTGTTACAATGAAAGCGTATGAAAATATCCATTAGATCAGTGGTTCGCATTCTTTCTAATGCTGCAGTCCTTTAATACTGTGCTGACCCCCCAACCATAAAACTGTTTTCACTGCTAATCCATAACAGTAGTTTCGCTACTGTTGTGAGTTGTAATGTAAATATCTGTGTTTTCTGATGGCCTCTGGTGACCCCTGTGAAAGGGTTGTTTGTTAGTTCCACAAAGGGGTCCTGACCTACAGGTTGAGAATCACTGCTCTAGGTCAAAACTGAGTGCACTTTACTCTACACAGCAACAACGTTTTAAATTTACATACACAAATAGCTTAGAAACCAAGGGCTTTATGTTTTATCCCTTTATTGAATGAGCCATTGGAAACTTGGAAATTAGATTTCTACACATTTCTCCACACTGGATATAAATATGCCTTAATAGTAAGCTTTTCTATCTTCCCTTTAAGTTAAAACATTAATAGTATGACAAATTCCATTAGCAAGCACCATTCCAACTTGAGACATTCCTGCTAATTACCCCGAGATTGTGGTTTTCACTTTGCAGACAAACATTTAAATCTGGTTGTTTAGCTGGGTCAATTGTATAGAATTTTCACTTTCCCTATGATTTTTCAAGTCTCTGGACTGATGGTTCAATGAACAAATGACACTATAAAGAAATCAATTCCCCAAATTGACTAACCCTTTCAGGGTTTTTTAGACAAAAATATAGTTCTTCTATGTCTAAGTTTGGATATGTTTGCAAAATATCAATTACCTGCTTATAAAATAATTACTGAACACTCTAAAATACCTTTGCTAAAGGGAGGTATTATCCACCATTAAAATACTTTAGAATGTAATAACTGGGATGAAGAGGTGGCTCAGCAGTTAAGGGCACTTGCTCCAATGTGGTGGTTCGAGTAAGAATGAGATAACTAAATCTAAAACCAATGATCTTGTGAATGGAAAAAGATTGCACATCCAAGTTTCTTAAGCATTACTAACATTATATACTTCCTCCTGTCCTACAAAAACATAAGAATGTTTAGATTTATATTTTTCCTTCTGGGGATGTATCTATGTGCATTTCTGAAACATTAGGTACCATATCAGGAGGCTAACGTTAACTTTAGTCCAGGGAGGAGGTCTGATGTCCTCTTCTGACGTCCATAGGCACCTGCACACACGAGTATACATGTAGATGTATACATATGCACATGTTCAAATAAAAAATTAAAATGTTAGGTGCTACTCATTTTCAACCACATCAATAACCAAAAGCCCTAAGTTACTAAACTCAAAAGTCTACAAACTCTTGTGCTTTTAAAACATATTTCTTAAATATTTTTATATTTAGAACTTTTAAAAGCAGATGTTTGAAATTTTCCATGATACATTTCCAGAAAGTAGAGAAATAATTCCAGTCTTGCTTTTAGTAAAACTATAAGTGAAGTTAATATTATTGTGTCATTTCGTTAATCGTATTTTTGTTATGCTTGTTTGCATACTCAGACTTCCTACTTTGCTTAAATTAAGTCTTTGTGTTTGAAATTTTATAATTTGTCACTGCCTTCATTAAAAAGCTTCTCATTAATCAGTATAATTTTGACAAAAATTCATTTTTTAGATTGACAAAGCCCCATTTTAAATCTCCCCCAAAACTCTATTTTGAGAGTGCCTCTATCTTCTAGATCAAAATTCCTAAAGCAAAAACAAAAATCCTTTCTAACAAAAACAGCAGAAAAGGTTATTAAATTGCTTAAATAAATTTAATTACTGTATTTCCACAAACATTGGAAGTGTTAACACATAATAAATTCCTAGACAGAATAATCAATCTTTTACCAGTCCATGTGATTGCTGTCTTGGTATAGTATCTCCTGAGGAGGACCGTCTACCTTGGAAATGCCCCTACATACCCCACAATAGGGAACTTAATCACAACTACCCCTAACACAATAGTGTATAGAAATAATTTGATAGACTGAAATTCCAGATGGGTATGCTACCATCAGACCTGAAAGGCTCTGGAATGCCCTATGAAATACTCAGAATTCTAACCATTTCAGAACAACATGAATTCTATCAACTCTTGTTAGAGATACTGAAAAGTTGGAGTTGAGTCTTTTTACCCAAATAATACAAAACACATAACCTCCAATGGCCACAAACTTCATGAAGATTTTTATCAATATTACAAAATGCTAGAGACAAGAGAGATCACAAGAACAGAGAAGCTAGAGTAAGAATTTTAGGACAGAAAACCTGCTGGATATAATTTTAAGGATATACATGATCCACAATCATAAACTGGATATATAGAGATAGTATTATTTCTAAAATAAGTAACTTTAAGAGCCCTTGTTTATAAACTAAATGAATCCCATAGGAATGTTGGTCTGAATTTTAAAAATAAGTAAATAATATTCATATTTTCCACTGAAAAGTAGATAGATAATATTATAAAACAGCTCCAATTGGGGTCCAATTTCTCTTTTCTGATTGTAAAATGAGGAATAAGATTTGGCTATTTCCATAAAAATCTGTGGAATTGATTGCTCCCAAGTATAGCCTCTTATCTCCATCCCTGTCACTAACAATATTTCATACACAAAAAGGATAATTTATAATTTTGTTAGAAAATAGTTCAAAGCAATCTTACATTATTCATCTAGTTCCTTTGTAATATGCTATTAAATTGAAATCTGATGCAACAGCAAAACAATGGGATGAATGGAACTATTAGTTTACAAATAAGAGTTACAGTAATTTAGATATTAAAGACTAATCTTTTGTAAAATTACAACTGACCACTCCACATGAGGTTATAATGATGGAATCAAACTGACCCAAAAATAAGTTAGTCAAAAGATAACTTTTAGAGCTGGAGAGATGTCTCAGGAGTTATAAGCCATTGATATGTAAGTATGAGAACCTGAGCTCAGATCCCAGAACCCACATGAAAAACTGAATGTAGCCATGTACATGCCTGCAACCCCAGCACTTAGGGATGGGAGGAGATGGGATTCCTGGGGCTGTATTGGCTACACATGGTTCAATGAGAAATTTTGTCTCAAAGGAGTAAGAAAAGCAAAGTCCTTCTTTGGCCTCTATGTACACACAGGCACATGTACCCTCACACATATCACACATACACCATACAAATACACAAGGGGGAGAGGGAGAGAGAGTGTGTGTATGCATGAGAGAGAATGTGATTGTTTCAAGTATTCAAATTTAAGATAAAATGTATGGTTTTAAAGGTGTGTGTGTGTGTGAGAGAGAGAGAGAGAGAGAGAGAGAGAGAGAGAGAGAGAGAGAGAGAGAGAGAGGGAGAGAGAGAGAGAGAGAGAGAGAGAATGTTGGTTTATGTGTATGTAATGAAACACTTGATGTAGGTTCTGAAAACTGAACTCAATTCCTCTGACAGAGCACCAAGCACTCTTAAACACTGAGTAATCTCTCAAGTCCCAAGATAGAATATTTAAAATATAAATGTTATAGATACACAAAAGAAACACTCAGTCTAGTTAAGGAGTCTGATAATACACAAAATTAACTAGGTTAACTTAGGTTAACACAACTTTTTAAAAATCTTATTTGTTTATTTTACTTTTTTGGACATATTGTGTTCTTGGTTGCTTTAATCGTACATATAATATTTATATTACATACTCATGTAGATGCTATATCAGATAATGAAGAAAGAAAAAGAAAACAAAACATCAACCCAGGTCATGATGGCTAATAATATCTATATGACCCATTTAAGTCTCCTTTAATGATGTAAAAACTATTTTTTCTGTCCTGCACTACTCTCTTGCCCACTCAGGATGTCTCTGATCAGATCCCAGTAATGAGGCTTTCTAGTAACCAGGGCCATAAACAGCATTCCCCCTTTTCATGAATGAGATGTCCAACAGGAGGTGCTTTGATATAAAATTTCTACAAAGGAGCTACAGCTATGTTGAAGACACTACGGAGTTGTTTGATGGAATAAAATTTTGTGACTTTTGTAAAGTTGGCATGTGGCAGTTCTATAAAAAAAACCTACCTTCTTCTAGCTTGAATTCTCTTAATAGCTATTTATCATCCCCCTCTGTATCTGCTCTAACATCCTTTCAGCTATCAGGAAAATTTTTTGGAATGCATCAACTTAGATAGCCACTATCTTCCACCAATCCCTATGCTAAGAGTATAGCCAGATAGTATCTAATATTTATAGCGACTATTTTCCTGCTTTGCTGCAACCTGCCTATCTGATAGACCCACAAGTGTACTTGGTAAATACCTTGATCTATAACTTTCTTTGTTCTGCAACTATATTAAATTCATATAACAGTTTCCATAAATGGAAATACTATTTTGGGAAGTGGTAACATACACCTTTTATCCCAGCACTCAGGAAACAGAGGCAGGTGGATTTCTGTGAGTTCGAGACCAGCCTGGTCAACAGAGTGAGATCCAGGACAGCCAGGGCTGTTACACAGAGAAACCCCTTACTCAACCCCAACCCCCGAAAACATTCATCTAACCTCAATTCATGTTCCCAAGCCATGATCACTAATATTGGGCTCTGAATAAGCTATTCTTTTCCCTTTTCAGGTGAGGGCTATGTTTTACAACTACAGACTTACAAAAAAATCATTATAAAGTAATTAACTTTTGGAAATTCATAAGCCAATCCTGGTATGTGTCAATTTCTTGGGAGGCTTAGGCAGGAGGAGCTTTTGAACCCAGGAGTTCAAAGCCACTCTGGAAAACAAGGAGGCATCATAAAAATATGCAACTAAACTCTGTCTGAATTTCTACTCTCCTCACCAAATTGGGATGACAAATGTTGGCTATTTTGGTACAAGTGTTATGAGAAAAAAATAGGTAGCAATACAAGGGTCTAACGGGAAAACACATCGACTAAGGACAGTGCATGGAACATTTCCAAATAGATTTTGAATAAAAGGGGGATTGTCTTTAGAAGCTTCCATTGACTCTAGTCCCCCAGGACTTAGAGATTCATTTCAGTCAAAATGAATCATCTGTATCCCACAGGAAGCCATGTGAGGGAACAAATAAACTCACTCAGGTTGAGATAGGTGACACATGGAGGGAAATTTAACAGGCATTCATAGCCTCAGGTTCTATCACCACTTCAGATTGAAGGGAAATCTTAGACACGCTTAAAGTTAATAAAGAGTCATACTATAAATAGCATTCTCCCCACTAAATCCACATTTACCTAAAGAATGAAAGGAGCAAAACTGCACACGAATAGAGTCACAACCATTGCTGCAACCTGCAAACGGCAGCAGTAGTTCTCAACCTTCTCAATACAGTCCTCATGTTGTGCTGACCCCCAGCCATACAATTATTCATTACTACTTCATAACTATAATTCTGCTACTCCTGTACATCATAATGTAAGTGTCTTTGTTTTCTGATGGTCTTAGCAAATCCCTGTTGTAGGATATTTTGATCCTGGGGTCTCAACCTACTGGTTGAGAAATATAGACTTAAAGACTTTCCCAAGAGCTCATGGTCATAAATTAAAATGGTTCATAAACAATGTTGATAAATCAGTTTCATCTCAATGTTCCCATACATGCAATCCCTCCTGAAAGGGCATTGACTCAACTGTGAATGGTCTCTTAGCCCATGTTTTGCTCATTACAGAATCCCTTAGATTTGGTGTTGCTTGTTAGCTATTGTCAACTTGACACAATCTAGAATCACCTAAAAAGGGAGAACCTCAATTGAGGAACTTTCTCCATAAGATTGGCCGGTGGGCGCATTTTTATTAATAATTGATGATTAACTTATTTTTATTAATAATTAATAAATGATTAATATGGGAGTACCCTGCCCCCCTATGGGTAGTGAGTTGTATCAGAAGATAAGCTGAGGAAGCCATGAAGAACAAGACAGTCAGAAGTATCTGCTTCAGTAGCTGCCTCCATGTTCCTGCCTTGGCTTCCAGTGATGGGACTGTGAGCCAGAATATGGAAGACAATAAAACAAACATTCTCCCCAAGTTGGTTTAGATCAGTGTTTTATCATACTAGGCCATTGAGTAATTTATAATAGAAATGTATTTCTTACAGGTCTGGGGGCTGGCAAGGGCACTCAAGACCAACGTGAGGGCTTTTTTTTTTTTTCATATACAGACTTCTTTTTACGTCCTTACATGGCAGTGGAGATACAAATGCTTTGCCCTGCCAGGGCAGAAGACAGGGAAGGCAAGTGGCATTCTAGAGAATAAGGCCCGGGCTCTTAATGCCATTACCTCGGGGCTTTCTGTTCCCAAATTTAAATTCAAACCATAGCTGGTATTTTTTCCTACCTCTCCTTCCACACGTGTCCATTTCCATGATCCAAAGGCATATTTCTCTTGATTCCCAAGGATTTGTTTTTAACATTGCATTTATATATTTTGTATGTATGTGTGTATGTGTATGTTCACATTCAGAAAGCCTGTATGTCAAAGCATGTGGGTGGGGAGCAGAGAACAACTTGGGAGAGTCGGTTTTCCCCTTCCACCTTTGGATCCCTGGACTTGGTCTCAAATTGTGAAGTTTGGCAGCAGGGACCCTTACACAGTGAGTCAATTTGCCAGCTCCAGATTTCCAAATTATATTGTTGATGGTGATATGGATAAATGAAATCTGTACACACAGATGCTTTAAGCCAGACCCTTGGGTTAGTACTCTTGACGTATTCACATTCTGAGATAAGACATGGTGAGCAACATGGGGCCACTTGCTCATAAGTATCTACAACTCCAGTTTCAGAAGCTCTTCTATGTCCAGAGGATCTAGCATTCTCCAGTAAGTGAACAAACATGAGACACATACTATGGTGGTTTGAATAAGAATGGGCCCCATATAATGCCACATATTTGAATGCTTAGTCACTAGGGAGTAGAGCTACTTGAATGGATTAGAAGAATTAGGAAATGTGGCCTTGTTGGTGGAAGTGTGTCACTGAGGATGGGCTTTGATGTTCCAAAAGCCTATGCCAGGCCCTCTCTCTCTCTCTCTCTCTCTCTCTCTCTCTCTCTCTCTCTCTCTCTCTCTCTCTCTCTCTCTCTCTCTCTCTCTCTCTCTCCAGATCAAAATATAATTCTCAGCAACTTCTCCAGCACCATTCCTGCCTGCCACCATGCCCCCTGTTATGGTGATAATGGACTAAGCCTCTGAAATTGTAAATAAGCCCCCAGTTAAATGCTTTCTTTTATAAGAGTTGCCTTGGTCATGGTGTCTCTTCATAGCAATAAAACGGTGACTAAGACACATACTTACAAGCAAACACTCATACACATAAAATAAAATAAATGAATAAATGAATCTTAAAAAAAAAAACAATCAGTCAAAAAAAAATAAAGATGGCTGGGCCATCTTTAATCCCAGCACTGTGGAAACAGAGACAGAACAATCTCTATGAGTTCAATGCCAGCCTGGTCAACACATATAGCACATTCCAAGACATACAGGGTTACACAGTGAGAGCCTGTCTCAAAAACCAAAAGTAATAATAAGAATAATAAAATAATAATGTTGTAAGTACACAGAGAACAAACAAAAGGTGACAAAGGACAAAAACACATAAAGGGACACTGGACATTTTAAGTGTTTTCAGGAATGACTCTACTTAAACAATGGCACTTGTGCAAAATTTGAAGAAGTTAAGGGAGCGGGAATTGCAGATACTTAGGGAAAATGTGCTTAGCAGATTAGAAATCATATGCAAAGGTCATGGGTCAAAGAATGTTTCACTCTTTGAAATATCAGCAAGGAGGTGAATGCTGGGGAATGAAAGAAAGGAGGCCAACAGGGAGATTATTCCAGCGATACTGTACCATGCTCAGCCCTGTAGGTCACTACAAAGGTGTTTTTCTTTTATTTCTGGTGATGATCTTATGTAGTGACACAATATAACTTCCAATAAGGGTCACATGAGCTCCTGTGTGAGAATCAAATTTAAGAAACAATGGCAGAAGGAAAAAAAGTACCATAAAATGGTTGGTACAATGCCAGAAAAGGTCTGTGATGTTTCCCTGCCCTTAATTGTGTTTGAATACTTACGAGGAGCCTATCTGGGAGAAGTAGGACACTGGTGACCAGCCTTGAGGTCCCACTTGCTTTTTGCTTCTGTTTTCTGAGGGTAAGTGCCATGTGATCATCCAGCTTCCTGCTCTTGCCATTATGCCTTCCCTCCTGTTACCATATCTTCCTGCCAGTATGGACTGTATCCTTCTGGAACTGTGAACTGAAATAAACCTTTACTCCTATAGGTTTTTGTGGGGACATTTTGCTACTACCCCAGAAATGAAACAGATACAACATGAATCACCATAGCCATGAGTGTGGGTTTGTGTGTGTGTGTGTGTGTGTGTGTGTGTGTGTGTGTGTGTGTGTGTGTGTGTTTTCAGTTACATGTGTGTAGATGCACATGTGGGTACAGGTACATGTAGAGGCCTGAAGTTGATGTTGGATTCTACCTCCATAACTATTCACTTTATTTATGGAGAGAAGATCCCTAGCTGAATACAGAGCTCACTGATTCCAGCTAGTCTACTTAGACAGCTTACCCCCATGGCTCTCCAATCTCTGTTTCCTGAGTGCTGAGATTACAAGTGGCTGCCACAGCTGCCTGGCTTTTATATAGGTTCTGGAACTCTATACTCTGGTCATCACAACTGCAAAACAAGTACTTTATTCACCAAGCCATCTTTCCAGCACAACCAAGGACGTCTTAAATGCAAAACTCTTTAATTTGATAAAGCATAACTTTTAAGAGGATGCAGCTATGGTGAAAGCCTGAATGTTTCTCCCTGGGACTATTAAAGGCAAATTTGCCCACCATAAACAAGTGTATTTGGCGTCATACAAGAGGGCTTACCTAGTCCAGTAAGGCAAACTGAAAAGGAGTAAAAGGTAGAAATATTGAAAATAGATCTGTCTGTTTTGCTGGTGACATGATTATGTGCAAAAGTCAGGAGATTCAACATCTAGAACAGATAGGAAAATTTAGGAAAGTCACTGAATAGAAAGGTATATGAAAACTTGATTCAGATTGTAAAGACCTGGAAATGAAATTTAAAAAAAACTGATTCCCCTTCACTGTAACAGAAATTATGGAATAACTATAACATTTTATAATATTATATGTAACATGGAACATATAAGCTACAACATATGTTCTACATAACATATCATGTATGTTATATATCACATCTGTACCTTTAACATAACAAGAATTTTATGGAAGCAGACTTCTAAAGCTTCTACCCTAAAAATATAAAGTACTGAAGAGAGAGATTAAGGCAGATCAATAACTATGGAGATAACATCATTTTATGAATGGAAGATGCAGTTACTAAGATGTCAGTTCTCCTGAAACTCATCTATAGAATCAACTGCATTCCAATACACATCTGCATGGCTTCTTTTGTAGAAATTGAAAGGCTAAGCCAGGTATGGTGGTTCACATCTATAATGTCAATACTGAAAAGACTGAGGCAGAAGGATTCCCTGAAAGTTTAAGGTCAACTGGAATTACACAGTGAGATGCAGGGCATCCTGATCTCTTTGACCCTGTATTAAAACAACAAATAAATGAATAATTTTAATCTAAACAAGGTATATATAACAGTCAACATCTTTGTAAACAATGAATAAAGAACTTACACTGCCCAACTTTTTGATCTATTATCATGATAAAGCCATCATGTTGGCATAATGATTGGTAAATAAATTGAAATTACAAGTGTATCTTAGAAATGGAGCCCTCTAATTATATAGTCATATACTATTTTAAATGACACCAAATGAGTCGAACAGGAAAAGAAGTGTTTGTTAAATAAATGGGGTTGGAATAATTGGACAGAAATACAGAAGGGGAAAATACATGAGTCCCAACCTCATATCATATGCAAAAAGTAACTCAAAATTAATTCTAGACCATAGTACAGATGTGAAAAGCCTAAAGCTTTAGAAAACATATCCCTGAGAGACTAGTCTCAGATAGATAGATGGATGGATGGATGGATGGATGGATAGATAGATAGATAGATAGATAGATAGATAGATAGATAGATAGATAGATAGATAGGCAGGCAGGCAGGCAGGCAGGCAGGCAGGCAGGCAGGCAGACAAGTAGGTTAGTAGGTGGAAAGACAGATGGACAGACAGACAAGTAAGTAGATAGGTAGATAGGTAGGCCGGCAAGCAGGCAGACAGACAGACAGACAGATTACACACACACACACAGAGAGAGAGAGAGAGAGAGAGAGAGAGAGAACAGACAGACAGACAGACAGACAGACAGACAAACAGACAGTCCTAGTTGAGTATGGTGACACATAACTGCAATCTCAGAATCTCAGAAATGAGGAGACTGATGCAGGAGGATCAGGAGACCAAGGCCAGCCTCAGCTGCATAGTAAATTCAATGCCAACTGGGGATACATGAGATCCTGTCTCAAAAACAAACTAAAATTCTTATACTTATTAATGAGGAATATTTTTATAAACATGTGCATAGGTCCTTCACACAAGAACATATACCATTGCCAAAAATGAATGAAAAATTACACAGCATCATATTGTCTAGGAATCCAAATTTTGAAAAGAACTATAAATCATATACACCCACTAGAATGGCTTAAATGAAAGACTGACAACATTAGGTGCTGGCAAAGTCACAACTGATCAAAGTACACAGACCAACTGGCCATGGAGTGCCAAGCCCAAGTTGACACATTTATAATGTTACCTCTATACCTAAGGCTCAGGGAACATCATAGAAGAGAGTGTGGGAAGATTTTGAGAGCCAGAGAAAACATCCCAGGTGTCCATAAATAAGAAAGTGGATCAGCAAACTTAAATGCAAGTGGATACACAAGTTAAAATATAATCAGTAGGCCAATTAACATTCCAGCGTGGAGTACCAAGAGCTTCATAAGCCCCTGTACTGGCAGTTTTATGTGTCAACTTGACAAGCTAGAGAATAATTATTTGAATGCATTGTTCTGTGTTTTCTCTTTCATGTGCTTGTCAAGCAGCTGATACATTAACAAATAACTGTTAAATCTTGGGATGAGTTAAGGAGTGCCTGGTGAGTCAGATCTGCCTATTCCATAATGTGCTCTAGGTCAATATACAAGCTTTGTACCCATTGGAGTACAGAGAGGAAGGAGCCAGAGAGGAAGGAGCCCCAGGCAAAGAAATGCCTCAATGAGATCCAGCTATAAGACATTTTCTCAATTGTCTCAATCAATGGGAGAGGGTCCAGCCCATGATGGGTGGTACTGTCCTAGTTCAGGTGGTCCTGGGTTCTATAAAAAGGTGATTTGAACAAACTATGGGAAATAAGCCAGTAAGCACCTCTTCTCCACAGCCTCTACATAAGCTCCTGTCTCCGGGATCCTTCCCTGTTGAGTTCCTGTACTGACTTCATTCCGTGGTGAATATCAATACTGACATGTAACCCAAATAAACACTTTCCTCCTTAACTTGGTTTTTGGTTGTGGAGTTTCATCTCAGCAATAGAAACCCTAATAAAGACATTCCCCAACCAGAACTGAGGAGTTACTGACAGTTGATGGCTTTTGAGGAAGGGTGAGTTAGTTTTCTTTAAGGGTGTGGCCCCTGATTCAGCAGCCATATTCCAGTAGATTGCCCTACACCTTGGAGTGTATGGGCAGCATAGATTAAACTCAGTGAGTTAGAAGGGAAAAGGAGACATGCATTTGCAGGTAGAGTGTATGGGTAAGGAGGAATGGCTCTTGAGGGAATTGGGGGGTATGGAGATTAATATGATAAAATGCATTGTATGCATGTATGACATTCTCAAATAATTAAAATTATGTGTGTGTGGTAGAATCTAAGTGATAATGTTTTTAACTTTGCTGAATTTGCATTTTCATAATAAAGCAATTGTTAAATTAAAACTATATATAGTCATGTTCCTATCCCTCTGAGATGCTTTAAAAAGATTCTGTTTTCTTCCAATGGGTACAAAGCTTGTATATTGACCTAGAGCACATTATGGAATAGGCAGATCTGAATCACCAGGCACTCCTTAACTCATCCCAACATTTAACAGTTATTTGTTAATGTATCAGCTGCTTGACAAGCACATGAAAGAGAAAACACAGAACAATGCATTCAAATAATTATTCTCTATCACTCTGGATAACTGACTCAGAAAGGAAGTCATTGGGAGAAAGACACACACAATGAAAAAGCACCTTTATTCACAGATACTTTTCATGTTATATTTTACCAATTAAAGCAGCTATTTTCAACATGGAAGACTTAATACTGTTAACCCAGAATTAATTGGCCAAACGTAAGTGACACTTTAAAATTGTTCTTTGAATGTTTTTCCAGGCTGGGAAGCATGGGAAAAATATCAGACTTTAGGAAAGGAGAGGGCCTCACTAACATAACATGCGATTTTTCAAACGTTGGTATTATGCTGACAGATTGAGGGAACTCTGAATGTCACTTCTCGCAAAAGCTATTAAGCACAGTGCTTGAACAGAGCTGGAGGACCTAGCAACCGAAGAGAGGGAAAAAGGTTTCCAAGGCGAAAGGGTTGCTTGTTGCAGAGCTAAAATTTTAAATTGCCACGCCTCCAGGTCTTGACCAGGAAAATGAACAGCCTGCCAGTGCCTTAGCCTAATAACAGCTTTGTTTTCCTGAATGATGGTGGATTGATTAAATCCATATTTTTCAGCACACAGCTTTCTGGGGTAATTCCCAGTGCCTTTTAGGGTAAAGCACAAACACTGACTATTTGGAGGATAAAAACAGGCTCTGATCTATGAATCTGCTGCTTCTGCCGGACACCTAGGCCAGGTTTCAGAACGGAAGTCAGGTACAGATCCAGTTTTTCCTACTACTCTCTTAGGGTACCTTTGTATGTGCCTTTCGGGGATTATATATTAGGAAATGTGCTGGAATACCAACACGGAGCCTGAGAATTTGCCAAACAGCACATGTGAAGCCCTGCCTGGTGTTCATTCCCAAACTGCACTGGAGGCTTTGAAACACACGCTAGTTTCGTGACTCACTCCCTGACGGGGGTGGGGGCATTTTATTTCCTGTTTTGTTCAAATTAGCTTTATAATTTTTCCATCATTTGAAAGCCTCACTAAAGCAACTTCCTACTCAAGGACCTAGAGGGCAAGTCTCTCAAATTTTAACTCCATCTTTCTTTTCATTTCTTGTGCCTAGCTCGGGTGTTAAGAGTTGCTTTGAAGAAGGAACAGTCACAAAAGAACAATCTTATGGCAGGAAATGAAGTTAAGAGATGGTAGGAAATGAAGTGAAGAGAGGTAACTGGCTGTGTTTTCTTCAGAGGTGATGCAGGCACATGAGAAATAGTATTTTGGGACTGTCTAAATTGGACCTTTGGACATTAGAATCTCATGGGACTAAAACTACCTGTTTGTCCACTGGCTCTGTGTATAGAGCTGAACACCAGAAATCTCATCTGCCCTCTGCCAACAGACAAGGAGACTAGTAATCAAAATCAAGTTTTAGGTGCTGGAGAGATGGCTCAGCAGTTAAGAGCCCTTGTTGCCTTTGCAGAGGACTGGGGTTTGGTTCCTAGCATCATCCATATTAGGAAACTTCTAACCACCTGTAACTCTAAGTCTAGGGGATCTGGCACCCTTTTCCGGTCTCCTTGGGTACCTATCTACATGTTACACACACACACACACACACACACACACACACACACACACACACACACACACACACATTCTATCTTTTATAAAGTGCATTGTAGTTAGTTCTTATGCCTTCTAATACCGTAGCATGTACATATACATTCACCCACTCACAGTGGCACCTTCCCCATGTTTTCTCCAAAGATCCCATCATGTCATTGACTCTAGTATGTGACTAGAGACCACAAACCAAACAATGTTTCCCTGTGACACAAAAGCAAACATCAGGCTCAGAACTTCAAAATGTTCATTTATTCAAATGTTGTTCATAAAATCTCTACCTGGTCAGAGAGCTCACAAAGCCATAGGACAACAGGATATTGGATAAAGTCAGAGACAAACATCTTGGGACCCATCAATCTCCACCCTGCAATTGCCATCTGAAAACTGAGCCAGGTAACTGGCCCTTATCTCATGACCACACTTACTTCTCCAGAAAGCATGCTTGGGATTCCCTGAACAAAGAAAAAATGGTTCTTCCCATTAGTAGTGTCCCAACACATTCATGCACTAAATTCATAAGCTCTCCTCTCAATGTTCATTTGGCTATTGAGTCAACCCAAAACCTTTTTAGGTCCCTGCTAGTTCTTTTTTACTCCACCACTTTATCTTCCAAATCATTTGTAGTGCTTTTCCAATTTTATGAATGATGTTATTCTATTTTTTATAACACTTCAAAAAGCCCTACTTAAGAATGCACTTTGGGCCTAGTGTAATGGTACATGTCTGTAGTTCCAGTCCATGGAAGGAAAAGGATGGGGAATAAAAAATGTTCAAGTCCAGCCTGGGCTATATATCAAAAACTTCTTCAAATACAACAAGAATTATTATTGAGGAAGAGCATAAGAATTTAGGAAGGCGATGTGGTAAGAAGGACACCAAAGGAGTTGTGTGTGATGGTGGACATGATAGAAATATATTGTACTCATACATGAAATTCTTGAAGGAAAAGGTCAATTAAAAAAGAAAAAGGAACTTATGTTGGTGATCTATGGAAGTTGAATTTTGTTTTCTTTGTTTTGCTTTCCCAGCCACAAATTCTTCCCTCACCGTTGGAGGAGCATTTAAACAGTAACATTTGTTTTGGCAAATAATTCTTTCATCTTATAACTCTACAGTTTTACTGAAGATTCCTTTTGATCTTGACTAGCCAAAACTCAACCCAAGCTTACTTATATGCAAGAAGGGGCATGCATTTTTTTAAACATATTTTATTGGCAAACATATTTTATTGGCAAATTCATGAACTAGCAAGAACCCAGAAATTAGTCTCTTTCAATTTCCTGCCTTTCTTTATGTTGGTTTGGGCTCTTTGTTCGTCTGCTTGTTTTTGCAGTGCTGGGGATTGTTCACAGGTCTTATGCATGCCTGGTGAATATTCCACCACATAACAACATTTCCTGCCCTTCTAGCTTAGTTTCATTCTCCAGCAGCTATCCCTAAATGGTAAGTACAAAGATGGAGACACAGGTAACCAACCAGTAAGTAGTTCTGGGGTCAAGTGTTACCATCCAGAAGAAATAGTTCAGTGCTTGCCAGTGGTCCCCAGGACCTGGATAAGAGTCTAAACTTCGTATTTTTCTCGCTGAGTAGCCACCAGAGTAGCCAAGCTTTGGATCAGGCTGTGGGAAACACAAACTAAGAGGAAAGAAGATTCAAAGGCAACAGCTCTGATTTCCTCTGGGATTCCATTCATCCCAGCAGCTTAACTGGTAGAAGGTACAAGAAGATAAGGCTGTCCCTCAAATTGGCAGGCTCCAAGCCAAAGCCCACAGATGAGCCCTCATCCTACTGAGACCTAGATACATTTGATCCAAACAGCTGTGACCTTCTGAAAACAAAGCCTTAGCTCTCAACCCCATGGGAGCGGGTAGCCCAAGTCAAAATGGCCCATTTTTATGCTTGATCTTTCAAGTACTCTCTGGTCATTTCATGAGCCCATTGATTGATTCGGTTGTTTGCTTGCCTGGTAGTTTTTAAATTGTTCTGCTCATAGGAAAATGGATGCAGGTCACTCTATTAAACAAATCAAATCAAACTCAGAAAGACAAATATTCCTCATTTGTGTGTCCTAGATTTTATATAGTAATACATAGAATCGTATTTGTACACAGGACATAGAAGTAAAAGTGACACGGTATAGTGGAACAAAGGAGAAGGAAGGAATGGGGGGGCACTGGAGTATGAGAGGGAAACATATTCAAAGTATATAAGATCCATCACTGTGGATAGTGAATATACTCATGCTTTTTGTTGTCTACTTGTTTGTTTTTGTTGTTGGTGTGGGAGGTTTTTTTGGTCCTATACAGTTCCCTGAAGAATTATGATTTTTTTTCCAGTTACACCACCATGTAGTCAGAGGAACAAAAAATCCACAGAAGATTTTCTCGAGAGAGATTTGGTAGTAGTGGCAGCCATTTATTTAATTTGAATCTCTTTAAATATATCATACATATTCTGGCAACTTTTAGATTTTACATTTTAAAGTTATTTGTCAGATTTTTATGATTTTCAGTTACACACAGGATGATGGTTTTAAAACAATCATTCCTAAAGTTTCATTAAAACAATGCAACTATAAGTAAGAGCATTAATTTCAAGAAGTCCTATTGAAATAAAATGCACACTTTCTTGACTTTAATGCATCCAAAGCCAGCAATTTTACAAAATTGCATCCACTTTTCAAAGCTCATATTGCCCCATGGAAGCAGCCTTTTGAAAAGGTAAGGGGTGTTTGATTTTCTAATGTCTCCATTTAGCCAATTATAGACAGGTTTTCATACATCATCATCCCCTTAAAATATTATAAAAGCACCTGCCAGTAGGATTCTGGTGTGGCTGAAAAATGTTAAAGGCATTAATTTCATTGAACTGTAGGAAAATTTCAGATTAGAAGATGATAAAATGATAAAAAAAAAATAAGGCCATTTTCCTCAAGTTCAACACCTGTTCAAGCACATTGAAACTGCTAAGATTTTGACAAAAGAAATAATGTCTGTCTTTAGGGAGATGGACATATAAAGTGATGATAATGATTTTAGGCTTTGAGACAGAATTCCCTGTAGCCCAAGCTAGCTTTGAACTCTGCATAGACAAGGCAGGCCTTAAACTTCTTATCTTTTTGCCTCCACTCGCCAAGTGTTGGCATTACAACATGTAGGGATTGTGTGGTGCTGGGGATTGATTCAAGGGCTTCAAGTAAGCAGGGCAAAAGCTGCACTGCATCCTCACTTCCCTCAAACATACTGTCCTAGCCTAAAATTACAGTCATGTGACACCACATCCTCAAAAATCACAGTAGGAGATGGATGGATAAATAGATAGATAGATGAAAACCAGAGGGATAATTAAAAACTCAGTATTTCTAGATAAACAGTGTGAACAAACCTCTAAATATCATCCATTTTCATAACTCTGAACAGATTCAATCTTAATAAATCATGAACAGGTGGAACCTGAGAGAATGTTAAAATGTTGGCTTAAATAGGAATTATATCAAATAAGAAAAATGAAAACAGGAGTAAGATTCTAATTTCCTTCATTTCCAAAAAATATTTCCCCCATCTCTTCTAAACACTAGTTTAGTGTCCATGTTTGAGAATATAACCATCTCTTAAATGATCCTCCTATGATTTGTCCTTAGTTCATGCTTTTGTACAATCCCCTTCCATAGTAACTAGAAGTGACCTGTATAACCAAAGAGATAACACTGAAGGGGCTGGAGATATGGCTCAGTGATTAAGATCACTTTCTGATCAATCATGAGGACTGGAGTTCAAACCCCAGCACAAAACCCTAGGTGACTCAGAAATGCCTAAAACTCCAGCTCCAAGGGATGTGATGCCCTCCACAGGGACCCATATATACTCACAGACATACAGACACACAGACACACACAGAGAGAGAGAGAGAGAGAGAGAGAGAGAGAGAGAGAGAGAGAGAGAGAGACAGAGACAGAGACAGAGACAGAGACAGAGACAGAGACAGAGAGAGGGACAGAGAAGAGAGACAAAGAGAAATAAAATAACTACTTTTGCAATAATAACGCTGAAATGAAGAAAGGTGATGTTGAAAACTCAAGTCATGCAGACTGTGGCTTCTGTCTTGCTTTCTCTTGGATTACTGACTAAGGGGGAAAGGACACTGGAAAAGCCCATGACAAGGAATTAAGTTTACTTCCAGTAGCTATGAAAGTGCACCATCTTTGAAGTGAATCTGGCCATGATTGAGCCCAATAGATGACTGTAGCCTCAGAAAGCATATCATTTATCCAATCAACAATTTACCTGTTGATTATAACAAACATTTCTTATACATTTGTAGACTTTAATTATACCCAAATCCTCTGTACTTTTATTATGTACAACAAATTACTCAAGAACTTCATTATTTTAATACAACAAAAATTATTTTCTCGTGATTTCTCTGAACTGACAATTTAGAGTCTGTCTCTTAGTTGTGTACTTCTGGTTCACAGTGTCTTAGGAAATTTCGGTCATCTTAATTAAGTGTTCTACATCCTGCCTTTGAGTCTTTGATTTTTCTGTTTTTCACTTATTTGGAAGATACATCTTATTTTCAATCTTTCAGTAAAAATGTTTAACATACCTATTTGACTTCACCATTTTGAGCATAAGCACACACTTAGACTTCTGAAAAATTTAAGATGTTTGGGCTCCAACATCATATACAATGGCCCCTAATGTCCCACTGCAGGCCACAGAATACTTGATTCCATTTTTTTTTCAACCCTATCCTCCCTCATCATTGTCCTTCTTATTGAAACTTTTTAAACAGTCTACTTACTTAAATTCTTCCACGTGGCTTCTTAGATTTTGATTCTTCTTTTCAGATTTCTCATCGTCCTTGTAGAAATGGATCCATCCTTTAGTGTTTGCCAACTCCCTTAGTTCTTATCACTGAAAGTCCTGAACGCAGGCCCCTCCTGTCTCTCCCTCCCTAGTGTTGCAACTGTTGTGCCCAATTTATCCTTGGTTTCTATACATAATGCTATCATTAAAGAAAAAAATGGGGTGAGAGAGTTCCCTGTGTAATTTGACTGTTCATTCTTAATCCACATGATTGCTTTGACACTTAATTCTCTCTCATTCTCTAGTTTCTTCTTTCCTGAACTCATACCGACATATATTGGGAATTCCTCTTTTAAATCTTCAAATCTCTAATATCTGTTTTGGCATTTCTCTCTCTCCCTTCTCTCTCTCTCTCTCTCTCTCTCTCTCTCTCTCTCTCTCTCTCTCTCTCTATGCAAAATAAATTGTTTCCCTATTTAAACCTATATTCCAATTCCCTAATTATTTCTTTAGTTATTGCTTATCAGTAACTCAACATCACTGAAGTATGAATACAATTTATTTTACATCATCATATTTTTGAGCTAACACCATACTGAAACTATAGTGAGAAAAACAGGCATGTAGGGAATGTTCATATTTGCTTTGCAATGAGATCTGAAAGAGACAAAAATCCTAATAGAGGCAATAGGAAACAATTTGATAGTATCTATAACTTCAAAATATTAAAGTAGTAATATAAGCATGTTATTTCAAGTGCTAGAAATAAATACCAAAAATTCAAAGTTGGAAGTGCCTTAAAAAGAAACTAGGTAAAGTAGGAGATAAGGAGAGGGGCTGGGAATAAAAGTACACAAGTCTTGGAAAGTATTTGACTTTACATTATGCAGAAAGGCAAGCGATAGGAGAAAGGGGAAGAGGGGGAAATGGAGAAAGAAAGGGCTGATGAATTGGCTCAGTTTCATGCTCTGCTCTGGACCCACACAATGGAAGAAGAGAACAAATTCAAGTTTTCCTCTGATATCTACATGCCACTCATGATGTGTGTGCACACATCATACATAAGAATACAATCATAGCGAGCTGGAGAGATGGCTCAGCCATTAAAGGCTAGGCTCACAACCAAAAATACAAGAATACAATCATAGCATTTTTAAATAAAATTAGAAAAAAAGTGTCTGGATGTAAATGAAACTATTGAAAGGAATTATACAGATTTAAACCTCAAACAACAAGTAGCATGCTACCCTCAATTGTGATTTGAAGCTATAATAAGGTCGAATGATATGCTCTAGATGCTTGAAGTCCATTTCAAAATTTTTCTATAAACCTGGACAGTTTGCAATGTCAAAGTCTGTGAAAAGAAACCCTGACTTAACTTTAGTTTCATATTCCATGCTGTAATTTACAAATTTTGATACATGGTGAGTTAGAAGACAGCCTGGGTTACACAGGACCCTATCACAAAACACAAAATCCAAAAGTGATAAGAAACAGGTGAAACTAACTTTAATAATATATTTTATGTAATTTATATTCATGTATACTAAATATCACTTAACACACAATAAAATATTGAGAGATTTTTGCACTCATTATTTTTCTATTAACTCTCCAAAATCTGGTATATATTTTTTAATACTTGAAGTACACCTCATTTCAAATGTCCAACAGGCATATATGCCTAGCATCTGCCATGTTCAGCAACACAGGTCCAAATGATGGCCTTTTATGCTCAAGCAAAACTCATACAAAAGAAGGATGTACTACGAAGTATGACAGAAGCACAGGACAGCTGTCAGACACACCTAAGTTTTCAGGAAGTCTCACCTTTTTTGTCTAAAGGTCTTGGTGGTCAGGATTGACCTAGGAGAGGCTACAAGTACCTTCTATAACCTGACAAAGAGCACTTTAGGAATGGATGGTTCTACACTTTATATAGTATACAGTCTGTAACAAGGTAGCCAGCTTTGCTGTTGGAAAATGAAAGTATCCATAGACAATACATTACATGGACAAGAGTGATTATATCCCAAACACACTTTATTCATGAACACAAATTTAAATTTTATGAAAATTTAGAATATACTGATTTCATTCAAGTATATAAAACTATTGGTGCTGGAGAGATAGTTCAGTGGTTAAGAGCACATACTGCTCTCACAGAGGAGTTGAGTTCAGTTCTCAGTGCATATGTTGAGTGGCTCACAACCATCCATATCCCAGCTCCAGAAGATCTTGTAATACAGGTGTTGGTAGTCATCCAAAGAATAGTCCTGACACATACAAAGAACTGAACATCATAGAAAGATAGGAGTCTGAGCACAGAAGAAAAAGAAAATAACAGCTTTAGCCTTTTGAGATGGGAGGGGTCCTAAGACTGTGAGTCCATTAAGTGGACACTGGCCTGAGTATTTTACAGGACCTCTCCTCTGCTTTTTCCTACTGGTCCTTTTTGGAAACTCCCCAACCTCCCATGTCTTCTAGACATTTCTCCTTAAAATTTCTCCAGGGATCAAGCCTCTGCCATCCCAAGGAACCTACTTTCCTTACATACACGTCTAACTATCCCTCAGTCTGAAGACCTCTTCTGACTTCCACGGGCATCAGTATTCATATACACATACCCACACACAGCCATACACATACACAGAATTAAAAAATGAAATAATCCTTATCGTATCTATTTATTTATCTATCGATCAATCGATCCATGAGCGACCCAGCTTACAAGGTATACCATAACAGAAGAAAGGGCCAGATTTAGGCTATTACCTGTTATTTGCCAGCTACTGACCTAGAATACAAGAATTTTAGTATTTTATTAATTTTTTTTCATGTGTGTGAGTTGTGTTCATGTATGCATATATTTTCACATCTAGCTTTTATATGCATTCTGGAGATCCAAACTCTGGTCTGGAATCAAAACTGTCATCCTTATGCTTGCACAGCAAGCACTTAATTCACTGAGCCACTTCCCATTCTAAGAGTTTTTAACAAGAAGTGCTGAGGTTAATTTAATTACAGGATGTGGGGAACCAGAATGTATCACTCCGAAGCATAGAGGACCCTTGAGTTACAATCAATAAGCAGATACAAAAAAGCCCTTGAATCTGCCTAAAAGCAGGACATAGATTTACAAAGATAAAAGCTATCCAGCCACTGCTGTTAGGAAGAAGAAAAATCAAGCCCAGAGGGGCTGGAGAGATGACTCAGAAGAGAACTTGCTGCTCTTACAGAGAATACAAGTTCAGTTCCTAGCAACCACATGGCTGCTAACAACTATAACTCCAGTCCCATAGAATCAGACATACTCTTCTTTTTGTCTGCTTGTTTTGAGAAGGGTCTCACTATGTAGCTCTACCTGTTCTGGAACTCTCTATGTAGACCAAGCTGGCCTCGAACTCACAGAAATCTGTCTGCCTCTGACTCCTGAGATTAAAATCATAGGCCACTACACCTAGCTCAGACACCCTTTTGTGGCCTGTGAGTGTACTTCATGCACATGGTGTACAAACATACATGTAGGAAACATAAATACATAAAACAAACATATTAACTACCAAAGACCATTTTAAAGTACCACTGGCCTGGAGGCACTGGAGGAGGGATTTACATTAACCAGCTTCATTAAGCCAGCCTTTATCTTCCAGTCACTTGCCTCCCCCAAAGTTGCTCAATCTGGACTCATGCTTCTTTGCCTTTGCCTTCTTGTTTCCCTAAAGATTTACTGTGCTTGCCTGAAGATTCTGTATCAGCTAAATCCTGAGCCACTTGTTTGAGAGCTACTCATTTCCTGAATGTCTCTTAGTACAAACAGGAGTGGCCTTCAGCTTTTCTCTTGCTAATCTCTTATGTTGCAGGTTTCTGTTTTGACTAAAAGCCTGTGAGTAGTGAAGAAAAATATTTTTCTTCTCCCACAAAGGCATGTGTTGAAAGCTAAAAACTAGAACTTTGGCCAGGTGCATTTCCAAGCTCAGCACTTGAAAAATGGAGACCAAGGAACTAGTCTCAGCCTTACAGATAGTGTGGGGCAAGCCTTGGCTGTGTAAGACCAGTTTCAAAAAGTAATGTAGAACTATGGCCAAGCATAATGGCTTATTCCTGTAAATCAGAACTGAGCTACAGAATGACATATCCTGTCTCAAAAAAAAAAATACAAAAATAAAACAAAATCCTTTGGAATCAGGAGAGCACAGATTCTCTAGCCATCTCTGGTTTGACCCTCATTTTGACATAGATAGGTAAATTCCTATACCCCATCATAATGATCTTCTGTGTTCTCCAGCCCTCAGCTTCTACCTGCCAGCTACATAATTACCATGGCAACTTTAATGACATCAACAATAGCTCACACACTTACAGTGCATTAAAATCAAAATTAGTAACATTTGAACAGAGTCTGGGCAAATTTGCCATTTAAAATATAAGAAGAATAGTTTTCTAATAGGATTGCAGAGACATAAATAACTTTAATATTCCTGGGGCTGATTTGGAAACAATTCTTACTATAAATAAATCAATTATCATTATTATCTATGCATTACAATGAAAGGAAATTGTGTGACAGCCTTGAAGCCTAATTCTAATTATTATTTATATGTAAAGAACTAATAGATCCATAGCAGAAAATATTCAAATGTCAGACTCTTACCATAATTAGTCCAAATATGAGGTTGTATGCAATATTTCATTGTTTCTTCCTTGGCCTTGTTTTACATTATTTTAAAAACCTTGCACTAAATTTCAATAAGGCAAACTCAGTCAAACACTTAACCTAAAATTAGAACTAGTTAAACGTAAAACCTGAGTTGTCTTGGCAAATTAAAGTAGAAATAGAACAAAAATTTGTTTGTCCTATTTCCTTGTTAAACATGATGATATGATGTTTGCAATAATAACTTAGCCCAAACATTTTAATCCAAAGCAAAACAACAAAAACAGAACTGGCCATGGAGTCTTGTGCCTGTAATCTCAGCACTTGGGAGGCCTAGACAGGGGAATTCCAGTGAACTAAAGGACAGACTGGGCTATACACAGTGAGTGCCAGGCTACCTTAGACTTCAGAATAAGACTGTCTCCAAAGATAGCAAAGTGTGGTGGCACAGGCTTGTAAAGCCAGCACTTGAGTAGTGGAGATCAAGAGTTCACTATCAGAACGGAAGAGATGGCTCAGCCAGTAAAGGATAAGCTCACAACCAAAAAATTAAGAGCCCTCAGAGCTCCTTGGCTACATAGGGAGTAGGAGGCCAGCCTTGGTTACATTAGACCCACCTTAAAACAATAAAACAAAAATGTAAAACTACCCCAAAAAAGAAAGCTTTTGAATTAAGTACAAATTACACATTAGAGAAAATAAGTATTTGCTTTCTCAAAACTACTCTTACCTCCATTCCCTTTCTCTAGCCTTTTGCTGTCATGAAGACTGAAAATCTAAAGTTGATTTAGTTCCTACTGTTGTTACAGTTGGTCATATCATATGGTTCTGACCATGATGTAAAGGCGGACATCTCTGGACAGCTACTTTATCTGAATGAAAAATGGACAAGCCTTTTGTTCTTCTGTCTCTTCCATGGCTGAGACATAGAAATAAAATGCCAGAGGTATAACAACCATCGTTCAACTCTGGAACAGAAGCTACATCCTAAGAATAGTAGACTAGAAGGGAGGCTAGAGTCTGGCTCCCTAGAGGTCACCGAAGAGCTATAGACAACCTGTACTGCCTACCTTGGGCTTTCTTGTTTGATGAGAGTAATAAAACTCTTTCTTACTTATACAGCCAGCATTTGCTGGGGTTTCTAGTAGTTTGGTGGGGAAGGGTTGTGGCCTAACTGTTTTTATAACTGATAAACAAGACAAGACAGGGTTTCCTTGCTGCCTATTACACCTAAAGCATGAATCAGAATTACCTCGAAGACTCATCAACATTCATATTGCTGAGTGCTGGTTTCAGAGTTTCTGAGTCAGTAGGAGTTGGATGATTCCCAAAAGACACTATGTATATGTGTATGTACACATACACACACACACACACACACACACACACACACACACACACAAGAGAGAGAGAGAGAGAGAGAGTCTCTATGTGTGCCTGTGTTAAATACTGAGCCCAGAGCTGGGTCCAAATGCTCTACCAGTGAACCACAGTTCAATTCTCAAATTTCATTTCTAACTGATATATATATATATATATATATATATATATATGTACATATATATATATATATATATATATATATATATATATATATATCGGCTGCTACTAACTAGCACAGGGTCTTCACTTTTAGAAACATTCAATTCCAGGCATAGTGATAAATGCCTGTATCCCAACAAATGAGAGCTACAGGCAGGAGCATAAAGAGTGCAAGGTCACTCTGTTCAACATAGCCACATTGGGGACATCTTGGGGAATGTGAGACCCCATCTCAAAAGATCTAAATAAATAAATATCAAATAAATAAAGCAATATGAAATATGGAGAAGAGTGGGCTTTGAAGATAGAAGAACCTTATCCAATCCCATCTTTGGCTAAGTATTAGTTATGTGAACCCAAACAAACTACCCTTCTTTGTTTTGAGGTAGACTAGAGATCATAATACACACAATAGTGGTAGACATTAAACTTGATACTGTTGTAAGCTGGCAGTTCTGTCCTTAAAACACAGTAGGTATGTAATAATTAGAAACATTAAATATTGGCATAATTACAGATGCCCCTCAGCTTATAACATGGTTTTTCCAGATAAGTCTATTGTAAGTTGAAAATATTGTAAGCTGAGAATGTATCTCATGCACTCAGCCTTCCAAACATCAGAGTTCAACAGCATAACACATTGCAGAGTTCTAGTTGTTTACTCACCTCAGGATTATGTGAACTCCAAAACCAAAACAAAGAAAGACCACTGAATTCCATACATCTCATAGCAAAATATGCAACCTACCATTACATAACAGAGTATATCACAGTAGCACAGCATAAAACAAACACAGCTCGGGAGAAGACATCTTCTCTCCATGGTCTTAATCCATCATTGCTCTGCTAGTGAGAAAATACATTTCTGCCCTATTCTAATCTTCAGGCCAAACGTTCCTTGGTGATGTGCACTGAAAGTGTAAAATAAGTGGCAGAAAGATCAACCAATACTACAGCTCTGCTCCTGCCTGGAGCAAAAAGACAGAGACGAGCTACAGAACACTTGCCAGGTTAGACCATTTGCAGTGCCGTTTCCCTGCACGTAATTATGCTGCTTGATGACAACTCTTCTTTCTGTCCTTCTCTAAATTGTGAATGACAGTTCGGAAGCCACTGGCTTAAATTTCTGAAAAAGAAACCTTGACAAAGAGAAGCAAGAATAAAACTGAGGTCAATTTAAAGTAGTTGCTGAGAAGCAGGCCCCAAGAAGCATCCTCAAGCTGGCATGCTGTGAAGGAAATGGAATTTCCTGTCTCTTCCGCCTTCCCCAATCCTATTCCTTACCACCCAGTCTCAAAGCACATGTTCCAGTCAGAACTCCAAATTCTAAAAATGAGAGACAAGGGGATGAGGGGGGTGGGGGTGGGGTGGGGAGGAGGAGGTCCAGGAGTAAGCTAGAATGTGGAGATCTTGGAAACCTTTCCTTCTTAGTTGAAAAACAAAGCATTGAATTTTACATCTCAAAAGGAAAGACAAGCTTCTACAATGGTCACATGAACTATACTGACAGCCTACTCTTCCTTATATCAAAAATGCCCTGCTTCAAAAGGCCATCAGAAAGTTATCATTGGCCGGGTGGGATATCACACTTTCCCAGACTTGCACAGTAAAGGCACATAGATTTCTGTGAGTCCCATGATAGCCATGTATAGTTAGACCCTGTCTCAAAAAAAGAAAGTCATTTTTGCCAGGCATTGGTGGTGCATGCCTTTAATCCCAGCACTCTGGAGGCAGAGGCAGACAGATCTCTGTGAGTTCAAGGCCAGCCTGGTCTACAGAGTGAGTTCCAGGACAGCCTCCAAAGCTACACAGAGAGACCCTGTCCCAAGGAAAATAGGAGAAGGTTTAAAAATACCTGAATCTGTCCTTTGCAAGATAAATACTTGGTGTCCTGTAGCTCCTTTCTCATGAACTTGTTAAATCATGTTTCTGTCATAATCACAGCTCTCACTTCAAAGGAGTAAGAATTTATTCTACAACCAAATATGAGTGACCATAACCCAAGGATGATGGGAGATGTGATTCTGTATATATGTTTCTCATACTGGTTAATAAAGCACTGTGGCCAATGAGATAACAAGATAGGCGGGGCTAGGAGACCAGGGGGAGGAGAGAGGAAGTAGTAGGAGTCGAGATGCAGCCCAGGGAAGAAGCAGGACACCCGCCATGGCTCCCTGATAAGACGACCATGTGGAAATACTTAGATAAGTAGAAATGGGTTAATAATTAAGGCAGAGCTAGCCCATAAACAATAATGGTAACTGGCCAACAGGATTGTATCAAATACAGAGTCTCTGAGTGTTATTTGGGGCCCACGTGGCGGTGGGACCATGGCGGCAGGACCGGGAGGCCGGCGGGGAGGAACCAGCCGTAACACAAGGACATATACATTCAAGTTGTCCCATATACTTTGCCCCAATGTAATAATGGTTTTATGAAGGTTTTACAGTTAGAACAACAAAAAGCCATAAATCAAGACATTTCAAATATATTGGTGGCATCAGGTAGATAGACGCAGAGGGGACATTTCTACTACAGACATCATATGCTATCTTATGACATTTTTAGCCTTTGGGTTGCTTGATAATCTGTTAGTACATTCTGAGAGGGTTTCTCTAATAGTTCAGAGGATTTTAGATCAAACATCAAAGTGGGAAATGAACTGCAACAGAGGGAGGAGTGCTAAAGATAGCCCAAGATGATAGAACTGCAAAGTAGCTCAGCAGATAAAGGTGCTTGATGCCAAGCCCGATAATCTGAATGTGATCCCCAGAAACTACTTGGGTGATGGAGAAAACTAACCCTGGAAAGGACCACCAGCTAGAAACCAAGTGTTCAAATACCCAAGCCTGTGGTGCACATTTCTCATTCAAACTTCCATAGAGCCTACTGGGAACCAAGAAAGCAGTGTGGTCTGGTGAATGGGGGCTGGGGTTTGGAGTCAGGTAGATGTGGATCTGAAGCCATTGGCTAATTCAGGAGTTGAGTGAATTCATCTGATTCACTGGGTACTTGCACTTTTTTATGACTGAGAAGTAACAGTACTTTCCTTGAAAGACTGTCCAAAAAATATCAAATACAAACCAAAACAGGGAGGGAAAATAACCTTCAGCACAGAGCTCAGTGAAGGGAACTATTGCTGTTTAGGGCCTGGATGTGGAAGTTGTGAAAACAGTGAGTAGACCTGGTTGTGCTAGAGGGAAGACATGCCACAACTAATTGAGAGAAATAGCAAATGGAAAAAAATGGAATCTGAAAATGAAGTCTGGGTTTCAGCAAGTTTTGAAGCCTGAGTTTCTACTTAGTTTGGGAGACAGTGTAAAGAAGAAATCTATTCAGGATTTTAAAGAAAGGAAATGATATGTTCAAACCATTTCCACTGGCTAATTAAGACTCTTCCTGTATTGGCTGGATATGAGAATATTAGATGTTTATTCTCAGGTGAGTTAATTTCTGTTCATACTTAAACTAACACTTCACTCCAGTTCAGGGTCTGATTTGTCATGGCTACAGCAGTCAGGCTAGACAAGTCACAAATCCTAATCTTAGTGGCTTAACCCCAAAAAGGTATGTTTTTGTCTCAAACATCAGAGCTATCCAAGCATGGTAGCAAATATCTGCAATATTACCACTCAAAAGCAAAGGCAGAAGGATCAGAAGTTCAAGGTTATCCTTGGCTACATAGGCCAACCTGAGTTACATGAGATCATACCTCATACTGGGGAGATGGATCAGTGATAAGAGAACTTGCTATGTAAGCATCCCCAGCATCCACATAACAGCAGAAAATAACCAGCAAGAATCCCAGCCTGGCTTCAACAATGAGCTTCTACCTAAATGAGAGATGCAGACACATTTCTGTGAGTTCAAGATCTGCAGGGTCTACATAGCAAGTTCCAGGCCAGTCAGGGAAACATAGAAAAATTTTTTATCATAAAATACAAGATGAAATAGAATAGAGGAAGATACCTGGTGTACCATTCTGGCCTCCATATGTGCTCAAGGGTGCATGTACCAGAACACTCACATATGTATACATCACACACATCACTCCAAGAGAGGAGAGAAGGAAGGGAGAGCGAGAGAGGAGCCTGTGACCAAGAAATTCAGCTTGAGCCAAGATGACAAGAGACAGCTGTAGCCAAATGGCAGAGTTATATCAGGGTCAGGCTGGGGGAAAAAGAGCAGAAGCTTAATCCCTGGGAGGGAGAGATTTAGGTCAGGTGGTGGGTAAGAAGTGCTGGGAAGAGGCACAGGTACTGGATAGTGCTGGGCGAGCATGCCAGCATCCATTTTGATGTGTTAATAGGCTCCTCAGTTAACGATTTGTCCCAGGTTTCTGAGACCTAACAAGGCCTATATTAGATGATGCTAAGAATCACCTATAAAGAACCATGCAAGCACACTTCGCACACTTCGTTACATAGTTCAGTTTGATATAGACTTCAAGTCAATAAGAAACCAAGAACAAGAGAGAGAGAGAGAGAGAGAGAGAGAGAGAGAGAGAGAGAGAGAGAGAGAGAGAGAGAGAGATCCACCTGCTTCTGCCTCCCAGCACTGGGATTAAAGGCATGTGCTGCCTGGCTGAGCAACAATGTCACTTCAAGATGCATGCTCTGATTAACATTTGTAATGTTTGCAAGAGTGGAGCAAAGATACCTGGTAAATGACTGAGAGTACACACAGTGGAAGTCAAGCTTTACTACCACGAAGACATCTTCCTTTCACCTTTTTCCCTTCTGCACCTGTAGCCCCACCATCCTGGACCATCACAGAAGCTTTGCTTGTCAGGCCTTCCTCCAAATCCTTTCAGTAAGTTTAGTTCCATTCACAGTGTGTAATTAAAGATAGGATATACCCATTTGTCTTCTGAGGATACAAAACAAGACAAGAACCCCTGTCTTTGCAAAGACAAAACCATTCAGCATCATTGCTCTCATAGGTGGGTGTGTACTTTTGATATAAAATATACAACTTTCAATTATGGCATTGTTATTTTCTTTGATTGTTCACTTAAGAATGGGCCTTCCTCCAGGTGGTAATGATGCAGGCCTTTAATCCTGGCACTCAGAAGGCAGAGGCAGGTGAATCTCTTTGAGTTCGAGGCCAGCTGGGTCTACAAACCAAGTTCCAGAACAACCTGAGCTGTTACAAAGAAAAATCCTGTCTCAAAAAACTAAAAAAAGGGGAGAGGCTTCCTTGGCTTGGTTCCCCCAAAGAATAAACTGGTCCTACAAAACTCCAAAAGTAAATATTTGGGCCATTTCATAGACTACATAGAAATAAATGGACATGACTGTGTTCCAAATGAATTGGAGAACATGATGTTAACTTAAATAACTCAAATGCAGAAGACAAATGTTATATGCTTTTACTCATGTGCAGAGTCCAAGATAAATATTCTCTCTCTCTCTCTCTCTCTCTCTCTCTCTCTCTCTCTCTCTCTCTCTCTCTCTCTCTCTCTCTCTCTCTCTCAATAAAATAGAAAAAAATATTATTTTAAAACTTTTATATTTATTTGTTTTATTTTATGTGTATGAATGTGTGTCTGTGTGCCACATATGTGCCTGATGTCTGAAGAGGTCAGAAAAGGACATTAGAGCCCCTAGAGTTGGAGTTACAGGCAATTATGAGCCACCATGTGTCTGTTGGGAACCAATTTCAGGTCCTCTGCAAGGGCAGCCAGTGCTCTAACCCGTGAGCCATCTCTCTAAACAACCCTGGTATTATTTAAGAAGAGGAGAGGAGAGGAGCAGGAACAAGAGACAGATTGTGGATAAATATGATAAAAAGTACATAATACACATGTATATAAATATATCTATTAAACCTATCTCATGCAATGAATATGAATACATATGTTATATGTAATATACATACTCTTTTCAGGTATTGGACACTATTTGGTAGACAATAGTTTCCCAAGCCTTGATCTATCAGCTAATATGTGCTTAATTACTGGTTAAATATGTAGATATTTTTTAAAGAATTTTTTTCATTTTTATTTAAATGTATTTATGTAAGTGTATGTCATGTGTTCATAGCTACCTATGGTGGCCAGAATAGAGGATTAGATCCCTTGGAACAGGAGTTACAGGTGGTTGTAAGCTGCCTGATACAGGTACTAAGAACTTGGGTCCTCTGAAAGAACAGCAAGTGTTTTGTGGGATTTTTTTTCCAATTCTTTTACATATGTGGGTGTTTTGCCTACACGTATGTTTATACACCACATGTGTGCAGTGTCTTCAGGGGCCAGAAGAAGGCATCAGATCCATTGGAACTGGAATTATAGACATTTGTGAGCCACTACATGGGTCCTGGGAATTAAACCCAACTCCTTTGGAAGAGTGGCCAGTGCTCTTAACTGCTACACCATCCATCTTCCTAGCCCCATGTGGATATTTTTAAGGATTGGAATTTGAAGACTAAATTATAAAAACAAAATTACTGCATGAACTTTCATTTAAAAACAAAAAACAAAAAACACTCATCGCTTCCCTTCCACACACAGGTTTAGGGCAGGCCAAAGCAACTTACTTGTCAGCCTCACAGGAACTCCTGAAAGTCAAGGTCTACACACAAAAGCATAGGAGCATGTGACCCACAGTCTCTGAGAACCAGCTCAGATTTTTTAAAAGCCGTAAAAATGTTTCAAGTGAGCAGATGAGGATTTGTGGGAAATCTGGAACTGCGATAAAGAATTCAGGAATGAAAGTATGGGCTGTTCCTTTTTAACAATAGAGTTTTTCATCAACTTCAAGGCACTGCTTGTGGGAAAAATGCTGCAAGGTGTAGCCCAAATTCAGAGGTGCTAGAGAATTGAGAAAGATGGCAATATGTTCATTTGTTCAGAAAACAAACCAAGGTGTAGGACTATGTAGCATTTACCTGTAAACCCCAAGCACGTGCATACTCATGCACAACCTAAGTATTTGTGTGCAGTCATTGCAGCCACTTAATTGGATCATTGTCCTATTTGTTTTCTACTGTCCTGCCCCTATGCACCATATAGAGCTTCTTGACCAGACTATCCTCTTCCCTACCACCTTATACATAGTAATACAATACCTGTCCTGTCCACCAATCCCTTCCTACAATTGATTTCCCCACACAGTCTTCAGACATCAACCCTTTGTATTTGCCCCCCAAAAGAATTTTCTGACCACAGCGTTCATGTTACTACTGTTCAGAAAATATAATCTACATTAAATGTAGAAACACAGTTATTTCACATATCTCTAAGAAAGATATCCTAACAGATAAAGCTCGGCCCTCTGTCTGTCAATGTATCCATCATAAGCCAGGCAGTATGGCTCACACCAGTCTTCCCAGCACTGAGGCGACTGAAGCAAGAGGGTTGTCTTGCATTCAGGGCCATCCTGGGCAACCTAATAAAGCCCAGACCAGCCAAAGACCCTATGTCAAAAGAATAAAGTAAGACTGGATGCAGTGGCACACACCATTGAGACAGGTGGATCTCTGAGTCTGAGGCCAGCCTAGTCTACCTAGTGTATTCCAGGACAGCCAGGGCTACACAGTGAAACCCTGATTCAAGAAAACAAAGATACCGATTTCACATTGTCAACTGTGAATTAAATTGGCTATGGTGGTATGTGTGCTTTGAAACTGATAAAATCCACACTTGGATACATATCAGTGATTTTCAGTAAGACTTGATAATCTGCACAGAAAGGGGACACCTGCAATGATGTTTATCTCTTTCATTAAGTGGCATGATATAGGAGAAAGTTTACACAAAAGAATACTCCTGGTGAAACCACGAGTCATGAAGGAGAATTGCTTAGTTAGGGACCTCCATTCAGTTAAAGCAAGGTCCTTGATTAGGCTATAGGAAAGAATTTCAGGATGAATCAGAATGAGACATGAGACAGTGTGTAGTTGAAATTGAAGCATGGATAGTCAGCGATGGAGAAGAGGAGAAACAGATGCTTAAGTGTCTTCACTGTGGCAATATAGGATTCTGTGGCTTTCTAAAGTGACATTGTTCAACAGATATAATTTACAAGAATCAAGGGTTATGCAAAAACTAAGTACATACAAGTTGGTTAGCTGGAGAGATGGTTCAACAGTTGGGAGAGCTTGCTGCTCTTCCAGAGGACCTGAGTTCAGTTCCCAGCACCCCACATGACAACACTGAGCTCCTAATGGTCTGTAACTCCCACTGGCCTCCAAGGGCACCTGTACACATAGATAAAAATAAGGTAATTTCTTAATGCAAGATGGTTGACTTACTCCCTGTCCCTCTTAGTAAGGTCTCACTCTATAGTACAAGCAGGCCTGAAACATCTTATGTAGGCCTCCCGAGGGCAGGGACAAAGACTGATATATGTCACCACCCTGTCCCTCTTTTCCTTTATCTTTAAGAACTTTCTTGGTAGTGCATGCCTATAATCCTGGCACTTGGGAGACATAGGCAAAAGGACCACACCCAAGTTCTAAGCCAACCTGGTCCATGTAGTGCATACTAAGCAAGTGAAGGCTACCTAGTGACACTCTACCTGAAAAACCACCACAAATAAAAATACATCTTTTCTTTTGTAAATGAAATTTTAGGGTACATTGTTTAGATTTGGGGAGGAGAAAGGAATCCTAGTGTGTTTAAACTCAAGGTCACAAACACTGTAGCCTTAAACAATTGTAGTTTTTTTGTTTGGTTGGTTGGATTTTTTTTTCTTTTTTTGTCATTTCAACATTCTTGTTGGAGACAATGTTGATCTTTACCTGCCCTGTTGAAGTTTCTGACCCCCAGCCCAGTTCTGGAGTAAGAGTTATCTTCTTCCCCTGTCCCCTTATTTGTCCCTGCCTCAGGGGAAAAAGTGCTTATCAGAGAATGTGAAAGATGGTCAAATCTGGGGAGAGGGTGAGGCAGCTGGGAGATCAGCTAAGAGCTGATGAGAGTGCAGGAAGTCACCCAGAACACAGTTTGGAAAGCTCTCCTTTGTGAGCCCCAAAGTTGAGTTAAATTCTAAACCAAGCAGCTTGATAGACACTGGCTAGAGCTGCAGTTCAGTGAGATCCAAAGACTACAGAAAAAGGAGAGTAACTGCCATAATCCCAGTAAGGGGTTACTTTTCTTCCTCCTGGGACCCTCTTCACACTCAACAAGGGTCACAGTTGGCAGCCACAGTTCATCCAGGCTCAACATCCGCACATTATGAGGATTCCCTCTTCCATCTTTCTACCCTCACTCTTCACTTCAGAGGCAGCAGGAGGGAGCAGGTTGTCTCTGATGGTGTTCGACTCTGTTCTTTTCTCCTCTTAGCTGAACTCGTGATCTGACACAATTTTACGTAACCAAATGTATATTTTTTTTCTGGGATTATGAGTCATGCTTGCACCCTACACCACCCCTTTTTCTCTCACAACTGATTTGTGGCCAACTCCAGTTTGTGACTATCTTCTTGGAGTCTGTCTGGCCTGGATAACCAGGTGACTCCCACATGAAGCTGAGCTTCACCTCTGCCAGCCAAGAGGATCTTCATTTTCAGTGAATGTTCTAGTCTGAGGCATGCCCCATTTGAATCAGTGTGATGACTCTTGGTCTCGCATCTGACAACAGGGAAGATCTGTCCTCTCTGTCCTCTAGGGACACCTCTTGGGTGGACACTGCACCCCTAGTAATACTAGAGTCTTACCCCCTCACCTGTCTCTGATTCATCCCTGGGATGTATGCACAAAAACTGGATATAAATATCTTCAGACTCTTAGCTGTGAGAGAGATGATTATATATGGCCATGCTATACCATCTTCCTTACACCCATTTCCCAATGACATCTTTGATGAACCCTTCCTTTGCAGTCATTTGAACCCATGCTTAACGTCCAAACTTCTCTACCACCAGCCACCCTTCTCCCTAACAACTCTGTTCCCACATCCCTGTCTTTGCTACTTCCCTCTCATCCTTCCTCTCCATCTTCAGACCACTGCCCAACAGCTCCTTCTCCCTTCCCAGATACACTAGCTTCCCTAATGCACTAGCTTAAGACCTTTGTTAGTTAAAATTCACCTCCTCTCTCTCAGAGGACTTCCTTGCCTTTTGTGGATAACTAATGGGGACTTTGGCATTATCCAGCTATGTATCCACATGTCTGACATGTGCTGAAAACAAATGCTCTGGGTCCAGCCCACCATTCATATTCTCTGCAGCAAGTCTCCTGTCCAGCCTACACTGCCAGACTTGCTTCCACTTCCCTGGCCCTTAGTCCTTCAGAAAAAAGGGGGGATCTGTTTGCTGTGTTTTATTTTCCAAGGAAGCAGTTGCCTTTGGCACCCCAAACTGCAATTACATAGGGGCTTGGAAATAGAGATTTTTGATTCTCTGTGTATTATTTTCTGTCCTGCTTTTTCTTGCTTATACAAGATAGTTTGCTGCCCAAGGTCATTGGGAACAGGGTTATCTTGGCCAGTTCTTGCTGGAATGTGAAATTCTGTAACTCTGGGGCTCATCTGAAACCAAGACATAAAGATATAAAAAAAGCCCTTTCAAAAAATCCAAGCAATAAGAAAGTCTGCCCAGGACCTACAACACACAAAATCTTTATAGTTTAACAGTGTGGTGTGGACAGGTTATCTTAGATTGTTACTTTACATCACTAATATAAGTTTCACTCCCTTTTCAATAAGTTAACCAATATGTTTGAATCGTTGCTCTGTGCCATGGCATTATAGAAGGAAATAAATTTTAAAAAGACGGGAAGTGGGAGAGAGCAATGTAAAGAATATAAGTCTGAGCTATATTTTTGACAAGGGAAGTATTGTATGAATTTTCTTGCTGTGGAGACAAACAACAGCCTGTTCAATCTAGCTAAGGTACTGATGACAAACTGAAGCAACTGTTCCACTCAAGTCTAGCTTGGCAAGCCAATGATTTTAATTAGAAGAGTTGCTTACAGGAGCAGGGGTGAGGGATCATTTACAGGGGCATGGGCAGCACACAGGTGACTACACTACTGAAGAAAATGTCAGTTTCATTTCCAGCAGCCATTAACTGTCAATAGACCCTCAGAGAAAAGAGGTGTCTCCTGATCCCCTCCCACCTAGCAAACACTAACTGCCTACATACTCATCCTTGAGAATGAGCAAGGTCCCACAAGCCTCTCTCCTCTCCATAGTGGGCCACCAATAGCTCACTCAATCTTGCGCTGTTTACATGTGGGTAATTACAAATGTCAAGAGTTCAAGCAGACAATGGCCACTGCAGGCCCAGAGGATAGCATTCTACAACATTGCACCCCTTCCTCCATTTCTTACACGAATTGATGTTTCCTGGCAAGAGGCAACAGATGTCTCCCTGCTCTGGGCCAACCTAGGGCTAAGGGGGTCCCATGGTCACCTGCTGTGCCTTCACAGGATATATGGGCCCAAGCTGCAGCTAGCTGCTGCCTCTCCATTGACTATAGGTAGCTACGGGGAGGAGTCAGTTTACTTTCTTGCAGGAGAGACATGTGCACAGCTGACTCCTGGACAAACAACTGCCCACATTTGGGACAAAGTTCACTACCTCCATTACCCTGTCCTGCTTCGTGATTTCTATCATCACAAACATTCTTGTGGAGTTTAAAGCCTTCTAGGCACTCACAGCACTGAATTCGGCTTTCTGACAATCAGTTCCTTGTAAATACTCCAGCTGCACACAAATCCTGCCATATTTGCTTTGGAGTGAACTACACAGGCCCCTTTGTCTGCCTTTTCTTTCTTTCTCTCATCCCTTCTTGGTTCCTTTTGCACTCTGATTCTGATTTACTTGCCAATCTGTAACATTCAGCTCTGCCAGGGTCACTCTTATCTTGTAAAGATTATGACCTTCATGTGCTGGTTAGGTTTTATTCCTTTTTTTTTTTTTGTTTTTGTTTTTGTTTTGTTCGTCAACTTGACAGAAACTGGGGTTGTCTGAGAAGAGAGACCCTCGATTAAGAAAATGTCTCAGATTGGTGTGGTTGCACATGCCTTTAATCGCAGCACTCAGGAGGCAGAGGCAGGTAGATCACTAAATTTGATGCCAGACTGATCTGTAGTGACTTCCACGACAATTAGAGCTATACAGAGTAACCCTGTCGAAGAAAAAGGAAGAGGGGGGGGAGAAGGTGGTGGGGGAGGAGGAGGAGAAGGAGAAAATGCCTTCATCAGATTAGCCTGTAAGCAAGTCTGTGGTGTTCTTGATTGTTGATAAATACGGAAGGGGTAGTGCCATCTCTGGGCTGGTGGTCCTGGCAGGGGAGGGAAGTATAAGTAAAATACCTGAGCTTGAGCCTGAAGAGCAAGTAAGCTGCATTTCTTCATGGTTTCTGCTTCTGCTTCTCCTTGAGATCCAACCAGCCCTGGATCTTTCCCCATAATGAAACATGATTGGCACACATAAGCCAAATAAACCCTTCCTTCCCTCAAGCTGCTTTTAGTCGTAGTGCTTATCATAGCACTGGAAAACAAACGAGGGCACCAACATTGGTCTCAACAAAGCCACTAAAAGGCCCATCAGTTTCAAGATCCCTGATGAATTGACTTCATTTCTAATGGTCCTGTGGGGACCATGCTACCAGGTCTGGACAACTGAACATCCAGCACCACTTGCGACAACTTTCCTCAGTAATACCTGTCTTCCAGTCTCTAATATTTTTGGGGCTCTCCACCAGAGAAAAGCAAGTGTTCTAAATGGCTCCTGTAAGCTACTATATCATATTGATTTTCCCCATATTGTCTCAGGCTATACAGCCTTTGTCTTAAGGAGCAATGGGTACTGACATTGCTCAGTTTCTCCACTTCCACAGCACTCAGACTGATCCCATCTGCCACCATGTCCCTTTTTGAGCCAGGCTGTGAGAGGCTTACTCATTTCTCATTTAAAGGCCCTTCCCAGTCGCTGTACTGGGACATCACTAAGGTCTCCTCTTGTTTGCCATAGCATGGACTTTCCCCTTCCTTAGTGTTAAAGGTCAGTCGTAAAGGTTACTTATACCACTTCTACTTCTCTTCCCCATCAATGTCCATAGGTTCCATGGGGGATGGGAGGATTTAAGTAAAGACTATTTAGCACAGATCTAATTATCTAATTTGACAATCTTTCCCTTTATCCTTCATCCCCTCCATTAACTTGCCAGCTACAAGAAATGACAATCTGGTACCTACACCTGGTTTTATTTTCTTCATTTTTTTCCAGTTCAGAGGTTATTGCACAGGCTAGCACCTGCACATTCCCCTCTGTGTAAACAAATTCTTTGTAGGAAAACAGCTTGACCTGGTTGCATTCTTAGGGCATTGGGCAAGGACCATGTGACTGAACAGCACAGACTGCTTAAGATTCCACCCTATGGTGCTATTTTCACAGGCTGCAATACATTCTCCAATCCTTCAGCCATTTTGAGGGTGCCCCCATGCTCCCTGGTGGGCCACACAAAAGGAGGCTTACCTCTCCATACCACTTAGAGGAAGATAGTCTTCTTGGAATTCCCACCTTCAGAAGGAGCAGGTTTAGTTGCACATCTTTTCCCCACTTAAGGACAACACAGCTAGCACTGTACCAAGAAGACATGCCATTCCATGGGACATGGGAAAGGACAGCACTGTGGGGACTAACTCTGAAGACACTCCACCCTCACATAGCTTAGCTTCGATTGCATGTCTCTTCATTCACAGCAGAGACAATGCAAGTAAGTGTTCCTCCTCAACCCATCTTTGGTTCTCCCATGCCCCACTTTGGGTGCTAAGTGTCGTGTGGGATTTTCTTAAGCCAAAATGTCCATTCACTCCAAGAATGTCACTATTGACAGGCCAATGAAACAATTCCACACAAGTTTATTTTGGTGAACCAATGGGTTTAATTAGGGGTTACATATAGGAGCAGGAGTGGGGGCTTATTACAGGAACATGGACAACTTACAAGTGGCCACTTCAATGGGGTTTTAAAAAGCTCTCTTTCTTCTTCAACAAAATAAAAACAAATTTTAAATGACTAAGATTGTATATTTTAACAAGTTATATATTTACTTGTGGTTTCTACTATGTTTGTAAGGCTCTTAGCTCCCTAAAAACTGAATCTTACCACAGCCATAGCTTACTTAAAGGCCAGTTTGAATTTTGTTTTGTTTTCTAAGCTTTGTTGAAATGTTTTACAAAAGTCAAAACTAAAATGCATGTAAACTATCCTGCATATCCAACAACAAAAACAAAGAGGACAAAGCCAATGAGGATGTAGAGGACAAAAAAGATAGCAAATATGTTGTCCCCATAAAGTCAGCCAGTCAGCCAGGAGTCAGAGAACATTGGATCTCACTTAAAAGGGTCAATTTCAGTAAAACCCACCCATTCTCTTGATTAGAGGCCATGAAGATGCCAGAGGCTGGACTCTCCCTAGTGCACATCCTACAAAGAGGGGAGTTATTAAAGGGGGAAATGTCTCCTTTGCCTCCAAGGAAAGTCACATAAAAAGATTCCAATCCATCCCTTCAAATGTCACAACTGGTGGAGGAAAAACTAAGGCAAGAGACTCCTCCAAGGTCCCTAAAAGCAACCCCTAAGTAGTTCTGAGCAACTTTAACAATAAAGAAAAGGGATTAGTTTTTAGTCAACTACCTGGTCTTAAACACCCAAATGAAATGTATAGCTCAAAATAAAGTGATTAATAAGATCATAAAGCAAAAGTCAGGATTCTCATTCTGACCCATTTCAGCCAGGGGATCTGCAGCTCCTAAAGCCCTACAGTTCTTCAGGTGACTGGCCTGAGGTAATTTTAAAGGGGGCAATATTCCAATGGTGATCAAACTCCAAGGAATTACTGGCTATGTTTACCTCTCTCTAATAACTTCAATTTTTGAAAAGTATTCAAAGAAGAGACAAGAGAACCCTGTTGAAACCAATTGAGAACACTTAACACTTTTTCTTCAAAAGATACCCTAAGGGTCAACTTCAGGTAAGGCTATGGACCCGTGATCCACAGCTCTGCCTTTTAAGATTATGTCTCCATTTGGGGGGGGGGTTTCAAGACAGGGCCTCTCTGTGTAGCCTTGGCTGTCTAGGAATTAGCTCTGTAGACCAGGCTGGCCTCAAACTCACAAAGATCACCTGCCTCCACCTCCTGAGTGCTGGGATTAAAGGCCAGCACCACCGCCTGGCCTTGGGAGATGTCCTAACAACACTTCATCTCACCCTAACTGAACTCCACCAGGCAAATCATTACTTTACACTCATAAAAATCCTTTCAAGGGGCTGGAGAGCCAGCTTGGTGGTGAAGAGCATTTCTCTGCTGCTCTTTCAGAGGACCTGAGTTTGATTCTGAAAACCCAGGCAGGCAGCTCAAAACTGCCTGTAACACCACTTCTGGAGAATCTGATGCTCGTTTGACCCTAGTACGTTACCACTGAGCCACAGAGCTATATACCCAGATGAACAAATTTTGATGTCCACAACACTTTCTGGATCTCTAAATATGGGCACCTAAGTTAAAATTGGTTCTTTTCATAGTTCTCAGAGACAATTCTGAAGAATTGGCTCTTAGGCTTCCTATGTCCCAGCCAAGCCTACTGGGAAGTCCATTCCTCTGTCTCACTCTCCTGACTGTTGGAGAATCTTTACAGTGGCAAAAGAATCTAGTGTAGATTGAAGGGCACAGAAGATAAGTGCCTGAGAAATGCATGGCATGTCGTGTAGGAACCAATAGCCACCTGCTAGTGGGCTGCTCACCATCTGCTAGTGACTATACCTGATTGTCTCATGCCAAGGCTCATTCTCAGGACAGTCAGAAAAGGATAAGGTGGGAACAAGTTATCCAGGCAGAAGTGAGCAGATGACAGTAAGCAAGACATCCAGAGGAGAAAGTAACTTCTGTGGATGGACTTCATTAAATGCAGGTTAGAGTCTGAAGAGATGAGACCAGGCCAGAGTGTGAGGAATGTAGATGCTTTAAGAGCTAAAAAAAAAAAAAAAATACTGCCTGGGGTAAGCAAATAAAGCAAAAAAAATGCCCTAACTTTCTTTCTTTCTCTCTTTCTTTCTTTTATTTCTTTATTATTACCACAAATGTTTATTTAGCAAAATGTTTGATATGAAGGTTTGCATGACTTCCTTTTTACATTATGGTAAAAATAGGCTCTCTGGGATGGAAACAAGAATTGCTATTTTCTCACTTGACCATTATTTCAATACTATTCTGCTGTGCACTAATTTTCATCTCCACACATTCCATCACAAGCCCCAGAAAAAGAGCAAAGCCCCAGCAAATTCCTTAGGTGCCCATCTCAACGCCACACCATGGCTCCCTATCTCACATGTGTGTATACTGGGAGCTCCAACTGTATCATCACCCCTAAATTGATGCCTAACATCAACTTGGTTTTTGTGTCTCAAAACAAAAAAAAAAAATATGTTAAAGTAGGTTTTTGCCAGCGGGTGCTCTTAGTAGTATAGGATCAGCTGGTTCTTTGTTGGGAGTTGTCTGTGTACTCTAGGCTATTTAGCAGCTTCCCTAATCTGTACCCAGATGCCAGTGGTAAGCCCCTCCTGAGTTGTAACCAACTGTCCAACTGTCCTTTGGGAAGCCCTTGATACCTGTCTAAAAAGTCCCTGTGCTGTGCTTTGTCAAAGATGTTGTACCAGCTGAAGTAAAGTACATCTTAGCTAACAACTCACTTTAGGGAGGGGAATTCATTTGTACATGTAAAATAAACTTCTATTGTGTTTTTTTCTTTTTTTATGTCAACATCCATTTTGTGCAAAGAAGCCTTTCCAATTTAGAACCTATGGAGATGATTCTTCTACAGTTATACAGTTATAATTGAGGTGCTTGTAAGACTGTAAAACTAAGGAGAGAGACCAAACAAGCACTTGGAGAAGCTCAGGATAATTATTGTGGATAAAAGTTCTGGAGTTATCAGTCAATATTCTGGCAGGCATGACTAACTGAACTCAATGGGGGAAAGAAAGAGAGAGAAAGAGAAGGAGGAAGGAAGGAAGGAAGACATGACAGTTGGAAGTAGACATATTAGGGTGTTCAGGGAGGGATGGGGAGGCAGTTGGTTGGAGAGACTCGAGATACATTGTATACTTGTATAAAATTTCCAAAGAATACATAAAAGTTTATTTTTTAATCAGGAGTTCATAAGGTCTGCAGTGGTCTTATCCCTACACTGCACCCTTTACAACGGGCCAAGCAAGATGTCGAGATGGTGAAATAGTGATATGACTGCAACACGGATAACTAACCGCTTTCTAATTGAATTTTCAGCCTACTTTACAGGAGGAGAAATCCATGCCTGATAATATAAACCCAGTAAAAAGCCCATGGCTGGGACAGTCATACGCTCTACGGGGGCTCCTACTACAGTTGTTTTGCTGTATGTACATGATGTCAAAGCTTCTGAATACTTGTGATTATACCCATAGATTGGTGCTGCTCTCAGCCTTGATTAGAGAAGCTTCATTTTGAAATGGGCAGTGATTAATGCAGAGACTCATAACCGGTAAAAGTGCTGAGAAAATTGACTCTTGACTGCTCATGCCTAAATGAGACAGTTATATTGCCTCCTCTAGGGCTCAAAGAGCATCTAGGGGAGAGAATGGAAAGACAGCAAAGAGCCAGAAAATGAGGAGGAGAGCTGTGAATTGCTGCCTTCTGGGCATGACGTGGCTGTTGTGTACCCATGAACTCACAGCCACAGTGGCTACCTGCATGAGCCCTGCACAAGGCTGGGTCCATCACCATTTAGTTATTCATGGGGGAAGGGGCTCATAAGCCCACTCCCTCAGGAGTTTCAGGCAGTTAATGGTTGCCTTGCTGTGGGAAAGGAGTCATAGTCCTCAGTAGTAGCCACTGACTGATAAGTTGACACCCCTGTGGTAAAATTAACCCACCCATTCTCACACAGGCAACCTTAATTAAATACAGTGGACCAAATGAAAGACACAAAAACAGTAAGAGGACTTTTATGGAAGAAGGTGTTGAGTGGGAAGTGGAAGAGGATGGGGAATAGTTGGGGAGAATATGACCAAAGTATATCGTGTCTATGTAATGAAATTATGGAAAATAAATAATTCTTTAAACAAGAAAAACATTCTGGAGTTCAGGGCTGGGAGTGTGGCTCAGATGGTAGATGTTTGTCTAGCCTGCACAAAGCCCTAATTTCATTCCCAACACTGCATAAACTGGCTATGGCAGCACATCCCTATAATTCCAGAACCTGGGAAGTGGAGGCAGAAGAATGGATTCCAGACCAGCCTCCAGTATAGGAAACACACTGAGTTTACTAAATGACTCACTCATGTTGTCCCTGTGCCTTGGACAGTGGAGGGAACAGGGGGTAAGAGTTAATGTTTTGAGTCTCTCACAGAGCAATTCTGGATAGTTTCCTTTTGTTTCACCAAAGACCTCTTTTTCAAATCAGCCTTATTAGAAGATAGACTGGAGAGGTAACTAGTTGTAAGAACACATGTTACAGGAGTCTATTAGCTATGGTTAACCCTCATAGGTAGGTTTGTGAGGCTTACTCTTTGTTGCCATTTTTCTTGAAATTTAAGTTAACTTTTTATATTAACATACAAAATAGTATACCTCATCATAACATTTTCATTATTAGATATAATTGTACTCCTCACCCCCACTATACACACTGCCTTCCTCTGTCACTCCTCCTCTTATTTCCATGTTTCCCCAATACCTGCTCCCTCTCAAAACCCCTCATCTTTTCTCCCCATTCCTTTTTACTCCCATTCCCCATCTCCTGCTCCATTCATTTCCCTCCCTCCTCCCTGCCAGCCCCTTCCTATCATTACTGTTCTTTCTGATCCCTCCTCCTCCCCTTTCTCATTCATCCCCCTCCTCACTATCCCACCCCTCCTATCATCCATCTCCTCTCCCATCCCTCCTCCTCCCCTTCCCCATTCATCTCCCTCCTCCCTGTCCCACTCCTCCTATCATCTCTCTCCTCTCCCATCCCTCCTCCTCCCCTTCCCCATTCATCTCCCTCCTCCCTGTCCCACTCCTCCTATCATCCCTCTCCTCTCCCATCCCTCCTCCTCCCCTTCCCCATTCATTTCCCTCCCTCCTCCCTGCCCCACTCTTCCTATCATCCCTGTTTTTCCCAATGCCACCTCCCCTTCCCCATTCATCTCCCTCCTCCCTGTCCCACCCCTCCTATCATCCCTCTCCTCTCCCATCCCTCCTCCTCCCCTTCCCCATTCATCTCCCTCCTCCCTGTCCCACTCTTCCTATCATCCCTCTCCTCTCCCATCCCTCCTCCTCCTCTTCCCCATTCATCTCCCTCCTCCCTGTCCCACCCCCTCCTATCATCCCTCTCCTCTCCCATCCCTCCTCCTCCCCTTCCCCATTCATTTCCCTCCCTCCTCGCTGTCCCACTCCTCCTATCATCCCTGTTCTTCCCAATGCCTCCTCCTCCCCTTCCCTATTCATCTCCCTCCTCCCTGTCCCACTCCTCCTATATCCCTGTTCTTCCCAATGCCTCCTCCCCTTCTCTTTCATCTCCCTCCCTCCTCCCTATTCCATTCCTCCTATCATTCCTCTCCTCTCCCATCCCTCCTTCTCCCCTCCCCGTTCATCTCCCTCCTCCCTGTCCCACCCCTCCTACCATCCCTCTCCTCTCCCATCCCTCCTCCTCCCCTTCCCCATTCATTTCCCTCCCTCCTCCCTGTCCCACTCCTCCTATCATCCCTGTTCTTCCCAATGCCTCCTCCCCTTCTCTTTCATCTCCCTCCCTCCTCCCTGTCCCACCCCTCCTACCATCCCTCTCCTCTCCCATCCCTCCTCCTCCCCTTCCCCATTCATCTCCCTCCCTCCTCCCTGTTCCATTCCTCCTGTCATCCCTCTCCTCTCCCATCCCTCCTCCTCCCGTCCCCATTCATCTCCCTCCTCCCTGTCCCATCCCTCCTACCATCCCTCTCCTCTCCCATCCCTCCTCCTCCCGTTCCCCATTCATCTCCCTTCTCCCTCCACCTCTCCTATCATCCCTGTTCTTCTCAATCCCTCCACCTCCCCTTCCCTATTCATCTGCCTCCTCCATGTCCCACTCCTCCTATTGTCCCTGTTTTTCCCAATCCCTCCTCCTCCCCTTCCCCATTCATCTCCCTCCCTCCTCCCTCTTCCATTCCTCCTGTCATCCCTCTCCTCTCCCATCCCTCCTCCTCTCCTTCCCCATTCATCTCCATCCTCCCTGACCCACTCCTCCTATCATCCCTCTTCTCTTCCATCCCTCCTCCTCCCCTTCCCCATTCCTTTCCCTCCCTCTTCCCTGCCCTTCCCCCATCTCTCTTCCTTAACCCCCTCCCGTTTTCCATCCCTTTTCCTCCTCCCTATAACTTCCCCCACCTCCTATGTTCTCTCCCACCCTCCTACTCTATCCCTCTTCCCCTCACCCTTCCCATCTCCTTTCTCCACCCTCCTTTCTTCTCCCTCATCCCTCCCCATTCCTCTTCCCTCCCTCCCTCCTCCCTGGTCTTGTCCAAAGAACTAAGTTTTAAGGTAACACACCTTTGATTTTCAATAAAAGAAATACTAAAATAGATCAGACTGATTTCTTTTATTTAGACACATCAAGTCATTCAAAGGACGATTTCATGTAAATTGTCCTTTGGGAGCAATTGTAGAGCTAAAGAGAGTCTCTCTAGATGTTAACATGGAAAGACTCCTCAATAGCAATCTGGTACTGAGTTTCTTCGTCCAGTTGAAGATTCACGAAATCTCCGTAATCAAATTGGTGCCTCTGATTTAGGTGGCTAACGAAATTTCTGGTAAGTTGAGTAGGGTCGCCCCATGGAAGAGAAAGGCAAATCGGGCAAATGACTGGAACAACATGAGCTCTGTGGTTGGTGTTACAATGATCCAGCAAACGCTGCCTGGTCATGTTTCCTTCTTCGCACAGAGGACAATCAAAGGTGGGCTGATCGGATGTATCTGCGTTGTCTTCTTCTTGATATGCTTCGACATTTTCTGAGGTGGATGCTTCGCTGTTGCTGTTGCCCACGGAATCTGGAGACAGTTGGAAGCTTGGAACAGTTGAAGAAGCTCCGAACTCATCTTGGTACTTTTCGCAAGTTTTGTAATGTTGTCTCATCCGGTAGAGTTCAATACGTTGGGAACAGCATCGGCAATTACCAGGAAAACTTCTCATGATGGTCTCGAGATCTAGAGCCCTCTCCGGACATGCTCTTTCTCTTCTAGTCACATTTCCTCGGCATAGGGGGCAATGGATCCGGCTCTCCTTCATTGCTGCCAGGAAACATTTTCTACAGAAAACGTGCTGACAGGCCGCGACCCGAACCGGCGTTCTGAAGACTTCTTGGCAAATCGGACAGTAGAAATCATCTTCGGTGTAATGCGTGGAGGCAGACTCTTCCTCGGCCATGGTGGTGACGGGTGGAGGCCCAAGGCGATGGCGGATGGCGGCTCTCGGCTGTCGAGGTGGCAGTGGCGGGCCGGGAGCTCGACTCTCTCGGATCCTCCAAGCGGCGCTTTAGGTCAAGCTGTCTCTCTCCGCAGCCGCTGGGTAGACAGGTGGCCCTTGCGGCGGTCCGATTTCAGTCCCTTTCTGACCAGCAGTTGATAGCGCTTCGGAGCCGAGGTTCCCCAGCAAATGAACGGTGGCGCTCTGTTCTCAAGGGCCTCAGAACCCACCAGCCCCGAAGCGCATGGTAGTGGGGATCCCCTCCCACTCCGCCAGCAGCTTTCCTGCGGTTGAGATCTGGCTGCTGCTGCCTGCCTGGCTGGTGGTCACTGCGGAGTGGATAGCCACAGGAGAGCCGGAGGCGGGGTCATTAGGACGGCCTCCATAGCAACCAGCGCGTCGCGCCTTCAGCTGGTTGTGACGTAAGCTGCCAGGTCCGTTTACTTTACCAAGATTTTTTTTTTTAAGTCCAGCTGGGCCTGGTGGCGCGGGTTTGTAATCCCAGCCAGTAAGGGGAGGCTGAGGCAAGATCAGCCTTGATCGCGAGTTCAAGGCCAGTCTGGGCAACCTAGGGAGCAATTTAGGGGAGCCCTTATTTGGAAAAAGTAAAAAGAGATCTGCGGTTTAATCCCTAGCACTGCATAAAGTCCCCCACGTGCCTAAGTGATTCTTCTGTGTGGCCAATTAAGTACAACTGGTATCGGGATACTGTGTCTAATAGCATATTGGCTCTCCTGCATACACCAAGTTTCTTTACTCCTCAGCTACACACACACATACACATACAGTCTATGCCACTTTTAAAAGGCCAACAGAGAGACAGCTAAATGCATCATTTAAAATTCCTAGCGAGGATATCTTTATTAATTCAACTTTTCAGTCCTCTCCTTTCATTACTGGGAACTGGAAAGCCTATCAGCCCTTAAACTTGGCGGATGAGACCTATACATCCAAAGCAGACATCTGTAGCCTAAATAGCAGGGGCTTTAGAATTTTTCCATCTGTACTGCAAACCCAAGCAAGGAATTGTGCCATCTTAACTATATATGAGATTGAGAAATTTTCCACTATCGGGTCCAGGTGAAGTGCCTTCTTTCATGTCACCCAACAAATCAACAATGTCCTAGATGTTCTTACCATCAACTTGCATTTCTGAATGGAATCAGTGTCCCTAGTCACCTGAAGCCACTGGCAGTGATAGCAAATCTTAGGCAGATTTTATTTTTGTTCACTTAAAAAAACTCCCACCCAAACATTAGCTAAAACATATCTTTGACCTTCAGCATTACTGCTTATATTTTTACACGCCACTACCTACGCTCCTGGTCACTCATCTGAGTGTGCTTGGGTATGCTAAATTAAAAAAAAAGGGAACAGTAAAAGAGGGTGGGAGGAAGTGTTGGAGTATGAAAGACACTAAAAGGACAGGTGATTCTAGCCCAAATTTGCCTCCAGCCTGACTTTACGCAAACCATGAAACACCAAGAGTCTCTGATCACTCACCTATAAAGTGGCACCATGAGCTGTGATTGAAACAGTTCGCAGACTTCAAAATATATCAAATAAGATATCGTTTAGGAAGCTATCTCAAACCTCTCCTCACGCTCATGGTGCTCGTTCCCTGTTTGGAGCAGTTACTAGATGTGCCGGTGAAGTCAGGGGAAAAGAACAAAGCCAGAGACACACCAATGGATGATTTCTCTGTAAAACTATTTCCTAGAAAATAATGTCTTGTTAACCAGCTACATAATATGCTGTAACATATATTCCACAATTTACCCACTTCCTGTAGGATGTCTGAAATAATTGATCTCTAATATTTCTAAAGTGTCTTTCAGGCATCTCTGGATTTATAAAATGCATATGTATTTCTACACATAAACATAAAAATAAATATATTAAAAACTTACAAAAATTGGTTTTTGATACAGATCTTAACAATGTAGCCCTGGCTTGCCTACTACTCACTATCTAAACAAGGCTGGCCTCAGATTTGTGAAAATCTTTTTGATCCTCCTATCTGACTGCAAAGGATTACAAGTATGCATCATGACACCCAGGTCTCATCTATATTTATCAGTGAAAATTCTGTGAAAAGATTTTTTTTCTATTATTTTATCAAGTATTTATTTTATAAAAGCATGAATTTGTGGAAAATTATTCTGTTCATTGTATGTTATTCTGAGATTGTTTATTATCTCATTTTGTCCCAGATTAGTGTATTGAACGCTTCACCCCAAATTCAGAGACCTCAATACAGTATGCATGGCCACTTGTCCCAACAGGTCAAAGAAATGTGCAGTGGTGAGGAGCAGAGGAAGGACATAAACATGGCCACATTGAGAAGAACAGATTAAAAGGCTCAGTGACCACCAACTCTATCTTCAAAGGACTGACAGGAAATATAGGAGAGGAAAATGAGGGAGAGGATTGGTCAGGCTGGTGGTCTAACTGATCATTATCTCATTCTGAGAGGGGTTCAGGACAAGCTGCTATCACTGTCATCATTTGAGGGGAGCAATGTGGCTCCCTGGGATGGTTATTCTGTTTGAGGGTACAGCGTCTGTCCCCATTATGAGTGTGTGTGTGTGTGTGTGTGTGTGTGTGTGTGTGTGTGTGTGTGTGTCTGTGTCTGTGTATGTGTGTCTGTCTATGTAGGTCTGTGTGTGTGTGTGTCTGTGTGTGTGTCTGTGTGTGTATGTTGTATGTTGTGTGTGTATATAAGTCTGTGTTGTGCCTGTGTATGTGTTTCTGTGTGTGTGTGTGTGTGTTTGAAAACTGTAAACTAAGAAAACCAAACAACTCAATGAAAATGGCCATAAACACAGTCCTGTAGTCCTACAACTCAGGAGGCTCAGACAGGAAGATCAGCATGAGCTCAAGACCAGCCTGGCTTGTATGTAACCAGATCCCAGCTGAAGAAAAAAAACATAAGACAAAATATTTGAACAAATACTTCACCAAAGAAAATTTATGGGTGGTAAATAAGCACATTAAATCATAGTCAATATCGGTAGTCCTTTGAACATGCAAATTCAGACCATAATGAGACACAACTATGCAGCTATTAGAATGACCAAATTTGGAGCTGGAGAGATACCTTGACAGTTAAGAGCTCATACTGCTCTTGCAGAGGACCCAGTTTTAGTCCCCAACACCCACAGGGACACTCACATCCACAGTAACTCCAGTTCCAAGGGATATGCCTTTTGACATCCATGAGCTCCTGCACACATGTGATGCACAGACATATACTAGGGCTCATACACATAAAATCAATCATTTTAAAAGGAAGTTTCGACTTTATGAAACAAAATATGATACTATCAAGCTATAGGGACAATATGAGTAGGAGTCAGGACTGTCATCCTTGGCTTTCAGCTCTGAAATGTCATGGGAAACACTTGGGTTGTTTCTTATAAAGTCAAACATACATTTAATACACAGCTCAATAAATCTGACTTCCAGGGATTTGCCCAAGGCAATACAAACTTACATGCACACAAAAAATCTGACAAGGATATATTTATTGGCCTTATTCATAACTGGCAAAAGCTAGTATCCTACATTAGAGGATATATAAGCAAATTGTGGTATAGCCATACAATAAATGATACTTGGCAATAACATAAGACAAACAACTGAGAAATACTACAGTGTGAATGAATCCTGAATGGTGGATGAAAGAGACCAAGTCAAAAGGGCTGCATCCTGCCCAATGTTACCTACAAGACATTCCGAAGAAGGAAAAACTGTAATAACAGAAACCAGATTCCATTGCCAGGAACTGGGATTAAGGAAGAGGATAAATTAGAACCAGGCAGCAAGGCCCAGAGCAGGAGCTCAGGGCTTACAGCTGTAATTCCGACACTTTGGAGACTTAGGGTAGATCATCATAAGTTCAAGGCCAGGCTGGGCAACATAATGAGTGCTAGACTGAGCTACAGTATGGGACCCATCTCATACTAATAACAATAATTAATAAATAAATAAACAAAGACACAAATCTGAAAAAGAGACTGCCCCAAGGGGGAAAAGAAGACAGTAGGAGAAGGGGGGGAGCAGAAAAGTCAAAAGTACATGACATACTTGTATGCAAACATCTTCACGAAACTTATTACTATATGAAATCAGTAAACATTTTTTTAAACCCATGGAATCAAAGCCAGGGACCTGGGGAAAACAGCTTGGTGATGAACACTTGCTTAGCTTACCAGAATCTCTGGGTTCTATCCCCAGTACTGAAAAAACAAAACAAAACCAACAAAAAGCTGGGAACGGTAGCATACTCCTATAATTTCAGCACTGGGCAGGGGGTGGCTGAAATGGGAAAGAATAAAAGGAAGGAAAGCAAAGGGAGGGAGGGAGGGAGACAGAGAGAAAGAAAAGGAACAAGCAAAGAGGCAAGACAGGAAGGGACTGGAAGGGCTTTTTGTGGTGATAGAAATGTGCAACTCATTAGTCACAGTACTTACAGGACTGTTACATGTACTATGTCATGGTAGTTGCTTGTGTTTGTCAAATCTTATAGTCCAAGACACCAAAAAGATTGAATTTCCCTACATATAATTTATTGTTCAGGGGAAGAAAGGAGAAAAGCAAAGTAAAGAAGAAGGCAGATAAGAACTAAAATCAACTTCTAAAACTCAAGACAGATTCTGTCTTGTCATAGGCTGCCCACAACACTGTCATTTTCAAATTTATTTATCTGTAAGGACAAGAATGCCTTTTCCAGTACTGTGATTGTGTGCCCTGAAACCACCTTGAAACGTCATGTGGACAAAACCCATTGTGTGTTTGGGACAGGGTTTTTCAAGAGAGGATGAAAAAAGCAGCTGCTTCTCTACAGTGGGGAATGGTGTGGAACGTACACCCTAGTAGGATGCTTAAGGTCAGGGCTCTGGAAATCTTAATTTAGTAGACACAGGTGGGCTGATGATGCCCTCTGAATAGAAGGCTGGAAATCTTGCCTAGCTTTGTTCAAGCTGGTGAGTCATTTTGAATGAATCTGTTCGGAACAGTTATTCCTTAGGGCAACGGGTCTCACTCATTATCACAACTGGGAATAGATGCCAACCCACTCAGGGCACAGCTTTCTCTTTTGTCCCCTTCTAAGCCTGAAAGCAGGCATGTTCTCATCCTTCTGTCCTTCTCTCTCCCCCCAGATCAGGCTTCTCTATCAAGCACAGATCCCTCAGTGTCCATTTTGTGCTGATCAAGCCAGAAACTACTCAACTGCAGCCTGTAGAGACAAAAAGGCTGAATAAAAACACAACCCCCCCCCTCTAGCAATGGAACCTGACTTCTTGGACCCTGACTCAGTGACCTATGATGCCTTATACAAACAGTAAGAGACTAACTCCTAGTGAACCCTGTTGCCTAACTCTAAATGGCCAGTCTCAAGAAGGAGAAGGGGTATTGTGAAACCTGCCTCCTGATACCTGCAAGATGGCTCAGCTGATAAAGATGTTTGTAGGCAAACCTGCCTTGCTAAGTTAGATCCTTGGGGGATCTTGTGACGGGAGAAAGAGATAGCAGATTTCGAAAGTTGTCCCTGACCTCCAGTTACATGCAGGCAACAAATAAACGTATTTTTAAAAGCAAAGAAACTGATATCTACTGGACAAACTAGGGGCAAGGGTTGGTGAGGGGGAGAGGAGGAGAATGAAAACAAGAGGGAACTACAGGACCTAGGCAGGGAGGGACTCAGTAGAAGAGCAATGAAAAAGATATCTTAATAGAGAGAGCTACTATGGGCTTAGGGAGAAAACTGGTGCTGGGGTAACTCCCAAGAATCCATAAAGAGGACCCTAACTAAGACTCCTAGCAATAGTAGAGAGGATGCCTGAACTGGCTAGCCCTGTAATCAGCTTGATGAATTCCCCAACTATCAACATAGATCCCTCATCTAGTAATTGATGGAACCAGAGTGCAGAGATTCACAACCAATCACTAGACTGAATCTGGGAATGCAGAAAAAGAGGGGGAGGAGGGAATAGATGAGCAAGGGAGGTCAAGATCATGATGGAGAAATCTACAGAGACAGCTGAACCACGTTCCCAGAAACTCATGATCTCTAGACCTACAACTGTGGATACTCCAGGGGGCTGAACTAGGTAGGCCCTCTATATGAGGGAGACAGTTGTGAAGCTTGGAATATCAGAGAGGTCCCTGCAGTAGGACCATGATACAAACCTGGTGCATGAGCTAGCTTGTTGGAGCCCACTCCCTATGGGATGATATGCTTTGTCTTGATGCATGGGAGAAAGGCCTTGCCTTGCTCCAACCTATTGTGCCAGACAACATTGACTCCTGTGGGAGCCCTTACCCATGAGGAGAAGTGAACTGAGGCTAGACTTGGAAGAGGAAAGGGAGGGTGTGAACAGGTGAGGGTGTGTGAGGAGGTGAGGGGGTGGGAGGAAGAGTGGGAGGAAGAACTGTGGTTTGAATGTAAAATGAGATAAAAAATTTAAAAAAGTAAACCCACTCAGTAACCCAAGGGGGGAAAAAGCAAAGGAACTTACTTCCTAACAACATAGTGAGCTACCCATATTTACCTATCTAAATAACTCCCACAGGAATGATTCATAAGGTGGGGCCAAATAGTTTTATTGTTAGAAAAGGACTGCCATTACACCACTGAGAGGAGACACTCACTATCTCTGTCTCTTTGTCTCTGTCTATCTCTGTATCTCTCACTGTGCATGTGTGTGTGTGTGTGTGTGTGTGTGTGTGTTTCTGTGCACAGTGTCCATTCTTTAAACTCTTACTTCAATATTTCAATTCTGGTCTAATAAACATTCCTCCCCTGCCTCCTCTTTAGGCTTTCCTTTCCCAGCCCAGCATTTGGTTGCCTGCCTAGGAAGCTGTCCCCTTTTTTCTCTTTAGCTATATATTATGTAGTATTTTAACCTGATATAGTCCCCCAAGGGATCTAATTCAAATAGAAGTATATGATTTTAAAAAAAAAAACTTGTAAATTTAGTCTAAATTCCTTTTAACTCATGATTTAAATCTAATAGGCAATTTTATTTTTTTCTGAAAATGAAACATTTTTTGTTTTAATGATTAGTTTTTTAAATTATTATTATTTTTATTTTACATATAGATCCTAGTTCCTTCTCCCTCTTTCCCTCTTTCCCTCTTTCCCTCTCTCCCACCCTCCCATTCTCCCCCCAACCACCCTTCCTCCCATCCCCCCCTCCACTCCACATGTAGGGTGATGCCTTCCAGGAGGGGTCATCTAAATCTGTCAAGTCATTTGGAGTAGGGACTAGGCCTTCTCTCCTGCCTCTAGGTTAAGGGAGTATCCCTCCATGGGGGATGTGCTCCCAAATTCCTTTTGTGCATCAGGAATACATCCTGGTTCCACTGTCTGCCTAGACTGCTTAGACCTTCCAACTGAGACCCATGTTCAAGGGGTATGAGTCGGTCCAATGCTGGTTTCCCAGCTAACAGTCTTGGGGGGGGGCATTAGCTCCTCCTTATTCAGGTCAGCTGTCTCTGTGGGTTTCTGTAGCCTGATCTTGTCCTCCCTCTCTGCATCTGGATTCCAGTTCGGCTCAGTGTTTAGTTGTGGGTGTCCACTTCCTAACAGACTATTTTAAATGTGTAAGAAAGATAACTCAGCCTCATACAATGTCATTAGACAAGTTAAATGTTAGAGACATGACCAGTAACTGACAACCTAAGCTTTAATACCATTCTCCAGCTATATATGTTATGTAAAAGACAAGAAGTGATCAGCTGTGTCCTGTGTCCAAGCTTTTATTAGTTTGAAAGTTTTTTGTTGTGTTTTGTTTAATGTTTGTTTGTTGAAGACATGGTCACAAGATCCAGCCCTGGTAATCTGGATCTTGCTAATTAGACCAGGCTGGCCTTGAACTCAGTGTTGGGATTAAAAGTGAGTAACATCATGCTAAGCAATGGTTTTTGTTAATGTTGTTGTTTTAAGCTTTGAATTGTAGCTTTGAATTTTAGCTTTCATTTTAAAGAAAATTAAGGAATAAACTAACAAATGTGAGAAAGAGATATAGAAATTTCAAGAATAGAAAAACAGTTCTAATTAAAAAATGCTTTGAAATAAGAAAGGATTTTACATTTCATCAAGATTATTACTTATAGTTTCTACTGAATTTTCCAGGCTCCATACTAGTTAAGGATATTGTAACAAAGTCCAGATTCATTTAAAAATTTCCTTGGTTTTGGTCAAACTGTATCTGTTATACAATGGCTAAATTTTAAACCACAATTAAGTTTTCAAGACTTGTGTAACTGGCCCTGAGAGTGCTCAACAGTTGTGTTTAGAGGCCAAAACCCATTCAGATAAAAGGGCTAAGAGAACAGTCAATACTTTGGCCCTTGCCTTCCAAGGTCAGCTAGCTCCTAGGCAACCAGGCTGACAGCATAATACTTCTAAAAGGGTCCTGCAGCTTCAGAAAATCACCAGTCCTCTTGATCAGCCATGGGGACTACTGGATATAGCCTCTAACCAGTGTCCATTGTACAAAGAGAAGAGTCGATACAGAGAAAATCTCCACAGTGCTTCCAAGGGAAGCCACATGATTTAAAAAGCCATGACCCAATCCAAGAAATGACATGATGGAAAGTAATCCCCAAGGAGCCTTAAATGACTAACAAAAATAAGTTAATTTTTGGTCACCTGCGTGGCCTTAAGCACCCAATAGGAAAGCACAACCAATAATAATTAATAATATTATAAAATAAAATCCTACCAGCCCCCAACATGAATTCTCAGACTGGGCCAGTTAAGCTGGAGACCCAGTGCTCTTAAAAACCCCCTCAAAGACAATCATTCAAGCAACCAGATTCAACCAGTTGAAAAACCCTACAGGCTTTTTCAAGCACTCAAATGGCTGTCAAACTCCAGGGAGTTGCTAATTATACTTATGTGTTCAGAATAAAACCTCTATTTATTTTATAAAGCATTCAAAATGATATATGAGGATGCCTTATTAGAGCACTAAACCAACCAAGGACTTCCATTCTCTCTTCCAAATGGACTCGAGGGCCAAAGTCAGACAAGTAGATCTATGATCCCTTGATACAGTTTCAAATTATCCAACTCAAAGGTGCCTAGATAAAACTTAAGGTCACCTTTATGTAAACTTCACCAGAAAAATCCTTTCTTCACTACCATTTAAAAAATTATTTTGGCTGGAGAGACAACTCAGCGGGTAAAGGTACTACCACCAATCCTAACAACCCAATTCTGATCCCTGGATCCCATTTGGTAGAAAGAGAGAACTGACCTCTACCCTCCACCCATGCACATACAAACACACAAAAATTAAACAAATAAAATGTAACTGAAAATGTTTCATTTATTTCATGATGGCATAGTAGAATGACTAATTTATGTGGGTTCTGTGTACATAAAATTACTACTGTAACATTTTATCTACCCACCATCACCCCCCCACTCCTGCCAAAAACCGTCCAGCACAGCTCTTAACTTCTCCTAGGCAGGTGGCTCAGAACCCAGAGGACTGCAGAGGCCCTCAGAGCATCTCAGATTCTACCTGATCATTTCTAAACCTTTCTCCTAGGTTGCTTGTCTCTTGTCTCATACAGGCTCCCCCAAATAATCAACCCAAACCTCTGCCCCATGACACAGCAGGCTCTTGCCTTCTTGTTTACTTTCTTCACAGGTTAACCTTTTCTTTCTTGTCAGGCCTATTGCTCCATCTTTATGTTGCCAGGGTTTCAGTCATAGTTTAGACAAATGTGACATGGTTTGTTTCTCCCATAGTGCATATTCATTATTAGAACTTTTATGTCAACTCTCCTCTGATAGATACTTTTATCCCACTGGGTTACTTGTTTCAGGCAAAGCACAGTCCAAAGCCACAGCCTGCCTGTTGCCTGCATTTCTGTGCCCTCTGAGTGAAGTGAAGGGGATTTTTTTTCATATTTTTTGATGACTGGAAAAACATCAAAGAACAATAATATTTCATGAGTCGTGAAAATTATGTGAAATTTTAGTTTTGTTGTCTGTAAATAGAGTTTTCCTGGAATGCATGCATATCTATTCATTTCTGTACTGTGTGTGACTGCTTCAGCAGCAGTTAGAGTCAATGGCAAAGTTGAGAAGCTTCCAGAATCTAGACAAACCACATGGCTTACAAAATCTAAAATATTTATCTGGTCTTCTGTAGTGTGTGTGTGTGAGGGGGGGAGGGAGAGAAAGGGGGGTTTGCCAATAACTGATTTAGGCATTCTCATTCTGTTGTTTCTGTGCTGATGGCCATACATTTATTAAAAAAACAAAAAACAAAAAACCGGCTCAGCAGCACCCCCTCCACATTCTGGCATGTTACCATGACATTGTAATATCTGGTTACTCCAACACAATACTTTATGCTGTGTCTAAGCAGGATAAAAACACATAGCACCACAATAGAGAAAGAAAGAATTGGAAGGAAGCATCAGATTCCTTGTTTCTGAAACTATCCTCTTAAGTACAGTAGAACCCTTTGTAGTTATGAGCTGTGTGCCAACCATTTTTGGCCAAGAAACCATTGGCCAAAAATATTTAGAAGAAATTGTCTGTGTACTAAATATATACAATGCCAGGATTCCCTAAATATGAGAGCTACATACATAGCATTTACTTCATAGTAGGGATGAAGATATGGGTTAAATTATAGAAGATGGATATATATTATAGGCAAATGCTACAGTATTTTACAAAAGGGACTGGAACACCTATAATTTGGGTATGTATAAGATTCCTGGGACTAGTCTTCTGCAGATCCTGAGAGATGACAATATTGCATGGTAGCACAAGCACATACCTTTTTTGGCAGTGCTTGGAATTTTCCCTAGGGCACCATGCATGTGAGGTAAGCATCCACTATTGACCTACTGCCTTAACACTAACACTAACAATAACAATAACACTAACACTAACACTAACATACATTCTTATGAGAAAACTGTAGTGCCCTAAACTATGACTGTTCACTAAATACTACTTGAGTCACTCAACTCAAAAACCGTCCATCAACTCCAAAAGTTTCATGTGCTTCCAATTTAAATAAAAGTGTAACAACCATTTCCAAAGCTCTAAGGATAAATTCTACCCATTCTAGGCATTTGTCCATTCACCTACTTACACTCTAGCATCACTTTCTTCTGATACTAATCACATTATGAGGCCAGGTGTTACAGCAAAGAACGCTGCATCTAGAATAGTATTCAGAATTCAAATATATACATTTAAAACTTGGCCCCACAACTTACATTGGTTGAATTTTCTAACATCTTTACACTGATGTATATATCTATGGAATGGGAATGAAAAGTACATCTTATGGAACTTCTGTAAGTTTGTAATAATTATGTAAATGCATCATCATTAGACGATGATGATGGCATTTGTTTTTATCTTAACTTCTGGCCTCCTTCTCTTCCTCAGCTTGACTGAAATAGTTTAGCTGCTATTGGGAAAGCCAATCTGTTAAAATGTTTTTCTCAATCAGTGTAGACAGCAGATCATTAAAAAATATTAATTGGTTGGACCTTTTGATTAATTATTCCTATATACTCACTTGACTAATATTTGGTCCCCAAGCAAAGACTAAACAGATTAGATTGCTTTCATTCTATGTTAACAAAAATAGTCTCATTTTCAATTAGCAGTGGCAAAGATATCTCACTAACCAGAGATGATGATCAATTAATTATGAGCTGCATTTCTATGAGTAGAAAATCTTTGCTTCCTTGCCACAGTCTTATTTATCTTCAAAACAAAACCATTGCTCAGGAAGGGGAACTCCTGCTTGTAAGCTCAGCATTTGGAAAAGTGACATAAAATGATCACCATGAGTTTAAGGTGAACCTGAGCTGCATAGTGAGTTCCTCTCTCAAACAAAACAAACAAAAACCAAATGGGGATTGTTGGATTTTATGAGTTTGAAACTATCGAAAATTTGATTAACAAGTTATATGAAGGGGAATGGCAAGGTTGCTCAGCAGGTAAAAGTGCTTCCAGCACAAGCCCCACAACCTGAGTTCCATCCCTAGGAGCTACCCTGTAATGAGAGCATTGACTCCCCAAGTTGCCCTCTGACTGACTCTACACACACAGGCAGTTGGTACCCATGTGCACACACACACAAACAATAATGAATAAAATAATTCTTTTAAAAACATAGCCAGTGAGATGACTCAGCAAGTAAAGCTTCTACCACCAAGCCTGAGCCCACATGGTAGATGGAGAGAACCATCAACTTCAGAAAATTGTTCCCTGACTTGCATTCATGCACTATAACATGTACATGCTTACAAATATGTATGGACACAATAAATTGATAAGTGAAATGAAAGAATTAGAAACTAGAAAAAATAGGATTATAAAGGGATATATATATGTGTATATATATATATCAGCATATATCCCTTTATAATCCTAAATGGGCATTTTCATATATAACAGCATATCATGTAATCCCTGCTGAAAAGTCTGAGACAGGAGGATTGTAACTTTGAGGCTATGCTGGTTAGTTTTTGGTCAGCTTGACACAAGCTAGGGTCATCTGTGTAAAGAGACTTAATTAAGAAAACACCTCCATATGATTGGCCTGTAGGCAAGTCTGTGGGGACATTTTTCTGATTGTGGTGAGAGGACCCAGTCCAGTTAGGTCATGCCAGCCTTGGGCTGGTAGGCCTGCATGCTATAAGAAAGCAGGCTGAGCAAACCAGTAAGCAGTGTTCTTCCATGGCCTCTGCCTCAGTTCCTGCCTCGATTCCTGCCCTGCTTGGGCACCTGTTCTGAGTACCCTCAGAGATGAACTGCAATTAAAATAGGTAAGCAAACAAACCCTATCCTCCACAAGTTGCTTTTGGTCTTTATCACAGCAATAGAAACCCCACTAACACAGAGGTCACACTGGGCAACCAGGTAAGATCTTGTCTCAAAATAAAATTAAATAAATTAGTGAATGGATGAATAGAAGAGAATAGTATGTAACACAGTGAAAGAGAATTTATCTAACATATCCTGGGTCTTGCATTCAATCCAAAAAACCAAAACAAATAATAACTAAATAAATAAAGATAACAGAAAAAGAGACAAATGCAGCTTGATCGTGTTGCTTCACACATAAGTGCCAATTTGATTGACATTAAAAATAAATTACATTCACAAACGTACCTTTCTAAGCACTTTTCAGAGCATTGCCTTTGATTACTGATTTTTGTTTGTTTGTTGATCTAGAGTTGTTTGTCTGTTTGTTTTTAGAGACAAGGACTCACTCTGCACCCCAAACTCATAGCAATCCTCCTGGCACAGCCTCCTAAAATGCTGGGATTACAGGCATGAGAGAAACCACCACAGTGGCTTGATTACTAATTTACTGCTGGGAGTACTAATACAATGGAACATTGGTTTGCCCTTGACAAAGATTCAAGTCTATAGAAAAGACTGTGCTGTGGATAAAAGTGGTATGTTAATAATGACAAGCAGTACCAATAGGGAAGCTAGTTACAAGTAGCAAGTTTAGGGGACCAATTACATTGTCACCTTCGGGCCAATGTATTTGTTCAAATGTCCCTGATGGCTTTTTAAAATCCATTTAATAACCATTCTCTAAACAGCTAATGAATTTTAAGCCATGAGATATCACCAGGGATGGTCTGGAACTAAACTGGGAGCCAGCAGTGTGGGTTCTAGTCATTGATCTGCCATGAAGCAGCTGTGTTTAAAAGGACCATGTGTTGTTTTGAGTTCACATGAGCTCATTTCAATGCAACTCTTTACAGATGGCTTTTGACTGTTCTTGACTCCAGTTAGGAGGACATTTTCTTCTGATAAGTCAGTGACTGAAAGTGTTGTTGAATGATGTCCTTTGGATATAAAATGGCCATTGCCCTCTTCAACTCTCAATAGCTGTGATTCCATGTACAAGAACTATGCAAGATTGGGTCCATTTGTGTTCCATCATGGAAGAGGGGGAACTGTGGAGGCTCTTCAAGGATACACAGTTAACAGTTAAAAAGACGGACTCTCGAAACACCTGCCCCACCCAGAGGAAACTTTTAACTGTTGTTAGAAGGGAGGGGCTCTCAAGGCTCCACTCCTCCCTGAGAATGTATAAAGAGCTAACTATTGCTAGAGTAGAAGCTTGCAAGAACCTCTATCCATAATATATAAGCAGCTAACTGTTAGAAGAGGGACTCAAGAGGCCCTGCCCCTTTTTGAGGATATATAGAAAATTAATATAGAAAATTAATGGTTCATCTGTAGTGTAGCCACTTCTAAGTTTCCCATACTGGCACATGCATCTGTAAATTGCCTCAACTAAACTCATCGATTCACCAACACATACCTGAGTAGAATCAATCCTTTGGTCTGAGTAGAATCAATCCACTGGTGCCACTGCTGGCATGACTAGAACCTTGTTCAACTCATCAGTAGAAGTTCACACAGGAGTTAGCTCTCAGTGTGGGGCACCACAGAACCAAAGATGAGTTGGGGAGGAATGCTCATTTGCATTGTCTTTGCTGTGAGTGATGAGACAAGCAGTTGAAGCTAAGCTGTATGAGGGTGTTAAGTCTGCAAGGGAAGTCCCTCAGGATGCTGCATGGAATGGCATGTCCTCTTATTGCAGTGGCAGTTGTATTGTCCTTGTTGTGGAAAAGGACATCCAACTAAGGGTGCTCCTTTTGAAGGTGGGAACTCCAAGAAAGCCATTTTCCTCTAAGTCAGTGGTTTTCAACCTTCCTAATGCTGCAGCCCTTTAATACAGTTCCTCATTTTGTGGTGACCCCCAGCCATAAAATTATTTTTGCTGCTATTTCACAACTGTAATTTTTCTACTATAATGAATTGGAATGTAAATATCTGATATGCAGGATATCTGACATGCCAAAGTTGTATGGCATGATACACTTCTCTGACAAAAACAAGTGAACATGCTGACTTGCCTGAAATGGCTGTTGAACTGAAAATGTGTCATGGTCTGTAAAAAATGGCATATGTGGGGTACGATCTTAAGCAGACTGTGATGTCAGTCACAGGACCCTTGCTCTGGGAAGGAAGGATGCAACTGAGGCTGAGCTGTCTGCCCAGAAAGAGGTTGCCTGCATGAGGGGGGAAAGGCACAATGAGAGAACAAAAAAAAAGGACAAGTAGGCACTGTCCTCTGTGCTAGCTTCTGAATCGGCATGGAAAAGAGAGGGGGAAAGACAGAAAGAGAATGATAGAGAGAATGGCTTGCCATTTCTTAGCTGGAGGAAGGAGTAACAGAATAAGTAATATTGTATTGGTGCTAAACAGCTTTTCCTGGAACTCCTGAATATGGAAGCCACTGAGAAGAATTGAACAGAAAAGACAGAGAAAGTGAGGCAGAGCTAGAAAGCTTAGGAATTCTAAAGGACATTGGTCAGAGGCACTTAGGGCTTTTTTTTTTTAAAGCAAGTCTCTCTTACTATATTGAAGATTTTATATAATGCACATCTGATAGCACTCATGAAGTCTCTCAGCCATCTGCTTGAGTTTCTTGGCTCTAATTGGCGCCTATGAACCTGTAGTAAATGCACTGCCCTACCCCCACTGAAGTTCATGCTTCCTTCTTGAGCCTTAGCCCCAGACAAAGAGATCCACTTTTTTCATTTCTTTTTTATTTATTATTCTCTCATATATTACATCCCTGCCACAGCTTCCCCTCCCTCCACTCCTCTCAGTTCCCCCCAGACCTCCCCTCTCCTCCAGATCCTCTGTCACCTTATTCTTTGGTGCCTGAGATGATTCAAAGCAATGACCTCCGAGAACAAAAAAAAAAAAAAAAGTGGAGGAGGGAAAATTAATAGGATAAAATTCTGAAAGAAACAGATGTGACCAAATACGCAGGTGGAGAGTCACTTCATACAAAAGTACATTTTTTTTTTTTTGCAAAAAGACAAACTAATAAGAAATAAAAGAAATAGAACAGAATTCTGAGACAAAAAAGGCATTTTGAAGTGGACAGAAGAGGAAATGGCTGATTTAAAACTAATAGCTTATCTTTTCCTGGAAGAGGTAAGAAAATCTATTGAGGTTAGGATGAAATGTCTTAAGGTCCATTAGTAATAGAACCAACTACACAGTAAATTGTGTAGAAAGCCTACACAGTATGACTTAAGCATTTCTCTTCCTTCTTTTATCCCTCTTCCTTTCCTTTAAAAAGATTGAAGTTTTTATTCTTTCTTTCTCTCTCTATGTGTGTGAGAGAGGAAAATTAAATAAAGGGATACCTATTTCACATCTACTGCCACCTTAAACAAAATTTCAGCCAATAGAAATGTACCTGTAGAGACTTTTGTGTGAGGCTTTATTAACATATCAGTCACATGACTTAGTCGAGTTCTGAAATAATTTTGCTGATTTGCCCTAATAGCACATTGTTGCTTCTTAGAACAGACAGTATTTTTATGTGTAGTGGGATATTCACTGTGTCTGCTTTTGTGGCACTGACCACACCCATTGAGGGGTGGAGCCAGGGGCGGAAGTGACCTGTGGGACTTGGTCTTGGAAGGAGGCAGAGAACGCTCTCTTTCTGGTGGGACACAGAGAAAGGAGCATCCAGTTCTAACTGCTGTGTTCATCTGTCTGTGTTGTGAGTTGTTTCTCCCTTAATAAACATCTATTCGGCCTATTTGTTTATACTGACCCTTATTAAACCGCAATATTTATGTCCTTTTCTACACTATACTTTGTCCAACTAATAGTCTGGTCATATTTGGCCCAAGAACATTTAAATAGTAAACTTAATGTGATCCAAGGCTAGGAATTGATTGGTCTCAACATTATAGCCAATGATCCACCTTTGCCTGCCTGGGCTGTCGCTAATGCACATAATCATATCCAAACCTGATACAGTAGCATGTGTGTATAATCTTCTCAGGAGATGGAGGCAGGAGGAGCAGGAGTTTAAGGCTAGCCACTTCTACACCAGCAAGTTCAAACTAGCCTGGGCTACATAAGTCCCTGGCTCAAAAAATAAAATAGAACCAAACAAAATAAAATGTAAAACCTTGTGCATATTTCAGTGGCTACCAAAGCATTCAGCATTGTTTCTTTAACTGTGAGCTGTTTGTAGCCACCAGTTTGAACACTACAGATATTTTGTTAAGTTTCTTAACAGCTTTAAAATTTCAGTTCAACCTTGGTGTGGTGCCAAATGAAATCAATTGAGGATCCAGTAAGTCTCAGAATCATTCATCAACACCAGGGCCTTCTCAGTAAGGTTACTCATGAACTGTCTACATTTTTAGAGAACATCTTCCTTCCTTCCTTCCTTCTTTCTTTCCTTCCTTCCTTCCTTCCTTCTTTCCTCCCTCTCTTCCTTCCTTCTTCCCTTCCTCTATCCTTCCCTCCTTCTCTCCTTTCTTTCCTCCCTTCTTTGCTCCCTTCCTTTCTATTTAAACAATGTCTTACACTGCTGCCCGGGTTGTCCTAGAGTTTGCTTGTTATATAGCCTACCTAGACTGACCTAAAACACCAGAAAATCCTCCTGCCTCAGCCTCCCAAGTGCAGGAATTGCAGAGGTGGGCCACTACAGTCTGGTTGTATTTCCCCTTAAAACTTACTATTACTTAAGAAAAATTGGTTTCAGATTGGATTTCCCTTCAGTCCTTTGCACAGCAATGCCCAAGTGAAAAACAACACTGGGTTTCCAATCTTACTAAATTTCTTCCTGGCAGTGGGAAAACATTGAGCTGGCGGAATAAATAGCTCAAATCTCAGAAACCTATTAGACTGACACATACTCCTGTATGCTCCACAGCCCTAATCATCAACTCATTTATATTCTCAAGGATTGAAGGAAACATATTAAGAAAGGACACTCTTGCCCTGAACAAAGTTGTTCCATTCCAATAGCAAGAAAGATTGAAGATCCAAGAAATATCTTGGAAGCAGCTATTTGATTTCCTGAAGCACGTCAATGATGCCCAGAATTTATCAAGGTCGTGGTTCCCCATCTCAGATTGGGAAATCGACTAAGCAGTGTGCATGGTTTTGAACTTTAATCAATATATTTTTCTGTCTTATATTAGGAATAATGAATTGTCATCAACAACATATAGCTTAACCCAAAGCCATGCTGAGAAAATAGCTAGTAGGTTTATGAGAAACGAGATACCGATCAATATAAAACCTTCAGAAGCTTTTTTTAAAATTTTTTATAAACCTTATTATTTAAAACAGCTTGCAAATAAATAAAAGCATCACTCACCAAGATTACCCAGACCCAAAGACTACACAACTCAATGAACAATGAATGTCTATGCAGTTAGAATTGACATCCAGAATAGAAGCTGCGAAGCTTCACAGAAGGCTTTCTAAGATATTGGATGGACTGGAAAAGCAGTGCATCCTACCTTTCTAGCTTTAGCGAGAAACCAAACCACCCATGTGATGGCTCAGCTGCCATTCCAGCAAGGGCAGGAAGGGCTGGCAGGAACAAAATGGCTAACAGATTGGAACAGGTGGAGAGGGAGGGTGTGGGAGAGATTGATGAGAGGGAGACTAAAAAGCATGAACTTAAGGTATCAAGGGCAGAAGACACTATACAGCCCTTGCTGAAAGCTCAAATTATTTCTTTCATATCAGAACAGCAATGCATAGACAGAAAACAGGACATTTTTCAACCAGATAAACCTTACTGGACAAATAATGCTGAGCTAAATTCACTCTCAATGACCTTTGACAGTGATTGGAGGAATGCAAAAGAAAAATTACTCTATCAAATGACAGCACTCCCTGACACCAGTTCCTCCCTTGGCTGACATTAATCATGAGCTGCTGTCCATAAAAGATTTTTAGTTAACAGCAAAAGAAAGCAAAGCTGACTTACCTTAGTGTCTCGCCAGACAGAGGTTTCGGGATTCATTTGCATGGACTACATGCTGATTCAGACAGCCTGAACTTGATTTTGATGTTGAAAGGATTGTGAAATGTGTCATGACAAATCAGAGAAGGGGAAGACTTTGAAATAGAAGCTGAAGTAAGATTGAAGGTGATTTTGTTTCCCTGACTCCCCCTTTTCATCAGTGACTATAAATTATTGGTCTGGGGTACATAAGCTATCTTAGTGACCAGAGAAGAGTTATTTCATCCTAGTCTCTGCAACTTTGATGAGTTCTCAAAAGATATAACTGAGGAGTCAGTATTGAGAGGCTGTCAATATGGCTCAGCAGTTAGAGGTGCTTGCTGCCAAGTTGGATGGCATGAGTTCTATTCCCACACATGTTGGGAAGAAAAGAGTGACTCCTGAAAATTATCTTCTGATTGCCATATGGGTGACATGGTATGCTTACAAACATATACTTCACACAAAAATAAACAGACAGACAGATAGAATACAAAAAAGTATTTTCTAAAAACTAATAAATAAAAATAAGTGTTGGTTAGGCCTAGTAGAGATGGCAGTCATGGTTCTACCCTTTTTGAATCATTCTTGAAAGAAGATCTGTCCATAAACCAGCATAATCATATCTCACAGCCCTGGTACTCTCTGGGTCCATGTAACACAGACTCATGGCCTCAGTAGTAGGAGACTGGGTCTATAATGATCTAGCTTCAAGTCCTGGCAGAGACCAATTCATGTTAAAAGAGTAAGGAGAAGCCAGGCATGGTAGCTCATGCCTTGTGCTGGTTAGTTTCTGTCAATATGACACCAACTACAGTCACCTAGAAAGAGGGAACTTCTTCTGAAGAATGGCCTGGGAATGTGTCTGTGGGGCCTTTTTTTAAATTAATACAACCCAGAAGGGCCTAGCTTCTGGGTTGTATAAGAAAGCAGGCTAAATGAGTCATGGAATCAAACCAATATGTAGCCTTATTCCATAATTTCTGCTTCAGTTCTTTTTTTTTAATTTATAACTAATTTCATATATATATACATATATATATATTATTTTACATATCAATTCCAGTCCTCCCTCCCATGCCTCTCGATTACCCTCCTATCCCATCCCCCCCCACACATTCCACAGGGAGGGTGATGCCTTCCAGGAGGGGCCAACAAAATCTGTCAAATCATTTGGAGTAGGAACTAGGACTGCTTCAGTTTTTACTTTCAGTTTCTTGCCTATAGGCTTCCCTTGATGGTGGACTGCAGCCTGTTAGGTGACATAAGCTCTTTCATCTCCAAGTTGATTGGGGTCAGTGTTTTATCACAGCAACAGAAACCAAACTCAGACATGCATATAGTCCCAGAACTTGAGCTCAAGAAGTATCAGGTATTCAAGAACAGTTTCATCCCAGGCTATGTGAAACAGAACCTCAAAACAAACAAACAAGCAAACAAACAAACAAAAAGTACCAAAGATACAACCTGAGGAGTACAACGCTTGTCTAGCCTTCACAAGGCTCTGGATTTGACCTGTGGTGCCACATAAAACTGTGCATCCCAGAATTTGGGAAGGGGATAAAGGAGGATCAGATGCTCAAGGTTATCTTTGGCTATATAACAAGTTCAAGATCAATCTGTGGTACAAAAACGAAAAGAAGGAAAGTGAAAAGAAAGGATTCATGAACCAAGCCATAAAAGCGGCATCTGTGGTAAGAAAAGGCAAACAAGTAGACCCTTAAATTAGAAACAAGCTTGTTTTACATATCAATTCCAGTTCCTGAACCCTCCCATCCTCCTCTATTCCCCCCACCAACCTCCATCCCATCCCCTTTCTGGTCCCCAGGGAGGATGAGGCCTACCATGAGAAATCTTCAAAGTCTGTCATATCATTTGGAGCAGGGCCCAGGCCCTGCCCCATGTGTCTAGGCTGAGGGAGTTTCCCTCTATGTGGAATGGGCTTTCAAAGTCCATTTGTATACTAGGGATAAATACTGATCCATTACCAGAGGCCCCGTAGACTGCCCAGTCCTCCTAACTAATACCTGCATTCAGGGAATCTGGGTCGGTCCTATGCTAATTTCCCAGCTACCAGACTGGGATCCATGAGTTCCCCCTTGTTCGGGTCAGCAGTTTCTATGGGTTTCTCCAGCCTGGTCTTGACCCCTTTGCTCATCACTCCTCCCTGTCTGCAACTGGATTCCAAGGGTTCAGCTCAGTGTTTAGCTGTGGGTATCTGCTTCTGCTTCTGTTTCCATCCAGCTACTGGATGAAGGCTCATTTTGTCTTTTTTGTGATTTCCTATTATTTGTGAAAGAGCATGAATGGGACATGTGCACTTCTTACTGGCTAGCCATGATAAGCTCAGAAATGATCAACCCCAATAAAAATAAGTGGAACCTCAACTTAGAACTGACCCCAGTGGAAAATATAAAGTACAATTTGCCCTAGAAGATAGGCCTATGTGGAAAGCAGAGGGCCACTGTTATCAGTCCTTCGTTGACCCCACTCATCAGGAAATGGGGTAGCAATAACTCATAGAAAAGGAGACTCCTATTGTTGTGAGAGCACTTTCCAGAGATAAGTATGAGATGGGGACAGACAATACTCCCTGAAACTGATGGATGCAATGACTTTTCAAGGGAATCTGACTCAGCATCAACAATACCTGTTTACAAGGGCATATAGGAGAGCTTAAAAGTGGTCCTTGACAAAGTACCATGGCCACTGCCAGAAAGAGCCAACATTGTACTTCACTTCCCATTCTCATCCCATATGCTAACAAAGATATTTTGAGCTAACAAAGATATTTGTCTCTTTTCACTGTTGTCAAAGGACCCACAGACATTTCTTTCTCCATTAAAGGCATCACCTTTGGCTAAACAGATGGCTCAGCAGTCAAAAACACATGTTTCCTTTGCAAAAGACCCAAGTTAGGTTTCCAACACCCACAAATGGTGGCTCATAACCACTTGTAACTGCAGTTTCAGGGAATCCAATTCCCTCTTGTAACTTTTACAGGTACATGCATACTTGTACATATACCACACACCCTCTCTATACACATGTATACACATAATTCAAACATCAAAAAAATAAGTAGCCAGGCAGTGGCGGCTCGTGCCTTTAATCACAGAACTTGGGAGGCAGAGATAGGTGGATCTCTGTGAGTTCAAGGCCACCCTGAACTACAAAGCAAGTTCCAGGGCAGCTAAGGCTGTTACACAGAGAAACCCTGTCTCAAAAAAAAAACAGATAGATAGATAGATAGATAGATAGATAGATAGATAGATAGATAGATAGATAGGTCACCAAATCTTTGTTTTAGTTTCAGAATTTTCCAAGATGATTGAGATCTCTCACTCTCCTATTACCCCAAGAAGTACACTGGAACAAAACAACCCAACATTGGCATACATTTCTAAATCTGACTCACATAAAAATGAGTAATATGCATGTGCAATGCCAATGGTCCAATTCAGATTGAACCAAGTTTGTGGGCTGGGTTTGATTCAGAGGATGATTCTTCCTGAACACCTTCTGAGGTCACATAGCTCCGTGAATACTTTGATTTGGGAAATTTTACAAGTAGAAGAAATAAACTTCTATTGTGTTAAGTCACACAGTTTGTGGCAATTTATTACAACAGCTGAAGAAAATTAACGCATATGTTTTCTTGCTTTTTCTCTAGTCATTGAATTTTCAAAGTCTTAGGAAATATTTATGTGTATCTGCTTGAATATTCATAAAACACCTCTGAAAACATAATCAAGAAACTGACAACACTAGCTGCCTTTCAGAAAGGGAACATGGTACATCCAAAATAAGGAACATTTTTTCTCAAAAAAAAAAAAATTCAACCATGTGATGTTATCTTCTTTAAAAATAAATGAAATACACTTTTTGAATGTCTTGAATTCACACTCAACCTACCTCCCTCATATCCCCCAAAGACCACCACCTGCATTATTTTGTTTGTTGTTAGTATGATGAACTATTTGAAGCAGGCTACATTTGGAGAAAATATTCTGGCCTATGGTTCTAATTGGTAGGCAACACTGACCATGATTTTCTCTGACAGAGTCTCAGAATGGCATAGAATTTCATACGGCAAAAGACAGGGAGCACAGGTATGTCTTTCTGATCTCTTCTTGCAATGAAGCCACTAGGATTCGATCTTTGTAGGGAGTGACAGGGAGTGATTAATAGCCATTTAACCCTAACCACTTTGCAAAGGCCCCCACCTCCAGACACCATACTCGTTGTTTCTAACGTCTTACCACCTCAGCAATGGGGATGGCATTTCACCACACGAAACACATATCCAAACCATAGCAGTACATTCTGATGGGAGATGTTATTCTGTAAATATGTTTCTCATACTGGTTAATGAATAAAGCCCTGTTGGCCAATAGGAAAGCAAGATAGGTGGGGCTAGGAGACTAGGAGGAAAGAGGAAGTAGTTAGGAGGAGTCAGCATGGAGAGACCGGAGAGAACAGCATGCCGGCCCGCTCCAGTAAGATGACCATGTGGAAGTACTTAAATTAGTAGAAATGGGTTAATCATTAAGACAGAGCTAGCCGATAAGGAATTAGTAACTGGCCAAGAGCATTATATCAAATACAGAGTCTCAGCAGGTTAGTTGTGGCTGGATGACGTGGCCTTGGGACCAGGCGGCTGGCAGGAAAACATACTCTTTACAACCTTCCATTTTGGTTTGGTTTGAAACAGGGTCTAAACACTGTAACCAAAGCTGGTTTAGGAACTCACTATGTAACCCAGGCTCAATAACTTACAAGTGGCTACACCACTAAAAAAGATTCCTCCCCATCCCAGCTCCTCTGATTTCATCCCCATGAGGACTGGTATTAGAAATATCAGCCAACACATCCAGCCCTTTCTTTCTTTCTTTCTTCCTTTCTTCCTTCCTTCCTTCCTTCCTTCCTTCCTTCCTTCCTTCCTTTCTTTCTTTCTTTGTTTCTTTCTTTTTCTTCCTTCCTTTCTTTCTTCCTTCCTTTCTTTTTTTTTCTTTTTCTTTCTTTTTTTTTTTGTTTTTTTGTTTTTTTGAGACAGGGTTTCCTGTCTGTCCTGAAACTAGCTCTATAAACCAAGTTGGCCTCAAACTCACAGAGATCTGCCTGCCTTTGCCTCCTGAGTGTTGAGATTAAAGGCATATGCCACCACTGCCACTGAGACCATTCCATTTTGTTAACAAGAGGTACAGTTCTAAGATGCAGCTCTTTCTTTCACAGAGGTCCCATTGTTCATAGCCATCTTGGCTTTTCCACTAAGAACATGGGAAGACAACTGTCTAGTCTTATCAAAAATATCTCTGCTTGTCTTCTTTCAATTTATTACTGAGGATAAAAATGCTCATGAGGGGGAAAAAAAGCATACTGAAAGCTGAGATAATGTTGCTATCCCCAATGTCACTTAATTACTGACTTAATAAAAATCCATTGTCACACATCCACACCAAAAGGGGAATTTCACGGGTACAAAATTTGCACAGATGATTTAAAAACAAACTAATCAAATAGTTTTAAACTGAATCTAAAGAGATATGCCTTGCTAATCACACCTCCAGAAGTGTTAGACAAAATAGACCCAAGGGTCGCTCAATGTCAAAGCCTCCAATGGAGGCCACAATGTAACTTGTGTACTTCATTGAAAAGCTCTATTAAGTCAACTCTATGTAACAACAATGATCAATAAATGTTTCACGCGTTAGATTAAATTAAAATTATAAAAAAGTACAAAACTAGAGGTGACTGGAGCTATCAGGAGCACTGTCTTTGTAAAGCTTTTAAAATGGGAACCAAGCCAGGACTGGTGGCACACCCCTGTAACCCCAGCACTCAGGAGGCTCTGACAAAAGAATCAAGAGTTCTAAGTCAGCCTGGACCAGTATTATGGAAGACTGTCTTTGAGGGATAACATGGTCATTATCCATCTTAATCGTACAGCGGTGGGGGTCACCTATGGTTCTTATAAGTAGCCTGGCCATCAATCTGTGCCTTACTTTAAGTTAGTCCATATCCTGTGAAACAGTGGTTTTCTTAAACTGAACCTTTTCCTGAGTGACTTCACTTTACAAGTAGCATTTGGCTCATTCTAAATGCAAACATAGAAGCAGGATGGCTCAATGACTAAAATGATAACTGTGATGACATGAGGACCTGAGTTTGGATCCCTAACACCTATGTAAAAGCTGGGTGTGGCAACATGTCTTAACCCCAGCACAAAGAGGGTTAATAGAAACAGATGGGACCTGGACACTGGCCAACCAAACATTCTAGCTCAGTGGTTCTCAACCTGTGGGTCACAACCCCTTTGGTGGTTGAATGACCCTTTTGCAGGGGTTGGATAACAGATATCCTGCATATTCAATATTTACATTATGATTCATAACAGTGTCAAAATGACAGTTATGAAATAGCACTGAAAATGATTTTACCGTGGGGGGATCACCACAACATAAACTGTAAAAGGGTCGCAGCATTAGGGAGGTTGAGAGCCACTACTCTAGCTGAAACAGCTCTAGGTTCAATGAGATACTCTAAGGAAAAAAAAAGTCATGGTGGTGTTGATGGGCCCAGTCTTGTGCAGGTAACCATGACTTCTGTGTATGCCTTTATGTTTTCAACAACCATGTCATATCCACAAGGCTACAATTCATAACACTTCTCCCCACCATCCAGCTCTTACAATCTTCCCATTCCCTCATCTGCGATGTTCCCAAGGCCTTGAACTATGTGATCCAGATGTCCCATTTAGGGCTGAGCATTCAACAGTTGGTTATTCTCAGCACTTTGATCAGTTAAATGTCTCTGCAGTAACTGTTGCAGGGTGCAAAAAGAAGCTTCCATGACAAAAGCTGAGAGTGGCTTTAATCTATGGCTACAAACATAATTATTTAGAAGGCAGTTTGGTGGGCACAGCATGTCCATTTAGCAAAATAGCAGTAAAAGCTTCCCCAGTGGGGCTTATGACCTCCCAAACCACAGGCTTGGAGCCAGGTTTATAGTACCAGGAACAAATTTATTCTCTTTGAGGAGCTGAAGACCAGGGACTGATGCTTGTGCCCAGAGCAGAGGAAATAGGAGTTCTCCCTATAAGTCATAGTGCTGGGGTTTGGCTCTTTCATAGCAGCAGTAAATCATGTCTCCCACATTCTTCTATCCCCAAGGTAGGGCTCGGTCACACCTTCATCGCTCTGCTCTACCTCTCAAGAGCTAGGACATGTTCTCTTGACAGAGTTGCTTTCCTCACCCTTACTATCTACCACTGCATGCCTCATGCCTGTCAGCCTTCAGCCCTGCTACTTCTAGGTGTTATTCCATGGCCCAATGATGGGAGATGTGATTCTGTATATATGTTTCTCATACTGGTTAATAAAGCACTGTGGCCAATGAGAAAACTAGATAGGCGGGGCTAGGAGACTAGGAGGAGGAAAGAGGAAGTAGAAGGCAGAGTCGAGATGTAGCCCGTGGAGGAAGCAGGACGCCTGCCGCGCGGCTCCCCCATAAGACGACCACGTGGAAATACTTAGATAAGTAGAAATGGGTTAATAATTAAGACAGAGCTAGCCCATAAACAGTAATGGTAACTGGCCAACAGGATTGTATCAAATACAGAGTCTCTGAGTGTTATTTGGGGCACACATGGTTGCAGGACAATGGCGGCAGGACCAGGAGGCCAGCGGGAACAACGTGCCGTAACAGCCCCTTCCTGCAAACTTACTTCAAGAGACCCTATCTTCTTCTTTTCACTACATCTTTCCCAAGATGAACCCCTTCTTTTACTTGCTCATGTCCTGAAAAGGCATCAGGAGCCCCCTTGAGCCATTCCACTCTATTGGTAGCCTTGGCTGTCAAAAGGGGACCCAAGGCTCTATAAGATTAAATACCGGTGACCTTTATTCTCAAGTCTTCAGAATGGGTCCTCTACTTTTTTTATCCAGCAACCACCCTTCTATTATAAAATTCCAGCACGGTCCCTGGCAAAATATAGGCCTTTGCCACGAAACATAGCTTAATAGCCCCCCTCCCTTGTAAGGGGTCTGGGTATTTGGGTCTTCGTCCCTATTGTCTAGACATTTTAAGATACCATACTCGTGGCAAGCACCTGAGCAGAAGGAGGAACTACATTACTCTGTGGTGGCTCTCTCTCTTGTCCCCTGCACCCCACCTATTATCAGGTAACTAGCAGAGGCCTAAAGCCACAAAGATCTCAGCATTCTCCAACACCAGGACTATATCACCTTGGAAAGGAACCATAGATTTCAGGGAGAAACTATCTAGGTCTAAAACTTATCAGGACCTGAACTACCAGAGGTTCTGGAAGAAAACACAGGCAAGTGGAGGAGTGAATCAGGGATATAACAGGGGTGATCCAAGGAGACAGACCAGTTGCTTGGGATGGAGGATCATCTATCGCAAAGGATGACTGTAGGGCTCTAGATGATGCTCTTAGGAGGCCCAAGAAGGGTGTGCCCAACTGTAATCTAATGGTTGCCCAAGTAGAGAGAAACACATCCATCAGGCATTCCCTACCTGCTGATTCCTTCTTCCCCTGTCCCTCACCCCTCACCCATCCACTTTCAGATAGGAAATTAGGTCTCCATTTTATCAAGGTACCCCTTTGGACATTCCTGAAGAACTGAACTAAACTTGACCCAGGCTTTCTCAAAACAAAACAAGACAAAACAAAAAACTGGTGAGTTATTTTCTTCTGCAATGCAGCTAGCTTGACCAATGTATAAGCTGGGGAATAGAGAAACATGGTCACTAAGTGGCAGTTTAAACTCTAACACCGTGTAACAGCAGGCTTTGTTTTTCAGGGAGGAGGGAAAGTGGAATGAGGTCCCACATGTTCACACTTTTTATGACTTCAGCAACGAATCTGTTCTCTCTTAAATATTGGGTCAACCCCTTATTTATGACCAAAAGGCAGACTTCTATACCATCACCCTTGCCATCCTTGTGTCTGGAAAAGGAGGTCTAACTCCTTGAGGAGTCTTAGAATCTTCTAAACCATCATTTTTCACAACCCCTGCTCTCCTCTCCTAATTCTGGGGTCCCACAACCCCTTATTCATGAACAAAAAGAAGACCCCCATACCATCACCCTTACGCTCCTTGTGCCTGAAAAATGGGGCCTAACCCACTGAAGAGCCCTTGGAACCTTCTAAACCATCATTTTCATCACCCCTGCTCTCCTTATCCTAGGGCTCCATAAAACTCCCACCCTGAGAATCAGGAGTTGATTTGGGCCCCAACTAAGATCTAAAATGAATAAAGCAGGACCTGGGCAGATTTTCAGACAACCATGACAAGCACATAGAGGTCTTCCCACATTTAACTCAGGATTTTAAGTTGACTTGGATGGATATTTCCATTATTTTAGGACAGATTCCAACCAGATCTGCAAGGGAAATAATCTTGAAAGGTTTAGGATAACTTAAATACTTATTATGGACCCCAGGACCTACCTAGTTGGGGACACAGAAGTTCCTTTCAAGGACCCTGATTAGGACTATAACCAGTGAAAAGACTTTGATGAACTTGCCTAGCTGAAAAACTAACAAATAGCCAGGCCAAGCCCCTTAAATTTTCTACCATAGATCGTGGGGCATAGAAGAATCTCCCTGCCTTCCTGGAAAGGTTAAAAGAGGCTCTAATAAAGCATATATCACTAAGTCCTGGCAGCATAAAAGGACAGATCATTCTTACATACAAATTTATTACTCAGTCTGCACTGGACATTCACCAAGAACTCCAAAAGCTCCCAGAGGCTCCTCTTAATGACCACTCCAAATGAAGTCATGAAGAGGAGGAAATAAAGGCCAAAAGTGAGAGTGTGAAAATAAAAGGCAAGCCCAACTCCTGGTCACCCTGGAGACAGAAAAGGTATCACTCACACCATCCAGGCAACATACCACAGGCCAGACCATTAGAAACAACAGTACCCAAATAATGGTTCTGGAGGCCATGCCTACAATATGACCAAATGGGGCATTGGCAATGGACTGAAGGATGCCCAGGATGGCTGAGCTCCTTGTAACCATCCAATGAGGCCTATGGCCTCTGCTGGCATCAGGCATTTCTATTTCTATCAACGGAGAAGAGCCAAAGTTGGCCCTTGATATTATAGGTAGGGCTGTTATTATATACTGGTGCCTCCTACTCTGCTTTTACTTCACTCCTGGGGAATTGACCAAAGCTTATGAGGTATTAGAGTTGAAGGAGAGCCCCAGACTCAAAGCTTTATGGTTGCTATCCTTTGTCTGTGTTAATGGCACAGTGTTGTCCCACTCATTGGATAAGGTACCCTAACAAAGCCAGGGGAAACTTTGTTTTCACAGATGTTCTAGAGGCATCTCTCATTTTTTCAGACTTTGGCTCAGATGTCATCTCCCATTTTCTCCACAGTGGGCAAGAATTAATTGGAGGTTGGTGCAACTGTCTAGGACACAGGAATCCCTGGCAGAACAAAAAAAAAAGTGTGCCTCTAGTAAAAAATTCGACTGAAGAACCCTCCCATATCCCCCCACAAGAAACAGTACCCTTTAGGCCAGAGACAATAGCACGCATCCAACTCATGGAGCCTCTTGTCATCCAGCTTCTTCAGCATGCTTTTTGGGTACCTGCACCTTTCATGCAACATCCTCATCTTAGCAATAAAGACCAAAGTTATTAGTTGTTGACCTCAAGACTGTCAGTGAGGCTGTTCTCCTCTACCTGGTGGTATCAATTAATGGTCTTCAATATTTATTACACCAGAAGGATACCTTTTTGTATACAATTAAGCCCCAATTGTCAATAATTTGTCTGTGAATGATTCTTGCCCACTGGGGAACACGAACAGGTGACTTGGGATGTGCTGCTGCATAGGTTCCTAGATAGACTTCACCTGTTTAGACAGGCTTTCACTCAAGATCTGAGGGATACGTCCCTACTGGGTGAGGATATTTTACAATATGTAGCTACTCTTCTGATTTATTCACCATCATGAGATCTGGCCAAATGCCATGCAGGATCACCCTCAATTTCCTAGCTGATTGGGATTATTGAGTCTGGAACAAAATGACCAATTATTGTCTCAAAGAGTGTCATACATGCATCTTGTCCTTACTCCAAAATAACTAACAATCTCTCTCAATTATACCCAGGCAATTCTCCAACAGTCACCCCCCCAACTTAGAGACTTCCAAAACCTGACTGGCTATTGTCTCTTGTGGATCCTGGAATACATAGAACTGACAAAGCCACTGTACAGAGCCTAAAAGAGGAGGAAAAGGACTCTTTAATCTGAACCTCAGAACAAAGTTTCTCATTCAGCCAACTGAAAAATGGCTTTTACCTGGCCTGGCCCTTTTATATCCCTAAATGAAGAGGCGTTCTCACTAGGTGCTCCCACTCAAAAAGTGGAGCCACTTAACAGCCTGCAGAACACCTACCAAAGAAACTCGACTCTGGTGGCCATGTTAGCTTCACTTCTCTCAAGACTTTGGTTACGGTATCTCTCATAGTTGAGGAAGGAGCCCAAATGATTTTGGGAACATCCTTGTCTACATACACACACCATCATGTCTCTGGCCTATTAAAAGCTAAGGGATTATTCTAGCTTGCTGGTAGCCACAATATAAAAGTAGAAAACCAAGAATTAATAATAGTCCAATGGTATAATGTCATCGGTCCATTCATTCAGCCTGTTTCCATTCTCAAAAGATACAGAGTCACTTCTCCATAGTGGCCTAAGGTCTTTAATATCGCCTATGTTGACAAGACTGGACCTTATGGAAAGACCTCGTCTCAATGTGTCCTATGCCTGATTAATAGCCAGGAGCCATTTTCTTCACTATGGTGTCTGCAGAGCCAGCTATGCAGTAATCTTGTTGTCAGAGGTCATTGAAGTCAGGCCTCTGCCAAAGAAGCTCTGTACAGCATGGTGAATAGATTGCTCTGACTGTAAAAACAAGAGTCACCACAGTACGTCATGCCCATGCCTTCCTCGTCTGTCATGCCCATGTTGCCATTTAGGTGGAAAGGGGGCAACTAAGAACCCTGCAAACCTAGCTAAAAGAACCTCTGTAAAATCTGGGCCTCACAGGCAAGGAACTGACTACCAGTGTTTAACTAAATTGACAGGTCAGCAAATTTTCTAAATATCTATGCTTCTGTTTAAACAAAAGCAACTCCCAGCCTTAATCAAAGAAATTTCTCACATTGAACTTCAGTGAATGCAGAGACTCATGGATTCCCAAGATGCAAATATGCCATGGTTATAGGTCCAGTCTTAAATACGACATTTATACTCCCCTCTTCAGAGCCCAAGGAATGTTTTAGAGTGGGGGCCAGGAAGTATGTAAGAGTGGAAGACAGAGACAAGTAATGGTGCACAATCCCATCACTCGGAAAGCAGAAGCAAGCAGATCTCTGTGAGTTCTAGGCCCATCTGGTCTACAAAATGATTTCCAGGATGGCCAAGGCTACACAGAGAAACCATGTCTCAAAACAAAACAAAATAAAACAAAACAAAACAAAGAGTGTAAAACAGAATAAGGAGCTACAACATGCCATTTTGTAGACTCCATAAAACCATCACAATAATCATTAATTCAAAGAACTGTAGTCACATACACTGGACCCATACATGACTGGTCCTATCAACCATTAGTCTTGAAAGGGGGAGGGGCTCACAGGGCCATGTTCTTTACCTCTAAACTATTATTGTCTACTAACATTCTGGACTAAGGAGAATCATTGTGTGCTCACTACCGCAACCACCAGGCTCCAACAGATAATTTCAAAGCCATGATTTTGTGAAGATGACTCTGGTTAAACTCAGTGGGTCACAAAACAAAACAAATCATGAACTTAAGAGACAGAAGAGGGGAAATTTTCACTTTCTGAGAACTCAGAAAACTGGACAGGCTTAGCAGCAAAGATTGGCAAGCAACTGCATTGAGGGAGGGACTTCTGAGTAAAGAGGCTAATTATTTGCCCTGTCTCCTTAGTATGCCTTCAAGTGAATCATTTTTTTCTAAGGGACCATCTCCCAGGTCAGTGATTGTTAGGACCAGTTGGATTAACTCTTAAGGGAGGAGATAATACTAAGCAATGTTCAAAGCAAATCAGAACATCCTGTCTCTACTCAGAGCCAGAAGTAGGACTCGGATTCTATTCTTTTGATCAAGTGGAAGTAGTTTTCTCATAATGGGCCTCAACAAAGCCCCGATACTTACACCTTTTTACATTTTTTTTTAAATCTTAAGTAGGAGAAATTGTGATATTTTCCTTTCTAGTGTTGCCAAGGAAACAGAAGGTGGCATCCAAAGCTGATTATGAAGGAGGGGTTCATCTTATGATCTCCAAGTCTACTAATGCCTGCCTAACTACCTAACAACAGGGGAAGGGATAACAAGAAGAGAATTATAAGCCCCCATAACTGCTCAGATTTGTACCATTGCACAAATTTGTGCCATTGCACAAGTATATTCTATCTTTCTCATTTGCTCTATTTAAGCTAGCTGTTTGCTCTGCTGGTGAGGTCTATATGAATTCTTCTCTTTTGGGAGTGCAAGAAACAAAACTGATGCTGCATTCAGGACAGAGAAAACTGGGAACCTCCCCATCTGAAGGTGAATAGACATTTGTTCATTTGTTCATGTCACCCTAGGAAAATGCATGTAATTTTTCTTTGGGGACTTTTTTCTGTGCAGATGACTGGCAGGCACATTTGAATTAATTCTTAAGGGCTAGGACAATAATATGAAATGTTCTTTACCAGAAAGCCTCCTGTGCTCGATAGTAATTCTATAAACTTCTAGAGAGTTCAGAAAGTCATGTATCCACCCAGAACCAGAGATACAACTCAGGTCCCATTATTTTGAACAAAATTTATGAAACAGCACAGATTAAAAAGAAAAATGAATCACTGGGTATGGTGCCTCCCACCTTTAATCTAAACCCTGGGGAGACAGAAGCAGACAGATCTCTTAAGTTCCAGGCCTACCTGGCCTATATAGCAAGTTCCAGGCCAACCAGGGATACACAGGGAGACTTTGTCTCAAAAAACAAAGGTAGACTCAATCATATGAGATCTGAAATGAGATGGAGCTGAAGAGATGGCTTAGTATTTAAGAGCCTATACCACTCTTACAGAGGACTTGAGTTCAGTTCTCAGCCCTCACATAAGAAAGCTCACTATTGCCTGTAACTTGAGTTACAGAGGATCTGATACTTCTGACCTCAAGCACCTGAACTCAAGTTTACACGCACACACACACACACACACACACACACACACACACACACACACACATAATTTAAAATAATTAAAATTTAAATTAAAAAAGGAACTTAAGACCCATAAGATAGCTCAGTGAGTAAAGGCTCTTGCCACTAAGCCTAACAAGCTGATTTCAATCCCCAGAATCTATCATGATCTATCATGTGAAAAAACTACCATAATTTGTCCTTTGATGTCTACATAAGCTCCATGGCACATGCACATGTTTGCATACACATACATGTGCAAATGCACACATGGGCCCACAACAACAGCAACACAAAGATTATTCTCAGCACAACTACACAGGACCACATCATCTCTTGCTCCCATACCCTTTTGGAATGCGCACAGCCTTCAAGACTGGAGGGCACACCTCCAGTACTCTGCTATCTATTGTGTACCTTCCTGAATTCTAGAGGGACACCATTCCCATCAGAACTACAGGTAAAGCAGGTGCATCATGCTCCAACATATCAAGCCTGTGTCAAAACCCATTAAACATGGATCCCAAATAAAACCAAATCCAAGCCAACAGAGAAACTGTCCAGTTAGACCCAACTGAGCACCACACAACAAACCCATACCCCCAGGACACACTGTTGAGAGAAGGCTCCAACTGGAGTTAATCATATTAAGAAATGAAGTCAGCCTCAGAAAGGCAAGTATCCTATGCTTTTTCTCATTTGGAAGACCTAATTGTCAAAAGATACATAAAATCCTATGTGAAATGATGACATGAAAGTCGATGGTAAATTGTAGTGAAACAAAACATAAACAGAGGTAATGGGAGGGGGAAGGGAAAAAAGAAGAGGACCAAGAGGTACTGGAGGGAAATATACCCAAGGTACATTATATTCTTGCATAAAAACAGCACCAAATGACCCAGTAAAATCAATCAACAAGTCAGTAGAGAAGCTATTCCTAAAGAAGTCCCTCACATAAAAGTCCAGATATCTGTCCTAACAAATGTAATAGAAATCTCACCATAGACACACCTGAAATATGGACAACTCATGCTTCAAAAGAATGAGGTTAAAAATAGTGGAAGCATTCAGAAAGGATCTAAGTAAACAGCTGAATAGATTCGAGAAAAATTTAATACAAGATCTGAAGAGCAGAGTGGAGATCGAGACTCTGAAAAGGACCAAACAAATTTTAGAAACAAAAGGCTAAATAATTGAAGCCTCAAATGAAAGATTCCCTAAGAGACTAGATGAAACAAAGAAAATATATGAAGGCTTGAAGTCAAGGTTTCTAGAGAAGGATACGGCTGGCTGCTTTGAAGAGTTCTGCATGTAACATAATGCTAGTTTTACACATTGTTAATAAGGGTCTATATTCCTTCATTAAAAATCTAAGCCAACAAACCATGTCTATAATCCCAATGCCTGAGAAGCTGAGGCAAGAGGATCAGAAGTTCAAGGCCAGCTTTTCTACATGACCTCATATCAAAACAAAACATAAAATAATCTACCAAAAACTAATAAGGGCTCTACTGATGTTGATTAATCCATCTGTATTGAACTATGCACCTCCTAGAAAAGACATAGGGTGGGGGTAAAATCTCTTCCTTCTCACTGTCAAGTTGCTCAGGAATGCAATAGGAGTGCATTGGAACTAGAGACAGAATAGCTGTCATCAACCCTACTCACAAGTACAAGTTAGCATGCCTATGAGAGTTTGTCTGTCTCTCTCTCTCTCTTTCTCTCTCTCTCTCTCTCTCTCTCTCTGTCTCTGTCTCTCTGTCTGTGTGTGTGTGTGTGTGTGTGTGTGTGTGTGTGTGTGTAACAAGATGGGGGATGGGGGACAGGAGTCCAGCTTAGTGACACAACACAGGTTGCTCTCTGGTTCTTCTGAACAGAAGGGGGAGAGATTAAAAACAAAGGAACCAAGCAAGCTTAGTGAGGAGGCTGATCCTGGTGGTGCAGGCCTGCAATCTCAGCTATTCAGAAAGCTGGCATAGGAGGACTGCATGTCCAAGGCCAGCCTGGACAACATATCTAGACCTTGCTTTAAACTGAAAAAGAGAAACAAAAAGGATAGAGATGTTGCTTCTGGGTAGAGCCCTTGCTCAGGATGTGGGGGGCTTCTAGACTTAATCTCCAGTACTCCCCTAGATAGAACAAAACAAGAAAAGATAGGAATGGTTTCTTCTCTGTAGCAGATATGAGAGACAGAAGCTTCTAGACTCAATCTCCAGTACTGCCCTAGATAAAACAAAACAAGAAAAGACAGGAATGGTTTCTTCTCTGTAGCAGATATGAGAGACAGACTATGGAGTTAGAGAAGGCAGAGCTCCACTCAGGCAGAGGGGCAAGAGGAAGAAATGAGCATCTTATTCCCGAGAAAGGGCTTCATCACTTGGAGAAGGGCCATTGTGGACTTCAGAGAAGGATGCTTCCCATGGAACAAAAGTACCAAATCAATGGCAACAGACTGGAAGCCCAACAGGACAGAGATGAAAAGGATGCAGGCAGAGTAACCATTATTTGTCCAGAAATCCCAACACTGGGATTCTTATTCATGAAGAATTTAAGCTATAATGTTTGGGTGTTCCCACCTGTTTTAGATATGGTCACCCACAATCCTATCAGCCTTCATGGGAGCAGCATCTCAGCCTTGAGTACTCAGCAAAATTGCCATATCACTGGGGACAAATTAGTGACTTGCCCGGTGGGTTTTGGGGAGTTGTTTTGTTTTGCTTTGATTTGTTTGAGACAGAATCTCTTTGTGTACGTCTGGAGGGCCCAGAGCTCTGTTCTATGTAGACCAGACTAGCCTGGAACTTACAGAGATCTGCCTGCCTCTTCCTCCTGAGTGCTGGGATTAAAGATCTGAGCTGCTACTACCCCACTTTTTTAAAAAATGAATTTGGAAATATGTAAAGGGTTGGGAATTACATTTATTCATTCATTCATTCATTTGTGGATTAGCAATTTGAATTTAGGCTGCACACACCAGGGAGTCACAACACACCTGTGGCCATGCTGAGCATTTTACATGCTATTGGATATTTAAACTCAGATCTTTATGGTTGCACAGCAAGATGTCTTACACACTAAGAGGTACCCTTCTTGACAGTCTTTTAGGAGAAACCTTTCTTCGAGGATTTTTTGGTTTGTTTTTGTTTTGATTTGGTTTGGTTTTTTGTTTGTTGTTGATTTTGTTAGATCCAATGGATAGTCTCAGTGTCCCACAAAGGACCAGACTAAAAAAAAAGTGAAAATAGCCTGACAAGGCAATTTCTTATTGTAAAAAGAGTTGGCTAGAACTCAAGCCTAGACAGCAGGCCCATTTGAACAAGATGGCTTCTGTCTTTCATTCCTGATGTAGGTGATGACTGCATCTCATGCCATTGTTGGGAACTCAACTTCACAATCTGACATGGTTAGCTAACTGGCACAGGGAGAAGAGGGAAGGTTCAGGAAATAAGAGCTCTTCCAGGCACCTACTTTTGACAGAAAAAAATGTTTCTGCCAGTTTATAGACAGGGTCTGTGGTAGCTCAGGTTATCTCCAACTAGCCATGTAGCTGAGGATGACCCTGAACTCTTGATCTTCCTGCCTCTGTCTCCTAGGTGCTGGTTTCACAGGCAAGTTCCAATTTGACTGTCAGGATAAGCCTTTCTCATAATATCAAAGCCTCTTCTGGCTTTTTCTTTCAACCTAGCTCACAGCCTAGACACTGAGTACCGATATTAAGTAGTAGATTCTATGAGATGTTTCCTCTAATGTACACTTGCTGTTTCCAAGCTAGTGTGCTTCTTTCAACCTAAACTTTGGGATCAACTCCTATCCCAAAGTTTAGGAAACAACATTAGAATAGATCCAAGGCAGAAAAAAGACACAAGTGACACACTAGCGTTAAATCAAAGCATTAAAACACAAAATCAAATCAATTGTTTCACATTTTCAAGGTAAAAACATAAATAAAAGAGCAATTTAAAAGATAATCTGATCTTAGCATGGTGATGCAGACCTGTAATTCCAACCTTTTGGAGGTGGAGATAGAAACATGAAGAAATCAAGGTTGTCCTTGGCTGCACAGAGTTAGCAGTCAGCCTGGACTACAGGAGTGGACCTCAAAACAAGCAAGCAAACAAGCAGACAGATAAGATGATAACCCTGAGAGTTAAGGATATTAATGTACTTTATAGATAAATAATAAAGTTGAAAGAAATAATAGCATTGTGGAGACAGTACTATCTTCACTGATGCTCACATACACCAGACCTGCAGGTCCAGAACAGACCATGAGAGTCTGGGAGAACTACCTGGAAAAGACTTAATAATTTCCTCCTCTTCTCCTGATGCATGCCAGAACCCTATGGAAATTGGCTGCAGAAGCCAGTATCTCCCCTTGCCCTCATAGAGTCCTAGGTAGCACCTGCTAGAGACTTAGTGAGATCTGACTAAGTTTCCTTTCAATTCATGAAAGCTGTGCTAACAGTTCGCTGTATAAATTTGTGCTGCTCTCGGCCTTGCTCAGAGAAGCATCTTTTAGCAATGGCCAGCAGTTAATACAGAAACTCAAAAGGGTCAAAGTGCAGAGAATGAGTGACTGTGAGTGCTCAGTGATAAGTAGGATGTATCTATCAACCCTCTTTCACCAAAGATCAGGGAACAGGGTGGAAGAGGGGATAGAAAGAAAGTTGAGGAGCTAGAAGATAGGGAAGGTGTCACATGAACACTGCGCTTATGAATCCACAATGGCTCCACAAGACTGGCTGAAGACCAAGCCAGTCACCATTCTAGTATAAAGTGTGGTGAGGTGAGGGTTGGCTAAGACCCACCATAGCTGAAGAGCTATTGGACATTGACTGCTACTAGGGAAAGAAGTTTTTTTTTTTTATTTTTAGGGGGTGTGGCCACCAGTGTAGGTCACCGGTACTCTAATGGAAGATCTCACACCCATGTGCACATACATGGATAGCACTCATGTGTCTTGGTATGTTATAAAATGAAAAAAGAAAAGGACAAGAAGTTGGGAGGGGTTGTTGTGTGGGTGTCCAGGAGGAGTCAGGGAGCCTAGTGGGAGATGCATGTGATCAAAATTGTATAAATATATGAAATTGTCAATAAATAAACAAAAATATTTTAATTTTGAGATACATCATAGATACTAAAGGTTCTCTATATATCCACTCAGAGACAAAAATGGAGGTTTTATTCACCAAATATTCATTAATTCCTAAGCAAATAGCAAGCATCACATTTAAGAACACAGTGGTTGAAGATTAAGTTTACTGGCTCCCAATGTTAGTTACAAAAGACTTTAAAAATCCAATTTAAATTCCCTCAAAGTATATAAAAAAAACACAAACCGGTTGGTTGGTTGGTTTGCATCAGTTATTTACCAGGTAAAACTTAGTTTTGTAGTTTGGGTACTGCCTCCAAGAATGTAATTGTTTTTTGGTTGCTTCTTAGCCTTCCATGGAGTTAGCAACATCCTCAAGCTTTTATGATGATCCCAGTCCCAGTCTTTCATTGTAGGGAAATGCCCAGTCAAGTCCCAACCTTGCATGTAAATAAGATGCTATTTATCTGCAGCCCTATAGTACCACATTCTCTCACTTGCCCCCTGTGCTCCAGCTTCATAAGTCCAATTCTGGTTTGTGGCATGTGCTGTTTTTACTTCTTTCATGGAACACGGTTCCCTATTCTTTCCAAACTTCACCTTTTTAAATTGACCAGAGGAAACTCTCATTTCATCCTCACCCACCAAATATCAGCCAGTGGTGTTTCCTTGAAAAATATGTACATTTCTTCTGTATGGGAATGTGTTAAAAAGTAATGTTCCCCTCTTCCAGGAGAAAAGAAGCCACATCTAATTATGTTCATCATTGTGTCATCAGTATCAAGCCAGGGTCTAGACAGTGTACACTCAATATTAATATCCATTGGATAGGTGGATGAATAGATGGATGGGTGGGTGGGTGCATAGACAGACAGATATACTTGACTTCTAAACTTCCATGTTTTTTTATCTAATTAGCTGTGTAGCTATCAGTTTTCTGAGACTCGGTTCTCTAAACTGTGAAATGAGATGTTGGGCTGATTGATCTGTGAGATCCTCTCTGAATTTAAAGTACACAATTCATAAAGTGTTACTGGCAAGTGAGTTTTTCGAGATTAAAATGTTGTGTGTGTGTGTGTGTGTGTGTGTGTGTGTGTGTGTGTGTGCGTGCGCGCATGTGTGCGTGTGTTGCCTACACATGTGTCTGTGCACCATGTGTGCTTGATGTAGGTGGAGGCCATAAGGCATCAGATCCCCTGCAACCGGAGTTACAGATGGTTATGAGCTGCTATGTGAGTGCTGGAAATTGAACCCAGATCCTCTGGAAGAGCAGCCAGTGCTCTTAACCATTGTGCTTTCTCTCAGACCTTTACATTATTTGTTTGTTTATTTGCCATGGGGTGTGTGTGTGTGTGTGTGTGTGTGTGTGTGTGTGTGTGTGTGTGTGTGTGTAAACCAGTGGACCATGTAGGTCTCAGACTCAACAGGTAAAGATACTTGTCACTGAACCATCTCACCAGCCCTGAAAATGAGTTTCTTTCTTTCTTCCACTTTTTTTTTCTGGACAGGGTTTCTGCCTTCCTCTGCCTCCTGAATGTTGGGATTAAAGGTATGCACCAACACCACCTGGCTGAAATTGAATTTCTTTTACTGATAATAATATGAATACAAACTTTAAAAGACAACCCTTTTGCAAATATCATCTTTTCTTAGGTTCTGACTGTGTGGTCTTGTGCAATAGTTAGCAAACTGTAGTAACTGGGCTGCTATAAGCATCTGCAGTTGCCAAAGAGCCAACACAAGCTGGAAAAACTACATGCTGATAGCCTTGGAATATACTAAATGAAGTGTTAAAAATGTAACAAATGTGCCCTTTACCTCTGTACACACCCCATCACAATCTTCAAAGTAGAGGATTGATTGGATTTAATGCATTGTGTGTGTGTGTGTGTGTGTGTATATATATATATATATATATATATATATATATATATATATATATAATGTATACACACACATATATATATAATTTATATCATTGGGTGATGTCTAATATAGAACATTATTATTACATCAAACTGCTTGTTTTGAATTTAGTCTCGTTTGGGCTGGGGAAGTGGCTTGGTGGATGAAGTGCTTGTCACACAAGCATAAGGAACTGAATTTGGATGGCTAATGCCCATCTGAAAGCCAGGCATGGCCATGCCCATCTATAACCTTGCTGAAATGGTGAAGTCTAGATTCAGTCAGAGACCCTATCTCAAAAAGAATCATGGGTAAGTCCGGCGGTGGTGGTGCACGCCTTTAATCCCAGCACTCAGGAGGCAGAGGCAGGTGGATCTCTGTGAGTTCAAGGCCAGCCTGGTCTACAAAGCTACACAGAGAAGCCCTGTCTCAAAAGACAAAAAAAAAGTATCATGAAAAACACTAAAAGAAAACACCCAACATTAGCCTCTGACCTACTATAGCGTGCATGTAAACACACACACACACACACACACACACACGTGCACATGTGCATGCCTTGTTGCATGCCAATACATTGAAATTTAGCTAAATCTTAAATTTATTTTTATTCAGAGTCCATCCAATTCATAGCCAAGGCTTGTCATCTATTTATGCATTTAAAATGAAAACAGAATTCATCTTATCACTCAACACGCCTATGAAACCCAAGATTAAAATTCCCTACCTGCTCTCCCATTCAACATCTGGATCTGAACTATAATCTGCCTATAAATAAGAAATGAGAATTTTGATCAGACAGCTTTGCAATCTGTTCAAAGTAGTCTGGGAATGCTTGATGGCATCACAAATCTCCACGTAAATTAACGGGTGTTAAGACAGTTTAACTATTATAAAATATTTTATTATATTCTATAGCCTTTAAAAATGGATACTTTCTATTGAAGTAATACAGCCAGAGTACGGACTTTAAAAGCACTCTATATGAAGTTGTCCTTGTAAAAGGAAACCAGATACTTGTTTACTCCTTACAGTTCCCTTCCAAATGTTTGGGACAGGACTAAGACAACTATTTTCCATAACCATTTTTTTTCTCATTTCTATTTCCTAGTCTCCCACATGGCAGATTCCTGGCCAGTGGAATGTCCAAAACAGTGCACTCTAACTGGGGCGTGATCCACAAAAATTCTCTTGTAGCCAGGCCCCAAGGAGGCACACCTCAAGTCCCAGCACAGGAAGTGGAGGCAGGAGGCTAAGAAGTTCAAGATCAACCTCAGCTATAGAATGAGTTCGAGGTCAGCCTGGGCCTGCAGGAGACTCTGTCTCAGAGAGCAGCACACCTCCAATGTTAAACCTTCACCCCTCTTTGCTCTCACATATGGAAGGTGGCAAAGTTCTGCCTGCCTCATTTCCTGAACAGTGTGGAGCAAATCCCTTCTTCGCTCCCTTTGTATTGCTCATATCATCAATCGTATTATGACCTATAAAAGAGTGACAACACTATCTCATACCCCTGTCTTTGTATCTCACGCTTTGGCACAAAGCACACCCCCAAATGTCTTCACTAAAATATTGGAATTGGTGACTATTTATTCTATTTCTTTTCTTTCTTTTTAGATAGGGCCTCAAAGCTCTCTAAGTAATCAAGAATGGCCTTGACCTTCTAATCCACCTGAATGCTGAAATTACAGTACATCACCACCTCTGCTTTACATGGTGATAATTGAACAGGGCTTTCCAAGTGCCAGTCAAGCACTCTACCAACTGCGCCCCATCTTCAGCTCCAGCTGGTAATTTTTCTTCCTCATTTTCTTCATTTTATTTTTTGTTTCTTTGGTGTGATATATTTTTGAGACAAGGTATCATGATGTAGCTTTGGCTGGCCTGGAGCTCACTATGTAGACCAGGCTGGCCTCAACCTCATGACGATCCACCTGCCTCGGCCTTCCTAGTACTAAGATTAAAGGTACGAGCCACCACACCAGATCATTTTTCTTCATTTTAAAGAAAGATGAAAAATAGAGGGGATAGCCTGATGTTGCATCAAATTTTACCCAACAGTATTCCATCCTGGCCTATTTGAATGCACAGATTAGACCAGCTGCAAGAATGGGGGAAAATGCTTAGGGGCAGCAGGCTGTTCACTTGCAGGTGCTTTTAGTAACAGACCCTGCCCACTTCAAAGGTGTGTATTAGTCCAGTTCCTCACAAACACATGTGCCAAGATGGAATAAAACAGGCAAGGATTTGCCTGAGAGATGAAGTGCACAGAGCAAGACAATAACCAGATTAAAATACAAATCCAAGCCTGAAAAAAGAAAATGGGAAGAGAAGCTTGGCTACATGTTTCTGAAGCTGCCATGGGGTCTAAGGAAGGTTTTGCAAGACCATTGCACCTCCAAAATACGTGTGCTTTCTTGTCACCACCATTCTGTCATTAGTTGGGATGGGCCTATAAAGCCTCAGCTCAGCCATGGAGATGGATTCATAACCCAGTGGCTGAGGCCAGCAGGGTAGTTTCCCTCCCTGCAGTTCTTCAAGGCCCACTCTCATAACCTCCGCTGAGGCTACCTATCTTATCTACATTTCATGTTATCCTGATAGATGTCAGCAATGGATTTGGTGAGATGCACATCTGTAAACCCAGCACCAAGGAGGCAGGGACAGGAGAATTGCCATGAGTTTGAGGCCATCTGAGCTACAGAGGGAGACCCTGTATCAATATACACATACACACACACCACCACCACCAACAACAACAACAATAATAGACTTTAACATATTGGAAATAGGGTCAGAACAAACAGTTCAGTGATGGGTCTTTTATTAATATTTTGGAGGGTGCTAGGGATTGAACCCAGGGCCTTGTTCAATGTTCCCAATTAAACAGGGACTACTTGCTGAGAAGTGGTGGGGGTCAGTGCATGCCTTTAATCCCAGTACCTGAGAGGTAGGAAAATCTCTGACTTCAAGGCCAGCCTGGTCTACAGAGTAAGTTCCAGGACAAGAAGGAAGGGCTACTCAGAGAAACCTTGTCTTGAAAACAAAACAAAACAAAACAAAAACAGGGACTCTTTAACTATTTAGGACTTGTATTTAGTTACTATTCTACAGCTTGGAGGTATTTTTTAAAAACAATTTAACCAAGAAGTCTGTTTCTCTCTAATGTAAGTATGTAATTAAGCAAAATGGTGGTATGGTTCATGGGGTCCTCCTGAGCTCAGGTACTTCCCATCTTTATACCCTTCCATTCTTAGAATATAACTACTATGTTCAAGGTCATCTTATTTTCCAAAATGGATGTTGGAGGTCTATTCATCACGTCTATCCTTCATCCAGGAAGAAAGATAAGAAGTGGTGTTAGAATAACATTGGAGAGCCCTTATGGGAAAACTGTCATCTACTCTAGCCCAAACAATGAATCTGCTATTGTCCCCTCCCTTAAGAGTTAACTCACTTAGACAGGTCAAGGACCTGGCTATGGGACTGCTCCTCAGGAAAGCAGACTCACATTAAGCCATGGTAAATAGATAGGTGGATAAATTATGCCTTTAATGAACTTTTTGCCTTCCCAGAATTTCAGCTCCCTAGTGCACTCCCTACAAGCCACCAGGGATTCTGTCGGCTCTAATCCACCTTTCTGTCTCCAAAAAGCATAACTTTCACCTATTCTCTTCAGTCTCTTTCCTTTGGATGCTCAGCAGACCCTAAGTGTGTTTTTTCTTCTAATTCAGGCTTTCTTACTCACTTGCTACAGCTCCCCTCCCCACCAAGTGAAAGCCTGCCACCTTGTGGTTGCCCTCCATTACCGGCTTAGCTCAAACAGCATTGCTGCTTTTCCCCTCTGTTCTCCATCCTCCTCTTCTTGGCAATTGCCAAGATTTCCAGTTTGCTTGCCCTAGGGTTTTTCTTTTAAATGCTAATAAAGTCATCCTCATACTTCCATTTGTGTCTGCTCTTAAAATCGTTTTAGTAAGACTTAAGAACCCCAAGCCCCCCAACCTCCCCACTATCAGTAAAACATACAAAAGATGTTTGGTAACTATGAGAACCTTTGGGGGAAAAGCTATTCCTGAGAAGTCCTATTGTTTGTAGACTATTTCAGCAGACAGTTCATTTGGTGACTCCTCACTCTACCGGAAGCTATGAATGCATTTATTTGGCACTGCATAAAAACTGCCTCAACTGTATTTCATAGAAGAGAAGAATAAATTTGAGGCATGCATTCTTTGTCACAGGCATTTCTTGAGCTCATATTTGAGAAGGTTTTAATTAAAAAAGACTGATGAGGTTTACTTCCTGTGCTATCAAATGAATGAATATTTATGAGAACCATTGATCCAGTTCAGTGGCCATCCATAAATTTGCAAATATTGTTTATTGGTTGCCTTGTGTGTGTGTGTGCCTCTTTATTTTTTATTTTTGTTTCTGGATAAAAGTAAATTTTAGTGTTCCTTCTTTTAACCTTCTGGGTTATATAATTATATAGGTCTATAATTATAGACCTTCTGGGCTATCTGTCCAGCCACAAGTTTCCTTCTGTGAGATCTGCTCTCCCAACTGTTAGTCCCAAACAGTCATAGTTAAAACCACCTAAGCTATCCCTTGGCCCTCAACGATTGGGTTTCAGAAGGCAAATAATAAGGCAATCAGAACAAACCCATTTCTACTAAGAATTTCCTATCTGAGCTGGTTGTAACAATGCAGACCTACAATATCAGAGAGGCTGATGCAGGGTGATTGCCAAGAGTTTGGGGCCAGCATGAGCTATAGTGTGGGACCCCATGTCAACCTGTAGCAAAAAAGGGAAGAGGGGAATGAAGAGGATTTGAAGTTGCTATCAAACCCAGTCTCTGTTGGTGATTTAAACAGCAATGTCAACTCAGAAACAATGGGGACAAACCATCATCTCCCATGTTTATAAGATCAGTGAGAGAGCCAGTTTCTGCACAGAGGAAAGAAAAACTCACCACCACCACCACCCTTTTTTGCTGTAGTTATGTGGATCACTGCTTTCCACGGATATTTTCCCAAATGTGATATTCAGATCAGTGAACCGAAAAGCCCATAAAGAGCTGCTGTGGCTACTGTCAAGTGCTTTCCAGTGTACTTTCATTATTATGACCTAAGCAATATGATTCCAAGCCTGTCCCCTTGTAATTCTTTGCAAATGTAGCATACTGGAACAAACCTGAAATGTGATAAATCAATGTGTGGGCTCACTAGACCCCAAAATGGAGAGTCTATTTTTGGATAGAAATATTACTTCCTGATGTCAGAGCTATCCTCCTTACTTTTTGTTTACATGGGTATTACAAGTTAAAGGCAATGGCTTAGAGTTTGGGGCAGTTTGGCTTATTAGATTTATTTTTGAACAACTAACTGGGCTCAATTGGTGTTCTCCATGCATTGGTCTGGAAACTGCATGGATGAATAAGTCATGGATTCTCCCCGGGAACTTAAGTATGATTTATGGCTGTCAGACTCTAGTGTTTTATATGCATGACAAGCTGTATCTAGCAAGAAAGAGTTAAGACTTCTCGGTTGAAAGAAGACTCAGAGGCAGAAGGGAGGCTGCCATTGATTTCTTCCAAGACAGAAGCACATTCAAAAGAGATTTTCTTCCCCTCCCTGATCTGGCTTTACCGATTCCCTTGTGTTTGTCTGCACTTAGTGTTTAAAGATAGCTCCAGAAAGGAGGGGAGAGAGAAAAACAACTCACATAACTACTTTTAGGTAGTTTTCAAATCAAAAACTCAGAATTACGTTAGGTTATGAAAGGCTACAAAAATTTTAGTACAGGTACAAGAAAGAGCAATAGTTTTTTCCTAGCCTTCTCCCTTCGCTCTGGTATACCCTCCTATTAAAATAAAAACAAACAAAAATAAACAAAAGCATTGAGTCTTTTGCCTTCTGGAACTTTCTATCAGCAGGAGGTAAGAAATCACGCAAATTGCTGAAAACAAATGGTAATGGGCAGTCATTTCTTTTATAATGGACCATTAGATTATTGTATTTGCATGTATCATTAAAATTTATTGCAAATTCTCTAATGGAATGACAATTCTGGAGATATAGTCTGCCTGATACAATTAGAATGTAGGCTTGTAGGAAAAGTTGCTGCAGATTCCCCTTGGGCAGGGCAATGTGTATGTATCCTTTGCTATGAAACTATCAGTGAGAATAAAGAATCTATTCTGAATGCTTTTGTTCAATTTAACATCCTCCTCTCATGAAAATCGTGAGACAATTTTCACATTCGCCAGTGATTTGAAGCCTAGCATCCTTTGAAGTGAATTTCTTTAATAGAAGACATGAAGTAATCAAGATCATGAACATTATCTTTTTTTAATTCTTTGATAGAAAAGCCAAATAACACTTGTTCAATACCAACTGATAAACGCTCTCTCTCTCTCTCTCTCTCTCTCTCTCTCTCTCTCTGTGTGTGTGTGTGTGTGTGTGTGTGTGTGTGTGTGTGTGTGTGTGTGTGTTTCTGTCTCTTTTCTCACCTCCCTGTCTTCTGTTTCTGCCTGTCTGTGTCTCTGTGTCTCTATTTCTCTCCCCACCCCCTTACTTCTCTCTTTCCAGGATCTCACTATATAGGTCAGATTAGCCTTGAATTTTCAGTGATCCTCCTGCCTCCATCTCACGGTACTGGGATTAGAGGCTATAGGTTCCATATGCCACTAAGTCCAAGAAATACCTCCCTTTCTCATCATGAATTATTGATTCATCACTACCTATGTCCAGTGAATTCCTAGTCCATGAATATTGTTCCCTTCTATTCTTTTAAATAAGATAAATTTCTCTCTACTCCTTGCATTTTTATCACTTGATCCAGGGAAATTATAAAACTACATGGAAGTCAATTTCAATACCACTCTGCATCAAGAATAATCAAGAAATACCTCCTGAAGCCTATAATTTTATACTAGTTTTTAAAGTGAACCTAAGAATATTGAAGACTTCATTTTGCATTGCTATATTAGCTCAGCACATTAAATATTATGCATATATTGTATAAAAGGCAAGAATAATAAACAGGAGAGAGTTGTATTTTTTAAAAAGTGACTTTAACACGTATTTTAACTAAATGAATAATTCAAATCTGTCTCCTGGCACCAGAAATACATTCTAGAATATTTTCAAAGATGCATTTTGGTTTATTTGATGTTTCATGACACAATAAGTCTTAGCAATATTCAAATGGTTCATTAAAAGTGAAGGATGACTAGCTCAGGGGATGCCAGAACCCCAGAAGAAAGACATGAGTTAAGAAGAATACAGTTTCCCCCACCAAGTCAGATGTAAATATTTTTAAAGTTGTATTTGAAATGCCTGTGATGTGCTATATAACAAATGAAGAAATGAAGTGTGAAATTAAGTGAATTGCTGAGTGATCAACCAGTTTAAGTGTGTCAAATGGAATCGTCACTAAACCGATAATACAGCATTAATTACTCTGAAGAGAGCTGTCCTAGAATTCATACACTTTTCAAACAATGCTGAAACATGCAAAGCTATGTGGATCCACATTTTCTGCAGATGTTTTCCCAAATATCGAATCCAAGTAAATGAAAGAATAGGACCATAAGCAATGGTGGGCCTACTTTCTGGTGCTTCCCAAACCACCCAGTTAGAAGACTTGGTTTTAGTTACAATGTGGAACATCTGAGACTGTTATTACCTTTATTATCATCAATTTTCAGCCATTATCCAAAAAGAGTGATTGATTCTGTCTTCTGAAGTGTATATGGATGAATTAGAATTTGAAAGATATCTAGACTGACTCATGAAAAGAGGGTGATAAATGGGAGATAAGTTTTCATTTGAAAATGTGTGAGTTAGCAGCAAGAGCCATGTTTGTTAAGTTGCAGACACAGACAAACAATGGGTAAGATTCAAGAATAATTGTAGGGTATCCATGGTTACAACAAACGTCTTGTCAACACTTGTTGTTCTATTTATACCTCGAGAAACAAGTTACCAGGTTTCTATAAATAGAGTGGAAATTCATTCATTTCTACCCTAATCTTGTAAATCTCCAATTTTCACCACAATAAAGGAACTGGACTCTAGAGGATAATGGGGGAATGTTTCAGAATATATAGAATTGGCCTTCTGTCTGGAGAAAGTGCCAACATGGTTAAAAAGAGAGTAAGATAAAAGGGGAATAATGGGGCTCCCTAAAATCTCCACCAGGTAACTTCTTGGGAATGTGACCCCAAAAGCTCAACAGCCTTAAGCTACTTCTAAGGTACCCACTTTTAGATACAAAAGGAAGATTTTGGTTAATATATTGGGGCGTGGTTTGTTTGTTTGTTTAGAAAATCCAAAAAACAATTAGCTACTAAACCAAACCAGGTGGTTTAGACCTATAATTCCAGTAATTTGGGAAGCCAGGGCAGGACAATCTTAAGTTCAGGGTCTACCTGGGCAACTTACTGAAACCTTGTCTCAACATTTAAAAACAATGTAAGAATTCAGAGCAGAGGGCAGTGGTATCACATGCTCTTAGTCCCAGCACTCAGGAGGCATGCACTTTCACCCAGAACTATAGCCACCCACATCTTATTCTCAACTGTGACAAAAGGCCTGAGAAGACACCTTGATGAGGGAGAGAAGGGTTTGTTTTAGCATCCTAGGAGTTTGAGCACATAGAACCAATAAAAAAGTCTTAGTTGATTTGGCGAATAATAGAGACTGGGATGTAAGAGGAGATTTAAGTTGGGGTGATAATGTCCAAGCTCTCTCTATTATCAGGAAATACACAAAGAAGCTGTCTACATTCCTTCAGCGGAGGTAGTGATTCCTATTGGGTGATCCAAAAATCTCTCTCCTTTTGACCTTCAGATATAATGGAAGTAATATCTCCACTGGTCTATTCTTGGGTACCACATTCTCTTGTTCAGTTTCCTCTAATTTCCTCCACCTTTGCAAGCACTTATTGTTAAAAATCCTCATGAAATTACCTAATTTAAACATGACATACACTTCCTCCCACAACTATAGTTACATCTTATTCTCCACTGACTAGAAAGAATAGTGCCCAGCCACTTTTCATTACTGTGACAAAAGACCTGAGAAGACACCTTAATGGGGGAGGGAAGGGTTTGTTTTAGTTCCCAATTTCAGAAGTTTCAGTTCATGTGTAATTGGCTTGTGGTGAGGCAGAAAGGCAAGCCAGAGAGGATGGAGTAGAAAATGAAGTGGTAGCCAGTAAATAGAGAACTCAGCAGGGGCTCAAGGATAAGATATACCTTTCACATATTCCTCACAGTGGATTGCCCTGTCCAGTCTTAATACAAGGGGAGGAGCTTAGTCCTACCTCAACTTGACATGCCATGCTTTGTTGACACCCATGGATGCCTACCCCTTTCTGAACAGAAACAGAGGAGGAGTAGATGGGTACAGGGTTGGCAGAGGAGAAGTGGGGGGAGGGAATAGGATGAAAGGAGAGAGGGAAAATGGCAGTAGGGATTTAAAATAAATGAATAAATTTAATTAATTAAAAATATACACCTTTAAAAATTAGAAGCTGGTAACCCAGGATCTCCAAAAGCCACACCCCACCAATACATCTAGCTATTAAATCAAGGGATTAATCCCCTAGTGACAATACTTCTTCTAACTGGGCCCCAGCTCTCAATAGTCCATTTGTGTATGAATTCATCAAAGGACAAATCTGTTGACAAAGTTACAGTCCTCATGATCCAATCACCTCTAACGGTACCCCTAACTGAGTATCCTTTGTGAAGGATACTTCACATACAAATGATAACACAGATGGCACACGTGCATCTCTGTCCACTATAAATCTCTAGAGTCATATTGTTTTAAGGTGCCTCCCCCAGGAATATAATAATTATAGAAAAACTGAGGGAATAAAAAGAAAGAAATTAATCACTGGGTGATTTCACAAGCCTGAGTCAATTGATATTGATATTTTGGTGTGAAAACCTGCAGAAGACTAAGAATTTGGCACTCCCATAAACAGATATCCTTTAGGTAATGTTTAGTATGTGTAGATAGAATAACTAGTGTGGGGGAAGTGTGGAACATAGGGCTGCTGGGTGCTTCTAGCCTCTCCTAACATCCCCAGGGATACAGCTCCCCAAAGTCCTGCCCTTCACTCAGCTGTGCCTTCAGTCTACCATCTCCATCTCCAAGCAACCATTCAGAGTGTTCCTTCCAGCAACACACACTACTATGTGTGAAAGCAAACCTGCAAACACAAGCTTCTAAGGATGCCCCAGTGCTCTGTTGCTCTTTCACCCAGTATATTTCTCAGCCATTGGTACACTGGGCAAATGTCCACAACTCCTTCCACTCTGGTACCAAAGTAAGCATGGTAACAGGAGAGCACTTCAATGTAGCAGTGGTAAAAGACAAACAAAAAGCATAATGGTCAGTCTTCCAATGGAAGTGCCAGCTGGTCTGTTTTCATAGTCATCTCCACAGAAATTTCTCTGTGAAAGGTTCAAAAAGGCATTCGTTTCTATCCATAGCCGGTATAAGGGGGAAAAATCAAACCTGTTTACAACGAGTATGTCCATTTAAATGGCTGGAATGGTCTATAGCTTAATGAACCTCATGGCTAGACTGCACCTACCCTTGTGGGGGAGGGGAGAAGTGAAAGGAACTTGTACAATCAAGGACTCTGCCCACTGGTTAACAGGACATGTTATTGCTAAAAGCACAGGAGCAATGGTGACATCTTGTGTCGGGTTAAAAAGTAACAGGATCTTGATTTCTCACGGGTCCCTTGGGAGCACCTCGGGTAAGCTTTGGCTGCAATTCACCTTTCTTTTATCTGCTCCTTTTAGCTGTTGATCAAATAATAAAACAAAGCAAAGCTTTTCTTATATGTGAAGATGAAGACCTGTAGGAGTGATAGGAAATAAATATCACGTGGCATCTGACTGATCTCATTGCTACCTCAATGACTAGACACCTAGGAATCCCCTTCTAGTTCTAAAACTCAGCCTTTCCACCGTGCTTAAATACCATTAGCTCTGGACCCAACTTTAGTCAGCCTGACACAGCCACAGGTAGTTGCAGAGTCATGAAGAAATAGTTCTATTCTACTACCTAGGCAAGTTTCCCCATCTCATTTCTATGTTAGCCTTTTAGACACTGCATGACATGAATGGACCCTCTGAAACCCAGCAGGTGAAGAATGATGGGGTGGTGGGAGTAAGCTGCAAAAGCAAATCTCTTGTTTCTTGTGCTTTCCATGAAAGTGGTACTTCTTAGCATTGGTCACACAAATCTTACAAAAGCATCAATAGTATACCTGGAGCAATTGCAGACCAATGAAATTGCAATTTACAGGAGCTGAGCCAGACAGCCTTTTGAAATTCCCTATCTAACTGCCTCCTTCCTCCTTTCCTCCCCATCCCTTCCTTCTTTCCTTCCATTCTTTCTTCCACCATCTCTCCTTCCCTCCCTCTCTCCCTCAATCCCTCTTACTCTTTCTCTCTCTGCTTTTTTTAGGGGGGGGGCGGGATCTTACTGCTGGAATCAACTATGTAGTTCAGGTTGGGATCTAACTTGTGATCCTCTTTGTCTCTTTGTCCCAACATCAAAAGTGTTGGGATGTCAGTTAAGAGCCACATCTAGTCGATCTTGGCTTTTGCTTTCTTGTCTGGGAACATAGCCATTGTAGTGTGAGGAATCACAAGCCACATGAAGTGGCCATGACTCTACCCTATGTGACATCCAGTTAACAGCCGGTATCAAACACCAGAGGAATCAATGAGTGAGCTTTTGATAATTCGGGCCTACAGTCATCCAGTTACCTCAGCTAATGCACAATATATCAAAGACAGTCCATCCCCATTAATTTTCCTATTTTAAGGCACTGAAGGGTGCCTTCACAGCACTAGATAGGTAGAACAATCTCAACCCTGGTTTTAGATGAGGAAATGGAGACAGCAAGAGTAGAAGTTAAGCCACCTAAGGTAGGCAGACAGTAAGAGGCAGAGAGCATAATAGTCTGGATGAAGAGCCTAGGCTGTATCACTAGAAGGAATCTCCTGCTGAGCCAGAAACTGAAAGCAAGGGTCTAAAAAAAAAACTCTGTAGACCTCTGAAAATAATACTACTCCTTATTCCTTCAAACCCAGAGCAACACAAAAAGGGAAGAACAGTCTGCTTTTTCCACCATTCTGGTTTTTTGTTTCTTTGTCTGTTTGTTTTGTATTTTGAAACAAGGTCTTACTGTCTATTCCTGGCTATCCTAGAACTTACTATATAAGCTGGGCTGCCCTTGAGGTCACAGAGATCTGCCTGCCTCTGCCTCTGAATGCTGGGATTAAAGTCGTGTGCCACCACTCTGCATAAACTGGGGAAAAGCCTGAAGAAATATGATCTGCACATATTTCTTTGTCCATATAATTAAGGTAATACTGTTATTTAGTTCTAGAGTGTTTCATTTTGTAATTAATTTCTCTGGCAATTATTATCTATTTCACCAGTAGTCTTTGAAATAACTGATTTGAAAGACTCGTTTATAAAGTGAAAGTACTGCATTGGGGCCAGTGAGATAGTTTAGCCAGTTCAAGACAAGAGAGAACCAACTCCTAAAACTTATCATCTCTAACAGCCACATGTACCCTGTGGCATACATGTGCACACACACACACACACACACACACACACACACACTGAACATAATTTTAAAAATCAAGAGGTACTACAGTCTACATTGCTTTTAAATTATCTCCTTTGAGGTTGCGTTGTGCACCCTTGTGTTTAAAGATTAAGTATTTTAGAATTATTAAAACAGAATTCTTGAATCAGAAGAATATTTTTAGGGTATTGATTAAAATACTCATTTTAAGTGTTAATAATTTAATCCAAATAACTCCATTGTTTTCTTTTAATTGTCTACTTGTCATGGAGGAGGGGCACATGCATCCCACATTGGACACATGGAGGTCAGAGGGCAATTTTGTGGAGTCAGTTCTCTCCTTCCATCATGGGATCAGGGATGGAAATCAAGTGACTAGGGTTGCACAGCAAGTGCCTTTACCTGGTAAGCCAATTCACTGGACTTATTTGTTTCTTTTAAACATATTTGTTCCTAACTTGGTGTCTAAGACCCTATTCTTCTCTTGGCTTTCCCATCTCCTCTGGTTTCTCTTCTCAGTCTTTGCTCCATTCTTCTCTATTCTGGAATATTCCAAGGCTCAGTTCTATCTCTTTCCTTCTCTGTCTCTCCCTCCATCACCTCATTCTAATTCAAGACGTTAAATTCCACGTGCCTAACTTTACCCACAGCTATATCTTCACATACATTTCTCTCCAACTTTTAGGTTCTTCAATCATATACTTAACAGTTGTGTGTGACACACCTCTCAGCATCTTAAACTCTCCTGCCTAAAACATCCCTTCTTCCCCATCTCAGGAAATAACATTAACAGCCGTCCAGTTACTGAGGCAAAGCAACTTGAGACTTTCCCAAGTTCACCCTACTCATGAAGAGGCTTTGAGAACTTGACTTTAAAACTTTCCAGACTCTTACTACTTCGCCTGCATTATGGTTCCCCAAGCACTTTGTCCCTTCCTTGCCTGAAGTTATTCCTGCCTCATACTGTCTAGTAGCCAAGATGGACCCTCCTGTAGCTAGGATCTTGTCATATTCCTGGTTTAAAATTCTCCAATGGCTCTCCTTTTCCTCCCCCACTTAGCACTTCCCACACTGTTATATTTCCATGCCTAGTACCACTTTTTTAAAAAAGAGTTGTAGAAAACATTTAATTTATTGATCTGTTGGTGAAATTTGACACATCATCACTGTATCCCAGTGGAGCCATTAATCTTGTAGCTTGGATGACATTAGCCGCTTCGTTTTTATGATGCTGCTAAGGAATCAGCTCTCTGCAGGGGCCCAAGAGGAAGGGCGTTGGAGGAATGTGCAAGTTCCTCCAAGATATTTTCAAAAGCTCTATTCACTCCATTCTCTTTTTCATCATTCACGATGTTTATCTTCCTTAGATTAGTGCTAACAGGTTTAGTTTGAGTTTTTTGCCTTGAAGCTATTTTGGATGGCTATATGAACTATAATCCTGGTCTTCTGCCTTCTTAATTTGTTCTAAGTCACTGTCTTGGGTATCCTATTTGGCTACTCAAGCTCTAGGTGGGGCAATCTGAAGGTACATGGAGTATTGATTTTCAACATGTTATATAGTTTGTATATTGTGTCACTATTTTGTTATATTCTTGAGTATAAGCTCCACGAGGGTATTTTTCTCTCATGTATCCCAAGAGCCTTTGCCACTTGTTTAATATCTGCTAAATAAATGAAAGAAATATTTCTCTTTACCTTGAAAGCTCTGTAACCTTTATGGAAAGATACTAGGATGGCTAGTGCTCATTGTCAACCTCACATAATCTAGAATCACCTGGAAGAAGGCCCTCTGGGCATATCTGTAGGGGATTATATTTGTTATGTCAATCAAGGTAGCACGCCACACCAACTGTAGGTGGCACTGTTCCCTAGGCCGGGGATCCTGAACTGCATAGGAGCAGAGAAGGGATCTTGAGCATGAGCAGGTGTATGTGCATTCCTTGCTCTCTCCTGACTGCAGATGTAATGGCATCAACTGCTTTAAGTTCCTTTTGCCTTGACTTCTCCATCATGGTGGGCTGTACCTTGAACTGTAAACTACAAATAAACCTTCTCTCCCTTAAGTTTTTCAGAGAATATTATTAGAGCAACAAAAAAGAAATAAGACAGCACAACCCTATTCACCCCCTTGCCCCACCCTCATGAACAGGTTATTGTCTGCTAGGCCCCTAACCTCTCCATATAAGCATAGCATCTGTTTAGATTCTGTCAGTCTCCTTCTGCTTGTGGATACTTGTAATTTGTCAACAAGAAAGTCTCAAATTCAAGTAAGTCTCATTGGAAATGTTTGTGCTGTCCTAGTCTCTTTCTCATGCCCAACCTTTGAGCCACTAGACCAGTGGTTCTCAACCTTCCTATGCTGCAACCCTTTATTACAGTTCCTCACATTATGGTGACCACCCACATAAAATTATTTCATTGTTACTCATAACTGTAATTTTGCTACTGTTATGAATTGTAATGTTATGAATATGCAACCCCACAGGGGTTGTGACACACAGATTGAGAACCATTGCTCTAGACTAAGAGGCAAACCACAGGAATGGCTAGATTAACATAATTCATTAGCTCATTAAGTACTGCAATATCAGCAGGGCGGTTGTGGGGCATGCCTTTAATCCCAGCACTGGGGAAGCAGAGTCAGGTGAATCTCGGTCAGTTCCAGGCCATCCTGGTCTACAGAGCAAGTCCCACAGCAGGCTCCTAAAGCTTTACAGAAAAACCCTGTCTTGAGAAACCAAAAAAGAATTATTACAATATCACACCCAGAAAATGTCAAACACATCACTTTTCACACTGGATAGATCATGTAGACTGAATATCAGTTAAACTGGAGCAGACATGAATTACACTGTAGACCACTTGGACCCAACAGACTTGTATAGAACATTTTTTTTTCTTATTTTACATATGGATCCCAGTTCCCTTTCCCTCCCATCCTCCCTGTCCCATTCCCCATCCACTCCCCAAGAAGGGTGAGGCCTTCCAGGATGGATCATCTAAATCTGTCAAGTCATTTGGGGTAGGGCCTGGGCCCTCCCTCCTGCCTCTAGGCTAAGGGAATATCTCTCCATGAGGAACGTGCACCTGAAGTCCTTTTATGCACCAGGGATACATCCTGGTCCCACTGTCACAGTGTACAGAACATTATATCCAACAACAGTAGAACAGAGACTCTCTTCATTGTACAGTGGGGTTACATCCCAGTGTCCTCATCATAATCTGAAAATGTCACACAAGGAAAAAAATGCACTTAACACATCTAGATTACCAAACATCTAATTTAGCCTAGCCTGCCTTAAGTGTGATCAGACCACATTAGTCTATCTTGAGCAAATTCATCTAACACCAAGCCTCTTTTATAATAAAATATTGACTGCTTCTTGAAATTTACTGAGTATCATACAAAGGAAAAAAGCAATTGTATGGAAATTTTTTATCTAAATTTTTTTCATATGCATATGTGTGTGGTGTACATGCATACATGGCAATACACATGAAGGTTGCACTGCACAGGTATGCACATACATATAGAGTCCTAAGGCTAATATCAGGTGTCTTCCTCAATAAGTATCCACATTATATACTGAGGGTCTCTCACTGAATCTCAAACTGGCTATTTTGGCTAGTCCAACTAACCAAGTTGATTTGTTTACCATGGGATGGGATTTCTGGAGGACCATGCCCACATGGCTTTAATGTGAGTTCTAAGCATCTGAACTCCAGTCCTCACATTTGCATGGTGTAATGGCTTGATTATGTATGCCCTCCATAGACTCATATGTTTGCATGCTTGGCCCATAAGGAGTAGCACTATTAGGAGGTGCAGACTTATTGGAGCAAGTGTGTGACTGTGAGGGAAGGCTTAGAGTTCTCATATGCTCAAGCCAGGTCTAGTGGCTCCTTGTCTTTTCCTGTTGCTTGTGGATCAAGATGTACATCACCTTCTCCAGCACCATGTCTGCCTGCATCCACCATGCTTCCTACCATGACAATAATGAACTAAACCTCTGAAACTGTACGCCAGACCCAATTAAATTATTTTCTTTATTAAAGTTGTCATGGTCATGGTATCTCTCCACAACAATAGAAACCTTAACTAAAACACATGGTGTGATGGTTTATATGAGAATGGCCCCCATAGGCTCTTATATTTGAGTACATTGTGCCCAGTTGCTAGAACTGTTTGGTAAGGATGAGAAGAGATCTGTCACAGGGGCCAGACTTTGAGTTTTCAAATGACTCATGTGGTTTCCGGTGTTCTCCCTCCCTCTACCTTATGGTTGTGGATCAAAATGTGAGCTCTTAGCTGTTCCTTTGTTCTGTCATCATGGACTTTAATTCTCTAAAACAAGAAGCCAAATTAAATGCTTTCTTTTACAAGTTTCCTTGGTCATGGTGTTTTATCTCAGCAATAGAAAAATAACAAAGACACATGGAAAGCATTTTACCAACTGATCCATCCTCCCCAGCCTGCTTTATCAAAATTTTAAAGTTTAAAGGTTCAAAGTTAAACCATCATAAGTCAGGACCATCTATACACATTTTTCTCAAGAGCACATGTTAAATTCATTACAATAGATCATAGAATAGGTCTTGTGGTTTGAATGAGAATATCCCTCAAGGCTCAGATGTTTGAATATTTAGTACCCAGATGATGGCACTGTTTGGGTAGTTTTAGGATGTATGATTTTGCTGGAAGAAATAAATCACTGGGGGGTGGGTTTTGAGATTTTTTTTAAAAGTCTCATGGGTCGGGCATTGGTAGTGCATGCCTTTAATCCCAGTACTCAAGAGGCAGAGGCAGGTGGATCTCTGTGAGTTCAAGGCCAGCCTGGTCTAGAGAACTAGTTCTAGGACAGGCTCCAAAGCAATACAGAGACACCCTGTCTCAACAAAAAACTTTATGGTCTTCCCAGCGCTCTCTCTCTCTCTCTCTCTCTCTCTCTCTCTCTCTCTCTCTCTCTCTCTCTCTCTCTCTCTCGATTCAAAATATGAAACCCACTATCTGCAACATGCTTTTACCTCTCCATCTGTCTTTAACTCTCTGGCACTATAAATCCAAATAAACTGTCCCTTCTATAAATTGCCTTGTTCATAGAAAAGTAACTAATACAGGTCACAAAACAAGTTTCAACAGATCTAAGAAGGTAGAAATTGTATTCAACTACAATGCTATAAACTAGAAATCAATAACTAGAAGAAATTCTAACAAAAAGTTGAAATGAAACAATGCATTCCTGAACAACCAATTCATCAAAGAAGAAACCAAAAGGGAAATCAAGAGATATCTTGACATAAGCAAAAATGCAAATACACCAAATCCTACGGGATGTAGGGAAAGCAGTAATAAGTTTATAACAATGAAAAAATAAAGCTCTCCCATAACCTAACTTTGTGCCTGGAAAACCTTAGAAGAACTAAGTTAAAATTAAGGAGGAGGAAAAAATATTAGAGCAGAAAGAAATGGAATAGAGACCACCACCACCACCAAAATAGAAAAGATTAATTAAATGAAGAGTGTGGGTTTTTTTTTTTTTGAGAAGATAAAATTGAATCGACAAACCTGCAAATGAAGAAAAAATAAGTCTAAAAAGAGAAATAAAATTATAAATGTAAGAGAAGACAGAACACTTGACCACAGAAATGTAAAGGCTTGTAAAACTACTATGAACAATTGTAAATTAACATACTGGCTAACTGAACAAAAACAGGTAAATTCCTAAAGGTGTATAAGCTATCAAAGCTGAACCAGAAGGACAAAGGGAATCTGAATGAATAAAATGTAAGTAAGGAGTTTAAATTAGTGAACATAAGCTTTCTCCCAAAAGAAAAGCTCATGCCGGGCATAGTAGAGGTAGGAAGTTCAAGAGTTCAGGGTCATCTTTGGCTATATAGAGTTTAAGAACACCCGTCGATACAGGAGACATTGCCAAAAAAAAAAAAAAAAAACAACAACAAAAAACAGGCAAACAAAAAAAAGACCATGGAAGAGAGGGCAGAAAGAATGTAAGAGCCAGGGGAGGGGATAGAGTGATGGGCAACACTTTTCCTGGCGTTATGTGCTCATTGCCCTCTGGAACTCTCAACAGCCATTAAGTACCTGCACAAAACCTGCATGAGATTCTTTCACAGAGGGGGAAAGAGCTCATGAGGTCTTGCCCCTTTCTAAGGACTCAGAGGTAGTTAACAGTTGCAATGAAGGGGAGGCACCTGAGACCTACCCTTTTCTTTGGATCTATAAGCAGTTAATGGTGGCTATGGGAGGGAGGGACATTTTCTTGGGTGATATAGCCATTAGTAAGGTGTTCATGATGCTCTTGTAAATAATTCCTCACACATACTTCTAATTAAACTCATTAGATGACACACAAACACACACACACACAACCATGAAAGTAGAGGGAAGGCTGGTTGGGAAAAGTGTAATGGGGGTGAATATGTTGAAAATATATGTCTATGTAAATGTCATAATAAAACTCATTATTGTGTATAATTAATATATGCTAATAAAAATTTATTTTTTTCAAAAGGGAAAATTAAAATATAATGACCATGTGATTCAGTGGTCCGACTTCTTTATATTTTCCCAAAGGTATGGAGAACAAGATCTTGGGATAAATGCACTTACTAGTTCCTTGCTACATTATTCTTGCTAAATAAAACATGGAGTCAACCTAAGTGCCTAGCCATAATTAAATAAATGAAGAAAATGAGGTGTGTGGGAGCTGGAAAGATGACTTAGTGATTAAGAGCTCCTACTGCTTTTCCAGAGGATCCAAGTTTGGTTCTCAGTACCCTGTCAGGTGGCTCATAACCACCTGTAACTCAAGCCCAAGGGATCTGACGCCCTCTTCTGGACTCCACAGGCACTTGCGCTCATATGCATATACCCACATGTAGACACACACCAACACATGTAATTTTTAAATACTAAAAATAAGGATTCAAAAAAGAAAATGAGGTATACATATATAATGGAATTATCGCAGCCTTTATATAAAGTGGGAAACCTTGCCATTTTCAGAAATATAGATGAACATGATGATCACAGTTATATACAGAATCTAAAAATGTTCAAATTCACAGAGCAGAGAGTACAAGTGTGGTTACCAGAATATGGGAAGGTGCAAAATCCAAGGAATGTCCGGAGAATCAATTTTACAAGTCTAATAGCCAGTATGGTAAGGACAGGTCAGGGCCATATACTGCATTCTTTGCATTTGCCAAATATGCAGATCTCAGTGCTCCTTACAAAGAAAAAGAAGCAGTCAGATGTTAGATATGTTAATGACCTTGATCATGGTGATTATTTAAGTTATGTGCATAACAAGTTATCAAGTTATAAACCTTATAAATATACAATTAAAAATCAAGCCAGGAATGGCGACACACACCTGTAATCTTAGCACTTGAGGAACCAAAGCAGAAATATGGTGAATTCAAGGCCTGCCTGGGTTACACAGTGAGTTCTAGGACAGCCTAGGCGTGCCTGTAATCCCAATATTTGAGAGGCTGCTGCAGTTAGGAGTACCATGAGTTCAAAAACCAGTTCAAAGTCAGGGCTACATAGTGAGTTATATACATTTATGACCAGTATGAGCTAAAGTAGCCCATGGAACACTTACATTTCAAAAATAAATGCTGTACAGGGACAAATACAAACTCTCAAGAAATGCCAGGTCTCTGTTACTCAAGATTTGGAAAACAAAGTCAGGGCTGGGGAGATGACATTTGCTGAGCAAGCATGAGAACTGAAATTGGAATCCCTAGAACTCATATGAGGCCAAGCACAACAGCACATACCTAAAATCTCGATACTCCTATAAGGAGGTGGTCAGTAGAGACAGTAGGGTCACTGGAAGCTTGCACACCAGTTACATGGCAGAAGCACAGTGAGGAGAAAAAACAAGAAGGAAGGAAAGGACCAACATCCAAGGCTGCACAAATTTGCACAAATGAGCACACGCATAGACACACACATGAGCACATAAGAAAATAAAAGCAATTTGATATAAACAATAAGAAAAGACAAAAAAACAGTAGTCCTTTCCCTTACTCATTCACTCACCAAATACTTATTGAACAGCTAGGAGCCGACTCTGTGCTAGAAGCTGTGAGTAGAGTAAATGATCTCTAGTCCAATATGTAACTCTGTGGCTAGAGCTTTAGCACATGCTACACCCTGGGTTTCAGCCCCAAGTAGCCAAACTGAACAAAAACAAAGCTTCCTATAATATCCATAGCATGAATTTACATCAGTTAGCTTATATTTTTCTGCAGAAGAATCCAGCCTCAATTATTAGACACTATGAGTAGTAGGTCTGTTTCTTTGCCAGGCAAATAGAAAGCACAAAGGAATTTTTTTTAGGATCCCAGCATGAAAGGTTGTTAATGCAAAAGATGGGTTTGGAAGAAAAATTGACCTCCTAAGAAAAGCCAATACATTACAATACCATTAAGTCAATGAAGGATTTTAGTATTCCCTGTTTGGGCAGAAGCACCCACAAGTGTTGCAAATCCCTCCCTCCCTCCCTCCCTCCCTCCCTCCCTCCCTCCCTCCTCTCTCTCTCTCTCTCTCTCTCTCTCTCTCTCTCTCTCTCTCTCTCTCTCTCTCTCTCTCTCTCTCTCTCTCTCTCTCTCTCTCTCTCTCTCTCTCTCTCTCTCACACACACACACACACACACACACCAGAATTGGCCTATGTCGTCTGCTCCATCTGAACTGATCTTAGGGTGGGATCTTGAATAATGAGAATCAAGCTGGGAGCTCCCTCTGTTTCTTATTTCACAAAGTGACACCCAGGCCTTTCCTGTATCATCCTTGATGTAGTATACCATCTTGTGAGGAAGACTTCGCTTTGTCTATTTTGCAGAATAAAGAAACAAAGATCAGGAGAATCAAGTGAATTTCACAGGTCTACCTATACTACAAGTACTGGTGCCAACTTATAAAATGCTGAGCCACGTGCGCCAGGGTGTAATATTTGCTGTTTCTTGATTAACAAAGATTTATTATATATTTCTGGCAGACAAGTTTTAGCTATTGCATTCCACTGGTGGGCCATTGTGCTCAAAGCTTGTGTCTGGGGCTTCAAATGGCCTATACAATTCCCTTCAATAAGGTACTGAATTCTAGAAGTAAAAAAGCATCTATTCCAAAAATATTGGATCTTTCTGAAAAGAAAATATCAAAAGTCAGATTTCCTGGATGTATGTTATTTTCACTATAACACATTGTCTCTTAAATCCAAAGCATTATAAGAAGTTGGAGAGATGGCTCGGCAGTTATGAGAATTTGTTGTTTTTCCAATAGACACAGGTTTGATTCACAGTACCCACATGGCAGCTCACAACAGTCTTAACGTCAGTTCTGGTGGATCTGCTGCTCTCTTTTGACCTTCTTCGGGACCAGGTAGGAAAAACGTATCATATGCAAATAATAAAATACAATAAAATAGGGTCATAATTGTAAAAATTTAAACAAAGTTTTGTGAGATCCAAATCTCCATTTGGAGAAGCTGGCTAGCTGGTAGAATGCTCACCTAGAAGGTAAGAAGCCCTGGGTCTGATCCCTAACTAACATGTGCATATAATTCCAGTGGGAACAAGAGGATCAAGAGTTTAAGGTCACCTTTGGCTACATAGCAAGATTCAGGCCAGCCTGGGACATAAGACAATGTGTCACAAAATATAAATAAATAAATAAATAAATAAATAAACAAATAAATAAATAAATAAGCATCTCTCCAATTCTAGTATCAAAATGGAGGTTGTTCTTTGTTCAAAAAAAGAGAGAGAGAATCAAGGAGGGGTGAGGGTTTGGTTGGTTCATGGAGTATTTCGTGTGTGTGTGTGTGTGTGTGTGTGTGTGTGTGTGTGTGTTTCAAATTACACTTAGGACCCTACACATGCTAGTTCTATATCTGAGCTACATTCCAAGCCCTGGAATTATTGACGTGGATAAAAATAGAATCAGTAACAGTGGAATAGAGTATAAGCAAATCACATTTGTTATTGCACCTAAGTTTCTTGAGGTGATAAATGAGAAATGATGAAATAGATAAAGCTGAAAGGAACACTAGACAAATTAATCTAGTGTTTATGACAATTTGACAGAGGAACACTAAGAGTGCTCATATTTTTTATCTATATTAATAAGACCATGGTGCAAGCACCTAGGAACAATACACACTCAAAATATTCATAGACAGGACAATGAACAAAAGAATTGTGTATCTTCTCCAAATGCAATGTAGGAGCACCAGTCAAAGGGGAGAGACTTCAGCTGCTGCTATAGTTTGGGTCTTCAAGTCCTCCAAAGGTCCACGTAATACTGAAGCCTTTGGGAAGCAGGAGCTAGTGGAAAGTTTTTAGTTCGCTGGAAATGTGACCTGGTAGAAAATAATAGGGGCTTCCAGTCAATAAAGTGAGCAGTTTTTCTTGGATCCTCAACTCCCAGCATGATATGCTCTTACAAGGCCAACTGATTATGAACTGAGAACTCTACAACTGTGATCCAAAATAAACCCTTTCTCTTAATAAGTTGGTTCTCTTGGGGTTTTGTTATGGAAACAGAAAGTTGACTAACACAACTCCTACCAATACTATAGACAGTGAGCTCCTGACCGGTACGATTACATAGGGAGAGCACATCTCAAAAAACACAAACAACATGGATGTTTTAATGAATGTTAGAAGCTTGAATGAAAAGACATTACATATGATGCCATGTTTTATAAAATTCAAATCAAAACTGAAATTGTGCTAAAGGTATTTTGTTTTAAAGGAGGGGAATATGAAGTTCAGAGGAATATGGAGTTCAGAATATGAGAGAGGACGAAATTAGGAAGGAGAGCCAGCCTCTGTATGCTTATATTTTAGTATTCTTCCCACCCTACATATTGATTATATGTTGTATTTATTACTTTATATATAAAATATCATCTGGTAAAAACTTTCAGGAAAAAATATATTTTCTTCCATCCCATTATGGTACAAATTCTCAAAAGTTCCTAAGAATGAGTTAGGGTTGTGACTCAATGATCAAGTACTTGCCTTGCATGCATGAGGTCCCAGAGTCAATGTACTGCCATTGACAGAAAATTCTTAGAAATGATCTTATTTCTTTTCATGATAAATTAAAGATTTAATAGCATTCCTATGGCTCAGGGGTTAAGAATTATTACTACTCTAGCAGAAGCACTGAGTTTGCTTTATGGCATCCATGCAGCAACTCACAAACACCTGGAACTACATCAGGGGATCTGACTCCTTCTGACCTCTGACGGCTCCTGCATGCAAGCTACATGTACATACACTCAGGCACGCACGCACACACACACACACACACACACACACACACACACACACACACACACACACACACACACACATATATATATGTATATAATTAAAGAGATATTTAGAAAAATAATAATACTTGACATGGTCATGCATGGCTGTTAGTTCAGCATTTGGAAGGGGAAGGCAGGAGGATCAGGAGTTCAAAGCCAGCCTTGGCTACAGAGGGAGTTTGGGAAAAGGCTGGGCTTTAAGAAACCTTGTCTCAAACACACACACACACACACACACACACACACACACACACACACACACTAATTGAGAAGCACGACAAACAGGTAAAGTCTAAATTTTGGTGCATTGGACCAATAAGGCATTTCTGCAGCTAACCTTTAAAGCAGCCCTCTCTGCTGACACAGCGGGTTCTGAAAGTCCCAAATCACTGTCCCAACTGTAATCTGGCTCATGTTAGCTAGCCGGCTCCTTTCCACCAGATAAGACCATTTGACAGTTCCAGTAATCACTTCAAGAATTTATCTTTTGATTCACCAGAACAAATCCTCAATCTGGAACACTGGCCAGGTATTTTTCAAAGGCTGGGAAAATAACAGCATCACCCACAGCTGGCACCATTCTTGGTGTCCTTGATGCTCTAAGGTAAGAAGAGTTCAAAAATAACAGGGAAGTATTAGCAAAACCTTGGAAGATATGAATTTATGATTGAGAGTTTTCCTGAGGACAATTCCCTGCATGGTTATGATCCATTTTCAAGGAACAATGGGACTATATGATGTGTTTTGACTTGCTTTTACATTCTTCTTGTCCATATGTTAGTGTCAGGGTCAGTGAGAGTGGAAAGAGAAGGAGGCTATGAGGGAGAAAGAAGTGAAGACAGGAAAGGGGGGATGAAGAGAGGGAGGTGACAAGAAGGAGGAGGGCAATAGGGAGATGGAAGAAGAAGGCTAGTGGAGACAAGATGTGGAAATGGGAAGGTGGGGCGATCACATAGACTGATCACATTTCCATAAATTATCTCACTGTGGTCTTGTTCTTGTGGAGAAGATCAAGATGTTTTGATGCACCAAAGAGAAGTTCTAGAGGCTTGGGATGTGGCTCCATGGTAGAGGGCTTGCCAAAGCCAAGCATGAGATGAGAACCAGGCTTGAATCTCTAACAGCCAATGAGAGAGGTGGGAGACTTTAGAATCTGCCTTAAAGTCACACAGTCAATATATGTTTGTCATAGTTAGGGTTTCCACTGCTGTGATAAAACACTGGGACCAAAATCAAATTGGGGAGGGAAGAATTTTGTCAGAGCAAAAAGTCAAGGTAGAAACCTGGAGGCAGGCACTGAGACAGAAACCATGGGGGGTAATACTTACTGACTTACTACTCCTGGCTTGTGCTGCCTGTTTTGTATACAACGCACAACCATCAGTCCAGGGATGGCATTTCTCATAGTGGGCTGAGCCCTCCCCCATTAATCATTAATTAAGAAAATGCCCTATAGACTTTCCTACAAGCCAATCTTACTTTTTCTCATCCCCTCTCCTCAGATGACTCTAGCTTGTGTCAAGTTGATTTAAAAAACAAACAAACAAAAAAGACAATGCCCAAATTGAACAGCAGCTCTTTCTTACTGTGCATCAAAGGTGTTTCTAGCACCCACCTGGGAAGAACTGACGTTCCAGAATGTAAAAACGAAAACTTTGTGGCCCAGGGGCCTGTGACACAGAGATGAGAAGGGATCACAAAAACATGAATGGTGGAAACGCTCATCTTAAAAGAGAATAATAATCATTTTAACTAATTTTGCTAACAATTCCAACAAACAGGATGTGGCCAAAAGAAATGGAACAGGTGACTCTAAAGTGGACAGCCAGCTCAACAGAATCAGGATGAACTTTTGAAGAAGGGGAAACCTAAAAGGAAAGGAAGGTAAAATTGGCTTCAAAATAAGAAAACTCATTTGGGGGCCTGGAGAGATGTCTGGACACGTGAATTAGGGTCTCACACTATACCTCATGCTGGCCTCATCCTCACTGCATTCTTCCTGCCTCCATTTCCTGAATGTTGGGATTAGAAGTATCAGCCACCATGCTTAGCTGTAATGCAATTTACTAAACTAGAAGAAAATGCAACAGCATATGCTTGTGCTCTCAGCACTGGGGAGGCAGGAGTTCAAGGCCAGCATGAGCCCCATAATGGGGGCTAGGCCAACCCATACTATATAATAACATCTAGACAAAAAAAAAAAACAGGAAAGAGTAAAGGATTTTTTGTGAGCTAGTATTTGAAAGGTTAAGAAATGAATATAGGTGCAGTATAGGTGCAGGGGAGGGGGACCACACCTACATTTGAGTATGTCTTATTCTTTCCCTTATCATCTCTCTAATAACTCCTGTGGTTAAGATCTATGTTTAAAATGTCTTTTAATAAATCTTCAAATCCCATCCAAAAAAAATGTGTGAAAGGATAAGAAATGACCAAATAACCTGTCCCTGACCATTGCAACTCCAGAAAGGGTGTCACATAAGAGCAAAGTTAGGACAGCATATCCACGGAGTCAAGGCTATGGGCAGAATGCTACACCTGCTCTTCTCATTCTCTGATCAAAATGTCATCCTTAAGTCCCTGTCTGAAGCTGCTCCTCAGTGTTCGCAGGTATCCAGGCCTTGAGGTGAAGGAGAAACAGGCATTCTTGGCTTTTTTACACAACCCATCTCAGGTTCCTACTGAGGGTGAGCAGTCACAGGGAGGCAGAGAATGCAAGGCCAGGCAGCGTGATTCATCATCTGGAGTCCTGCCAGGAACATATGGAATACTCCCAGAGGTGAGTGAGAAGGCTTCATAAAAAACTCTCTGTAAGGCCAAGGGAAACTAACAAGATGTCAGGCAGTATCATGGGGTTAGCAACTCCTGAGGAGAGACTGTGGGACAGAGTACCCACGTTTCTGCGGGTTCCTGTGTGTCTTGGTACCACAGCCATCACCGTAGGAATAAAAATAACTGCTATGAGGATTAATTTTTTTTTGAGACAGGGTCTTACTATGGAGATGAGGCTGACCTCCAGCTCACAGAGATTTGCCTCCGTCTCTACCTCTCAAATTCTGGGATTTAAAGGCATTGATTGTGCTTCCATGCTGGGCTATAATGCTTAATCTTGATTGTCAACTTGGCAGGATCTAGATTCCCCAAGGGAACTGTCCTCTGCATGTGTCTGTGAAAGAGTTTCTACACTGGGTTAACTGAGGTGGGAAGACCTGCTCTAAATGTGAGTGGCAACATTCTGTGGGCTACAGTCCCAAAGGAATAAAAAGGGGAAACTGAGCTGAGCAACAGAATCTATCCCCCTTAGTTAACGACTGGGGCTGGATGCAATATGACCAGCTGTCTCACATGCCTGCTGCTATATCTCCCCCACCATGATGGACTGTACCTTCGAACTTCCTTGAGTCACTTTTGCAGGTATTCTGTCATAGCAACAAGAAAACCTGTCCAACAGCCCACAAGGAGGCAAAGTAGGAATCATAATCTATTATCTGTCATTCTCTACTGTGCTTCTGTAATGTCCTGTGGGAGCTGTCCATTGCCAGAGAGCAAATAAGCCCAAGGATATGGTCCATGAAGCAAGGCAGAAAAGGACAGAAAACTGGTGGACACAGCGGGGGGAGGCATGGGGACAGACCGAGAGTAGTCAGTATAATCACTGGAAAATTATGTGTAAGTAAGAACCTAGCTATGAGGATATTCATCACAGCATTGTTTGTAAAGGCAAATATATGGAAATTACCTAAATGTTAGACAGGGGAAAAAATCTGTGATACTCACAGGGGGCAGAGACTGTCTTGCCTATTTTTATACATAAACTCTAGCAATTGGAATAATGTCTTTCACAGAAAATACTCATTAAACATTAAAAATGCAGGTGTGGGGGGTATGTTTCCTGACAGAGAAAGATGTTCATAATTCAATTTCTAAAACAAAAAGAAAAGGTCACAAAATTATGTGGTAATGATACCATTTTCCTTCTGAGCTTGCTACATGCATAAATGCAAGATGATGGTTTACGGAAGCGTATATGGAGGTAGAATGACTACTAATACTCTGAGTGAACAAGTCAGGCTATTTTGTTTTGTTTGAAGTTGGTATGCGCATTTGCTTTGTTTGGGGCTCACATGTGCATGTATGAGATTTGGCTTCTGACTTTTCTGTGATACAAAGATCACTTTTGTAATTAAAAAATGCATTTTTCCTCTTTTATTCATAAAACAGTGTTTGTTTTCCTTTCTGTTTCCTGTGTCACCTCGTGCTCCATAACCTTGAGAGTGGCAGCAGATGGTGTGGCAGGCATGTAGATGGAGGGAGGGGAGGGAATCCCACCATATGGAAATCATGACTCACTGCTTTCACATCTTGCTGAGTGCCCAGGACCAAAATACCAAAGAATGGTGGGGGCCTGGGAAAACCTGCTGTTCCCAAGGCTACAATCCTAGGAAGCTTCAAATGAGATTACACACTGTAAGATGACATTAAGTGATTTTTTAAAATTTACTCTTTGATGTTTTGACAATTCTATATATGTATATAATAAATATGGGTCATTGTTTATTGCTCCCTTATTCCCCCTATGCTTGCTGAACCTCTTCTTTTTCCTAATAAGTCCTCCTCCTCCTTTCTTGCTTCTTGTTTTGGTTTGGTTTTGTTTGTGACCCACTGAGTTTAATTAGGGTTGCTTGCATGATTATGGTTGGGGGGTTGTTTACTGGAGCATGGGCAAGTTACCAGTGGCTACACCACTAAAGATGATGCCCCTCCCCCACAACAGCCATTAATTGTCAATAAAGTATTTTTAAGCTATGTAGGAAGCAAGATAAATAAGCATGGAAGAACATCGCTGCTGGGGAAGGTGTCTCATTACCAAGAATCAGAAAGGAGAGACCATCCGTTCCTGTGTTGCTTTCATCTCTGCCATAAATAATACTTTGCTTCTTTCCTTCTCCATCACCACCAACATCAAACTCCTCCCCATCATCACCAGCAACAGCAGCAGTACCATTACCAGTGTGTAACATCTTCCCCAAAGTACCACATTATCACTAAGCTCTGTTCCCAGCAGTAATGTTCCTAAGAACAATAAATATGCCATCTGGGTACATTCGCTGGAACATCATGTACATGGCCCTTTGTAGCTCAGTAAATTCCAACTGAGCTAACCCAGATGAAGACATTCTTATCAAATGAGGAGATAACATGATGCTTGAAGGCTAACATATCAGATGAAAAGTTTATGAACATTTTTAAAGGAAAGGTAGAAACTTCTGAATAATGTACCACTGATTGCTTATACATATTTATTTGTAAATTTTATGTTTTGTTTTTCAAGACAGGGTTTCTTTGTGTAACAGCCCTAGATGTCCTTGAACTCCATCTGTAGACCAGGCTGGTCTGCCCACAGAAATCCTCCTGCCTCTGCCTCCAAAGTGCTGGGGCTAAAGGCACGTGTCACGACTGCCCAGCTACACATTCTATAATTATACACAAAGTTGTATGCATGCTGATGTACACATAAATTCAAAGGTTCCTCTGCATATTCTGCATAGGAAAGCAAACACTGTCCTGAATGATACTATCACAACCAGTAGTCTTAGAGACAGGCATAGAAAAGGAACTAGAAGCAACTATAGAAGACGAAATATAGGTGGTGGCCAAGCCTTGGGTTTGGATTCCTACACGAGTCAAGGCATTAAACAGGCAGGTGCATGGTTGTCATACCTTGAGATCTAGTCATTTGACATGGGTGGACTGAGAAATAAGCAGCATTTAAAGAAAAGCTAACCTTGACAATTACTCAAATGCACCAGATGGTGCCCCATTCTCGCTACTATCACTATTTAGCATTGCTGTATTAAATTACTCTATTTTCTTTCTAAGGAATTCTTGGAACAAAATAAGGTTTCAGAGGACAGAAGCGGTATGTGTCTGTTCCCATCATATTTGGAAATTGCCTTAATACCAAGGCTGGCATAAATTCTCACAATTACTCTGGAGAGTCTGCTTCTCATCCCTATGGAGACCGTAGCTTACTTTGGGTTGCTGGTTATTAACCACACAGACACACAGACACACAGACACACAGACACACAGACACACACACACACACACACACACACACACACACACACACACACACAAGGGAAGAGGAAGGAGGCATCCTTTTGATTCCCCAGTCTAATTTCCTTTCACAACTCATATACATCGATGTCATCATTTTCAGTCAAATTACAAGTTTTATATAGAAACTATTATCACCAATGAATGTTACCCACACACACACCTCCCAATGGATATGACTGGGACAACCAGAGTGTACTCAAAGTAAAATAACATTAAAGTTGTGACAACTTTATAGAAAGTGGTCTGATGATTTTAGAATTCATAAAACAATAGCCAGAGGGTGGCACTTTGGTATGATGATACCTCACATTGAAAGAGATTGAGAAGGAGTAGATATAGGGATGGGCTTTCACATTAGTTCCCCTAACTGCCTGATGGCCAGAGCTTCCAGATGATGTTCAATGGCTTAGAATCCCCTCCTCTAAAATTTCATCAACCAGAAGAAAATGATGAATATGCCAGAAAGGAAGACTAGAATCGACTCCATACCCATAGCCCACAGATTTTGTCCCAGATCACTGTCCAATCCCAGGGCCCCTTAATCACACTCAAAAGCCATTTATTTAATCCACCTGTAAATTGCCTAGACTCCCTACCACTTCTTTCTCACCAATGAAGTAACTGTCAGCAGGGTTATAAAATAATTACTTTACTGTGATGTCCGCATGTGTGTAGCTGATTGCTATGGCCATTCCCCCATTAAACTATTGTCTTTTCATTTCCATGAGCTCAAATGATAGAATCTTGAAAAGATGGAAAATCCTCCCCAATCCCTACAATAAAGTCAAAAGAATAAAAACTTTGGAGTCACACAGTTTTAGGATGGCCTCTTCCATCTGGCATTGAGAAAACCCATGCAACTTCTCCATTATGAAAAGCAGTTAGCAGAATGCCATAGTACCAGCTTCTTAAATTGTAAGCCTGCAGCTGAAGTTGCATAACTAAATGGAAAAGCATCAAATTTTAAGAATAAAAGCTTTCTGAATTCACAGAGGCTGAAAACTAATTTAAAATCAGACACATCGTGAATCCAGAGTTTCTGGAAGCACTCACCCATGTGCACAGCTTCACTGCAGCCTTGATTCTGAACAGACACACGGACATATGAACATGTCTGACTACACATGCTGCTCACACCGTGAGACACCGAGGATGCTTTTGGAAACATCTTGATTCGGATTTGAGGCACTGTTGTGTCAGGAATTTCAGTGTTGTCAGTCCATACACAACATTTTCTGCCCTTATAGAAACATAATGGTTTAATTATAGAAAACAAAGACTTAACATTTCCCCACTATCATTCCTTAGCTTCTAAGTATCCAATTAGCATAACTGTATATTGTATTGTTACAATGATTTTAAAAATTGCTGTTTGAGTTGTTGATTTGAGTTTCATTTTTTTAAAAAAATAATCTAAAGAATTTTGTTTTGGGATTAGTATAAAATTTCTGCCGGGCGTCGATGGCTCGCTCCTTTAATCCCAGCACTTGGGAGGCAGAGGCAGGCAGATCTCTATGGGTTCAAGGCCAGCCTGGTCTACAGAGCGAGTTCCAGGACAACCTCTAAAACAATACAGAGAAACCCTGTCTCAAAAAAAAAAAAAAACATTCTAACAATTCTGAAATGGCCCTAAGCATACCTCAGCTATATTGTCACTATATATTTATGTGAGGCAGCACTTTCAGCACCAATGATTATAAAAGCAAAATATATATCCCTAGCCTAGGGTCTCAGCCTATAAACAATAACCAAGGGTTCTTGGAGGGAGTGGATGGAATTGATAATGCGAATCTGGGATCCCTAGTAGAAGATGGGGGATTGGAGGAAGATCAGAAAGGCAGGTATGTGACATATAGTCCTCAGGCAAGTCACAGGGATGGGTGTCTAGGTTTCCTACCTGGAGAGGGATGGTCCTCAGGTCCCACACATGGCTGGGTAGTGGGGCCTTGGCAGTGTGAGTTATGTCCAGCATCACATTTCTGTAGAGCTTCCTCTGAGCATCATCAGGGTATTGCTGCTTCTCCTAGGCGAAGTCCACAGACAAATCCCCAGACTCCACGAATATGCTCCTTGAGATATGTAGAGGGCTGGGCAATCACAGCATGGCAGTCAGTTGTCACCTTCTTGAGGACTCCGAACTATGACCCTGCTAAATATACATAGTATTAAACTGACTCTTAATGACTTATAGTTATACTCACAAATTAACACATCTCTAACTGTCATCAGCGTAGTTTGTTTTGCAACAGATGGTGATTAACACAGAGGCCCACAACTGGATACAGTGCAGATAATATGAGACTGGGGAGTACTTAGCCCTAAGTGCATCATACCCCCCTTTCCCAAGGCTCAGAAATCATTTCTGAAGAGAAGGTAGAAAATTTTAAGAGCCAGAGGCAGTGGATGACTTCAAAGAAACTGTCTTCTGGACATGGCAAGGCAGCTGCATATGCGAGCTCACAGCAGTTGTGACAGCATGCACAAGACCTATGCAAACTCAAGCCAGATAATGTCCTGATATAAAGAAGGGAGGTGGGCACGAAGTCTCTCACCCCTAACTGAATAACTATTGGCAATGATAGCTACTGGGAGAGGGAGAGTCAGTTTTCTTTAAGAGTATGGGCCCTAGTAGGGCACAAAAGAGAAAGCCCACACACTTATCCAAAACTTTTATGGGCAACACAAACTAGACTTGATGTATTGTTATTATTATTATTATTATCATTATTATTTCATTTTTATTAATCAAAATTTTTATTTATTTTTCATCCAGACCACAGCTCACTTTCTTCCCATCCCCTCCCCCACCTCACCTCTGACCCCCTCCCCCAATCCACTCCTCCATTTCTGTTCAGAAAGAGTAAAACCTCCCATGGGTGCCAACAAAGCATGGCATACCAAGTTGAGGTATGTCTAAGCACCTCCCTTGTATTATAGCTGGGTAAGGCAACCCAGCATTAGGGATGGGTTCTCAAAGCCAACCAAAGCATTAGGGATGGGCCTGGCTCCCACTGCCAGGAGTCCCACAAGTAGACCAAGCCACACAACCACACAACCATCCCACATGTACAAAGAGCCTAGGCCAGTCCCATGCAGGCTCCCTAGCTGTCTGCAAGCTCTCATGAGCAGACCAGTTACTTCTATGGGTTCATTTGTGATGACCCTCATCTTCCTGGCTCTTATAATACTTTCTTCCTCTCCTAAACAGGATTTTCTGGGCTCTGCCCAGTGTTTGGCTGTAAATCTCTGCATCTGTTTCCATCAGAAAGCACTGCGATGACATTTGGGATAGTTACCAATCTGATTATAGGAGATGGCCAGTTTAGGCTATGGTTAGAGTGAGAGTGGATCTGGGAGGAGTTGTACAAAATTCTCAAAGAACTAATAAAAGTTTTAAATACATTCATCAACTCTGGAAAACATTGAAATAGCTCTATGTCAGGAAGTATCAAATATTTACAGTAATAAGCAAACATACCACTTTCGTTAGTGTGCAAATTTGGTATCATCTTTGATAAATAGTAATATGGTATGATATATACCAAAGAGCTGTTTTGATTTTGTCAACTTTTCCTCAAGAATTGCTGTAAGATACATTTCTTTATGATTTGTTGGCAGTAAATGGTTGATTTTTATAACTATTTTATATACCTATATATCTGGGAGTACATAATATTTCTTGGGCGACAAACAGTCATAAATGTTCAAGAAAGTTTGAGAAGCCCCTTTGTAGGATCACTGAGCAGTGGTAACATTTGTGGTGCATGAGGCATAGGACCCAGGCTCATCATTCACTAACTTGGTCCTGCAAACAGATGTGAATTCCTGAGGTATATGTTAAACATACAGATTTCTGGGGATAGAGAGAGACAGCTCAGTAGTTAAAAGCACTTGCAAAAGACCTAGGTTTGGTTCCAAGCATGCACAGGGTGGTTCACAACTGTGGTGGTTTGAAAGAAAATGGCCCCCCAAAGGAAACTGCACTATTAGGAGGTGTGGCCTTGTTGGAGGAAGTGTGTCACCATGGGGTGGACTTTGAGGTCTCTTTTGCTCAAGCTTCTCTCAACCTGTCAATTGACTTCCTGTTGCCTCTGAGTCAAGATGTAGGACTTTCAGCTCCAGCACCATGTCTGTTGTCTGCCTGCTCCCTGCCCTACTCCCCACCATGATCATAATGGACTGAACCTGTGAAACTGAAAGTGAGCCCTCTCAGTTAAATGCTTTCTTTGTAAGAGTTGTCAAGGCCGTGGTGTCTCTTCACAGCAATAAAAACCTTAACTAAGACAACAACCATCTCTAACTCCGGTTCCAAGTTTCAATACCCTTTTGTAATCTCTGTGGACACTATATGCACATGATGCATACACATAAAGGCAGGCAAGACATTCATACATGTGATGTAAAATAAATAAGGTTTTTGTTAAAAGAAGAAGAAGAAGAAGAAGAAGAAGAAGAAGAAGAAGAAGAAGAAGAAGCAGAAGAAGAAAGGAAGAAAGAAAAAAGAAAGAAAGAGAGAAAGAGAGGAAGAAAGAAAGAAAGAAAGAAAGAAAGAAAGAAAGAAAGAAAGAAAGGAAGGAAGGAAGAAAGAACAAATGTGGATTCTCAAGGTTTCCCCCTGAACCCCTGAAGGCTAGGATGCCATAAACCCAGGGATAGTCTCTGTTTCTGAGCAATATGGTTTGTGGTTGCCATTGTTTGTTTGTTTGTTTTAGCTAGGGTCTCATGTAACCCAAGATAAATCAAAGTCATCATCCTCCTGCATCTGTTTGTTGAGTGCTGGGATTTCTGGTGTGAACCACCATGTCCAAATAGAATCTGTATTTTTAAGGAAATCCTCTTCTTCCTTTATACCAATAGTTACTTGTGACCATTGCTACAGATATTTTTGTTTCTGTACAATCCTCCTTCTTCTTACAGCTCCCTGGTCCCAGGGTATCCTGGTTATAGAGTCAACTAATTTTCTTTCACCCAAGGTGCTGTGCTTTCTATTCCACTTGGCCCTCCCATTCTCACCCACCAGCCAGCCTGCTGTCTGCCATCTGTCCAGTTTCAAAGGCCCGAAGTGATAAAGTCACATGAAAGCTTTTGCTGGAAATTGACTTGCAGAGTTACCTGTACGTGCTGCTCTGGGATATTTCCTAAGAAGTGATATAAACTGGTGAAACCTATCCTGAATAACCACAGGCCTGGCCAGCTAGGGGATGTTCAGAGATGACAAAAACTCAAGGATTACCATTACCTATTTGGTTATTGGAGATCTTGTTAAAATGAATATTCTGTGCTCAAGCCTAAATAAGATATCTGTATCCCCCATTCCACAGGCTCAGGGAACATCTCAGAAGAGGGTCGAGGAAAGAACTGAAGAGCCAGAGAAAGTGGGTGACATACTGTGGAATGTTGTCTTCTGGGCCTGGCATGGACATTGTATTCTTGGACTCCTAGCAGTTGTGATCACCTATACAAGGCCTGCATTAAGTTAGAAGACATCATGACCCTGGGTCAATTTCAACACTTCAGTACCTGTCTATAATCAAATGATGGTTAAATTTCTTCTCTCTCTTCCTGTCTAGAAGCCATCTGGGGGTGACTTCACTCTGTGAGTCTAGCTACCCCAACAGCTACCATAGTGCCTGAAAGCAGATCCTCACTTCAGGAGAATCTCAAAAGTTAGATGCTCTAGTGACCCCATTAAGATAGTCTAGCAGACCTTGATTTGGACATTTAAAAAATCTCCTGTGTTCCAGCTTCTCCCAGGTCCCTGCTTAGGAATACTACCTGTAATACTAACAATGCTCACCTTTCCTTCTCACATCTCCAGGCACTAGTCAAGGACTTCCTTCCCTCCCTAAACCTGGGAGTTTATGCAAATAAAACTACGAATGCACTTGGAAGTGGTCTTTTAGATAGGCTCACTAAAAGGTTACCCCAACTGCCACACCCAATATCTTCACATATCTCAAAGAAGTCAAATCAGTCACCATCCCAATTCCCTAATGGCAATGAAGGTGTCCTCTTCAGAGGAGGTAGAAGCTCATGGCAGGAGACCCAAAGCAGCAGTTCTAGAAAAGTCTTTGGTTCTCTGACCAGGAATGTCAGAAAGGAGCCCTGGTCTCTCATCTCAATGGCCACTCTGCCTAGAGGCTATCCGTGGGGGGGTGGATGTGTGGGTGGGGACTAGACCTCCACTTCAGACACTGATCCCTTCTGGTGGGCAGCTTAGAAACAGGATCTGTACAGATATTTTAATAGAGAGAGCCACTATGGACTTAGGGAGAAACCTGGTGCTAGGGTAACTCCCAAGAATTCACAAGGATGATCTCCTAGCAATAGTAGAGAGGGGTGGCCAAATTGACCTTCCCCTATAATCAGATTGGTGAATATTCCAACTATCATCATAGAGCCTTTATCCAGTAATTGATGGAACCAGATGCAGACATCCACAACCAAGAACCAGGCCAAGCTCTGGGAATCCAGGCAAAGAGAGGGAAGAAGGAATATATGAGCAAGGGAGGTTAAGATCATGATGAAGAAATCTACAGAGACAGCTAAGCCAAGCTTGTGGAAACCCATGAACTTTATATCTATATCTGTGGAGACTCCAGGGGACTGAAGTAGGCCCTCTATAGGAGGGAGACAGTTGTGAAGCTTGGACTTCACAGGGGGGTCCCTGGCAGTAGGACCAGGATATAATCCTGGTACATGAGCTAGCTTGTTGGAGCCCATTTCCTATGGTGGGGTGCCACGCTCAGCCTTAATGCATGGGAGAAGAACCTGGTCCTGCCCCAACCTATTGTGCCAGACTATGTTGACTCCTCATGGGAGTCCTTACCTGTAAGGAGGAGTGGACTCAGGGTGGGCTGAGAAAGAAGTTGGGGGGGGCAGGAGGAGAGATGGGAGAGAGAACTTGGTTGGAATGTAAAATGTAAATTACAAAAAGAAACAGTATCTCTGGATTTTCATGGTAAAAATGGGATATATATATATGTGTATATATATATATATATATATATATATATATATTCCATATTCCAATTTCAGTCCATCTCCTAAATGATTTTAGGGTTACCCCTTTGGAGGAGAGATATTGTCTCCTCCTTTAAGCATTAATCTAGTTGAGCAGGTCCATGACAGAAGCATAGGCCTCCTACCAGAGTTTAGACCACAGAAAATGCCTGCCCCTTAGCCCCTGGAAAGCATTAACTTATACCTATAGATCTTAGACACAGGGTTTGTGAGGGACCATCCCTCAGGAAGACAGGACTACCCCTAGGAATTTGGGCTCACCTTAAGCCATACTAAAGAGATAGGTGAAGTAATTATGTCTTTAATGAAATGGTATACATTTTCCTTCCCAGAATCCCTGCCCTATGAATCTCTGTGAAATTCTTCAGGGTCAGCCCACCCTTCTGAGTTCTCACTCTTCTTTTTTCTGTTTTTGTTGTTATTTGTTTGTTTGTTGGATGTTTTGCAGAGCTTAAGTATGCTTTTTCTGGTGCCTTGGGCTCCCTTACTCTTTCCCCAAAGTCCCCTCCTCACCACGTGGCTTCTTTCTTCCTTTCTCTTCTTCATTTTTCTCCTTCCAGCAGCTTCTGAGATTTATAACTTGCCTGCCTTGGGATGTTTTTCTTTTAAACTCTAATGAAATTGTCCTTCAGCTTCGAAACTAAAGAAGATTGAGCTCATCAACAGTCTATCACAAAAGGAGGAGGGGCTCAGGAGGCCCCACCCTCTCTAAGAAAGTATGGGCAGTTAACAGTTGCTAGGGAGAAGGGGATCACAAAGGGGGACTTGGGGGTGGGGGAGACTGATTGTTGATGGTCTCACCTTTGGCAAAATACCCTTGTTCCTGTAAATTCACTGTATTACCCAAACAAAAACATTGGGGCCTGTGGAGATAGCTTAGTCAGTAAAGTGTCTACTGCCAAATATGGGGCTCTTAATTCTGGTCCTCAGTACCCATGTAAAAAAAACCTAGGCATGGTCCTGCACATCTGTAACCCTATAGCAGTAAAGGCAGATATAGGAAGATCCCTGAAGCTCCTGGCCAGACAGCCTGGCCAATCAGTGAATGCTGGGTTCAGTGAGAGATGCTGTCCCAAAGATAAGGAAGAAGATGATCAGAAGAGGTACTTGAATTGGATATCTGCCCTTCACATGCACCTTTATACACAATTCTGTTTTAAATAAAGCGATAAAAATATAAGCACGACCTGTTGGAAAAAGGAAGATCAGTGGGAGGGGAGAAAAAAGTGGAAATAGGGAATAAATATCACCAACCATGTCATGTATGTATATGAAAATGTCATAATGAAGCATATTATTACATAAAATTAATATAAACTGGTAATGAAAATTTTAAACTGCAGATATTGATGCCTTCTATTTCCATTTTGAGTTTAGGGTGACCTTTTTATTTTGTTTTGTTTTCATTTTTGGAAATAGGATCTTTGTATAGACCAGGGAGCATTTGAGCTCACCATATAGCCCAAGCTAACCTCAAAGTTACCATTTTCCTACTTCTTCATGAATGCTGAGACTTATGCTAAAGGGGTGTGTGTGTGTGTGTGTGTGTGTGTGTGTGTGTGTGTGTGTGTGTGTGTGTGCATGTGTATTGCTAAAGCAAACCCATTTCATTGTACCTAATGTATCATAAGTAAGCACTGAACCCGAGAAACATGCCAACCCGGATCCTACTGCTTTATACAATCAGGCTTCCATATCCATGGCTTCTGTATGTGTGAATTCAACCAATTTCAGAAAAAAACTATTGGGAGGGTAAATTGCTTCTGTCCTGAACATGTACAGGCTTCTCTCCCTTGTCTTCATTTCTTAATCAATACAATAGAGCGACTACTTGATTAGCACTTTCACTATATCAGGTTATATAGGGCAACCAGAGATGGCATAAATGCTAAGAGAGGCCATACATGGGTTCTAAGCCAACAGTATGTCATTTTACAGAAGGGAATCATCTATGAATTTGGGTGTCCAAGGATCTTGATAGGTTGCCCTAGAACCCGTTTTCCATGTAAACTGAGGTAGGACTATATAGTATTGGGGGAGGAACATCTGAAACTGCATTTTTTTGTTTGTTTGTTTGGTTGGTTCGTTTTTTGAGACAGGGTTTTGCTTTGGAGTCTGTCCTGGAACTAGCTCTGTAGACCAGGCTCAAACTCAGAGATCTGCCTGCTTCTGCCTCCCAAGTGCTGGGATTAAAGGTGTGCACCACCACATTTGATTGTTTATTTAAGACAGGAGCTCCTATTTCTCAAGATGACCTTGAACCTCTATAGGTAGCCAAGGATGACATTGTACTTCTGATTTTCCTGTCTCTAACCCTTCCTCTTAGACACACAGTACTAGGATTATGGGAGCACACACCACCACATCTGGCCTTCTAAATTATACCTCAGGGCCAGAGAGATGGCTCAGCTGTTAAAGGCTAGACTCACAACCATCTATTCCCATAAAAGGTAAGCAAAGGTAGATATGTTTGCCTTACACATGATCAACCATGCAAAATTACCAAGATAATGGTTGATAACATGGTGTCTCGGGAAACACAGAATTTCCATTAGTCTATGTGGCACAGTTAGCTCCCCCCAATTTAAAAGGTTTTGAAAACATCCAACTGGCTACTGCTGTTAATGTTCTGTCAGAGAAGTTAAAGCTCAGTGTGAAACCGTGAAAATTGAATGGGAGAGCTGGGGACAAAGGAGCAGTCATGGTATTCTGAAATTCAGGCAGTAACCTATTCATACGCCACTGGTCTCTACAAAGCCACTGGCTAGTCAAAAGCTTTTGACGGTACTAATTCCTTAGCTGTGATTTTCTTTCCAAAGTGTTCCACCTTGGGTGTGTGAGCTGGAAGCTTCTAGGAAAGCTGAAATTAAAAGTCACACATACATCACCTCATTTTTTTAGCTCTACCCATCACCTGAGAAAACTAGCTCTGTCATTGCACAGATCCAAAGCTGCTGGCCAGAGCAGCTGGAATCTTCGGGAACACAACACAATGTTTATCTTTATATTTTGATTCCCCCCCCCATGGTTTGTTGCTACAGGCTTTGTTTGCAAGTCACTTAAAACTGCCACCTCTCCTGAGAGAAGCCTAGTTATATGCCTGGGCTTGAGTCCACATTGCTCCCCTGCTCAGAAAACTTTCCCTCTCTCCCTGGAAACCTGGCTTTTTAGCCTCCAGCCATTAAGCTAGCAGGCTGGGAAACAGCATCAAGCAATGTCAGCCAGAAATTTTAACTGTGTCTGCAGTTTGGCCTATGCCTCTGGGAAGATAATATTATACTCAACTACAAGGCCAGTCTCCTTTGTATACTCTAACTCATTAGATTTTAACCTCTTCTGACTTTTTGAACTACAAAGAACAAAGGAAGAATTGCCTGTTAGTCTGGACCGAGGCAGTGCCTCACTTGTATTGTTTATGTCCTGTATTAAATGCATCACTCGGAAAACTTTTTTTTCATTCTTTGACTTTTGTTTGTTTGTCTGTTTGTTTCTGTTTTGATTGTTTTGGTTTGGTAAAGGTGTATCTTGTATCTCCCAGGCTGGCCTTGAACTCACTAAACAGCCCAAGGGTAACCTAGAGCTTATCCCCCTGCCTCTTCTTCCTGAGTACTGGGACTGTGATTCTGGAACACTATTTCCAGTTTACAAAGCACTGGATATTAAGCCCAGGCCTTCACATATGCCAGGCAAGCACTCTATCAACCTCCCCAGCCATTGTGCCTTAGTTTTTGATTGACCTATATATAACGAATATACAGGAAATTGCACTAATTGTATATGAGCACTTGAAGGAATACCTCCAAACTGACCCCATTCATTGAATTGACACCAAACAGGAATTGGAGCATGACAGCATCCTAAAAGCCTTCCTTCCGCCTCTCTTCAATCACTGTCTCACTGTAATAGAGAAATGACTATCCTGACTTTTATTTTAATATTCCATTCATCAGTTAATATTTTTAAGCTTTAAAATTCAAAGGCTGACATTTTTTGAGGCATAAAATTGACAGATAATCAGGGCACAGGCTTTTTGAAAGTTGAGATGTTTTTTGTCATAATAATTTGGGGGCTCTAAAATTAGGGTGACTTTGTCAGACTCGTCTGAGAGTTGCCGTGGAGTGGGGGAACTGTGCCTCTTCTCCCTCATTCCTGTGCTCAAGACCCTGCTTCCTAGTGTAAATTTAGAGCTAGAACCTCAGGGATGTAAGAAGGTTGTAGGTCAAAAGTGAAAAGCCCTAGTCAGAGAAGACTGTGACAATGAAAGAAGAGAAGACAGGCCAGATACCAAGCCTCACGCCTTCAATCCCAGTACTTGGGAGACAGAGACGAGGGAGGTTCAAGGCCAGCCTGGTCTATAGTGTGAGTTCTAGTACATCCAGGGGTGCTATACAGAAAAACCCTATCTCAAAAAAACCAAACAAACAAATAACAACAACAACAAAACCATGTATTCTGGGCAGTGATGACATGTGGGTCTCCTTCTTCCTCTGGTCCTCGAGTAGAGAGGGAGCAGGAGCGAGTGAACAGGATTGGATGGATGGCTTGTGGGTTGACAACAGAAACAGCTCTCCAGAGAGACAGTGTAAGTATTATAGCTCTCTTTATTACAGAAAGAGAGGGGGATATGAAGGCTGGTGACAGTGGCTGGAACATCACCTACTTTGCATTAAACAGCACACTCCTATCACTAAGCTCCTAGGGTCTAAGTTGTAGTTACCATACATATGGGAGAGGCTATAGCCGGGAACTATGCCAAGGATCACACTAGAGATAAATCAGGCATCGAGGCTTAGGGACAGCTTTCAGATAAGGTCAGGCCTCTGGGCCTAGAGACCTTCTCCAAATAAAGCCAGGTAGAGATCAAGAAGACTCAATAGGAAATGAGTACCCCATGATTGGAGAGAGCTGCCAGGCCACAGTAGAATGCAACCTCTGACCAGCAAGGTCTCCCAACAGTATTACATGCCTTTAATCCAAGAACTTGGTAGGCAGAAGAGGCGGATCTCTGAGTTCGAGGCCAGCCTGGTCTACAGAACAAGTTTCAGGATAGCCAGGGCTATAGAGAAACACTGTCTCAGAAAACAAAAAGGCAGGGGGCAGATGATGAATGTGACAGTCTCTATTATATTAGAAAGACAGCCCTCACCACAAACCACACTTGCAGATGCCCGCACTAGTAGAACTATGAGAGGGAACTTTTGATGTTTAAGCCACTCAGTCTAGTGTGGACTGCAACACTGATTTTGTAATTTTTTTCAAGACAGAGTTTCTCTGTATAGTCCTGGCTGTCCGGGAACTCATTCTGTAAACTAGGCTGGCTTCAAACTCAGAGATCTGTCTGTCTCTGTCTCCTGAGTGCAAGGATTAAAGGTGTACACCACCACCACATAGCTGCAACATTGATTTTCTTTGAAAAAAAATGTAATTTTACCTTATTTTTTCCCTGCAGTGCTAGAGATACAATTTGGAGGCTACCACATGCTAGGTAACTGCTCTAGCACTGGGCCACATTCCCAGCTCATGTTCTATTTGTGGATGTTCTCGTCTACTAATATTATTAATATTTCCTATTAATAAATAGATATATCTCTCCATGTAGACTATATGAGTGGTATAAAATACAGAGCACAAATTAAATGTTTTGTAAGGAACCTATGTCCTCAGCGTATTGAGTATGTGATTACTGTCCTCTGCTCAATGAGTTTACAGATAACTTCAGTATTAGTCAGTCCAGGTTTTAATTATAAAAGTGCAATGCATAAGAGGACAACTAGGTAAGAAAAGCACACTATATTTTTTATTTACCTAGTAGCATGTGCATGGTTTATTACTCATTTATATACTCATTCAACTTGTCCTCAGTGCCATCCATGTGTCATTAATGGAGAAGTCCCAAGAATACTGACCCTATTCCCAACCACCTTAGCTCAAATAAGAACTTTGTTGTATGATTTGGGGCGTGAAACTCAGGGCCTTGCGCATTCTGCGTAAGGGATCTATCACTGACCTATACCGTACCATGGGCCACAAGTGGGAACTTCTGAGTGAAATTTGGTCCTGAAGACCAATCTCTACAATTCAAAATAATACATAAGGTCTTTCTTTTTCAGTGTGTTAGCATACACAATTAATTTCATCCTGTCCAATAAGAAAATTAGCTTTACTCGGGCTGGGAATATAGCCCATTTGGTATAGTGCTTGCTCAGCATACACAAAGCCTGGGGTTTGATCTCCAGTAGCACATAAACTGGGTGTGGTGGTACACACCTATAGGTTTAGCACTTTTGAGGGTCAAAGGCAGGAAGATCCGAAGTTAAAACTCATCTGCTATAAGTTAGCCTGGGTTACATGAGACCCTATCTCAAAAAAGAAGAGAAGAGAAGAGAAAATCAGTGTTATTCAATAAGCTATAAGAAACCTGGGTGATTTAAAAATAAGGAAATGGTATAGTGCTACTTGCCTATAAGCCCCACACTTGGGAAATAGAAGGAGAAGGATCAGAAATTCAAGGTCATACTTGGCTAGTTGGTGAATTTGCGGACAGCTTGAGCTCCAGGAAACCCTGTCTCAAAACAAACAAATGCTAAGCATTGAGGTACAAAAACAAGAAGCGAAGATCTGTCTCTTCTACAGAATTCACAGTCTACATAGAAAGTTTCAATTATCCCACATCAGTGACAGGTATAAAGGCCATCTCTTAATGTAGGTTTGGACGCTTTGACTCTAAAGCCAAGCAATCAAACCCTGTCCTCGCCATTGCCTTTGAAATCAGCATGGTAGCTGCAGTGATTCACACTAAAAGTAGACATCCAACACATGTTGTTGATTAAAGAGGCAACTGGAGGATTTTGAAGTGATGCAGGAGTGAGAGCGGTGACAAGAGGTGGCTCGCTTTAATTAACACTCTGTTGGGAAGAATCCTAGCCTCCCACCGGAATCACCCATGCAACCCAAAGGGACTACAGCGATTCTATTTGCAAGCCAGTGTGACGAGAAGTGTTTCCACGGAGTCATATTTTTCAAAAGTCATCGTTTTCCCCTCCTGTAAACAAACGCCAATTAATGTGTAGGCTGTGACTTTCTTAGAGCCAAATAAAAATAACTCAGCGAATGGGTGGTGTGCAATTTGCTACGTGTGCTTTTAATTTACAGACCCAGTGCCTGCTTGTCGCTTGTGTCAGGCAAAGAGACAAGAAATAATTAGAAAGTAGACTAATGGGAGAAGAAGACATTTATGATACTCGGGTCTTCCTCAGAGCTGCAGACGTGCTGTTTGCTCTACCACATCCAAATACACAACAAATGATGTCGCCAACCTCAACTATTTAGACTGAAATTGGCCAAAGAGGCAGCTGCCACTACCTTTAAAAGTCACTTTCTCCGCCAGCTCTGACTAAAAAAGAAATCTTTTGCGAACATATTTCTTCAACTCAAGTAGATTCTTATTATTCTGTTTCGGCTGCACATAAATGGAAAGCAGCATCTCCTGGCATGACCATTTGCTAGAAATTTAATGTCGATAAACAGATGGTGCCAAACTAAAAATATTAGTAGGATATCAGCTGCAAAGTTCAACTCACTTCGGTATCTGTTGTCTTTAGTCTTTTTTAACAAAGAAGTTTTTTTTTTCCCTTTAAGTATATGCCACCAAAATGTATCTTGTATTCATTTGTAAGGAGAGTGAACAAAAGTGGTTTGCATTTTTCTCCTGTCCCCTGTGTATCTCTAGGGCTCTTGACATAACAATAAATAACTTACACTGCTTGCTGTTTACCTCGGGAGCCCAAGATGAATCTGAATACAAAATGTTAAAGGCACCAATCTCTATTGCTGCCTGATCCCCTTGCAGTTATAGGCTTGGGTGAGCTTGCTGTGCCCAAGGGCCCAGTTCTATATGGCCAACTTCAAGGAAAGTATGGATGCAGACTGAAGGAATAAAGAGCTGGAACAGCCAGGCCAAGTTTCCTGAGTAATTAAGACCGTCCCGCTGGCTGATCCGTTGAAGTCTTATCCCAGGACTGAAAGTCACAGTAACTCTTGAGATAAACAAAGGCTCTGTGATTCAAAGGCTAGGTGGGGTTCGAAAGCTTGGTTACAGGAACGTGGTAAGAGTCAACCAGCTCTGACCATTGTCTGCTTTGGCCTACTAGTTGGCTATTTTACATCTGACCCTGTCCTCAGTGTAAGGGGAAAACCTCATTCAGTGAACATAATGAAAGGCACAAAACTGATAGCAATCTACTGTGATACCTGCTGCTGAAGTATATTGCAAATTGAAGCTATTCCTGCTGGTGATATCATCCATAACTATAAATTAACTTGTCCACGTAAATGGTTTTGGCATTATTCCTCTGGGAAATAAAAAGGAAAGAGGGAGAAAGAGATTGCTTCTTGACTAGTGTGATGGTGGAGGCTTATAATCCCAGCACTCAGGATAGTGAGGCAGGAAGATATCCAATTCAAAGTCATTCTGGTCTACATAACTGAGTTTGAGGCCCCCTGGCCTACACTGTGAAACCCTGTTTCAAAAACGGAAACCTAAATGTGTAGCTAAATTTTAAGTTTCAAATAAATGACAATTTTTTTCATATAAATATGTCCCAATTGTTGTTTAATATTTAATCAGACAACCTTATTTTCAGAGAAGCATAAATGAATAAATTACTTCAAATGAATTGCTGGAAACAAGACTAAACAGAATGACAAGGGCAACATGGCTCTTAGTCTGTGAGTTACAGTGGAAATAACATGGACTTTGGAGCTGACAAGATCCTTAACTGGAATCTGATTCCTCCTCATTTTTACAGTTCTGACCTTGGGGAGGCTAACTTACAGTTTTCATTCACCCTTATCATAAAAAGTGGGGGTTGGGAATGGAAGAGTCACTAACCATTCTTTCGCTGGTCACTGGTGTGTGGATTGTGCGTAGCTCTTTCAAGATGAATTGGGGCTCAGTTGCTAGAGTGCCTGTGGTATATGTGCAAAGCTCTGAGTCTGATATCTGGCACCACATAAAACTAAGTGTGGTAGAAAGCCAAGGCCAGCCTGTAGTGCATGAGAGCATCTCAAAAACAAAATTCCTATTTATAAATTCTAGCCCTCTCTGCTCTGTAGCTAAATCATACTGTCACTCAGAAGTCTAAGACCACCACAACAGTACCTAACAGGGGCACTTTACTGTCTCATGCAACACCGGTTGGGGTCAAGAGGAAAAGAAGTGAAAACTGAGGTCGCTTGGCCAGCAACAGCTACACAATCCTCTTAGGACTGCTGGGACAGGGCTAGTAGCAAGCACTGAGCAGAGCAGCAGCAAGCAAAGATCCAGAAGGAGAAAGGCAGGCCTAAGCTGGCAGTGCAGCAGGGCTGGGAATTACATCTTAAGAGTTCCTCTCTTTGCTGGAGTTTTCCACTTTGCAACTGGTAGAATGATGTAAAGGAAAATGTGGTATTGCACTTTTTTGTGTGAAGCTACTTCCCTCCATCTCCATTTCTTCATCCATAGAAGGGAGGGGTAGAGCAGACGAAGCATTCCAGCTTTGACAAAATAACTAGTTCCTCCTTTCCAAGGCCCAGCAGAAATCTGACCTCTTGCTGAAAGGCTCTGTTCTGCATAACTAGATGGCCCTCATCTCTACCTTAAATTAAAATAAGGCATACCTTGAATATAGCTCAGCAAGACAGCACTTGTCTACCATGTGTGAAGCCCTCCAGCACAGAACAAAAAGGCACAATATGAGAAGAAAAACAAAGCCATACTACAGACCGACTAAATACAGAAACTCAATCTAGCACGATAACAGAGAATTTTAAAGGATGCAATCGGGCTAGTGATATCTCAGCAGATAAAGGCAGTTGCCACCAAGACTGATGACCTGGGTTCATCTCTAGAACACACATGATAGAAAAGAACCAACTTCTGCAAGCTGTCCTCCAACCTGCCTTGGCGCTTGCACTTATACGCACACAAATAAACAAATAAAATTTAAAAGGTATATTAGCAAATAATAACACAAAATGATCACATTTAAAATAATATTTATAAAAACATCAAATTTATTGTCACAGTGTCAGATGTCATTGCATATGCCTTTAATCCCAGCATAGAAGCAGAGATAGAAGCAGGTGAATCTCTGTGAGTTCAAGGCCAGCCTATTCTACCTAGCTAGTTCCAAGTCAACCAGGGTAACAGAAAAAAAAAAAAACAAATCTATCATGAACCACTTTGTTCATTTAAAAGATTATATTTCATTTAAAAGATTATATTTGTTATATAAGGTTTATGAAATAATAAAAGAAATATGTCTACCACACAGCTAAAGAACTGTTACATAACTAGTGTTTTAAGGTCCCCATTGTATACTACCTACCACTAGCAGTAGTTATATTGTCAATTCTCTCTTACTTTTCTTCCTTTTTAATTCTTTCAATGCTGTGAAATTGAACCTAAGGCCTTGAACCATGTGTTTCACCACTGAACCCTCAAACACCTAATCCTCACAATATCAAAGAGCCAGAAACAAGGTGACATGGGATGGGAACATCCTGGTTGAAGGGTACCTGGAGGAATAAATACAGATCTAAAGTGCTGTATGATGTATAGAGCAAATAGCAATGTATTACAGTCTTTTGATTACTGCCCCACACATTTGCAATTTTGCAACAAATAAATAGGCATTCACTTACAATTGAAGTCAGAGAAAGTGCATGATGCTTGGTTGCATAGGATTCTGCCGCTGGTGATGTTGCTTTCCTAATATATCTTCCTGATACTACCTTACCAGAGTCAAAATTCACCTCCTGAAGTCAAAGAGTCAAAGATGACTGTCAAATTTCCCTAAAGCAGCCTCCCCCACAAAGCTATACACACCCACAGCTTAAAGAAGACACTTGCTGAATATTTTGGGGAGCAGTGTTAGATTGTTTTTCTTAGTCTTTCCTTTTATTTCTAATATGTGTTCTGCATTTACCAGCACTCACATGATCACAGGCAGTAAAAATCTGTCCTCAAACCTTGAATCTGGAAATGCGGCACTGGAGCAAGTAATTGGCTTTCAAGATGACAAAACTATCTCAGAATTTCCACCTGCATCTCAGCTTTCATTGCATTCACACCAATTTCAGTATCTTCACTGCAGAAAAGTGATAGCGGCATCTTTCCAGAGGCTGCTGTAGGAAGCACTTGCAGGTCCAACGCACATCGGTCTAAGTAACTGCTTTAGCAGCTTCCAGCCAATAACCCACTTTGACTGTGAGCAACTGCCATTTGTTAATAAGTCCTGCTATGTCCGTATCATTAGCTGCAAGGTACAGAATTAAGGTCTTTTGTTCAAGTAACATTAACATTTTTCTCGTTTCTTTTTTTTTTTTTCTTTCTTTCTTTTTTTTTTTGGCATGGGGACAGAATATCATGTATCTGAGAGTAACCCAAAACTCATTTAGGACCTACAAGTGACCTTGAATACCTTATCCTCCTGTCTCAATCTGCAGAATGATTACAGATAGCCTTATGCATGCTAGGCAAGCAGTCTTCTAACTGAACTACATCTCCAGCTCACCCAATAACATTAAACATAAAAAAAGGCAGGGGTCTGAAAAGATTGCCCAGAGGTTAATGACCTTATCTTTGCCCACTGTCTTCAGGCGTGTGTCTGATTTGCTGAAGGAGTAACTTTCTACACTTTTCCTGGAAACTACTAAGTTCTCGATTATTTTACTTACATAGTAATTCTTAGAAATAATTTGTTTAGTATTATTGTGTGTGCATGATGTGTACATGTGCACACATTTCTGTGGAGATCAGTGGACAACATTGTAGACCTTCAGTCAGGATAGAAAGAAAGACATTATGGGGACTCGAGAAAGAGGCCCACTGTCCCAGAGACTAATTAAAGCCTCTTGGCAGTTTAGAAACCAGAACTCCAGGACAATGGCGGCAAAAGGATGCCAACACAGAATATTGGTTTCCTATGTAGATGTTTTATGTTGAAGCCACAAAGATTCAGGCTTTGGATATGCATTTGTATGCATATTATCTTGATAGAGCCTCATTTCTTTCCTGAGACATTGCTGGAACATCTCAAACTAAACTGTTTATAGCAAAGGTCTCCTACATACCTGTATCCCTCAGAGTTAGACTTTTTCCTTATCTATTGCAACTTTATTGGTGCTTTGGGAATCACCCATCCAGTAATCCCATAGTAACTTTAAACCTCACCAAAACCCCATATGTGGTGAAAGTAAAAACAATGAGCTATGACTTTCCTTTAGGGAGCCTGTGCTTGGATGTGTCTGACTTTTCTCTGGGAGGCTTTTGCTTCCAACTCTCATACTTAAGCCTATGTTAAAATAACTTGCCCAGAACTCAGGAGGCAGAGGCAGTTGGATCTCTCTAAGTTTGAGGTCAGCCTGATCTACAGAGAGAGTTCCAGGACAGCTAGGGCTGTTACACAGAGAAACACTGTCTCTAATATATATTTAAATTCACACACACACACACACACACACACACACACACACACACACACACTATATATATATATGTATGTATATATATGTATATATATATATATATATATATATATATATATATATATATATATATATATATGATGTTCAGGCCTGCTGCATAAACTGGCTAGTTCTGAAATTGTTTTGGGTATGGAAGTCATGAATCCTGTTTTTGACTGAGGTACCGCTGAGAATGACAGTGGCAAGCTGTGCCTCCTTTACCTATATCCTTAAGCTCTGAGAAATTCTCTCCTACTTTTGCATGGGTTACAGGGACTGAGCTCCGGCTTCCAGGCTAGCTTACCTGCTGAGTCATTTCACCTCATTCTTTTTCTAAAGAACTACATTGTGAAAAAATAATTTTCATAGCACATACTTTGTCACTTGTGTAGTAAATGTTAGTATTCTCTTTAGTATCTAAATATGTATGCAACTCTGTTGTTTGACTGTTTCCCATCTAAAATTCATGTCTTAAAGCTTAGTGACCAGTGTAACAGGATTAAGCAGTGGGGTCTATAGCCATAGATATCATCGTGACCATGCCCAATTTCATCTAACTGAGAAACTAAGCAGAGTCAAGCTTGGTCATTGTGTAGAGGATGACTTTCTCATCAGACAACTAAATCTACTCTACTCTTGATCATGAACTTCCCAGTCTCCAGAACAATGAGAAAATAAACTTTTGCTCTTAATAAATAACCACTCTGTGATATTAGGCTAGCTGTCCTGGTTACCTTTATGCTGCTGTGATAAAGCACCATGACTAAAGCAACTTACAGCAGAAAGAGTTTATTGGGGACTTACAGATTTGGAGAGTGAATCCATGACCATCATGGCAGGGAGCCCACGTGTCATCAGGTAGCCAAGAGCTCACATCTGATCCATGAGGACAAAGCAAAGAGATAGCTGAGAATGATGTGGGCTTTTGAAACCTCAAAGCCCATCCCTAGTGATACACCTCCTTCAACAAGGCCACATGTCCTAATCCTTCCCAAACAGTTCCACCAACTGGAGACCCAGTATTCAAACATAAGGAGCCTATAGGGGCCATTCTCACCACACTAGAAAAAGTGGACAAACACAGAAACTATTACTGTAATTTTGGAATAGTTCCATCACCTCAAAAAGAACTGAATTGCTAGGGTTAAAATTGTGATTTGTTTCCAAAGGACTCATGTATCAGAGAGCCTGTCTTCAGTGTTGTGGCATGCAGGAGACAGTGGTTCTCAACCTTCCTAATGCTGTGACCCTTTAAAACAGTCCTTCATGTCATGGTGATCTAAACAATAGAATTATTTTCATGCTACTTCATAACTGTAATTTTCCTGTTGTGAATGATAATGTAAACACCTGCTTTTTCCAAAGGTCTTAGGTGACCCTCTGCAGGTTGAGAGCCAGTGCTTTAAGAAGTGAGACCTGGAGCTGAAGGCTCAGGTGTCAGAGCACATACTGTTCTTGTAGAGGACCTGAGTACAGCTTCCAGCAACCACATTGAACAACTCACAATTGCCTTTAACACCAACTCCAGAGAATCTGATGCCCTCTTCTGGCCTCTGGGGGTACCTGCACAAATGTGCTGCAATCTGGGCAAGTAGGCACATACACACATACATATAAATAAAATTATAAAAAACATTTAAAGTAGCTTCTCCACTATTGTCTACTATTGCTTAGATTGTTAATTGGGGTCATCCTTGTAAATCTCTGGAAATTTACCTAGGGCCAGATTTCTCTTCAAACCTATAATGGCTCCCTCTATTATGATATCTCTTTTCTTGCCCTCCTCTAATTTTCCCCTGACTCAATTTTCCTGCTCTCTCATGTCCTGCTCTCCCCTCCTCTTCCTCCTAACTACCTCTCCCCTTTCCTCATGCTCCCAATTTGCTTGGAAGATCTTGTCCCTTTCCCTTTCTTTGGAGGATCATGTATGTCTCTTTTAGGGTCCTCCTTATTTCCTAGTTTCTCTGGCAGTGAGGATTGTAGGCTGGTAATCCTTTGCTCTATGTCTAAAATCCATATACGAGTGAGTAGTGAGTTTCTCTTTTTGTGCCTGGGATACCTCACTCAGGATGGTTTCTTCTAGTTCCATCCATTTGCCAGTGAATTTCAAGATTCCATTGTTTTTTTCCACGGAGGAGTACTCTATTGTCAAACTTATATGCCATCATAGAGCCCTCATCCAGTAGTTGATAGAAACAGAAGCAGACACCCACAGCTAAACACTGAGCCAGACTCCTAGAATCCAGTTGTAGAGAAAGAAGAGTGATGAGCAAAGGAATCAAGACCAGGCTACAGAAACCCACAGAGACAGCTGACCTGAACAAGGGGGAGCTCTGATAGCTGACTCAGACCTCCTGAATGTGGGTGTTAGGAGGACTCGGCAGTCTATGGGGCCTCTAGTAGAGGATCAGTATTTATCCCTAGTATACGAATGGACTTTGGGAGCCCATTCCACATAGAGGGATACTCCCTCAGCCTAGACACATGGAGGAATGATGGGAGATGTTATTCTGCAAATATGTTTCTCATACGGGTAAAACAATAAAGCACTGTTGGGCCAATGGAAAAGCAAGATAGGCGGGGCTAGGAGACTAGGAGGAGAAAAGAAGAAGTAGTTAGGAGGAGTCAGCATGTAGAGCGTGGAGAAAACAAAATGCCAGCCCACTGCGCTCAGATAAGATGACCACGTAAAAAAACTTAGATAAGTAAAAATGGGTTAATAATTAAGACAGAGCTAGCCCATAAACAATAATAGTAACTGGTCAACAAGATTATATCAAATACAGAGTCTCTGAGGGTTATTGGGGCTCGCATGGCGGCAGGACTGGGCGACCGGCGGGAAAAAACAAAGACTGAGACCAGGCCGACAGGGAAAAAAACTACTCGTAACAGGGGATGGCCTAGGCCCTGCTCCAAATGATGTGACAGACTTTAAAGACTCCCCATGGAAGGCATCACCCTCCCTGGCGAGCAGAAGGGGTTGGGATGAGGTTTAGGGGAACAGGGGAGGAGGAGAGAATGAGGGAACTGGTATTGACATGTAAAACAAGCTTGTCTCAAATTTAAATAAACATTACACACACACACACACACACACACACACATATATATATATATATATGTATATATATATATATATATATATATGAGGCCTACTATAAAATGATTAGGGCATTAAAAGTGAGGCCTCTGGAGAGATGGAGGTAAGTTCACACAGCAATGAGTTTTACAAATGAGTGAGCCTAGCTCGCTCCCTGGGCTGCCTCTGGCTTCCTACCTTTCCATATGACTCCTCTCACATGTACTTCTGCCATGCTATCGTGTACCCCACCAGAGACTGAGAAAATGGGACTGCTTAACACTGGGCTTTCAGTTTCCAAAATAAACTTTTAATATTACGCAGCCAGGCCCTGGCAGTCACTAATGTTTTTTTCTGTCTCTGTGTATTTGTCTCTTCTGGACATTTCATAAGAATGGAGCTAGAAAGGAAAGGAGACTCACAAGGCTCCACACCTCTCTGAGGATCTGTAGAGGCAGTTAATGGTGGCTGGGGGAATGTCAGACATTTTCAAGGGTAGCTGCTGATAAATTGCCAAGGCTCCTGTGAAATACTGTGGTAGTTTGAATGTAATCGGCCCCCATAAGCTCATAGGGAATGGCACTATTATAATATGTGGCTTTGTTGGAGTAGGTGTGGCCTTGTTAGAGGAAGTGTGTCACTTTGGAAGTGAGCTTTGAGGTCTCATATGCTCAAGCCATACCCAGTGTTTACTTCTTTTTGCTTGTGGATAATGATGTAGGGCTCTCAGCTCCTCCAGCATTATGTCTGCCTGCATGCTGCCATGTCCCACCATAATGATAATGCAATAAACCTCTGAAACTGTAAGACACCCCATTAAATATCTTCCTTTATGAGAGTTATTGTGGTGATAGGGAAACTGGCAGAAACAGCTGCCCTGAACTTGTGGGAGCTCACAGACTCTGGACCAACAGCTAAGGAGCTGGCATGGGACTGACTTAGGCCCCCTGCATGTGGGTGACAGTTGTGTAACTTGGTCTTTTGTGGGAGCCCCTAGCAACGGAACCAGGACCCATCCCTGATGCATGAGCTGGATCTTTGGAACCTATTCCTTGTGGTGAGATGCCTTGTACAGCATTGATGCAGTGGGGAGGAGCTTGGTCCTGCCTCAACTTGATGTGCCATGCTTTGTTGATTCCCATGAGAGACCTTACTGGATCTGAATGGAGATGGTGGAAGAGTGTGTGGAGGGGGATAGAAAGGAGAAGGGAGGGAATGGGATGGGAGAAGGGGGGGCTGTGGTTGGTATGTGTAATAAATACAAAAATGATGAAAAAAAGAGTTGCTGTGGTCATGGTGTCTTTTCACAGCAATAGAAGCCCTAACTAAGGTAACTACTCACCCAAGTTCCTATAACCAGACCTCATTAAACTCATTGTTTTATTAAAACACATGAACAAAAAATTGTGAAAGAGAAGCGTTAAGGGGCAAGAGAAGATTTGGGAGGTGAGTATGATTAAAATTCACAGTATGCATATATGTCAAAAAGAGAGTAAAATTGTGCAGCAACAATACTATATCAGAAATAAAGGACAAATATGAGAAGAAAGATGAGAAGGAGGAAGATGGGACCTATAGAGATAGTTCAATGAATAAAGTGTCTTCTCTACAAGCATGACAACCTGAATTCAAGAGTGGAAGCATGTGTCTATAACACCAGTACTGGGGGTAGGGGATGGGAGACAGAGACAGTCAGATCCCTGGAGTTCATTTGGCCAGCCAGTATGGTGGTTTGAATGAGAACGGCCCCCATAGGCTCATATGTTTGAATGTTTGGTGCCCAGTCTGTGGAACTGTTTGGGCAGAATTAAAAGGTGTGGCCTTGCTCAAGGAAGTGTGTCACTAAGACTGGACTTTGCAGTTTCAAAAGCCCATGGCATTCCCAGTTATCTCATTCTCTCTGCTTCATGCTTGGGTCTCAAGATGTGACCTACTAGCTACTACTCCAGCTCCATGCCCACCTGCCTGCCTATTGCCATGCTTTCCACCATGATAGTCATGGATTCCAACTCTTTGGAACCATAAACGTCAAATAAAACACTTTTTCATAAGTTGCTTTTGTCATGGTATTTTGTCATGACAATTGAAATGTAAGACAAATATCCCAGTCAAATCAATGAGCTGAGACCCTGTCTCAAAAATGAGGGTGTATAGTCATAATGGAAGATACCCATCTAACCTCTACATGGATATGTACACATGCATGCATATCCATACACACATATGTACCCACATTAACATGCATCATGGCTGAAACTTGCAGAGAGAATTTGAGATGAAAGTGAGGCAGAGTCTTGAGGACAGGGTTATCACCATCTTGTCCCTGAGATTCCCAGGGTAATCCTGTGTCTTGCTTCCCTGAGATTCAGTTCTTTGCTATCATTCTCCATTCTGGGAGTGTGGAATGGACCTTAGGCCAATGTAAAAGTTCAGACCCAGAAAATGGTAATATATTAATCTTCAGTATCACTAGTCTTATGGCAAACAGGGGTCATATGCACAAACTTGTGTTTATTTCTTATGTCTGGTAAGTAGCCATGATAATAGCTGGGTTCTCTGGTGTGACTAAAAGGAGCTAAGAGAGTATAAAGCTTCCATGAAGAAAGGGAAATGAGTGTTTCTCCAAAGCATCCAAACTCACACTCTATGGTTACCATCTTCTGAAGATCTCCTGGGGACCACAGATACAGACTGTATTGTCTCCTGTTTTGTGAAGCTGCTGTGTGCAGCTAAATATCTCTACTTCTTGCTATTAGAGAAAGAATACTCTATTGTGTCTGTGAGCATCTTCCCACCAATCACATCAGCATCCTGCTGAGATTGTTCTGCAATGAGTTGCCCAAAGATTCTTCCAATAGATCACCTTTTACCTAACTGTCCTTCAGTTTTGCTTTGTCATCTGCTATGAAAAGCTCCAACTCAACAGCAATGAATGCTCAGAAATGTAACCATTGTACAGTTTAGGCAACAACAACACACCCACTATACTTGGTGTAAAATACCTTTGATATATATATATATATATATATATATATATATATATATATATAAAAGGATATATAACTTTGATATATATATCAAAGGATATATAACTTGTATCAAAGATTAATAAAATGCTATATTTTAAAAATTCCACATATAAGAGATAGTGTATTATTTTTGTCTCTTTCTGACTTAGTGCACTTAACATAATGTCCTCCAGTGTTGTTCATGTTGTTGCAAATGTCAATGTCCCCTGTTTTTAAGGTAGAATACTGTTTGCATATAATTATAGTATATATACATAGATATCAATTTCTTTACCCATTCATCTGTAATGAAGACCACTTGTTTCCACATCTTGGCTATTGTAAATGATGTTCCAATGAATATAGGAGCGCAGCTATCTCTGGGACAGGCTCATTTCACTTCCCTTCAGTGTAAACCCAGAAAGGGATTGCTGACTCATATGGTAGTTCATTTGGGATTTCTTGTGAATTTTCGCACTCTTTTTCACAATGGCTGCCGCAGCCTACACTCTGCCCTCCTGTGTATAAGGCTCCTTCTTGCTACACCCACTCCAATATTTCCTACCTCTTGTCCTTCTTATAAAAGTGATTCCATTAAAAGGACTCACATTCATTATGGCAGTAAAAGGGTTGTATAATTCTGTGTCCTCTAACATTTGATTCTTTTCTAATTAGAAAACTTACCATTCCTGAATCAGAAGAGATTAAGGGTGTCATTTGCTTTTTGTTATTTGGGGGGAGGGGAACTTGTTTTATTTTGTCTCTATTATTGCTGTTTTAAAGCAAGTTCTTGTGTATACCAGGTTGGCCTCAGACTCGGTGTGTAGCATGGGATGACCTTGAACTTCTGATTCACCTGCCTCTTAATCCTAGTGCTAGAATTCTAGGTGTGTGCCAAAATGACTAGCTTATCCAGTGCTAAGGGTCATCCCCTGGGCTTCCGTTGTACCCCTGTGCCTATTTCACCCTAAGTTTCCCTTAGGCAAGCTCTACTAACTTGGCTACATCTACACCCCAAGAAGCTGCCACTTGTTACAGAGAAAACCTTGAAGTGTACCTCATTGGCCTAGTCTCTGTGTTGGCTTAATCTATTTGGTAATTGTGAAATCTATTATTTGACCAACATTGCTGGTGAAAGAACGTGCTGGTGAAAGAACGTAGTATTGTCCAAAAAAAAAAAAAAAAAAAAAAACAGTCCTTCAGTCAATACATAAATGAGTGCTTTGAGTGTTATATGGAGCATTCATTGAGAGGTGATTGTAGATTTTATTTTGATACCAAGAATCATATGTGTACAGTTGACATGGAAGTTGATGTGAAACTACCTAGGAGAACAAAGAAGATTAATGATAGAGGAAGTGGAAAGAAACCAAAGGCTGTATTGGGGCATATGAAAGGGAATATACTCAAAGTGCATGATATTATACATGTGGGTGAAAATGGTCTCATGAGGCCAGTATAACAAAAATAAAACTAACATTCAAGTAAGGGACTGAGGAGAAAGCTCAGACAATAAAATGCTTGATATAAAACCAAAAGGACTTGAGTTCTATCCCTAGCACATATGTAAAAAGTCAGCATTGGAGGAGTAGAGACTGGTGGATCCCTTGTGTTTGCTGAGTTATCCTAATTGGTAAGCCCTAGTCCTAGTGAGACACCCTGTCTCAAAACCCAAAGTAGATAGATAGCTCCTGAGGATTGATCATCTAGACTGATCTCTGACCTTCACACATAAATACACACATGTGCACATGTGTCTGAAGTATACATGTGATCCACATACACACAAATCCATTCTCTCTCTCTCTCTCTCTCTCTCTCTCTCTCTCTCTCTCTCTCTCTCTCTCTGTCACACACACAAACACACTAAATGAAATCATTATTCTTAAAACAAAAATATGTGCCAGTACTTGCAATTCTTTCCTCTTAGGACGTAAACTCCATATTGATGCCTTTAAGGAGGTTGACCCTGCAGTTTCTGCTTACAGTTGGGAGGGGCTGGCCCTCATGCCATACTAAATACATTCCAAAAGGAGCCTTTCTTTGTACTGCTGCATTTTAGTTAAATAGTGATTCTCTTGTTTTTCTTTACAGCCCCTGGTCTGCTCTCTTGCATTCTTGTGCCATTTATTTCTGACAGTAGAACTATCTCTTTGTCCTTGCACCACCACCCCCTCTCCACCTACATGGGAGAATTCATCTCATATTCCAGTATACGGGGACCCACTGGCACTTTTCAGAGCAGGTTGTTCAGGGCTAGGGGTGTGAAAACTGACACTGAGCAGGCATCAATTATATGTCTGCCTTGAGAGTATATGTTTTTCTCAAAGAAGTCTGTGACATAGCTATGGCATTCATGTTTTGCTAAAGGGGAAACTGAGCTCCAGGGAAGGAAAACTACTCAAAGAAAGCTATAGAGTTGCAATGTCAATGACATCACAGAAGCTTATACCCAGGCTGTTGGAATCCACTTCTCCAGCGCTATATTCTCCTCATTACCTGACAGTATCAACTTTGGCTATATACCAGAATCTTCTGGAGAGTTAAATCTGTGCATGCACAATTGTGCTCCCTCCCTCCCTCTCTCTCTCTCTCTCTCTCTCTCTCTCTCTCTCTCTCTCTCTCTCTCTCTCTCTCTCTCTCTCTCTCTCTTTCTCTGTCTGTCTCTCTCTGTCTCTCTCTTACACACACACAGAGGTGGGAGGGAGGGAGGAGAGAGAGAGAGAGAGAGAGAGAGAGAGAGAGAACCTTGGCTTTTATCCTGGAATTCCTATTTTATTATTTTTAAAATGACGTTTTGATAGAGAAGCCTTGAGGCAAAGACAGTTATCTCTATGAATCTATGAATTCCAGGCCAGGGATACATAGTTTGAATATATTTTAAAAAATGATGTTCGGCTCACAGAATCAATTGACTCATGGGGCAAGCAGAGATCAGGAAGCCTGTAGGGGTCTGACCTAGGTCTTCTGCATATATGCTATGGTGGAGTATCTTGGTGTTCTTGTGGGACTACTGGCAGTGAGAGTAGGGGTTGTCATGGACTCTTTTGCCTACTTACAGGAACCTTTACCTTCTACTGGGTTACCCTATTCAGCCTTGATGAGATGGTATGTACCTGGTCTTATTGTAGCATATTTGGTTGATGTCTCTGGAAGACCTACTCTTTTCTGAAATGAGGCAGAGGGGGCATGGATCTGAGGGAGAGGAAGGTGGAGGGGAGGCTGGGGGAGGGGAGGATGGGATGTAATATATGAGAAGAATTTTTTTAATGACATGTTCTGTCATATCATTGTAACTTGCCCTTATTCAGTTTTCCCACAGACCTTGCTAATTCTTTCTGCTCCTCTCCATGCTCTTCCTTCTGCCATTTATGTCACATATATGTATAGATTTAAATCTATATTCTGTATGTGAGAGAAAACATGGGATAATTTCCCATTATTCTCTTTCTCCCCCTTCTTTTCTCCACATAGTACTCCTACGTTCATGTTTTACTTTCATTCCTATTTCACTCAAAAGTCGACATATGATTGAAAACAGGTATTTGTCTTTCCGGGTCTGGTTTATTTCACTTAGCATGATGATGTCCAGTTGCACCCATTTTCCTCTAAATAACAACCATCTCCCAGCTGAATAAAATTTTCTTGCATACCTATCTGTACTTCTTCATCCACTCATTTGCTGGTGAGCATAGAGATTCTATTTTGAGTGGGTGGTGCCTGAGCATCTGTATTTTCCTCCAAAGCCCTTCAGATGTTTCAAATGAAAACCCAGAGTTAGAACAAATTATGCTAGTATGTGCTTCCTCTCAAACCACAGCATGAAACAGCAGAGGCTGCATCTAAAAATAGCTCTGGAGGCACCAGTCCACAGTGTTAAAGGAAACGCTGGGTAATTTCACCTAGGATGCTTCACTCATCTCAAATGTTTATGATAGGCCTGGGTCAGTGTTGTCTGTCCTTGATGATCAGCTCCAGAGATCAGACCTGGCTCTGCTAATGAGTCTGCATGTCTTAGCCAACTTGGCACCCACCAAAAAATTCCTTCCCCACATCTTGACCCATTTCAGGGTCATCTGTGGTGACTGGAGAAGACTGTCTGGCACCTGCAGACAGCTCTCCCCTCAGGCAACTGCCAGTGTCTCTCTGTCTGCCTGTGGCTTCCTTAAGCACTTTTAGAGCTGCCCATCTTGTGCTCAGGCTGTCCAGGAAATACCTGAGATTTATCACCTCCAGGGGCAGCCCTTAACCAATGAGAAAGCAAAGTCCATGGCTAAGTGTCTCTGCTTTCTTGTCGTCAGTGAGACAGTTTGGAAGCTTGGCTTCATTTACTCACTGATTATTTACTCAGTAACTCATCCTTTTTCGTGACTTCCCCTTGGCTCGTATAATAACATGCTCTCTCTGCCCCCCCCCCCCAACTCCAGGCTTCCCCGGCTCACCTCCACAGTTAACTCACAGCTTTCCAATCTGAAGCTCTGAGACTGTTCTACAGAGCCCAGGCTAACACCGTGGCTCATTTTGACCTCAGCTCTAAATAAGCATCAAAACAAGGAAGACACTAATTGATAGATAAATAGTCTTCAGTAGATTACAAACAGCCTTCCCCAACACTTTCACTGTGATCACAAAGGAGGGTATTGTCTAGCACTGTCACAAGAGGGTTTCAGAATGGGTGCTATGGGCTTGAAATTCTTGAAAGGAATGTGTACTGTTATCACAATGAAGACAAACGTAGATAAATTTTTCCCTAAATGCATATACATTGCTGTTAGTTGGCTCCTCCCAAGAAAAATAGCCTACTTGAGGAAACATTAGAAATATTTCTATTGTTTATACAAAGGATGTTCGAGCAATTATTGCAACAATATCAGGGCTGTTTTCTCTTGAAGTTCTATCATGAATCCATGCTTTATTATGTAAAATTCTGTGTTAAAAAATGTGTGTCATGAAAACATTTTTCACTGAGTGGGGGACAAAACCAATTTAACATGGATCACAGGCTAGGAATGACAAAAAAATTCAATATTTTTTCCTGTCCGGTTACAATTTAAATAAAAATGAAATTGAAAGGGGAAGATCGCCGGGGGTTGCATGACAGAAAAAAAAGCAATATACTTTGCCATTTTTTTGGAGGGGGGGCTGGGTATTATAGCTTATAGCAGTCTTAGCTAGAAAGAATTTGAAATAAAATTGACTCAAAGATGGGATATTATTATTTTGAGAATAAGAATGAGCAAAAATGTACAGCTCTGTCTGAGTTCAAATCCCTAATGGAATGGATAATCCCACACTAGTAGAATTTGATTTTAGCTATGATGGTCTCTTTCATGGCATGCCAGGGCTGACTACCTGGCATGTCTCTTCTCACAAAGCAGAACTCTTTCCTAGCACAAGAACAGCTTTTGGGCCTCTTTGCTGCAGTTTAGATATCTAGTCTTTGCATTTTAAGGGGAATGTTAAAGTGTTTCCTTGAAATCAAATTAATACAGAACATACCGTGTTAGCCAGATAGTTGCCATTTAATTTTATATTTACTTTTAGTTTTAGGCTTGTGTTTCCAAAAAAATGTAGATCATCAAATGTCCAAACAAATGTCATAATCCTTCAGATTTTTTTTTTCCATTTAATCCTCACGTCCCAGACTTTATTGAAAACAAGCAATTTCAGTCCTTTTTTGGGAGTCAGGACATGATCAAGGTCATTCTGACCAAGTGGACATAACCCTGGGTGTTTTTAAATGGTGTATGACAGTGAAAGAGGGCAAATTGTTTCTGAGGGGGAGAAAAAAGAAAACAAAAGGAAACAGGTACAGGCAATGCAAGGCTAAGCGAGAACACAGACCACATAACAAAGGTCATCATTCTTGAGGCCCAGCCCTGCCAGGCTCATTGAACAGAAGGGCATGCAAACTGAATAGTTAGGATTTTTTTTTTTTTTTGAAGAATAAGAAGCAGTTATGAGGGGAAATAAAGACACAGAGAATTAGTGGGGCTCCAGAAAAGTGCAGCGTTTGCTGGTGAGGGCACATGAACTCCTCTTCAGCACAGTCAGGATTTCCACAGATGGTTCCACTTGTACCAGGAGAGCAGAGGCTGCTGCAGTCTATTGTCATTCCTGATAATGATTGTGGTAAGAATGGATGTGTTCACACAGCAATGAAAACTGTAGCAGTGTTCAGATCATGGTGCTGATTAGTCTAGAAGGCCTAAGGATCAACCACGAAAAGGTACATTGTAAAACATACATGACAGTGAGATGGATGCCTCTGTGGGTAAAGGCCCTTTGCAAGAAAGCCTGATGACCTGAGTTTGATCCCTAGCATCCATAAAAAGTTGAAGGGAGGCAACCAATTCCAAGAAGTTGTCCTCTGACCTCCACACAAATGCTGTAGTATACACACCCACATACACATATTATACACACACAGTAATTATAATGAATAAAATTTTAAACGTGTGTGTGTGTGTGTGTGTGTGTGTGTGTGTGTGTGTGTGTGTGTGTGTGTGTAATTCATCTGTTTTTCTGGTGTCAAATAATGACATTTTCGTTGTGACATGGAAAGATATAGTGATCTTTTAATATTTATAGTAGGCCCTTGTATAGGCGAAGGAAGCATTCTACCTTACTCCTCTAGCCCTCAATATTTTTCTGTGGGACTTTCCATCTTGCCCACTGGTTTATAGATTGTCAATGAGAATAAGTTTGGGTGGAGGACATGTACAATATATGCATCTCTCATTTGAGGCAGAATTTTAACTGAAAGAGGTGATTCTTATCCAGCATTCCAAAAATGTTTGTTAGGATTATTGTCTTCATCCGTGCTTACTTTCGTAAGTTATCAAATAGCATCTTTATGGTCTGCAAACAACTTCTAGGTTGGAAAAAAAACATGTTTGAAATGCTTAGAGCTGAGAGTGAGGGCAGTTTTGATGTCTCTTATCTGAGATCCTGATACTTTCTTTAACATTTATTTCTATTTTTTTAAATCATGAGTATATGTGTGTATCTATGTGGGATCCCATACATATGTGAGGTCAGATGCCATCACAGTTCACAAAGGGCTATCAGATCTCCTGGAATTGGAGTTACAGGCAGTTGTCAGCTGCCCAGCATGGCATGGGTGGGTACCAAAATTGGGTCCTGTGCAAAAGCAGTTGTGCCCTTAACCACTAAACCATCTTCCATCCCTGAGACCTTGAGACATCATGTAGTTGTTTTAGATTGTTTATTTAATAATAGGCTCTCTAGGCCAGGCTGGTCCTGAATTCCCTGTGTAGCCAAGGATGACCTTGAACCTCTGATTCTCATTTCTCTGCCTCCTGAGCACTGGGATCTCAGGTGCATGCCACCATAACCAGCTTGGGCAGAGCTGGGCTTCAGGTTAGGTGAGCATTCTACGAAGTAAGCTGCCTCCTAGGCCTCCAGCCACTTTAAAGAGTCTTTTATTTTTCTTCCTTCCTTCCTTCCTTCCTTCCTTCCTTCCTTCCTTCCTTCCTTCCTTCCTTTCTTTCTTTCTTCCTTCCTTCCTTCCTTTCTTTCTTTGTCTGGCTAAGAATTGGGTCTTCAAATATCAGGTAAAACTGTCAAAATTAAAGTCATTTGTTCATATTTAAGCATGGAGAGTCATTCTTTACCTGAAAATCTCTACATAGGAGGCTAACTCTCAAGGCCCCAAGGAGAAAATGAAACAAACATGACTTGAGAAGAGCTGGTTCCCATGTGGAAACAAATCATTTTTATTACCTTTTCCGCTTCTTTTTTTTTTCACTTGCAATTTGTAGACTCATAAATATTACACATAGTTAAAAGTTGAATGGAATTTAATGATTTATTTTTCATAAGTTTTTTTAGAGAGTATTTGCCTTGTTCTCTGAAGCACCCATGGTATTGAAGATGAAAATATTATATAAGCGTTTTGATAGATTTCAAAGTTTTTTGTTTTTGTTTTTGTTTTTTTTTAATGTGGGCCAGGAATATGGCTCAATTGGTGGAGTGCTTGCCTAGCATGCACTAAACCCTGAGTTTTTGTCCTCACCACTGCATAAACTGGGCATGATGATAAGTCCTGTCAAACCAGCACTCAGGAGGTAAGGGCAGGAAGAGAAAATTGACAAGGTCATTCATTCTCTGTTATATTGCAAGTTCGAGACCAGTCTGGGACACATAACAACTGTCTCAAAAAAATATTTTTTAATTAGTTAAAAGACTCAGGAGTAATTGCACAGGTCTGAAATAGAGACGGTCTGATCAGGAAGTCAAGGGCAGCCTCGGTTACACAGTGAGTTAGAGGCTGGCCTTGGTAGGCAACATGAGACCCTGTCTAAAATGAAACGAAATGAAATAACTAAAGCAAGTTGGGTAGGGAGGCACCTGCTCATGATCCCAGCACTTAGCAAGCTAGAACAGGAAGACTGAGTTTCAGACAAGCCTGGGCTGTATCGAGAGACCATGTGTCAGAAGGCAAAAGAAAATCATTGAAACGGAAAGTGATGTGTTATATGTTGTTTGTCACACTCAAAGGAATACAAACAAAAGGAACAAAGCCATTCTTTAAATATGCAGAGTGGTTGTCCAGCCCTCCCACAGGCCTACCAAGAGCTTGCCAAGTGTGGTGCAAAATCTTTGCTTTGATCAACCAAGCACCAGTGGAGGAGCAAGGGAAACGGGATCTAGTAGCACAATGCGATGGTCTTTGTGACCCCAGTGGCCGAGCTCTTGCAGTTCACTGACATCCTGTGTGCGTGCTTGCAAATCATTCTTTGAATATTGTAAATCACTACCTGGGAATAATATCGTACTTGCTTACAGGCAACACCTGTGTCTCCTTTCCAACCCCCCTCCATGTATTTATTCTCTTTTCTACTCACTGTGCTACAGCCACACCCGGTTATCTTTTTCTGGTGATGGGGGATCAAGCCCAGGGCCTTCTGCATGTTTAGGCAAGCACTTTATCACTGCTCTATACCCCAGCCTCAAACTCTAACTTAATTCTTCACCTCAAACAATGCCATTGTTTCTCCTACTGGGCTCCCAGACTCCAATCCCTCTGAAAAGTTTACAGTCCACACTTTAGCCCTCACCTTTTGGCCGTGGTGCTGAGACTGCAACCTGGGGCTTTATACATGGTAGGCAAGCTCTCTAGCATTGTGCTACAAGCCCAGACACAAAGATGTAGTCCAAGCTGGCCTCCAGCTCATCATCCTTCTGCCTCATACTTTTCAGAAAGTTGATTACCATCATACTCACTATGACTGGGCACCCTCATTTTCTTCACATCTCTGTTCAAATATCACATTGCCCACTTGGTCAGGGAAAGCTTCCCTCCCCACAACCCCAAATGTGTCTCTTCTGGCATTGTTCTCTGGCTGTTTATTATTTCCTGGATTATTTATTCACCTGCTTATTTTGTGTCTCACATTATTCCTTTCATCCTCTTCCCTCTTGGCACTCCTTAATCTCTAATGTATTTATGTATTTATTTTTTTGTTTATGTGGATCCCTTGTCACACTCTGGGTATTTAGTAATTATTTGTGTAATAAATCAAAATGTGGGCTTCAACTTCCCGTACTCACTCAGTCAACCAAATAAGAATTACTGAGCAATGTTGATACCCTAGGCACTGTATGGGCATCTAAAAGCTGGGATGTGCTGAATATGGACCAGGATGAGAGTCTCTTGAAAGGCCAAGGAAAGTTTCCATGGGTATTCCCACCCATTGATCACAGCTTGTTCTGGGACCCTCAAAATTGTGAGGCACGGGCTTTAACTAGAAAAAAAAACTTACTATCACTTCATTATTCATTTATCAGTTTATTCATCCTACACAACTTCTCTTTTCCCTTGCCTCTTGGGTATATTCACCTTCAGATCAAGATCCAAGAGCCTGACACTGAGCGGCCACCACTCAGTCTCTGACACCTGTAGGTACTGAACAGTGTGATCAATGGGACAGAAAGTGGGGGGGACAAGGCCAGGAGCCCAGCAGATAACACTATTTATACAAAGCCCACATTATCCCTGCTTGAAGATGGTCACAGTACTTAAGAAAGCTGCCAAGTCAGATTAAAATCAATCAAAAATGTAGAATATGGGTCTCAGAGTCAACAGACAGAACTACCTGCGAGGGAGTAGTTGCCAGACAAAAGCCTCCCTGTCTCGGCATAGGTTGGTGCAATGTTCAGGGAAAGGCTGGTTAACCAACCCAGCATGTAATTGAGTCTGTCCTTTTCTCTGTTCTAATAATGATTCATTAAGCAGACTGTACCGCTCACTGTGATCCAGACTCATGACTTCAAATCAAACAGAGGAGGCCAATTTCTGCAACGTGTGGAAGGAAATAGTGCCCTCAGCTTGACTAGGGTGGGCTACAGAGGCAGGAACACGGCAATTGCTTTTCTCTGGGCAAAGTATTTTGGAAAACGACAGCTTCCAGACTAGACAGAACACAGGTAGTTTTTTTTTTTTAATGACCTTGACTACTGATAAATACATGTCTTAGACTCAGCTACCATTATGTCAACTGTGTTTTAATGAACCTATCAGTAATTATGAAGTGAAGCTGTTTTAGCTGTAGGTAAATGGTTACATTCGAGAAATAAATGTACATAGGCACTAAACAACTTAAATATAGATATAGTATTAAGATTAAATTTGGTGTATTATTTTAAGGTAATGTTGAGAATTGTTGGAAAGTAGGGAGTTCATCATAATATTTGATTTTTAATTGTATGCCTGTTGTATACTAAGAGGTATGATAAGTCCTTGGCAAACTTCATTCTATTTCATATTCAAACAGCTTTCTGGAATACATATGTATGCCATTAGGCTCATTAAATAGAGGAGGAAACTGAGCTCCTGAGAAATTAAGCAAGCTGCCCGAGGGATATAAAGAAGCCAAGGCTTAAATCCTGGGTCACTCTGACTTGGAGGGCACACTGTTTTGTATTGTATTTCCAAGAAATTTGTTCAGGCTTTTGTGACAAAGATCAAGTACCATTTTTTTTTCCCAAGACAGGGTTTCTCCATGTAGTAGCCCTGGCTGTCCTGGAACTCACTCTATAAACCAGGCTGACCTTGAACTCACAGAGATCTGCCTGCCTCTGCCTCCCAAGTGCTGGGATTAAAGGTGTGCACCACTGCCAGACAGATCAAGTACCTTTTTTAATTTAAATTTGAAACAAGGTTGTTTTACATATTCATCCCTGTTCCCTCCCCTTCCCATCCTCCCATTAACCCCACCAAACCCCAGCATGTCCCCTTTCTTCTCCTCAGGGAAGGAGAGACCTTCCATGAGGAGTCTTCAAAGTCTGCCATGTCATTTGGGGCAGGGCCTAGGCCCTCCCCCATGTGTCTAGGCTGAGAGAGTACCCCTTTGTGTGGGATAGGCTCCCAAAGTCCATTCATATATTAGGGATGAATACTGATCCATTATGAGAGGCCCTATAGACTGCCCAGTCTTCCTAACACACACTTTCAGGGAGCTGGGTCAGTCCTATGCTGGTTTCCCAGATATGAGACTGGGGTGCATGAGCTCCCCCTTGTTCAGGTCAGTTGATTCTGTGGGTTTCTCCAGCCTGATCTTGACCCCTTTGCTTATCACTCCTCCTTCTCTACAACTGAATTTCAAGAGTTCGGCTCAGTGTTTAGCTGTGGGTGTCTGCTTCTGCTTCCATCAGCTACTAGATGAAGGCTCTAGGATGGCATATAAGGTAGTCATCAGTCTCATTATTATGGAAGGGCATTTAAGACAGCCTCTCCACTATTGCTTAGATTGTTAGTTGGGCTCATCCTTCTAGATCTCTGAGCATTTCCCTAGTGCCAGATTTCTCCTTAAATCTATAATGGCTCCCTCTATTATGGTATCTCTTTTCTTGTTCTCTTCTATTCTTTCCCTGTCTCAATCTTCCTATTCCCTCATGCCCACCTCTCCCCTCATCTTCTCCCCTTGTCAAGTACCTTTTAAAACAAAGTCCAAGACTGAGAATAAGCCAATAGTCAAGCACTTGACCAGCATGCTCAGTGTCCTTGGTTCTAGCTAGATAGTATAAAAGTCATATCAGAGGGCTAGGTAGATGGCTCAGCTGTGCAAGCCTAATTCCATGAGTTCAAGTCCTAGAGCCCAGGTAATGGTGGAAGGAGAGAACTGTATCCATAAAGTTGTCCTCTGACCTCCACATGTGCACCCAATACACCTGTCATACAAACACAGAATAAATTAAATTTTCAGGAAAAACAATGAAAATGAAGAAAGTTGTGAAAATTCCTAATTCTCTACTCTTAAATTAGGAGACTCCATGCCTCAAAGAACATCAAAGAAGAGGAGGTAGAAAGGATGGAAGGGCAAAAGGATGGAGAGAAGTCCTGTGAAAAGCTATCATCTGGATGTGATATAGTCAGTACTTGACTAAACTCAAAGCAGCTATGCTTCACTAAACAAGAGCTACTCAAGATGAACCCTTCAACATTTCATTATGGATTGGGGAGGGCTGTTGGCAGTTGATGGCTGCTATGGGAGGGAGGAGTCATTTTCTTCAGTGGCATAGAGACTGATAACCCCACACTCAGGCTCATGAAAGCACTCCTAAATCAAACCCAGTTGGTCACAAAAGATCAAAGCCAAACTAAAAAGACATAGAAGTTTAAAAGGGGAACTCATTAAGAAGAAAGGAGGGTTTAATGGGATTACCAGGAGGATGAGAGAAGGTAATGGGGGTGAGAAATCATCAAAATACATGATATATATGTATGAAGTTGTCCAAGAATGAAAAATGACTAGAAGGCATTCACTGGGCAAAGAAGAATTGGAGGGAAGATTGTAACAAGTCTTGCTCTGTCCTGACAGCCAGCTTTCAAATAATGCCATGGAGACCTCTTATTAATTATGAAAACTCAGCCTATAGTTTAGGCTTATTCCTAACTAGGTCTTATAACTTAAATTGGTCCATTTATCTACATTCTATCACATGGCATTACCTCTCTTCCATCTTGCACCTCCTGTTTCCTCTCCGTGTTTCCTGTGCATCCAGATTTTCCTCCTCTTTCTTTCTCTCTCCCTGGAAATCCTGTCTGTACCTCCTGCCTAGCTATTGGCCATTCATATCTTTATTAAACCAATTAGAAGGGACCTTGGCAATGACACATCTTCACAGTGTACAAATATTTTTCAACAAAAGACCTTCAAGGTGACAAAAATCACTTCAAAGCTAAGTCATGAATATAGATAAGGCAGGCTATAAGAAGGCATTTTCTCCAGGTGGTGGTGGCACACACTTTTAATCCCAGTACTCTGGAAGCAGAAGCAGGGAGATCTCTGTGTAATTGAGGTCAGCCTGATCTACAAGGCCAGCCAAAACTGTTACACAGTGAAAACCTGTCTTGAACCCCCCTCCAAAGAGGGCATTTTCATGAGCATCACAAAGAAATCTCAACCTCCTTCCTTGAGAACATGCATACTAGCAATTATAGAAGTAATGCTAAGGAACTTTCTGGACACTGCCTTTCCAATATGTTTTGCTGACTGCCTCTAGTGTTTCACCATGAAATAAATGCTATTTATACTTAAAGAAATACTCTCCCTGACACACACAGCTAATGAGCAGTATGTTTGGAGTAGGCTTTGGAGAGTCACTGAGTTAAAAGTCCCTCTTAGATTCTGGCTGCCAGACCTTCATTGAACATATCCAACAATGGGAGGCTTACCTCCCCTGCGACAATTCCACACTTCTAATTGCTTCTCAATATTTATTTATGCGTTATCTCAAAATGTCTAATACCGTGTAACTTTCATTCTTGTTTTCTTCTAGGAATTAAAGAGAAGCCTCTCTTCCTATGCTAACTCCAAAAGAACTTGCCTTGTGCCCCTAAATATTTTATTCCTGAGCAAACCATCCTCACTCATCTTGTCTGTTGCTCATCTGTCATGATTTATAATGTTGTATGGTGTGACTCTTATTGAGAAGTTGAAGTTGGTCTGTGTCCTCATGAAATATATTTCCCAGAATTGAACATAATAAATCAAAGTATGGTAGGATGCATCATCAAAGCACAGAACAGTCAGAATGCTATATTTCTATTTCAGCAGCCTACGATTGCTTTGCTTTGGATGTCCCCACACCCAGAACCTGTTTTGAAGTTTCATGCTGCTTGGCTGCCACTGAATCCAGGCCACTAATGCCCTCAAATTATTTTCTTTCACATGCTACTATTTACCAAGTTCTTGCTACAACATTAACTTTAGTTCCAAGGATAGAAGACAGAACAATTTAAATTTCACCTTGGGCTGGAGCTATGTCTCAGTGGTAGAACACATGCTAACATATGCAGGGTCCCAGAACCAATCCCCAGCATCATGAAAACAAATTAAATTTTACCTTAATACACATAGCCATTTATACATGTATCCTGTTTTGTGCCTAAAAAGGTACTAGGTGGCCAATATATCATCACTGGGCTAATGCCAGCTTGGGTCTTGCCCTGCAGGCTGATTTATTCACATTTCCTCCCAGCATCTTGATCTCCTTATACTGAGAACCAAATCCACTCAGTCTCTCTCCACATTACTTAAAGAGACATTGGGAAAAGACTCATCTGGGAAAAATAGCCCTAGTCCATAAAACTGTTGGCAAAATTTGCCAAATTAGACTAAGGCTGCTAAGTTCATCAGCACTCAGGCCTTTTCTATGGGATTCTAAGACAGGCTTTGAGAATTCCTTGTGCCAATAAAGAAACTAGATCCACTGGATTCCTTTAGTCTACTAGGACAATAAGATCACAAAAGCCACCAAAACCCACTTGTCATACTCTTAGTAAAATCCCTTCTCTCTCTCCCCCCTCTGTACAATGACATACCTCTCATTTGATTTCTTACTGCAAGATATTTGAAGCCAGGACCTTACATATGCAAGACATGCACTAAGCTATGTCTTCATCCCTAAAACATAGTGAGGAGGCCAAACCACCATGGTATTCTTAATAGAGAATTACCATTGAAGTCTTAGAGTAACATTTTTATCATCTACTGCCTTCCCAGTTTTGAAAAGCAAAACATTTGTCATTTCAGGTCTTCAGGGAGCTTCTAGTTTCCATAGATTGCAGATGATATTATATGGATCTCTTTTGAAAGTTGTTTCCATATTTCTTGATATGATTTACCCAAATCTTTCAGGTGTCATGTTTGTTTTCTTTTCTTTTGTTTGTTATTTGTCTTGCACAACTAGGGAGGGAACTCAAGGCATTGCATATGGTCGACAAGTGTTCTACCACTGACAGACACATCCCCAGACCAAATATAGACTTATTTTTTTCTTCCTTTTTTATGGTTTTTCAAATAGGGTTTCTCTATGTAGGTTTGGAGCCTGTCCTGGAACTCACTCTGTCAACCAGGCTGGTCTCGAACTCACAGAGATCTGTCTACCTCTGCCTCCCAAGTGCTGGGATCAAAGGAGTGTGCCACCAACATCCAGCTAATATGGGCTTTCTGAAGGCCAGTTCCAGGTCATTGTTTTTGTTTGTAGCATTGGGAATAGGCTGATGGTGGTGGGAGGAGGTCATAATCCCCACCCCACCCCCAAAAATAGGATACTGTTTTCAAAATGAGTGAGGGATACTGGGCAAACAAAATAGATTTCATGATGGCAGTAAACCTACAAATGCAAATTTCCTTTAAGACACCATTCTTTCTAGTTAGTCTTTCTGAATTAGTATTCAGGGTCTGTGCTATTCTTGTTGTTTGAATCTTTGACTCCCATCTTCCTCTTCCCAGACTTATGTATCTTACAAACTGAGCTCCTCGGAGAGCCTCATCCCTAACTCCCCAGCAACTTCTGGCTCCAGGGTTGTTTTCACTTTGCTGTGGACTTAATGTTCATGTCCTCTTCAAATTCCTATGTTGAAATGTCAACCCCTGTTATGATGCTTTTTGGAGATGGGACCTGAGGGATGTAATTAGAGTCTGATAATCAAGTCTGAAAGATGGGATTAATGTTCTTGTAAAAAAAGATGCTCAAGAGAGTTTGTGTTCTCTCTCCCTCTCCCTTCCTAGCCTTTTTCCTTTCCTAGGATACAGTAAGAAGACTGGCTGATTACCAACCAAGAAGAAAGCTCTGACCAGATAATGTACGGGCTGTCCTGGAATCTTGACCCAGCCTCCAAAATTGAGAGAAATAAGTATTGTTTTGTTGCTGTGGTTGTTGTTGATTTGGGGATTTGGGAGTGCTGGGCATTGAAGCTGGGTTGTGATGCTACTAAAGCATGCATTCTATAACTGAGCTGCACCTCAGCCTATCCTTGTCTAAACCACCTAATCTGTGGTATTCTATTGTAGCTACACAATGACGGCACTGCACTATTATTAGTAGGGGCTCTAGTACCTTCGCACAGATAACTCCTTTTGCTTGTTTGTAGCACACATCTCTTGGAAATAGATGTATTCATTCAGGGTTATTGCTTTTGGTAAGCTCTAATGCTATTTCCACAGTTCCTGTTACCAATGTGGTTCAAAATTAGTTTGAAAGCAGAAAAGATGGAGTCATTGAGGGCTTCTGAGGTCAATAGGCTTGGAAATAAATAGTTCCATTTATCAGGATGAGAACTGAATCCTCATATTAACCTTCCTAATTGCTTGCTTACCTTGTTTTTATACTTTCTAAGTGAACAGGAACAAAGCCACTTGCTGCTGTTCTCATTAACACTAATGATCAATAAGTAGAAAAAAATTGCTGATTCTTATATTTTGTTCAACATTATGTATGCTTAATTTAGAGCTTATTAGGGCATTGCCACTTTTGCTCATTATGTCTCCGACAAGATGAATGTATTTCTTTGGTGAGCAGTTAACACAAAGCAGCAATGACTGACTCCAGTTTTGTAATCAAGCAAGGTTTTCCATTGTAGTTACAGCTGGGAGTGGGGAGCAAAGAAGTAAACATGAACATTTAATATTCCCTCTTCTCTTAAGAGACAGAGGTGCTTGTATCTGTTAAGCATAGAGGATAAATAACCAGAGCCAACTTGGAAGTATTTGGCCTTGCACTCCTCCCCAATGTTCTTGAGGTTCATTTCATCCATTAAAATCATGACCTGATAGGCTGGAGAGTTAGCTCAGAAATTAAGAGTACTTGTGTTCTTTGCACAGGTCCTGGGTTTAGTTCCCTGTACCTACATTACAGCTCACAACCATCCATAATTCTGGTCCCAGGGGATCTAACACCGTCTTCTGACTACAGGTGCCACGGGCATCACAAGGCATAACACTCATATATATAAAATAAGTTTGGGTTTGTTTGTTTGGGTGGTTTTGGCCTGGCTGTCCTGGAACTCATTTTGTAGATTGGGCCGACCTCGAATTTACAGCCTGCTGCTGCCTCCCGAGTGACAGGATTAAATGCATGTGCAACCACTGATCACCAAGTAAGGCAAATAAGTTTTTAAAAATACAATCACAACATGAAATATAAGTAAATGCTACAACATGGATGAATTGCAAAAACCTTGCAAGAAGTAAAAGAAAACAGTTACAAAGGACCAAATATTTCTTGCTTCCATTTATACGGAATTGACAGAATAAAGAAATCCACAGACAGGAAACAGATTAATGGTTTCTAATGACTTGTGGAGCTGAAGCTAACAAGTGCAATAGCCAGAGAGACTATTATGCCAACCTACATTTTAAATATAATTTTTACTATTTTGTAAAATTTCAGAGCAGACTGCTTTCCTGTGGATGTTCTCCTGCCCAAGTGATCAACAGGTTCATTTGAATTAACTTTTTAGAGAGGGAGAAAATGGTATGTCTTTCATTGTTGTTGTTAATGTTTTAGGTTATCATATAAAATGCTTTTGTTTTCTTATCAGAAAGCCTTTGAGGACATGGAAATTTTATGACTTTGGTGGCAGTTTCAAATACCACATCTCTGTCTTGGGTAAGTTCTTAAGACTCAGATCTGATTCTTTTTTGGTTAATAGTCAAGGTGTTGCAGTAGAATTCAGTTATCATTTTACAAGCTGCTAATTATGAGGGAGGGTCTATCTCCAATGATTTTTAAAGCTACCAAACAGCCCTCTCAAGAGTTGAGCCCCTAGAGTCTTTTACAGGATGAGTATTGAGTTGGTTTCAGCTACTTTTAACTGAAATGGAATATAGAAAGGATTAGGGTCTCCATTTTGCTGACTTTCAGTTTTGGAGGATGATCAAGGGGATCCAGACAGATGGAGTTAGGTTGCCAGAGGACCATCTGATGGTGGATTAACAGCTGTTAGGTACATGAGGACCAAAGATTAATAGAATCACAACAAGGATTATAACACATATAACCCATTTCCACCATGAAAACCCAGAGATCCGATTCCAAAACTGTGCCATGAAAGAGATGGTGGTATCTGATATGATTTGAATCTGGTTTTGTAGACTGTATAAGGCCAATGAGACATTAGCAAAGTTATCAGGAATATATGCATAACGCTTAACCTCGTTTCAATGCAATGACATCCTCTAGCCCAATAAATGGTACAAAAATAGAGGCTGGGGAATTTTGCCTATGGAAAGCATTCAGTCCAGTGATGTTATAATGAAAGACCTGGAGAGCGTGGACCCTCACACTCCTACTCAGGAAAGGCGGCCCCCCAAATCACTCACAAGAAGCAGTCTTGATGCAAAAACATGAGGTCTTTTATATTCCAATTGCACTGGGATCAACAGTCATACACCATGCAGGGGTAGAGGGCTGAGGACACTGGGTACAGAATTGAGACAGCTTTTATAGGGTTACAACAAAGCCTGCACATCGTAAATCCAGTGCGGACCAATCAATTTAAACTATCCAAGCCTGCGCTTAGCCCAGGAAGTCTGCTTTTGTGCGGGCTCCAGGGTGGGGTGACAAGGCTCATTTCCTGTGTTCACTCACTCACAGGTGCTGTCGTAAACAAAGAATGTGACCTTTTGCCTACTCACTGCCAGGGGACAGGGTCTGGGATTTAAACTTCTAGCTTCCTGGGATCAGTGGAGAGTTAGGCTAAATATTCCCATCCTTACAGTAACACTTAGGCAAAATGCTAAGGTAATCTAGAGTTTTTCATCTTCACTATAAAGAAGACAGAAATCAAAGACTACCCAGAAGTAAAGACAGACACAAGGAAGGAAGAAACAGGGAAACTTTTACTTCTTTATTCATTTGGACAGGTATTTCAGATCTATTATGTGTTGAATTCCTCAAGAGTCTATGGGAGGTATTTCCTTAAGAAGGTCTTCTTGGCAATACTGAGCTGGGGAGTGATGGACCTAGTTAGAAATTCTTGAGACCTTGGTGATTGTAAGAGAAGGTAAAAGCACCAGGAGAGGATCTGTCAAAGAGTTGACTGTCAGCCCTTAGGGCCCTCCCTGTTAGGTTTAATTAGTACCTGTTCTCCCAGTTGAAAAAGAGGTTAATGTTTTTCGTCATGGGCTAAGAAGCCTCTATAACACAGGTTATTATTATTATTATTATTATTATTATTATTATTATTATTTTACATATTGATCCCAGTTCCTTCTCCCTCCCTTCCTCCCTCCCTCCCTTCCTTCCTCCCTCCCTTCCTTCTTCCCTCCCATACCCCCCCACCACCACCTTCCCATCCCATTCCACCCACACACACTCCACAGGGAGGGTGATGCCTTCCAAGAGGGATCAACAAAATCTGTCAAGTCATTTGTAGTAGGAACTAGGCCCTCCTTCCTGCCTCTAGGTTAAGGGAGTATCCCTCCATGGAGAATGTGCTCCCAAAGTCCTATATAACTCAGGTTCTTTGACATCTCTTTGGAATTCATCCTGTCTAGAGACAAACTGATTTAAAGGCATCATGATCTAGGATTGGATCTGCTATTAAACAGGGTGTTCATGAAGCTCCTTCAAAGGCTTAGGCTGGGAGCTGAATGAAAGCCTATGTGGACTCTTTGTAGGTAGAGCTGATGGTACTATTGCCCTCCAAGTAAGCTGAGTCTCCTGGCAAAGGTTTTGAAAGGATTATTTTAGGATCTTGCTGGTATGTTCCACCATTCCATAGAACTGAGGTCTTCAAGAGGAATTAAAATAGTATGTAATTCTCAGTTAGCTACATACTAAAAAAATAAAGGAAGGACTGCTAGTTATGGCTTTGAAGATATCTTGGAAGGCCAAATTGGGGAATAATTTAAATGGCTGGGGTTGGAGTATTGTGAGTGGCTAGCAGGAGGTAAAAACTCATAATGGGGGGGTGATTTACTGATTAGAATTTTGAGTTGTACTCACACTTTAGGGCAAAGAAAACATTCTTTATGATTAGGAAAAGCATAAGAGCCCTTTAATCTGATTGGAGAGATGGTTGTGAGTGCCCTATCTGGCATGTCAGTAGCCCATACTTTGTGGTTAATGAGGATGCCTGTAAGGACTCAGTCATCGTTTGCCTCTTCAGTGGAGATGATATGGCTATTGTGGTGTACGCGCCTACCCCTGCCAGCAAGGAAGACGCAACTCCGGGAAGATCTTCATGCAGTTTTAATCAGGATCCCTGAAACATGTTCTTCTGACCCGCGAGACCCCGGGGGACCCTTGCACAGGCTTAACCCCCCTTGCGCTAACCAACCCCAGTGAGCTACGTGGACCCTGCCGATAGGCTACTCTAACGCAGAAGCAGTCAGGCTGAACAGACTTAACCAAATAAAGGCTTGTTTATGCCAGAGAGTGTTCACCAATGGGAAGGTGGAAGGTGGAAGCCAGCGCCATCTTTAAGGCACAGCACTTCGCAGCTCTCTACATTGTGGGATTTTGTAGAGGGCTGAATAAAATTTAGGCTCCTGTTTTTGTTTTTGCTAGGTCACTATCCAATAAAGTAAGAGGAGTTTCAGGGATTAGAATATGGAGAAAGAATAAATGTCTAGGACTAGTAAAGTATTTGCTGTGCAAGCATGAGGACATGAGTTCAAAACCCCAGCAGCTACTTAAAAGCCAAGTGCCAATCTACACCTGCAATTCTAGTGCTGGGAGGGGAGATGGAGACAGGTAGATCCTTGGAGCTCATTGGCTATACAGTTTAACAAATCAGTGAGTTCCAGGTTCAAAGAGAGACCCTCTCCACAAAAATAAGGTAGAAAGTGATTGAAGAAGACAGCCAACACAAACCTGGGGAATGCACGCACACGCACGTGCACACACACACACACACACACACACACACATGCATGCATGAATGTGCAATGCATGTGCACCACATACACACACCACTCCATAGACAGCATAAAGGCAGAGTAAAAATTTGGTGACAGGAATCCCATGAATGCTTATTGTTTGGCAAGTGTTGGGGGCCAATTATCTATAATATGAGATAAGAATAGAGTAGAGGGCTTCTGTATCCAGGAGAAAACACATGGTCCTATCTATGACTTTCCCAAGGCCCCATTCCATTGATGGTGATGGTCAGAGGTCAACTGGAGCTTGTTCCTTTGACACCTGAGGCTGATAGGTAGTAAGCCTTCCAGTGTCTTCCTTGACACTTTGAGGGCAAGTATCCTTAGGAAGATATCCAATAATCTGGGCAGTTTTCTGCAGTGACTTACCAAAAGACTTGGCATTTATTTGTTAGTTGATTTCCTGTAGGAGCAGAACCAATGGGAGACCTTAAGACCTTATGCTGTGAGAAGTTCTGCCTGACTACCCCCTCCCCTGTTAGTTTTAGTTTCCTTTTATCTGCCTTCTTCTTCTTCTTCTAGACCCTGGTTATAGACAACAGGAATTGCTGCAGGCCATCACTGGGAGTGTTCAGGCCCAAAGACAAATTCTGTCATTTCCTTCAGACAGCAAGGGAAGATTGAGGAATGACTCTGTCCTGGCGAAGGATGTGGCCTTCACGGGAGGATAAGTCAGTCAGACTGGATTTTCCATAGCCTCCTGAAAGCACTCTAAAAAGGGCAGTAGACCTTTTTTCACTAGGCACCTGGTCAATAGTTGCCAGTTACAGGTCATATCTGTTTAACATCTAACTTAAATTGCCTGGTTACTGTTGCTTGTGCAAGATCTGCTAGCTAAGTTAACAGATATAGAATAGCAGTGCTTTGTTTGTTTTTGCTATTGTTACCGTTGGCTATCAGCTGGCTTCTCTTCACTTCCTAGAGGCTATGTTCATGCTCTTCCAAGTGGCCTCCTCCATTTCAACAGTGGAAAAGAAAAAGAACTCTCTCAAGGCTGGAGAGATAGTTCAGCTGTTAAAAGCACCTGCTGCTCTTGTGGAGAGCACCGGTTTGGTTCTCAACATGATAGCTCACAGCTGTTTTTAATTCTAGTTCCGGGGCTCCAATACCCTCTTCTGAACTTTGAAAGAACCAGACATACATGAAGTGCACACACATGTATGGACAAAACACTCATATACATAAAATAAAATAAATGTAAAGACATTTAAAAAAAACTCTCTCTCCCTTATTGTATTTCTTTATGCTTCAAATATCTCACATTTAAAAAATTTGTATTTTTTCTGTGTGTGTGTGTGTGTGTGTGTGTGTGTGTGTGTGTGTGTGTGTGTGTGTGTGTACACAAGCATGATGATGTAATTGTAAAGGTTGGAGGACAACTTCTAGGAGTCTGCTCTCTCCTTTTACCATCTGGGTCCTGAGGATTGAACTCAGGTAGTTGGGGCTTGGCATCAAGCACCTTTATCACTGAGCCAACTCACTGACCCCAAATTATTTCACTTCTGATTCATCAAAGAAAACTCTCTTTTTAGAGAGCTCCATATATATGATCAGGTTAAGACTATGTAGATAACCTCTCTATTTTATAGTCAACTGTGTAGTAACCTTAATTATATCTGCAACTTATTTTTTGTGAGTAGTAAAACAGAATCATAACAGCAGTCAGATAGGAAATGTATGGGAACCAGCTAATAACTGCCTGTTGTGGTTCTTTCAGATATACTATTGTGTACATATTTCTGGAGTGATCTCATCTTCTGACCAGCTCAAAGGTTCTGACCACTCTCAGATCACTACCTCTAGCTCCTAATCTCACCCTGGAGTCTGCATCAACAAGTCCCATGGTTCTATTTAGAGATTCCATTCCCATGGTTCTATCATTTATAACCAGTGGGAATTCTTTCTAGGTTCCTTTCCCTCCAGGAATCATTTCTCAGTGTCATCATTGATTTTATGCCCATTGACCTTGCTGCTGCAACTGCCTTACTTTCCCCATTGCTGTGACTTAAAAGAAGAAGGTTTTACTTGACTCATGGTTCAAGAGGCCAAAAGCCCTCATGGTAGATGAAGTATGGAGAGTTTAGAGAAGTGGGAATGTATGCCAGAGACTCTTCCCATCTTAAGGGATCAAGAAAAGAAGAGAAGAAGGAGGAGGAGGAGGAGGAGGAGGAGGAGGAGGAGGAGGAGGAGGAGGAGAAGAAGAAGAAGAAGAAGAAGAAGAAGAAGAAGAAGAAGAAGAAGAAGAAGAAGAAGAAGAAGAAGAAGAAGGAAGGGTGGCGGTGGGATACTCATTAGCAGCTGGCTTTCTTCTTTCATCCAGCTCCTGAGATTGTTGGGCTTCTGCTCAAAGCAAGGCATGCTCTATAAATTAATCTTCGCTGGAAAATGTTTCACACACTTCTAGAAAGATGTGCCTCAAGTATGTCCTTGGTCTCCCTTCCTTCCTCCCTCCTCCCCTTCCTCCTTCCCTCCCTTCTTTCTCCATCCCTCTCTCCCTCCCTCCTTCCAACTCTTCTTCTCTCTCTCTCTCTCTCTCTCTCTCTCTCTCTCTCTCTCTCTCTCTTTCTTTGGTCTGTTGTTGTTTTTCGAAACAGGTTTCTTTCTATGTAGCCCCACCTGACCTGCCTCCCAAACACTGGGATTAAAGGTGTGCACTACCACTTCAGGCCCATTCTTCGTGTTTCTTAAGCCAATCAAGTGGAAATTTAAAATTAACTATCCCGCAGCATATACCAACCAATCCTGCCTCAAGAATTTTCCATCCTGCTTCTATCTCTTTACTTTCAGCTCTAGTTACCTTTTACCTCTCACATGAATTGTTCAGCAGCCCCATAATTCATCTCTTAGTTTTGACCTCTACAAAGCATGTTGCAGATTTCCACTCTAACCCCCTTTCAGTTCCTTTTAGTAAACTGCATTCCTTAGCTAGGCTTCCGATTGTGATATACAGTTCAGCAATCAAATACACCCATGCAAGACGTAGAAGGTGGACGTGATGTATCACGACCAGAGGGCCTTGCTTCTGCTATTTCCATTGGCAAGCAGAATTATGGAGCTATTTGGCCCTTAGTGGCTGCTGTGGAGAGTGTCCAGTGTCCAGGCTCTAGCTACATGAGTGAAAAGAGCATTCAGTTTAGCTGGATGATTTCCAGACCATGGCAAAGAAGAAAACATCTTGGAGCCAGCCATTATGTGGTGATGGAGTCTTAATATTCCAGTTCACTGATTGCAACAGAAGCAACAGATCTCTGGCAGTCAGACTATTCTGAAAGGTTTTGTGGAAGCACAGTCTAGATTTTGCTCCTCTAACAATGCCAATAATTTTTATATAGCTTGTATTGGTACCCAGGTGGTATATTTTGTCTGCACCTGAACTCTGACTACTACATCACCTACAAGCAGCCACATCTCACCCACTGTGACATTTTCAAACCCTAAAACCCAAAATCAATGATGGCACTACCTTTCCTTAAGATCTTCCAGTAGCCCCAATATCCTATTTATCAAGTTTGAGCATTGTTTACAAGATGTATTTTTATTTATTTGTATATGTTTGTACCTGTATGGTTGTATGCTGCATTGTGCAGGTGCCTTGAAGGCCAAAAAAATGGCATTGGATCTAGAGTTAGAGGCAGTTATGGGCCTGATATGGATGCTGAGGACTGAAATTTGAGCCTCTGGTAGAGAAATAAGAGCTATAAATGTAAATAAAACTTAAAATAAAGTTGTAAGATAAGGCTTTACCATGTCTTTTAACATTTCAAGTGCATTTGATTCACATTTTTGAGTACCTACCTGTGCAAAGCTATGAGTTATGTACTAAGTTATGAGGCATTGCAATTGCTAAGATATTCAAAACTTGGCAGTTGCAAGGCTTTTGATTAGCAAGGTAGAGATGTAAATACTTCAAGTAGAGCAATCAGAAGTGACATAACTGAAGAGATTATGTTTTGAGACTTCATGAGCTTTTAAAGTTTTCATGTGCTTTGTCTGAAGTTAATGGGCTAGTAATCAGTGACACTAGACATAGTGTTCCTTGGTAGGAAGAGCATTGCCTGACAGGAGGGAGAACACAGGACTCCTTAATTTCTTTGCCTCTCACCGTCTGGTAATATGATCTTGAACAAGTTGCTCAACTTCTCTGTCTCTGGGCTTTAATTTGTCATTTGTAGGATGAACTTTTTGAATGAATGACCTTAAGAATTCTATTATTTTATATATTTACCATATTTAAAATGTGAAGTAATTCTAAATTTTTTTCAATCACCTGATTAGAATGTCAATACACATGAAATAATGCTAATAGTACTTTAAGTGTACTAACATTTCCTGTAGTGTTTAGAAGATAAGGACATAGCGTGGTTGCAAACTACAAGCTTTGATTTCTTGATTCTGAAAGATGGATGATAATAGTCACCCTTGCCAGTTTGGGGACAATTTGCTCAAATGCACTTCCCACTCCACTTTCTCAGCCATTCCAGCCTTATGATTTTCTTTTTATTTTGCTTTTATGTATTGCCTGATAGGAATGCTAGTCTTTGTTAGAGGGATGCAAAGGAGAACTTCAAATAAGCTTTTTTTTCCTGCTTTGATAAATGAGCCGTTTTAAATTCTGAACTCAGACTGTGTGACAATTGTCTTCAAATATCAGTGGAAGGAAGACATATGAAGGCACACAAAAAAATAGGATTAGAATCATGAAAAGAACTATTTCATCACCTGATCTTCTCTTTGTAACTAAGCATGCAACAGCTTACAAGAATGGCCAGAAAAGCTAGCAGCTGCAACAGAAGAGCCCAGAAAGAGCAGTGACTTAAAATAAAGCCACTTCCCTTTCATTTTCAGTAGACTGGTAGCAGGAATGATGATGGTGGTTATGTCTGCCTTCTCCCAGCAGTCTATTATTCAGGACAGTGACTCAGTTACTCTCATGCACAATCCATGACCTCCAAGGTCACTTAAGGTGCTAACACTGAGATATCAAAAGCAAAGTTTAGGAGGATGAGAGAGAAGTGGAAATCTTTCTTTTTGAGTATTTTGTGGATTAGTCATGGTGGTGTTGATGGGGGTAGGGGTTTCTGTTTCTCTTGTTTTTCAAGACAGGGTCTTATCAAGTAACTCTAATTAGCCTGAGACTCACTATGTAGACCAGACTGGCTCCAAACTCAAAGATACCTACCAGCCTCTGTCCACTGAATGCTTGTGATTAAAGCCATGTGTCACCATGCCCCGCTGTTTGCTAGATGATTTTGTGATTGACTAGTCTTGGTACTGTTTCTGTCCACATTCTGTTGGTCTGACCTCAGCAATATGGGCACACATTAATTGCAGCAGAGGCTGAAGAATGGGGTCTAGCTCAGAACTAATGGAGGAAAATAGAAAATTTTGATTACTACATGTTGATCTTTGGGCTCTACCTTACCTAGGGATATTGATTCTTTCTATCCCTTCTACCATGTCTACACTTGATGATAAATATTCAGAGTTAATTCTAACTTGCCATAAACAATTGGAAACTATATTTGGAGTGTTGACATTGATCAAATAAGCATGGTTTTCATGGCAGAAGCTTCAGGCTTCTCTGCACACTCTTAATCTGTGCCTAGAATCCTACAGTATTTTATTTTGTACAAGGTATGCAATGTCAATATATCACTCTGGATGACACACAGATTTAGCTTCAGGTTCATAAAACTAGGAATATTGCTTGCCTAATGTTATCAGGATTAAGAATTCAATGATTAAAAATGAAATCAGACTTCCTCTTTCCTTTAGGTCATTTATCTAGGAAATTAAATCATAGATGCCAACTTTAAGAGATTTCCTATAAGATATATAGCTTTTGTTTGATGTGGACTAGTGTTTCTCAAAATATGGCCCCTGGCTGGGAGGTGGAGGCACACAACTTTAATCCCAGCACTGGGGAGGCAGAGGCAGGCGGATCTCTGTGAGTTGGAGACCAGCCTGACCTACAAGAGCTAGTTCTAGGACATCCTCTAAAACCACAGAGAAACCCTGTCTCTAAAAGCCAATAATAATAAATAAATAAATAAATAAATAAATAAATAAATAAATAAATACTCTAAAAGAATATGGCCCCTGGAGTAGCATCAGTATTATTTGATAATTTGTTGGTAATAGAAGTTTCCAGGTCTCAGTTCAGACTCTGTCTTACATATGTGGCTAGCTTTTACTCCAGTTTGGATAGTAAGGCCTAGTAATCTGCACAAGTTCTGTAAAAGAATATTCTAGAACCACTAATCCAGTTACTTAGTTGAATTGTATTATTTTGGGGGATGTTACTTTAAGAACCAAGTCAAAACATTATTTCCAATTGTTTTTTTTTTCATTTGTTGTGTATGATGTGTGTGTGTGTGTGTGTGTGTGTGTGTGTGTGTGTGTGTGTGTGTGTGTTGGCATGCATGTGGAGGTCAGAGGATCACTTTGGTATCAGTCCTCACCTTTTACCTTGCTTGAGACAGGTTCTCTTGCTTGCACTGTACACCAGGCTAACTGGCCTGAGAGCTTCTAGCCATTCTGGCTCTGCCTTCCATTTCCCCCTAGGAGCACTGAGATTATAGACACATGCTACCAATTCAGGCTTTACATGGGTTTTGGGAATTCAAACTCAGGTCCTCAACTTTGTACAGCAAGTTCTGTATCCACTATGCCATCTTCCCAGCAAACAAGCAAAACAAAGCCCCTTCTCCTTTTCTCAGGTTGCTGTGAATTAAGATTGATGTAGTATGCTGGAGAAACCCATAGAAACAGCTGACCTGAGCAAGTAGGAGTGCATGGACCCCAAACTGACAGCTGGAGAAACAAGCATAGGACTGAAGCAAGCCCCCTAAACATGGGTCTCAGTTGGAGGCCTGGGCAGTCTATGGTGTCTCTGACAGTGGAACTAGTATTTATCCCTAGTGCACTAATGAACCTTGGGACCCAATTCCCTATGGAGAGATGCCCTCTCAGTCTAGATACATGGGGGAGCACCTAGGTCCTGCCTCAAATGATGTGACAGAGTTTGATGATCCCCAATGGGAGGCCTAACCTCCTTGGGGAGTGGATGGGAGTGGGATGGGGGGGGGTTGGTGGAGGACATGGACAGATGGGAGAGAGAACTAGGATTGATATGTAAAATAAGATTGTTTTTAATTTAAATTAAAAATATTTCAAAAAAGATTGATGTAGTAAATTCACAAAAATGAAGACTGTTGCTCTTAAATATTTTTAAAAGATACTGACTGCCTTTGGTATATGGTCAGCCATTTCTGCAGTTTAAAATTTTATCTATAAGGTATTAAAACTAATACCTCCAGTTCCTCCGAGACACAGAAAAAAGCTTTCTATGAAGTCTATGCTGTTCCATTTCTGGAAATGTCTATAAAAGTTCTGCTACTGCATGTTAACATTTGCAGTAACTAAGACAGGCTTTGTCCCCTGCTAGCTATGACATTTGGAGCTGGGTCATTAGTTGTTGTGGGGCTAACATGTATGCTGTAGGAAGTTAAGCAGCACCTCTGATCCTCTGTCTGCCCACTGGATGCTTATAGTAAGCATCATGGGCTCCCAATTGTGACAAGTCAGATATTCCAGATACTGCTAAGGGTACCCTGACAAGTAAAACTGTCCAGGCTGAGAGTAACTTAATAGTAACTTTGTTCAAAGCTATAAAAGCATATGTATGTTCAAAGCTATAGAAAGCAGATGTTCTACATTTTTCTCTAGCTCACTAGTGAGGACTCTAGAAGTGACAAAAACTAACTTGAAAGGATCCAGTTCACAAATCCTCATCATTTTAAGTCCTTGGGACAACTTTATCATAGAATATGCATTATAAACTCTAAGCGACATTTTTGCACATAACTTGTATACTGACTTAATAGTGAATTATAATATTGTGTAAAGCATTCTAAAAGCTGGGTAAAGAACTCTGTAGGAGTCCGTAGTACAGGGTGCACCACTAACGGAATGGTTTTTAGCTACTTCATGATAATGCTTAAGTCATTTAAAAATTGAAATAAAATATGTTAATCCCTCTTGTTACATTTACCTTGGAAATTCCCCATTGTTTCTGGAGTTTGCTTCCTAGAACGGAAGAAACAAGCTAATAATTCACCTGCTGGGTTTATTTCATATGTTATTTGCTTGAGCATTACTGTAACCTCTCCTTCCTTCTACTCCAATACTCCATATATCCAATTAGTCAACTTTTTTATTTAAATCATCAGTATTTAAATGATACGCTCATAGTGTACCTTAATATCCTTATTGATCATCTCGTGTTAATGGTCTATCTCATCAACTGTGTGGGCATGTTTTAGTTATTTTTTAAAGTAACTTTTATTTTAATTATACATATGTGCATACCTGTGTATATGTGATTTTTTGCCTACATGCATATCTGTACATTCCTTTGTACCTCGTTTCCAGAGAGGCCAGAAGAGGGTGTCAGACCCCTGGGAACTGAAGTTACAGTTATGAACTGTCATGTGGGTGCTGGGAACTAAAATTAAGTCTTCTGCAATATCAGCCAGTGTTCTTAACCAATCAGCCATTCCTCCAACCATTTATGTGTTTTAAACATTGCCCTTTTCCCCCTTTTCATTTAGTCTAAGGAACAGGCACAAAAATGTATGGCTATCACAAATTTAACAGGAAACTAAATTGTTTTTAAAACTTTAGATAATATGGTATCCAAATTTTATCGCTAAAAATTAGAATCTCTAATTTTACCCTCACATCTTGCAGTTAACATACAGGACAGCAAGGCACTTTTTGAAAAATTTAACAAACAAGTACAAATTCTGGTTATTAATTTTTCACACATATTTTTTGTATGATTAACATGGCAGAGTCATTCTGAAAACAAAGACAAAGGAATATAAAAGATAATGTATTGGCATGACAGATAAAAAAGATATTAGGTCAGAAGAAACATGTATACAACAAAGCCTACAATTTGAGAAATGTGGAAATCAAAGTCAAGCTAGTTAATTACTAACAAAGATGGCAGCCGTGTTTCTTTTTGTCTTTCACAGTGAATGCACGATTAGCACTTAGTACTAAGGCTGGGGAATAAACCATCTATAATCTACTGAAAAAGACCATCTGCTTCTATAAATTTTGTTCTCAATATACTTGCCAAAGAAGAGAACGTATTAACAAAATAATGGGCCCTGCTCTGTTAATTGTAGGTTGTTTGCAGTTTTGCTGTTGCTATTAGAATTTAATAAGCCATTCCTTCTGCTAAATTAATAAGCAGCCAAGATTATGTAATAGCTGCTTTCAGCTGCTAATTATTTTCCCATAATTCCTTCTCTACCCCCCAGCCCTCCCCACCTTTTTTTCTTTTTTGGCTAGGAACACAGAGAGATGAGACTGCCAATATGTCATTAGCAAGTCTCCCATCATTTCCAGAGGTACCAACCAACATTAGTAACATATCCAATGAGGTTAAATTTGGGAGGTGGCTATCTCAGGAACATTGAGGACATGTGTTTTGTACACACACAGAAAAGGGCAGTGTCTGGAATTAGAGTCAGGTTTTCATTGTGTAGTATGAGTGCTATCTTTAAACTGGATAATGACATTTGTTTCCCGTATTAAGGGAGAAAAGGGGACATGTTTGGACAGGAAACAGAGAAATTTGGGCAGGGGGCCTAAAGACATACCAAAAGCCAATTCTGTTTTTTGTTGACCAATATACCAGTATATATCAACCACATACACATTAGTAGGAAACTTTCCAAGCAGCATAGTATTGCTGAAAGAGGAAGATATTCTAGTTTATTTTGCTAAACAGAGGCGTCATAAAATTACCTCAAATTCCTACATTGGCACTGTAAGACATAAAAATGAACATTACTTTCTAATAAGAGATTTCTTTAAGTTGAGTAAATACAGCTTCGTTTAAAATGCACCATGTTTTTTCTTACATTGGTTAATTTAAAATTCGTGTGTAGTAACCTCTATAAAGGAAGGCATGGTCCAACAAATGCTCTTTTGGCTTTCTTTGTAGGAACGGAGGTGAATGGAGTAATGAATAGCATTTGATATGGGAAATCCATGGCTGTCCAAGCAAGGTCACCTAATCCTATGGGTCTCCACTCCCCCTATCTATAAAAGATGAGTTGAACTACACGATTCATCCATTCTATCATTCAAATAAAACATGGACATCCATTATATGCCCAGAACTAAGCCAACATTTCAGCTTTTCACAAGTCTATCATTTTATAATTTGATTAGGCAACTCACATTTATCAGTAGTCTTAAAAGACCAGGCAGGGAACTAGGTTGTTAAAACGAATAAAATCCAAGATGCGCTAAACAGAAACATGAGGGGTAAAAGAGGGATTCGTTGTTCCAGGGCTTTAGGGTGAGGCTTCATAGATGTGACATTAGAGGAAGGACATGGCAAGAAGAGCGAGTCGTCAGCAAAGCAAAACTGGAACCCGGGCGCGGGGAGGTGGGGGGAGAGATCAAGAGAAGGAAGCGGGATCTGGAGGATTAAGCGCTGTCTGGGCTTTTGCAGCAGACAGCGGACCGCAACTCATCTCCAGTCCGCAGCACTGCCGGGCGAAGCGAGCCCCACAAAACAGCACTTGCAAAGCTTGGAGCGAGAAGTGTCTGGGCTGGCTAGGGCTGTAGCAGTGCATTAGAAAGGAGGGGCCTCCCTGCAAAAGCGGGCACGAGCACTACGAAAGCGCTGACTTGTTTTCCCCAGAGTTGCAGCACTCCTGTCCTTCCTTCCATCATCACGTCGACTGTCACACCTCCCCGTCCAACCCTCTGGGGACCCAGAGAGTCATTGGAGCTCAAAGTCAGCTCTTTGAGGTGAGGACCATCCTTAGTCTGCACCACGGGGTCAGCTAAGGGCGCCGCGGAACCCCATCCTCCCGCCACTGATGGAGCCAGGACAGTCGCACGGGCCGCGTCCCGGCAGCACGGGTAGAAATACGCAGGCGCGCCCACCACAACTGAAGCCGTTTCCGGGTCACGTGGCCAGACTTCCGGCCCTCGCCACGCCTCCCTGTGAGCATTTGACCAATCGGCTGTCTCGCTCTCGCCGGCAACTGTGCTGATACTAGAGGCGGTTGGCGCCCCCTCGGCAGTTTGGCGCGCGTCCTCTGGTCCGCCTCTCCGCTCGCCGCAGCCCGGGCTCCTCCTCCGTCCAGCCTCCGGGGCGGGGTCTGTTGGCTCGCCCTACCCTCGTCGCCTAAGCCTGCCCTCCGCCAGACGGGTCCCCTCCCCGCGGCACCACGGCTTCCCTTCAACAGCACGGCGAAGGGGGCTTCCCCTCAGCAGCTGCCGCTGCCTCGGTCTCCGCAGCCGGCCAACCTCCGCCGCGTCCGCGGCCCGCGGCCGCCGTAAGTGTCAAGGGGATCCGCTGAGGTGGCAGGGATGGAAAGAGGGAGAGATGGCCGGGCGCGCCCCCCGCCGCCCCGTGAGCGCCCCGACGACCCCACCCCGAGTCCTCCCGGGGCGCCGCGCCCCGAAACTCACTTCTGGCGACGGCGGCGCCCCGCTCTTCACTCTGCAGCGCGCCACGGATGCTGGAACCGGTCCTGGGTTCCGCGGGGACCCTGAGGCACCTGTGGTTCTCCGATCATCTTAAGTTTGGCGGGGCGCTTTTGGGGAGGGGCCGGGGGTGGCGGCGACCGAGGACTTGGCGCCCCTGGCGGGCCAGCGGATGCCATTGTCTTTGCTCCGCTTCTTGCCGGTCACCTCTCTTGGCTTTGGGCAGTGATCAGTGTGGTCCCGGGAGGAGGGGAGGCGTCCTAGACTGCGGGACCCTAGGGATGCTGGACCGGAGCCCATTCCAAGGCTGAGCCCATTGTTGTTTTTTGTTTTGTTTTTGTTTTAATACCAATCTGGACAAATTTTTGTCCCGGGATTTGCGGCAAAATCAAAGCGAGGGAAAAGGAATACTTCTGCCACCGTTTTCGTCCCATGTTAGTACATCATTTGTTTTAAGGAAAATGCGTAGTTTCCCAGTCCTCCAAAGTGGTAGGGCGGATACTGGACCCTGCTACAGATAGCCGAGAGCGCACTCCTGTCGTTAGCAAATCTTCTCTCCTGGTCACCAAGATTTAAAAAAAAAAAAAAAAACCCAATCGTTTCCTTCCCCAAGTTCTACTAACGGTTTGCGTTGAATGTCCAGTTGATGCTCTACTTGTCGTCCTCTTCGAATGCCGCTGTCTTCGGAACTTATATGGGCGGCACTTTGCTATCAATGAATTATATAGTGTGTTGTGGGTAATAGCCAATTTTAACTTTATTAAAGTTAAATGGCGTAACTACGACATAAATTTCCGGATGTTTTCTTGATGCCTTTTGGGGATATTGCGAAGTGAATTTCCTGTCGAAATTTAGAGCCAGTTTGATTTTATATTAGTTACGTAAATTCCTCCTCCCGGTGTTCAAATTTAAGGTGGTGTGTTGAATATTAAGAATCTGCCCTGGGGTCTTACTTGCACTGGCGCTGTTAACGGAACTTAGAAGGGTTAAAAGAGAACATCCGTCCAGATTTTACCTTCAAATTAGCTTTACAATAGAGCTCGTTTTTACCAGTTGAATTATAAAGTACCTGCCTTAGAAAATGTAGCCTGACCAACAGACATGCAAATGCTAAGTAAAACCATACAAATTAGCTTCAGTATAAAACACACTAGAACCCATCATATATTCAAATGTATTTTTATTTTAAAATAAGTATTCTGTGAAATGTCTCAGATTTTGTTTTTAAATTAAGTATTTTGTACAGTATTCTTAATATGAATAACTTTTGGATAAGCCTTTCAGACTTATATTCTCTTTGACATATTACATTAATCCAGTTCTCGAGTGCTTATTTGTGTTAGAGTTTACAAAAGTGAAATGCAAAGAAAAATGTGTTGTTTGTGAGATCTTTTTGATTAATATTCTGTTTTGCTTAAATATCCTAGCATAAAGTGCTTTAAGTGATAAGCAGTCTGACTGCAAGAAATTCAGCCTAGAACTAGAATGGTCTCTAGGTGAAAACTAATAGGTCTCTGCTTTCCTAGAAATGTACATAAATCAACTAACTACCTTATGTCTACAGTTGCCTTTTGATGCATATAGAGTGTGGAATGTGTAGCACAAGGAGATCATTGTTTCTTAAATAATCAGAGTTTTTCAAAAATTCACTCCTGCTTCCCACCTGTTCTTATCGCCTGCCACACACTCTATTCCAAAATTACCTACATATAGTAAGAAGACCTTTCCAAAAGATTTTCCTGCTATTATAACCTCCATAGAAATGGCTTCCTAATCATTTGGCAGGGTGTTTACTGTATCCACAAAGTAGCTCTGAAAACCATGTGATCTTAACTGTTGCTCCTAGGTAATTGTATGTAATTTTGATTTTATTTATCTTAACAGATGCAGTTTATGTTGCTTTTTAGTCGTCAGGGAAAGCTGCGGCTGCAAAAATGGTATGTCCCACTCTCAGACAAAGAGAAGAAAAAGATCACAAGAGAACTTGTTCAAACCGTTTTAGCACGGAAACCTAAGATGTGCAGCTTCCTTGAGTGGAGAGATCTGAAGATTGTTTATAAAAGGTACCATTTTTGTATTTACCATAAATGTGAAATATGGTCAAACATTGCAGACTTTATGTCAGTAAACAAGGATTAACAAATATTTCAATGAAATAAGTTTAAAGGAAAACTTTCCATTTAAAAATAAATGGCTGTTTTGATTATTTGCCTTAAGCTAAAATGCTAGCAGCAGAGGAATCATTTTTAAATTAATTATATAATTACAGCGAAACAATTATTTGTGCTTGGTCATCATTTTAGAAAAAACTCAATTCATTTCATTACAGGAGTTACTAAGGTCAGTATCTTAAATTTTTAAGTAATTCAATAAATTCAGGCATGCATAGATAATAGTATGATAATCCTTTCTCATGACAAATCTATAAAGATTTATCACATAGCTGATATTTGGCATTACTTTTATCTGACTTCTATAATAAGTCTTACTCATAAAGACCCTGAGCACGTAGACCATTTCACTATACAAATGTTTAAATACTTATGTCTATACAAGATCTCTTTGCTAGTAGTATTATCAATTTCAAGTAAACTTGTTGCTATTGAGCTGTGCTTAGATATGATAATTTTACCAAGGATAGATTTTTTTTTAAAAAGTGATATTGCAAAATAACTTGTAGATTAGCTTTTTACAGTTTTTTTTTTTTGTCTTTACTGCTACACATCTTTATTTTATAGCATGTTTTTACAGGGAACATTTCTTGTTTCTTTCCCATTTCTGGTCCCTTTTAAATCATTTACTGAATTTCTGCATTTCTGCATATAAAACACTCTTGTATGGGAAGTGTACAGAGAACTAACAGTATGGAATGCAATGAAGGTGGAGAGAAATCATGTTTTCTTGTATTTTTCTGTCACTACATTCCAAATATGGATGTATTTTGTGGTAGAGGCAGTAGCAGGGGAAGAAGTGAGATTTATAGGACATAAAGATTCTCTTAGATACTTTAGACTTATCTTTATTTCATAATGAATTTCATCAGTTTGTGTGATTTTTTTTTTAGTTCAGTGTTTGGTTTGGTACTTGTTGAGAAAGATCATAGAAAAATCAGTTTAAAGCTGGGAAATGCCTTAGAACAATCTACACACACACTCACACACACAAAATATATATCTTTTTGCCCAGGGATAGAATCTTGACTAAAACAAGTAGAAATTCAATTGTTTTTGTGGAATCAGAAATAAGAAACTGTTCTGTGGCTCAATTGGCCTCTGCTCTCTGCACTAGAGAGAGGTCTTCAATTTGAAAAACACAGTTACTGTTCAAATATCAATTTATAAAAGATGAGAATTTGTGAATAGTGACTTGGCCCAAGGTCATATACTAGTGATGGGCATGGGGCTACACTGTCTTTTTAAGTGTGGAGGCAATGGCTTTAAACAGGTGGGGAAAAAATAAAGATTAGATTTGCATTTCTGAAAAGATTGCTGTGGAACCTTGGCTCTGGGAGTGAAAGGGGCTCAGACTGGCACCTACAGGATCAGTGGGGGACTGCATAATAATTGGATCCTGAGCTGAGAGGCTGGAAAAAGAATACTTGGTCACCCTGAAAAGTAGAGAGAGCAGCCAAGGAAAGGGGAGTACAGTGGAGTCACCTCCATTTCTAGAGTTTGACTTATGGGATGAAAGGTAAGCTAGAGAATTCAGTTAATTTGGGGACAAGCTGATTTGGCCATATTTGTTCAATTGCCTCCCTGATGGGATGTGGTGGGCGTAGACATAGCACTTGAAGGTGACAATTAGACTTAAAGTATTTGATCACCAACATTCAGGTGCAGATGGAAGGGCTAAAGAGGGGGCCTGCAGATTGAAATGAGAAAGAAGCAAAGGAATGGTGTTAGGTAAGTAAAGTCCCTAAGGAGAGAAAGTTGAGAATATGAACACTAATGCTAGCTGATCATGAAGTTCAGTAAAAGTGAACAGCTCTTAGAATCTTACAGTGAGCATTCCATGCATTGCCTGTTGCCAGAACATTGTCAGTGGAATAGAGACAGAATTTTTGATATAATGATGTGAAGATAGAGAGATAGAGAAGTTGAAACCACATGTATAGAATATTTGGGAGAGCTTTGCCAAGGACAGAAGAGGTGGTAACTGCTGCTAGATCTGGATTCTGGAATCCTGGATAAGATTTATAAAAGATGTGAGAAGTTTAAGCTTATTTCTAGATAGTGAAAGGATTCCCCCTTGTGGAGGAAGAAAATCCTAGCAAGAGAACAAGCCCATGCATGAATGGGCCATTCAGAGGAAGAAAAGGAAACAGCAGGTTGGAGCTCATAGACTTGCCACTCAGCCTATTCCTAGTGCTCTCCCTACCTTTTTCAGAAATGATAAAAGAGAACTCCAACCTGATCTGATATTTAGATCAAACTTTTTTCAAATGAAATTTGGACTTAACAGAAGAAAAATAGCTTCATTGTGATGTTTCATATACAAAAGACAAAGTGTATGTTTTTCTATGTGCTCTCTCTCATTTCATCCTGACAATCTCGTCTACTTCCCACTTAACCATGTATTTTGTTATTATCAGGTGATATGTTTTTCCTGCTCCGGCTGGAAGATAAGACCTTTTTAGCCAGAGAATGTCTACTGAGCTCCTAATAAATTCTGCTGTAGCACATTCACTGTTCTTCTTAGCATGTGTTTTTTTATGCCGTCTTTGTTCATTTGTCCTGTTCACATTCTTCACTGAGCATTTGGTATACGTATTTTCCCTTTATGGGAAGAAGCAGTGAGGGTTTAAAGGTAAAGTCATTGAAAAGTCAGGCTGAAAATGTGAAAATGTGGGACTTATGATATGTTCTCATGTGCCATCACCTAGTTTTGTAACTTGAATATTTTGTTGTATTTTTTTGCCTTTGTTTCCTTCCTCGTCTTTAAAATAAGTGCTCCTGAATATCCACTAGACACAGAACATTATGTGCCTAGTTTGTGAAATATTTAATAGTAAAGGCAATTGAATTTATGTCTTTTAAAATTAATTTTAAAATGCATCACCATTTTAATAACTTGAGAATTTGTTGAAGGGTACTTATTGATTTTCTTTACTAACAAAAGAAATTTTAACGGCATACCAGTGGGTATTGAGAATAGTTTAGCTACATTCACGCACAGTCAGCTGATATTTAGCTGACTGTAGAGAAGTCATGTGTCTTGAATATAAGAATAGGCACTTTCAGATGTTCTGAGTGCCAGTAATTAGAGTAAGCCCTAATCCATGCTGCTAAAAATAACTAAACATACCTCTCCTCTTACTAGTCTATTATTAATTTTACTAAGAGAACAACATGAGCTCATATTGAATTTGAAAGCACCATTTGTTCCTAAAAATAGGGAGTACTCTTCAGGTTCTCTTGGTAATCTTTACTAAATCTGTATTGCATTTATCTTTTTCCTTTTTCAAAGCTCTTAATATATTGCATTCAGCATATTTTAATTTTAACCAGGTGCAAGATTATTTTAATACACTTCACAGCTGTGGTTTTTAATCGAAAAATTTGGGCTCCAGGGTCAAATTTCTGTTTTCATCTGGTTACTTTAGCCAGGATCTCCTATAAATGGAAGTAATAATGATATCTTGGTAGGGATGTTGTGAGATTAAGATGCTAAAATATGCAAAAGCCTTCACTAACATTTAGTGCCTCACTTATAGTGAGTCTTTCTATGGTATCTGCTATTGTACTTCTGTTTCTTCTCCCTTGGCTTTCTGAAGAGGTGTTCTTATCATGCTAATAGCGGTCTCTTCACCTGGAAGGATTAGTTCTTTATGCTGATGCCTTTTCCCCATTCTTAGTGAAGTAAACAGAGGATTGAAGTTGCCACTGAATGGTATAGGAGACCCTGGATTTATCTCTAGAATGACAAAAAACTAAAATGAAATACTATTGGAGTTCATTTTGGTTTTCTTCTTTTCTTTTTTTTATTATTTTTTTTTTTATTTTACATGTCGATCCCAGTTTCCTTTCCCTCCCTCCCTCTCACCTTCTCTCCCCCCTTAAGTATTTTTGGTTGGCACCTAGATATATCTGTCCTGCTTTTTTTTTAAATTCTTGATTGGTATAACTTAGGACCTTCTACTATTTAGTTGTTTAAATATTGTTTACTTGTAAACAAAGAGGCAATATTGTGGATAAAGAATCAAGGAGATACATACTGGATGCCTAACAGTAGCATGGGAGAAGTTTGAAAATAGAGTCTTATTCCAAACTTGCTATTAATAATCTCTGCAGTAGAATTATTTGTTATTGTGTTCATAGAAACAACTTGTATCTGTTTTTTGGTCTGTCATTTTTATATCAGTTCCTTTAATCTTTAGTTTTTGTAATTCAGAGAATATCTTGGCAATCCTCTATCTCCAAAAATATTTACATTACAATTTATAACAGCAACAAAATTACAGTTATGAAGTAACAATGAAAATAATTTCATGGTTGGAGATCACCATGACATGAGGAACTGTATTAAAGAGTCACAGCATTAGGAAGGTTGAGAATACTTGTCCTATATCATTTGTGCCAGATTCTCCAGAAGCTATTAAAGAGCATGGATTAGGGAGGGTGGAGAGAGAGTTAGAACAGTCTTGCTTTTTAAATAGATAAACAAAACAAGGTTATGATGGGAACAAGAGGAAGTTCTTTGCTCAATTTAGAGATGGTGTCCTGTTTTGTGTTTCCTGTTTCTCTTACTGGGGATGAGGGAACACATTGAAATATCTGTTCTGAGAGACCACAGGCTTGCAGATTTGAGGCTTCTGTGAATATTTTATCCTTCAATAACATGTTCTAAAACATTGACAGTATCTTCAATAAGCTCTTCAGTTGGGATATATTGACAGCTTGTTTTCTCCCCCATTTGCTTGTAGTTTGAATTAATCACACTGTATATTTTGTTCTAATTAAGTAAACTTAATAAAAACTGGCTCAATTCTATTTCCAAATGTCCAGAAAGAGACCTGAAAAGAAGAGCAAGATCAATTACTCTTTCTAAGAGACATGAATGAGTTATTTTTCTTTCTCTTTTCTTCTTGCCCGTGTTTTCCAAAATTTCTCTTGTACATTTATTGCTTTTGTAATCTAGAAAAAGAACCTGTTTTAAAAGAAGGATAAATATAATAAGCATGAGGACTTGTACAACAGGACATTGAAAATATATTTAGAAAATATGATTATAAGGGTAATATTTTTTTGTGATTCTGTTTTATGACAGATATGCCAGTCTATATTTTTGCTGTGCTATTGAGGATCAGGACAATGAACTGATTACCCTGGAAATAATCCATCGTTACGTGGAATTACTTGACAAGTATTTTGGCAGCGTGAGTAGTAGATTTAGTTTTTATGTTGTCTCTAATAAGTTTATTTGGGGATTCTAACTGTGAGGAGAGAACAGGAGTGACTATTTATATGTTTGTTTAGTTTTTCAAGGCAGGGTTTCACTGTGTAGCCTTGGCTGTCCTGGAACTCACTTTGTATATCAGGCTGGCCTTGAACTCACAGGTATGTGCCTGCCTCTGCCACCTGAATGCTGGGATTAAAGGCGTGTGCCACTACCACCCTGCACTGACTCTTTATTTCTTGTCCTGTGTCTAGTCAACTTTCAGAATCTCTGGCCCCACAGATGTACTCATTAAATTATAATAGCAAGAATAAGTTTGGAAATAGTAAAATAGAGGGGCAGGATAGATAGTGCAGTTGGTGAAGTGCTTACCACCCAAGCATGAGGATCTGAATTAAATTCCACTATGCACGTAAAAGGCCCATGTTGACTCTTGCTGGTGATGCTTTGTAAATTTTATGTGTATGGATGTATACATGCACGTCTATGTATCACATACTTGGTGTCCACAGAGGCCAAAAGAAGGTGTCAAACCCCCTGAAAGTAAAGATACAGGTGCTTATGAGTTATAGTGTAGGTGCTGGGAATTGGATCTTGGTCCTCTGGAAGAGCAGACAGTGCTTTTAACTGCTGAGCCATTTCTCCAGATCCTAGCTTTCACTTTTAATTCCTTGGAGAGTGGAGACAGGTGGATCTCTGGATCTCACAGACCAGCCAGCCTAGGGCCCAGGTCCCAGTGAGCACACGCACGCACACACATACACACACTAGTGAAATAGAAGAGTCCTATTGCTGTATATTAGCTTTCTGGAAGTGTGAAGTATAGCTTTCAGAATTGTTAGCAGCTTAATCACAGTACTCAAGAAATATGTTTTTACAGATTAGTTTTATGAATTGAAAATTATTAAGTTGACTACACAGAGAGTGTGCAGAGCCAGGTCTTACTTGTAGGCACTGTGTCATCAAGTACTTGAGATTTGAAAATTAAGCTTACTCAAATAAATGGTGCTTAATCAGCAAGGTTTCCATTTTATAAAGAATTAAAATCAATTCAATCTGATCAGATTTTATTCACTACTAATAAGCATCAATCCCTTAAGTTTTAACAGAATTTGTTTTGTTTTGCTTTTGCTTTTCAGGTGTGTGAACTTGATATCATCTTTAATTTTGAGAAGGCCTATTTTATTTTGGATGAATTTCTTTTGGGAGGAGAAGTTCAGGAAACGTCCAAGAAAAATGTCCTTAAAGCAATTGAACAGGCTGATCTCCTGCAGGAGGTAAGCTACTTAGGCTCCTGAAAAGAAACTAGCATGTTTTGCTTTTGCTAGGGAAATCTCAGTCATCATCTCTATAAGTTTCAGAAATTACTTCAAAGCATGCTTGGTATGTAGTGTTCATGTACAGTTTGACTGGAATATGTATCATTCACATCAACTCAGTTATCTATGGAAGAATGGTTCTCTGTGGAGATGGCCTGCCAGTGAAGCTGATTTAGAGGACAGACTACTTCAATTAAACTAAGCTAATGAATAAATAGATAAATAAATGTATATATTAAAAGGGAGAACAATTGGCCAAAAATAACAATCATTTGAGAACTTCTCAACCTTTGTTTTGAAATACTTAAAATCCCCCACCTTTTCCATTAGTGTGGATAATTCGGAGTTGAATGTGAGATTATGGCATTTCCTTTCCAAATTGGTTCATGTTTTCACCTCATGTCCATTAAGTGTAAATGTAGCCAAGCAAATGTTAGTGTTTTCTAATTATGCTTTTTATAGAACCCTCTGGCTTTGTGTTAACAAAATTAACTTAAAATGAATTTGTACTTCTCTTTGCTCTTTTGAAATAACTAACCATGTTCTGTCAAAACCATTATATTCCTGTCTTAACTTCCATATCCCAGAACCATAGCAACCTCTTTCCATTCTAATTGCCTTCAACATCCTCAGCTAATCATGTGTTTGATGCTTAGGTAGCAAATTAAATTGTGGGTTAGAACTAATTGTGGTTGTTACAATATAGAAAGTTTAGCATGAAAATGGGTTAGTGAAGGCAAAATAGGGTATTTTCATTAAGGTAATTATGTATGTATTTGTGTGTGTGTGTGTGTGTGTGTGTGTGTGTGTGTGTGTGTATGACATAAATGAATATTTGTGTCCCATGGGTTCATTTACTAAAGTGTTGAAAGTTATTTGTGTTCTTAGTTTATTTTAATCCTTTATTCATTACATGTTTATTATGTTTTTAATTTGTAAAACAGACTTTAAATATAGTTTCTTAGTATTTCTGAAATGGCTAGCATTAAAGAAATGACTAAGGGGAAAAGAATAACTTTTAATTCTCTGTTAAAATTTCTTTCCTTTTGGCCTTTGTGCTTTAGGGAACTCCTAGTGAATTCACTCTATCAGTCAGCTAGGGCTGGCTTCAAGTTGTGTTGATATCATCCAGAGTGTACAACTATTCAGTGTGAGACAGTGAACTGTGTATTTAATGATGTTGTTGTAGTTATCAGCAAAAGGCTGGTGAATGGAAAACTGAAGTATTTCAGCGATGGCCCCTCATGCTATTTACTGTTTGGTAGTCAAATGAGCACAGACCTTTCCCTTGTGTGCAGTTTGCCACGGTGCTTTATTAATTGATTGCAAACACATCATATTGCAAACAGTATATCCTACTGTTATAATATTGGTTTTAAAGTTAGCATCTCCTTTTTTGTTGTTTGCTAATCAAACTTAAGAGAAACAACAACAGTATTTTTAAAAAGCAATTAGGTCAAGCTACAGCTCTATTAGAAGAGTGTTTGCCTAGCTTGCATGAAGCCGTAAATTCAATACTTAGCTTAGAATAAACCAGATATGGTAGTATGTGCCTGTTGTCTTAGCACTTGTGAAGTGGAGACAGAAGAATCAGGAGTTCAAGCTATGGGCTACAAAGTAAGTTTTGAAGGAAGCCTGGGCAACCTGAGGCCCTGCCAAAAACAAAAAATAAAACTAAGCAGAAGATAGGTCCCAGTATTAGGAACTGGAAATTCTTCATATTTGTGTCTTGCCTTAGTAATGTTTAATTATTATATAACTATAAGCTCTTATATCAGAACTTGGTATTTTTTCTGTTTTTCACCATTTTCCGGTTAGACTTTTATTGTTTTGAAGAGTTTTTAAAGCAATTAAAGCTCAGTTTTTTGGTTTTAATGTGTTCGTGGAGAGTAGTGCTTAGGATACCAACATCTTTTTGTTCCTGAGTTACCTTTATAAATGCTTCTGGAAAATTGCTCTATGCTTTCTAATAAGATAATGTCATGTTTACTTGATAGTATGTATTTACCCTATGAGGGAATACAAAGCATTATTATAGCAGTATGTGCTATTTATTACTTCTTAGGCATGAGAATGTTCACTATTGTCATTATCAGTAGTTAGAACATTTTATTGAATATGTAGATTTATTGACAGTATTTTCTCAAAGGTCTCCTTGTTGCAATTTATCAAAATGCGTAGGTCTATAATAACTTTCTAGGTCTTATAGTTTGAAATAGAATAGTCACTTTGTCAGTATCCTCAAGTGATTTTATTTCTAAAATTGTTTAAGTATAGCTATTTTAGATAAGTGTATCCTGAAATTTGCAGTAAAATTACTAAAAACCTGATTCAAATGTAATTTTTCATGTCTTATAACTTTTCTATTTTGTGTCAGTCTATTTGAACAGTTTTAAAATAAGATAATTTTGAATTAAGAATGAACTTAATCTGTTGGCTTAATAATATATACAAATTAGAACAATTTTGAATTTAGATATTTTTTATAATTTGTGAAATATATTTCTATTCTTAATTCTATTCAATTTATTAAAATGTTGCTTTTTCCCAATTCTATGAATATATAAATTAGGCAGTCAGTCTTTCATTTTATGGGCAAGCAGGGAGAGCAGATGTCAGTGATTAAAGTAGATTTTCTTCTGTCATGCTACAGTTAGTAATAAGAACAAAACAAATGTATATCTGAATAATAACTGCCAAAATATTAGTAAGCATTGTGGCTTAATAGTATATTTTTCATATTTGACATTTGTAGCCCAATTCTATGTTTAGACCTTTTGGTTACATGAATTCATAATTAGCTTTGGGATGGAAAGCTCAGAAATTGGCCCATTATCCAACTTTTAATATTTGACTGTTGTAATTTAAAACATGTCATCTCAACATGCCACTGGTACTAAAGTTGATTTTTAAATTAAGGTATGACATGCTGAGATTAATAGTTATATTCCTTACAATGCTTAACATATTTCCCTCCCCACATACCTAGTTTTTGGGTGGTAAGGTGAGGTATGATGATTCGGTTGGATTTATTTTATAATCACATATATTGATAATGACAAAACAAATAATAGTATGGCTTTTTCCCCCTGTGTAGTCAGGCACTTACCAGTTTTTCTCTACTCCTTAATTTTATAGAGCCAGAATGAAGAATGGGGAGGTTTGTCTGAGGATATCTTATGATAAAGAGCAGTCTAAGACTTTAGTTCCTTTGATCCCCAACTTATTTATTGGTAACTACTAAATTTACCATTTTTGTGGCATGGATAAAATGGCACTATGCAAAGACTGTTGCACGTGAGATGATTTCAAGTCCTTGCTTGATCTGGGAAGATCAAATAGTTAAATATTAGGCATTGGGCTTGTTATAACCCTAGAGGTAGATGCATGATGGTATTGATCAACGCTTTGAGATGTCGACCTTTCTTTCTTATACTAACAGCATCATTTTGAAATTCTTGGGAATTTTTTTTTCTTTTGAGCTTTGTTTGCTGTTGGTATTGTTTCTCACTAAAGTAATCCATGAAATGGAAAAGAAGTGAGGTGCCAAAAGCAAGCACTGCACTCATGAATTTGCTTCTACTGGAAGATGATCCACTTTATGAATAGTTCCACTGGATTTGCAGATGTTTGTCTGTCTCGTCTAGAAAGTGGTAGTCTATGGAGAATTACTGCTGCTAAAATTGATTTGTTTTAGTGCTGAGGCCTGCATGAAATAACTTAATAGTATGCCATGTCTTTGTGAAAGTAATCATTAATCTGTGGGGCTGCATAAAAATGGAAAGGTAAGAATCTTGAGAGAAAAGTGATTTCTTTAAAAAAATGAGCTTTTTATAACAACATTAAGCAAATAAGTATTTCTTGAAGTATCTTACATTATGAATATTTAAGTTTTTCAAAAATTAGACCTAGCTAATTAAGAATATTTAGGCATATTTAGGTAAGATTCAAGAACATCATAAGTTCTTTTAAAGGTATAGATCTTTTCAAATATATACAATGTCATTTAAGAGCAAGACATATTTTGTTATATTTTTCTGATTTGCTTTAAGAAGACAAAACCCCTATAATTCTTTTGTAATTACCATTCTCTCATGTTTTATCTTTTAACCCTAAACTCTTTTTATTTTTTAAGATTTATTTATTATGTATACTGTGTTTTACCTATATGTAGTATGCCCGAATGCCAGAAGAGGGCACAAGACCTCATTACAGATGGCTGTGAGCCACCATGTGGTTGCTGGGAATTGAACTCAGGACCTCTGGAAGAGCAGCCAGTGCTCTTAACCTCTGAGCCGTCTCTCCAGCCCCCTAAATTGTTTCTTTAATTGGGTTAAAAATTAAGGCTATATTTATTGATGCTAGAATGTGTTAAATGTAGTTCAGATTCCACTAGAATGGGTTCTGTAAAAGTGAGGTTTTATTGATGATTAAAATAGTATAGAAGCAGATAGATACACAAGGCAAAATAAACCTCCATTAGCTTTACTTTTAGTGCCATACAATATGAATAGTGTCATTGGTGTCTGGTTTGCAGGTTGTAATCATTTTTGTTCTTTAGTTTTAGTCATGGTTTCCTGTGTTTGTTCTTTGGGATTTTGAGCCTACCCCAGTCCTTGTTTCTTTTCTAACTCTTGGTGAATCAGCTCTGGCTACTCTTGAGCTCTATTTCTTGTTTGTTTTTGCAGTACCCGGTGATAGAACTCAGGATAGTGTCTGTGCTAGGCAAGCCCTCTATTACAGGCCTGTATTCCTAGCTCCACTTGGCCTTTTCTAATCATTAAAAGCTGGAGTAATTTAAATACCCAATTATTTTAAATTTGATCTTGAAATGATTTTTTTCACTAGAATCCATAGTAGTAAATGCAGTTTTATATCATAGTGCAAAGTACAAAAATTATTGAATAATACTCTCATTTCTTCCTTTGTTCTCAAATTTTATATTCTATTTTTCTTTTTTTTTAAATGCCAATCTTAATAACCAATTTCATGATCCTAGGTTTAGGACCTGCTAAGAGCACATTCCAAGTGGTCAATGGTGGTTTTTTTTGTTTGCTTGTTTGTTTTTGTTTTGTTTTTTGTTTTTACATTAAACAGTACTTGATAAAAGTTTTAGGTTTGAGTTATTCCCCTGCTGACATTATAATTTGTTTCGTTGTCTCTGTGCTTAAAAATAATTCCCATAGTAGAAATGTTAGTAAATACAGGCCAACATAGTAGAATATAATCTTACCTACCAAGCAGAGCCAATTAGATTAACTCATTCTCCTGGGATTGAGAAGGGAACTTCCAGTCATGCACTTCCAGAGTACATTGAACTATTCATGATGGGACAAATTCCTGGTTGTTGAAGCAATGCATTGTGACTGGCATCTATTAGGTAGAGACCACACTACTAAATATCTTATTTTGCCCAGGACACATTCACCAAAGAATTATCCAGCCCTAAAAGTCAGTTGTATTTAAGTTGAGACACCCTAACTTAACACCTTGAACTAAAATTTTCATTTTCATTAATGAACTGTTAAATCTTTTTAATAGGATATATAGTATTCATATAAATAGTGGCTGAAAATTGATCAGAAATGCAAAGGAGTAGAAAAGTTTACTTTAAAATTGTGAAAACTGTATATGCTAAAGAACGTGGAAATGGCTATAAAAAAATACCCTGTGATTTTATACAAATTACCTTTGCCTGGCAAGTAGCAACTGGGGAGATAATCTGTGGGTGCCTTTAGAACTTAACCCACAGAAAAGCTTATGGGATGTCACTGACTAATCTAAATTCCTCAACAACTAGATCTGTTCATTTCTATTAAGGTAATTGAGTTTTTATGTGGAAATAAGATTGAATCTACCCTGCAGGCAGGCAGAACACTATTGAATTTTCTGCTGATTTCCTTATCCACTTTAGGATATGATCATTTCTTAAAGGAAGAATAAAGTGACCAGAATTTACATATACAGACTTCCTTTTGTTATAGACTTTTTGTTCTTCCTTACTCTGTTAGTCTTAAAGAGTTTGTTTGAAATTCTGATTCTAAGAAATCGTTTGTTTAGAAAACTGATTAAATTTAGGATATTTAAAGGCAAATACACCTATTCTAGAATAAAGTTAAAATATATCTCTTTACTTTAGCTAATTTTCCTGTTTTATTTAAAAAGTATAATGAGATGCCAGAGAAAGTAATGTGTCCTTAGCATCTTATACTTAACAGGTTTTAGAGTAGCATTTATAAAATATAATAAAAAGTTACTCTACTTATTTTTAAGGCAAAAAAGTGATTCTTGCCCTACTGTACATTTGATCCTTTTTGTAGCTTGAGAATGAAATGATTATTACTGCAGAGGAAGGTTGAAAAGGCATGTATACTGGGAAGGAGCTCATGCAAAGAGTGGGAACCTTAAGGAATAAAGGGAAAAGTATGCTGTATTTAAAGGGGGGAGGGTAGGGACGGAATCAAAAAAAGCACTGGTTTTAGGCAAGAAATGTCTCCTTTGTTATAAGGTACTTGTGGAGTAAAGCTGGAAATCTTTTGCCCTCATGAGCTAGATGCAAAATTGAGAAAGTTCTTCTTTTCTTAGATTTGGAAAAATGACATCTAGAGGAGAACTGTTGGAAACTGAGAAGAGGAGATAACAAGCTAAGTATAGGGCTTGACAACAGATTCAATAAAGAAAAAATAGTGCTGAATGGATTGCCCAAAAGTGAAAGCCTATTTCAGGTTAAAAAGTGCATTTGTAATCGCTATTCAGAAAACCAGATTGTGACAAAGAATCTGCACTAAGGAAAATTAGTGGTTTATATTTATATAATGTAACTGGGTTACATTTTTTTGTCAGTACTTTTCTAGCCTTTATTCCTATTTAATTTAAATCACTGGCATTTTAGTATATTCATAAATGCAGTTTGCTCAGTCATATATATGACTGTTGTACTAGGAAACATCCAGTTCAGATGTTAACAGTCTGAACTGGATGTTTCCTAGTACCCTAAAAGTGATTAAAGGATACCATTTACTATATAATATTACAATTTATTTTTGTGCATTTTAGAGGCTATTTTTGAAGGATGCTTTTCCAATAGAGGGTTTTTTTTTTCTGTGAAGACTATTCTTGACAATTGATGGATACTAATTTGTTTAAATACAGTAATATGGACCCTTGGCATTAAAGATTAATTTGGCTTATTATCAACCCTTTTGCTTTGCAAAGAGTAGTTAAAAAAAATGTTAGTTAAAGCAATGGCAATGCCTGGGGTGGCCACATTTCAAAAATTTATCATATAAAACTTTTGTCCTTGTAAGTCTTCTCCAGGGAGGAATGACTGTATTTTATTATATTTTTATTTTATTGTTTTATTTTAATGTATTATATTCAGCCCTGTTGGAAAACCACCTTTCTCCTTCAATCGGCATAAACCTTTTCATGGTTAGTTTTCATATGACATTATATCAAATTGAGAAATCAAGAAGTTTAAAAACTATAACTTAAGACAAGTAACTGGTATTGAAGTATAAGGTTATTTGAGACTTAAACTTTTCTTGTTCTTTCTCCAGAAAACAGAATATGTATCACAGCAAGAGTTTCATTGGGTATAAGAAAGCGTACTAGAATACGTGCTGGAGTACAGACATGCATCAAAAATGTAGTAGGCTATATGAATTCAGTTTTAATTAAAATTTTGTCAAGTTTATTTTTGTATTTTGGCATTATTTGGAAAGTTAATTGTAATTAGATCCCAATGGATAGCCCCTATTATTTTATTAAATTGATGCTTTGTAGGAAATTTTCCTCTAAAATAACCCATAATATGTCAGTAATGTTGTTAGTACAGAATTAGACTTTCCCTATGAGAATGAAAGCTTCTGTAAGGAAATGAACTATTGGACATTATTTTATTTTACTTGTTTATTTTATCATTACACTATTCTAAATGGGAAGGGGGAAGATTTTATAGCCTAATAGTTTAGAGTTCCAACTTTAAAATTCATCAGGGATGTTGGTAGGTCCACTTAAGACCCTATCTTGGGTTATTTTGTTACTTTTTGATGTGAGAATATCTAACATCTTGTTAGATATATTTGTAGGCACAGACATTTAACAAATTTGGGGGATTCCTTAGAATAATTTTTAGGACTTAAACATAATCTTTAGCTTCAAAGTCACATTTTTTTTTAGCTAAGTCAACAATTAAAAGCTTTCCTAGGTAATTAACAATACCATATAGTGACTACTTTTAACTTGTTCTTGGGGGAACTTTTTCTCTGAGATCTCTCCTTATTGTAATAGGACCATAATGAATGTAACACACTGGTGAATAGGGAGAATTCTAACTGAACTTGTTTCAGATTAGTAGTAAATACAGGGCTTTAGGATTCTGTAGAATGTAGGTTATCTTGTTTACTGTTCCATACCACGAACTTGAAACAGACAAATTTGAACTGGGCATTTTTTAAGAACGTAAATGTTCAGGCAAAAACCAACGAACAAAAGCAAACCTGATGCTTTAGATAACTTTACTGTGAACCAAACAATCTCAAAATTTGATTGTGTCTTCATCAGCTTGTATACTGTGTGTAAAAATATATGCATTTCTTTTGTAGCCACGCCATGAATATTTTAATGTCCCTGTGTACTAAATGACTGCTCATCGACTATGCAGAATTTCACAGAGGAAATAGAGAACTGATATACTTATGAAAGAAAATGTCCTCAGCTTGGTGACTAATTCTCCTGTAAAAAGATAAAAAGCATCTTAGACCTAGTACCTTTATGTTTGTATTTTTTTTCTGTACACATTCCTAATTCTATTTTCATTCTGTATATGGTATTAATATATTGTTTATTTCTGTCTACTACTGTTTCTTTTTGAGAAAATATGACTAGTGTATATTTTGATTAATATCCTAAATACATACAAATTATCATTAGTAAACCATCCGTGATTAATCTTATGAGAGTATAACAGATAGGCTGGGCTATCACAAATGTTTCCCAAAGAAAATACTGTTAGAAATTCAGGCAAAATTAGTAGCACCACAGTATTTGATTTATTGTTGAAGAAAACCAAGCTTTATTCAACACTAAGATTATCTTACCATCTATATGAGCTAATATGTTCAACTGTACCACATGAAAGTGTATGTTGAAGCAATATAAGAAAAAAAGTCAATTACAATTATGTAAGACCTAAGGTTAAAACATTGAATTTTCAAGGAATTTTGTAGTGCCAATATTTATACAGTGTCAAACAATCATTTTAAAAACTATCAGAAAGCTATATCACAAAGTCTACTGAAATGTCTGTTGCTTGGTAAGAACTCTTTTGAAGCCGTAATAGTGAGCCCACTTATATAATATGAAAATTCTGATATTCATTTTCAATATCCAAACATTTTTATTAGTTAACGGCTTCCTAATTAATATATTAAGCCTTCAAAACACTCAATGCTATACTAAATATGGTCTTATGTTTTGAAATACTAAAACCTTTTAATATTAATTGTACATAAATGTGCTTCTAATGACACTTAGTCTATTTTATTATAAAAAGTACCAGATAACTCTTTGTTTGTATCTAGAGAGTTTAAAGCCTAAGTGAATTGTCCTTAATAATTTCAGAGACATAGTAGTGCATGCCTGTCATCCTAGCACTTGGGAGGCTGAAGCAGGAGAAAAATGAGCTAATATGCTACCTAGGGAGTCCTTGTCTCAAAAGACAAAAATTAAATATGCCAAAAAAAAATACCCAGACCAGTTTCCCACTGAAAGATCTGTGAAAATATTTTAGGGAATGTAGTATTAGATTGCTGTCTAGATTGACTGTCTCCATTACCATATGAAGTATCACAAAACATTGGTCTTTCATTTCCATTTTTTCCTATCTTCCCATCCTACATGTTGTTCATCTGACTTTAATGTTGCATAAATATGCATTGTCTCATGCCTGTTTGTTTTGAATGCTGTGTGCTGAGCTGTAACAAAATGTTGCGCTTTTGGGGGGGCGGAGTAGGGGGGGTGTCTGTATACAGCTGCTTGCTTTAAATTAGCAGATTCTAAACTAGCTTTTCTTGCATGTCTAAAATAAAGTATTGCATGTACTTTGTCTCATGTGAATGACTTTTTTCTACTCCATCCTTTTTGATAAAATAACATTTTATATTTTCATTTTTCCAGGTAATTTTTTTAAAATTGTGATTTAAAAAAAAATAACATAGAATTCACCATTTTAACCATTTCTGAGCCTACAGTAGTGCTAAGTATATTCATATTGCACAACACCATCTCCAGAACTTTTTCATCTTGCAGAACTGAAATTACATAACTCATCAGCCAACCACTTCCCATTTCTCTCTCACTGAAGGAAGGCCCTGGTAACAACCGTTCTATTTTAATCATTTCCCTAAATAATTTTGAGCTACGATTTCAGTGTGTACTTGTAAAAATTACATTTTGTTTTATAAACAGTTTGTACAAATACTCAATTTAATCCAGTCTTAAAAGAATGCAATAAAATGTGTAAATTAGGCCTTTTAGAGAGGACATATTTTAAATAATGCCCATTCAGAAAGCAACATGATTCTCTTCAGGCCACAGTCAGTGAGCATCCTGGAGAAATCTGATCGTCCAGATAATAGGTATGGGCCATTTTTATCTAGATAGACTGAGAATATAAACTGACTAGAATTCAGTGTAGGGATCCTTTAACATAGTAACATATTAAAGGGTGCATGAAGTTTTAAAATGGCTCAATATTAAATGGAAATTACCTTTAAATTCACATGTACTTTGCCTCGTGTGAAGAACTTTTTTCTACTCCACTTTCACTTTTCCAGGTAATTTTTAAAATTTTGATTTTTTAAAAAAAATAACATAGAATTCATCATTTTAACCATTTCTGAGCCTACAGTATGAAATAGTTTAAGTAATTCAGATGTCACTCTCTATGTAGTACTTAATGGTTAAAGAAAGGCAAACATTTTAAGCAGAAGAGATTGGCATCTATCACTACTATTGTTAGACTGCCTTTAAAATCTGTCATGAAAACATCTAGACAAAAACAGAATCCCATACAGAGCATTCATTCATACATACATCATTCAACTTCAACAGTTACCAACTTTATATCTACCATTTCCCAGACAAGCTGTCATTTCATCTTTAATGTTTCAGTATGTATTCCTAACAGATCATTGCCACACCAAACAAAATGGACAGTAATTAACTTTGTTTTGTACTGGCTCAGCTTTTCCTAATTATTGATGGGAATAAATGCCTTCTTATAATGTGTTAAATTAGATTCCAAAGAAATTTTATATTGGATGGTTCATAGGCCTTTAGTCTCATTTGTAAGCAAGCCTGTTGTTTGTTTTTGGTTTTTCACTCTTTTCCATTAAAAATCAATACTGGACTTTTTGATGCCATACAGTTTCCCACATTCTTATATATTCTCATGGCAATGTTTACCTTTTTTCTTTTCTCCTCTCGATTAGACTGAAGTATCAATTGGGGGGATGGGGGGCAAGTGTACTGCATAGATCATACTACCTTTTGAAAAAAAATGTCCTTTTTTCACTAAAGCTGATTTTCACCCGTTTTTCATTACTAGACAAGCATACTAACAGACATTCTATAAACTTTTTGGCTGTAGTATTTAGTACTAAATGCTAAATCCCTTCATTTAGATTTTAATTGTGTAACTATCAGCTAATATTTTTTGAAACACTTTCTTTAAATCAGGCATTTTTCTTTAAATCAGGCATTGAGCCTTAAACTCAATCTCAGCACATAAAGGTAAGTACTACTATTTTTTGTTTCCCAAATATGGAAACAATAGGTTTTAAGTCATTTAAGATTATACTACATAGTGGATTTCCTGCCATTCAAACTAACATTCTAAAGATTGCTGATGTAATATAATTTTTCTTTTCCTTGTTTTGTGCTGTCTCGTGATTAGGATGCAAAAGTAAGTTGATTATTGGATAACAAAATCTTACATTGTTTTCATCTATTAAAGGAACAATGATGGCTTTCTAACTCCAAAATTGCTAGTAATAGCTGCCCTATATGGCCTATTTTATTTTTGTGGTATATAAAATTGGCCAGTTTGGAAAATTTTAAAATATCTTTTTTTTTAGATTTGGCAGATTTGGCTTTGACATTTAAAAACAAATATTCATTCTTACATTAAGATGAAAAAGCCTTTTGTTCCATAGTGTTTCTTCTTAATGTCACCTCCACCAGTGCTAGTGGTTGCCCAAGGGAGGTCTGGGATGGTGGCTGTTTCTAAAGCATTGCAGTGGACAGCTAAGGAAAACCTACACAAGACATTTTTCTAGAGAAGTTGTGACAAGAAAAACATTGAAAGTGTTAGATGACTCATTAGAACTTGTGGAGAAGAGGCCTTTTATTTGGAAGACATTTTGAATTTTGTAATGTTTTAGATAATATTTTTTGCATATAATTTCATACATTGCTAGTCAGTTTACAATGGGCTTGCTTGCTTTTTGTTATAGCAATGGTGCTCGACACACTGGTCAGTAATTTAGGTATTTAGTAAATGCTGAAAACATTCTTCTGTGGTTTAAGCACAAATCTTTGAAAACCATTGGCTGTCACTAGTAGATTGCTCCTGTGACCCCGAATTGCCTTCTTTAATCTCTAAAATGAGCATGCCCCTTCGTGTGAACTTTTCATATTCTTAACTATCTCTCCCTGTATCTGCTTACCAGAGTCTCACATTTTTCCTCCACAGGAAGCTGAAACCCCACGTAGTGTTCTTGAAGAAATTGGACTGACATAACTGTCCTCCCTTGCTGATGACTTCTTGTGGCATTTCACACACTGTAGATGGTCACTGCCTCTCATGTCCATGTTAGCTAATGGTGTAAGATGATGTCTTGTCAGTATTACTGTCTTGCTAAGCTGCTTCATTCAGGCCTACCCAATTTTTTTTTAAAGGAAACTTTGGTTAATCAAATGATAAGAGAAGGGACATAACCATGAATTAGAAAGATATAGAAAAGTAACATACCATTTCTGGGCATTTTAATTATGTGCATATATTAAAATGATTTCTATATTCATGTATATCCAGAAATCTGGCAAAATACATTTACTACTGTGCTTGAAAAGGGAAACTTAAATGAAGTGAAACATGGTTTGATGAAACCAAAGACTAGAGTAGTATTTCAGTATATATAAGAATAAAGGAAATTGACACATCACAGATCAAATGAAGGAAAGTTTATTGAAAATTTAGGCAACCAAATTTATGCCTAAGACCCTTATCGGATACAATAGACATTAAAACAAAGGGAATAGATGCTTTTAGAGAACTTAGAATGATCTACTTTACACCAAAATTCAGTTAAGTATTCTTTAGGACTGGGACAAGGTCAAAGACTTTCCTAATCTTGAGCACATAATTTTTAAGGCCAAGGAACATTTAACTCCTGAGGTGAAGTTTTAGTGGTCATAATCATGTAGTTACTTAACTGTTTTCAAGGCCCCAAAACAAAATAGGACAGTTAATTGCCAGGTATTCTTCATACCAGTATGTTGCTCTCTTCACAAAGTGTTATATAAAGTCATTGTCTAAAGCATGAATGTTCCTTCTGGGGTGCTTGTTAAAGCCAAATTTATTTTTTGCTTCCCTACTGCTTCCTTCCAATTAGAAGTGCTACAAACTTGACAGCAGCTCCCTTTCCTTCCATGTCACTACCTAGTCATCAGAAGTCTTGTGGAAATTTCAAAGATACGTTTCATATAGCAAAGTGAGAATTGAGTGAAGTAAAATGGCATTAGTTGGCCCTATATTTTTTCAAGCTATATAAATGCTCTGCATCACTTTTATACATACTGACACATACATGAACACATCTCCCTGGTTTCTACTTTCCCTTGTATATGCTAGGCTGGAGTAAGCTTTGCTGTGATTGTGAACAACTTTCAAGCCACCTGAACACTGTCTTATCACATCACCAATTAATGGTAATAAATGTTCTACAAACACTGTGGTGTATTTTCATCTCTTTCCAAATGTTTTGTCAAACGAGTGAGAGCTGTTGAAGGGGGTTCTTTTTTTTTTTCCATAGTGTTGACAATTCCTCGCTATCTGACAGCCCACCTCCCTGCACTGGAAAGTGATGGTGGTTTCAAGCACATATAAAAATGACAAAAGAGTAGGAATTTTCATGTACATCAAACTCATTAAAAAATCACATGAATTCTATGCTATCAAGAACTTACACTTATTATTCCATTAATAAATGCCACTTTTAAAACATTGATGCAGTTGCCTTTTATACACTTTGATTTAGCAACTCAGATTTCTCCAGATAATCAAATGCTATCCAAATGATGAATCCTCACCTCCTACATATGAGGAAGTGCTAGCACATGCAACAGACTGATTTGCTTACTGTGCTGTCTAATGTAAACAAGTCAAAACTTCCAGTTATAGTAGTAGTATGAGGCCTTCTACAACTACAAATAGAAATTGTTTCATTCAAAGCCTGAGATATTTAAGCACAAGGAAAGGATTCTCAGCAAATTAAGTTGAAACAAACATCTGTAGGTTTAAAGGACTTTGGAGGAATGCAGCTGTTCACTAAAAGGCCTGTGGATTCCTGTCAGTAATGTGGAATTGAGTCACAGACATGCATGGGCACCTATTTATTATAGTAAATGTAAGCCCAAAGTCACCATCAGGGTAATCACCCAGTCAGCGGTTTTCTAAACTTTACCCTGCACTCCACACTGGCCAACAAACATTTGAGGGCAAAGTCACCACTTGATCAGTTGTCTTGAGCCCAAGATGTATTTCCTTTCCTTTCCCATCATTCAGCTTTAGGACTGGGTATGTACCTCAGTGGTAGCTCTTGCCCACCATGTTTGAATCCCCAGCATCATACGTACAAAATAATCTTTACATAATCTTAGCTGAAGTTTGAACAGTATTTTAAGAATAACAAATTTACTTAACAACTATTCAGCATTAGTGAGCCCAGTGAATCTAGAAATCCATCCTTTTGTGTATGAAGCAGACATTTAGAATTGAAACAAGTTGTATTTTGTTAAGATTTTTTCAGCATTTTATGCCTTTTTTTTTCTAAAGAGGCAGGGTCTCACTCTAGTCCTGGCTGAAATCAGCCTCCCCAGTGCAAAGATTACTGGAGTAAACTACTACACATGACTTGTATGCATCTTTAATGAATTCTCAAATGTCAAACTGTTAAATACCACATGACACTGAATTTTGAGGTCCAGGGCATGACAGTGAAAGTCTGTGAGAGGACAGCATCTTGGGAAAGTTAAGGATAATCTACATGACCCCACAATCAGTTCTCTTCACCTATCACTCTTCTGTGATTATTATACCGTGACGATTTTAAAAACAGTGCATGCAGTTAATAGTGACTCTTAATTTTCTGGGAAATGACAAAATACCTCTATATAAAGAACTTTCACAATACACTATCCAAACAAGATATGTACCACGACAGTCCCTAGGTGAAGGAGGAACTGTAAATATGGGGAAAGAGAAATATGGAAATGAGTACTTCAACACTTTGAAACAGGAAATAAGTATGAGAACAAAAATAAAATCAACTTTTACATATAGAAAAAATATAATATTTTAAAAGCACAAAAAGAATGGCCCTTAAGTAGAAAAAAATATTGGCAATAAAAGTAAGCACTTAAATACCCAAAACTTGCCAAACTGGTAAAGATCAAGATAACTTTGTGCTGTGGGAGCTGTAAGGTAGTCTTCCTGGAAGGCAATTTAGATTGCTTTCTTGTTATAGTTTATTCTAAGAAATTGATCAAAAAATGTGTAGAAATCATTAAGACAATCTAAAGGGTCATCTTTCAAAATCCAACAATAAGGAGGCCATCAAATAAGCATAGATGTATTTATGTGGTGAGTAAAAAATAAGAACTATGAAACAAAAGAATCAGGACTGATGAAGTGAAACAATTGAGTGAAAAATATTAAAGCCATAAGTGACCTTTGAGTTAAAAAAATAAAGTGTGTTGGGCTAGAGACATGGTTTAGTGGTTAAGAGAACTGACTGCTCTTCTAGAGGACCTGGGTTCAAATTTCAGCTAATGGCAGCTCACAACCATCTAAAATTCCAGTCCAGGGAATCTGACACCGTCTTCTGGCCTCCATGGACACTAGGCACAAAAGTGGTATGTACAAACAAATACATATAGGTCAAATACCTATATGCATAAAACAAACGTAACAGGTATGGACATGTAACATGAATAAAGTTGGGCTGGCAAGATGGCTCAGAGGATAAAGATGCTTGGTGTGAAAGCCTCATGACCTCAGCTCAACCCCTGGATCTCACTATAACTGATCCCTGGAAATTGTTCTCTGACCTCCGTACTTGTGTACACTTACACAGAGAGGGAGAGAGGTGAGAGAGAAATACAGAAAACAAACAAAAAAATCACTAAAGCATTACTCTACTGTTAACTGATGCTCTCAAAGTTAGGAATACAAGTCATTTCAGGTTATTATATACACAATTTATCAAAAAGTATGATTTACATGATAGTGTTTGGCTAGTCTTGTCAAACTATACAGGTGAGTAGCTGCCATAAAAAACAATGATATTTAAAAACAACCAAGTTTATTTAGATTTGGGACTCTGGGCAGTTTTGTCTCTACTATCCGACTTCCTCCTGCCGTGACTTCTGGACCTTGATGAGCTCCGGCTGCGGCTCCGACTCTGGCTCCGACTTCGGCTCAAGCTTCGGCTTCGGGTCCGACTTCGGCTGCAGCTGCGGCTCCGACTCCTGCTCCTGCTCCTGCTCCTGCTCCTGCTCCTGCGGCTGCGGCTGCGGCTGCGACTGCGGCTCCTGCGGCTTCTCCTGCTCTGGCTCCGGGGGCCTGGACTATGATCCCTTCTTCTTCCTCTGTTCAGTGAACTACGCCTCTCACGACTTTTTGTCATGTGTCTGTGAGACTTCTTCCCCCTGTGATTACTACTGCTCTTCCTGTCAGACTCACCGTTTCTCTTGTAGGAGAGTTCTGGACTCAGGCTCCTTCGTCTTCTTGACCTGCCATAGTATTCATCATAGTGGCTGGTCCTTTCCCTCCTCTCCAAATTCTTACTGAAGGAGGAGCTAGTCCAATCTGGAGACAGGTAGATGTCTCTGTTGGCTTCCCTAAATTCGTTGTTGGGGTTTCTGAACACGTGAAGAAAGTTACAGTGTTTTCCTCTTGGACACTGCTGTACTTCAAACAAACCTGTGAGGGCACGTGAAGAGGCAGTGATTATCAGTGTGCATCACTGTAATTCATTCTTTTTCTGAAATCAGAAGAATCTTTGAAGTCTGGATATGTCTGCACTGTTTCTTACAGTGTATGATGTAGATAAACTGATGTCCTCATTTGGTGCCTAAGATTGCAAGAACTCAGGCACTAAAAGGTACCATAAAAAGGTTACAAACCAGTTTTAATTAGCCAAAACATCTGTGCCTTGTGTCAGCAGAGTGCAACTGAGCAAATGGTGGCTACATCATCCACTGATTCAAGAACTGGATTTTGGAATCCCTATATTAGCATTTTTCTGAAAGCATATGCTGGTCAGGAGAAGGTCCAACATAGATGAGGGGGATCCTGCAATGCTCTACACATAATAAGAACGTAATACTGAGGTAGGATGGCACACTTATGTCCACAGCCTGGGGTACATGAGGTCCTGTCTCTAAACACAGACATGCAAAAAAGGGAGAAAGCAAAAAGAAAGAAGACCTTTGTGACTGAAAGTAAATAAAGTAAAACGATGAAAAAGTATCTGCAGATGACCCATGTGATCAGGTACTGGAATATAAAAATCTATCAAGAATTTCTATGGCTGAATAATAACAAGATGTAACATGATTAAAAATGGGCAGCTATCTAAACAGAGCTCTCTCCAAAGAAGATATACTAGGAGTCAATAATGACACAAAAAAGTTATTAGTCCCTGAGAAAGATACTAAAGCTGTTTTTATTTTTTGTCATTGATGTTGTTGTTAATAAGATCCTGGTTTGGAGGTTTCAACGTTGTAGTCAAGTACATCACTGGAATCACACTGCATCTTGAGGAACTATAAATGAATATTTATATTATAGGAACTATAAAAGAATATCCTGTCATCTTGCTCATCTGTCCAACACTTAAACTTAGGGCATAATGTTAGTTCTCATTTTCCTAAGTAAGGAATTCTAAAACTCTCTCTCTCTCTCTCTCTCTCTCTCTCTCTCTCTCTCTCTCTCTCTCTCTCTCTCTCTCTCTCTCTCTCTCTGTGTGTGTGTGTGTGTGTGTGTGTGTGTGTGTGTGTGTGTGTGTTTTCAAGTCAGGGTTTCATCTCTGTAGCCTTGGCCGGTCTGGAACTTGCTCTGTAGACCACACTGGCCTTGAACTCACAGAGATCTGCCTACCTCTGCCTCCCAAGTGCTGGTATTAAAGGTGAGACTTCCACCGCCACTGTCCAGCCTTTTTTATTTATTTTAAAACTTTTTAAGGTTTATTTATTTTATGTATTTGAGTGTTTTGTCTGCATTTATGTATGTGCGCCACATACATGCCTGGTGCCCACAGAGATCAGAAGTGGGTGTTAGAATCCCTGGAACAGGAGTTACAGTCAATGATGTAGGTGTTGGGAACTGAGCCAGGGTCGTCTATAAGAACAAGTGCTCTTAACCACTGAGCCATCTCTCTAACCCCTCCTTTTTGATAACTGTTACATTAATTATAATTAGTTTATTTCAAGCCCAAGCTGGCCTTGAACTCAGAATCCTAGTGTCTTCACCTACCCCAAATTTTGGAACCAAAAGTGACATCATGCATGCCCATCATAGTTTTTTTCTTTTTAAATGACAGCATCCACTAAGAGAAGGCAGCTAAAGATTTAGACTTGCTTGATAAAAAGAACCCCCGAGAAGGAAGAGCAGAAAACAAGGAGACAGAAGCACACCCAAGGCATTAGAGCTTCATGTCTGTTCACCTGGGGAACATCTCTACTGCTTTGGCTAAGCACACTTTTAGAAATCAGAAAATGGTGAAACCTTCCAAAGCGGCAGGTTACTCTCTGCAGTGCTGAATCATTTCCTGGTTTGGCTGCCGATCTCAGATGAGTCAGAGTAACTGAGAGCACCCAATGTATGACTTAACTCATTCACATTCACCAAACGGTCTCAAATGCGCAAGAGCATGACTTCAATTAATGTGGGAAATGTTAGCCACCAGTAATGTTTGTGGCATTTATGATGGAAGACTCCTTAGGGATCGAGACTGAAGTGAACAGCTCACGAGAGGAGAACCAACGAATAGAAAACACCTTTGGAACTGCAACATGGATCATGTGGGTATCTTTAGTTTAGACACTGCATTGTCACACACAGAATCCGGGTCTGAGGATCTGAAGACTCACATTCAAGCTGCAATTCTGTCACCAATGTATTGCTGCAATTCTGTCACCAATGTATTGTGACCTCAGTCATTCCATCCATGTAGTGACCCACAGGCCTGTACAGATCTACACTATGGTGTCCTTTTAAACTGTGGTATCTTTTATATAACCACTCTGTTCATCTGTAGTATGAGACAAAAACTGTATTTCATCCCTTTAAAATATTGCTTTCTTCCTACGAAGTTTCCCTTGTATAGTGCAGCAGTGGGGGAGGGGTGCCACTACATTGGCTTTTACCACAAATTGCCATTTTCCACCGGGTCACTGGGCAGAATTCGCACTGAAGCTGTCGTCCTGCATACCATCGTCCGTTAAAAAGAGAAAAAGCTGCTTGACAATCTTCTTCCCTTGGAAGCAAAAATCAAAGGTTGCGCTTTTAACTCTCACAGGTAGAACAAACCTATTTTGAACTAACCCTCTTATCCATTATACTGTAGGACTACCAAGTTCAGTTCTTGAATTGCCTAGGAAGTTTTCGGAGTATTCAGGTTTCCACAGGCTAGTTTATTCAAGGACATTTGTCATTCACCCTCTGTAAGGTTTTGTCATAGGGAAACTGGCTGGAGTCAAAGCTTCTTAATCTGCAAGATCGGACCACTAAATCTGCATAAGTTTGTTTCCTCTTGTTAGAACCCATGCTTTCTCAGTTAGGACTACTATTCTTATTACAATGGCTAATTGAACCCATCAGCCATGACACCACTTAGAAAAATGGCAATACATGCAGAAAGGACACAAGAACTACATTGCTAGCTGGTCAAATGAACACTATTTGCAGCTTTAACCCCCTTGTACCTTGGAATAGATAAATTCTACTCTATTCTAATTAGGCCTTTTTCAGTTTGTATGAAAAAGTATATTATTTTCAAATCTTGCTGTTTCTCCATGAGCTCTTCATACTGACAATTTGAAAAGTCTCACAGATAGGAAAGCTACATATTCAGTGACATCAAAGAAACACAGTACTGAAACTATGATGACACATGAAGATGCATGTATGTTCACAATACTTACGACTGGTACTGAACATATACATTGCCCCTCAGATGAGGTTCCAAGTTGCAGCTGACCTAAGGAACAAAGAAGGCTATTAAAAGAAAGAAAAGAGTTTTCAAAAGAAGTCAATCATCAAATGCATTTTGTCAGGCTAATAGTCCCTCAAAGAATCCATGATAGGCTAGTACTTTCTTTTCTAGTCAAAGCATAGCTAAGCACCTATCAACATTGCAGACCTCAACTGCCTAATGTCTGTTTTTTAAACCCTAAATGTATGAAATGCTTCATAGCTATATAAAAACAGAATGGCTGAGAGATGACTCAGCAGTTAAGAGCACTTGTTGTTATATGGGAGGCAGGGTGTTTCTGTTTGGAATATATATTATATATGTATACTTTTACAGACATATGTACGTATATAGGTATACATATATTATGTATGTGCCAGAAAGTAAAATATATCATATACATAAATATATACTAACCAAATGGTATATATAATAATTATACACACACACACACACACACACACACACACACACACATGTGTTGTTCCTACTATAAGTAGGGCTAAAAAATTGATTGTCACCTTCAAAAAGAATAAATTTGATTTATAGAAAGATATAAAAGGTCTTTAAATATTGCTACTACACAGGTGCTGGTACACACCTTTAACCCCAGCACTCAGAAGGCAGAGGCAGGTGTCTCTCTGTGAGTTCAAGGCCAGCCTGGTCTACAGAGCTACTTCAAGGACAGCCAAGACTACACAAAGAAACCCTGTTTGAAAAAAAAACAAGAAAAAAATATTCCTACTAGTGTTTAGCTTTTATATTCAAAACAAAGCTACAATGAATGCTTTGCTTTAGGGTGTTGTTATTAGATCATCCAAGGGGGTACAGGATCCTACTCTATAAACAGTCTTTAGAAAGAAGAATAAAGAGCCTTAGGAGTCTCCATGTCAACCATGACTAGGGACCTTAAAATTCATTTAATCGAGTCAGGCTTGGTGGCACATGCCTAAAATTCCAGTAACAGGAAGGAAGAGGCAGGAGGACTACTACAAGTTCCTGAGCTACAAAAATATAAAGTGGTACAGCACTTTTGCCCAGCAGGTATAAGGCCCTAGGTTCAATCCCCAGAACCACGTAATGACAACAATATTAATAGTTTAGTCCCATGGTTCCCAAGACATACTGATTTTCCATAATGAATTTGATGTGATCATTTCTGTACCACAAATTTACTAAACAGCTTTCTTTTCATTTGTAACTGTCAATGTGGTTAGCATGAGCCCTATCATCCTGTTTGCTTTCTAGAAAAAAAAAAGTTGTGATGAGTGGATGCAGTCTGCTACACGTAATAATGCAACTTCCACTAACCTCCCTGAAACCTACCATGCCTACCCCACTATGCTGGGGACAGAACCCAGAGCCTTATACATGCTAGGTAAGCACTCTGTGACTGAGCTATACTGATCGGAAGTTCTGAAAACACTTCACCGTTACCACTTCATAGAAACAGTAGGATCCAGGGGCCCTATGAGGGAAACCATGAGTGTAAGCCAATCTCACTGTTGAGATAAGGAAGAGGCACACAGAGATAAAGGGACATCTAGAGAGCAGAAACAGCGCCCCATTGCCTGGGGCTTGCTTCCATGTGGAACAATGTAGACATGACCACATACTTCCACTTTATTGTTTGTTCTTAGAAGTGAGAAGGAAGGCATATGCCACAGAAATAGTTCTGAGAAAATTTTTAATTTGGTCGACACTTCTTTATTTGTATGTGCATACCATGCTTATGTCACACACAGTGTGAATGTACAGGTCGACTTTGCAACAGTCAGTTCCCTCCTAACACCATGTGGGTCTTAGAGATTGAATTTGGGTTGTCAGGCTTGGTGGCAAGTGCCTTTACTCACTGAGTCATCTTGCCAGCCCAAGAGAAAAACAGATTTTTTTTTAATTCAAATTTTATTTTTTTAAAAAAAGCCTACTCCCTTCCCCCATGTAATCCCTGTATTCTAGTTTCTCTATTACCTCTTTATAACACTATGCTCTATTTCTCCTTCTTTGGAAAACAAATTTTAAAGAATATATTTTAAATCTGGAAATCTGTGGTGATATATTACTTATGATTTATTAAATCTTGCCTGAGGGTACAGAAAGCAAAGCTAGCTACAAGCCACAGAGCCGGGCATACTGATACATGCCTTTAATCCAGCACTAGGGAGGTGGAGACAGGAGTGATATGGCTGGGTGGAGAGAGGATTTTAAGAGGAGGAGACAGGATCTCAGAGAATAGCAGTGTGTGGTTTGGTGGAGAACATTGTACTTTGAGGATTCATGGAGACAGCATCATCCATTTTAGTGTGAGGTAGAGCTAGTAGTCAGCTGCTTTGCTTCTCTTACCATCAGGCAAGCTTTAATACATCATAAATAATGGATCACCACAGAAAGCAAATTGTAATCTCAGATTTCTTATAGCTATGGTACTTGATTATTCCAACTCTATGAGTTCCAGAAACAGCAGTGGCCACATCTCATCTCACTCAGTGAGTGAATTTGAATGACAGTGTGTGTATATATATATAACATTGTTCTGGGTGAGGCACTGAAAGTGAGAAGGGAGGGAACCGTGTCCATCACAGACAGCAGCTAAGGGAAGGCTTAGATGGCTAGATGCAGCAGGCCTGACAATCAAGTCAGCTTCTGGAAAGAGCTGCAGCACAAAAGCATTGAATAAGGGTCCTTTCCAACACAGGCCCTAGCATTCCAAAAACATGCTAACACATGCTTATGATTTCCTATGGTATCTACATGGCATTGGCCTGAGTGGGTTAAAAGGGAAGGGAATTAAGTGACGTTTACCAAGTGCTGGAATGCTCAGCTCCAGGCCAGGCATATACTGGCACACAATTCCACCCAGGTAAACAGCCTGAGCCCTAGCTCTGCCCCTGTATCTTGTATTTCAGGTAAAGGTGTGTCTGGCCCCTTCCCAGTCTGTGCGCACCTTAAACTGAACTACTTTTCCCACGTTCTTGAACTCTGGCAGGACATCATGATAGAAGTCTAGGAACTGCTGGTAGGTCTCTTCTTCACTGTATTCCAGGCTTGAATCAGGGTCATAGTCATCCCTCCTGCACTGCTCCATCCCAAATGTGGTAAACATGCTCTTAATAAGCAAGGTGGGACTCGACGTGGGGAAGTTGTGTTTACGTGAACACCTGAAGAAAGCAAGCAAATTTATTTGTCTGAGAACTAAAAATCACACATGAAAAGCTTACCATAAATTCTGAGATCAAGAATCCAGTAATGTGGTTGTTTAAAATTACTTAAGATAATGAACACTGCTTGCATGCCCACTTACAGCACACAAGAAAACTGTCCTAAAATTGACTGCTTCTCATTTAAAAAAAAAAAAAAAAAAAAACAAGAAAACAAAATTGGGAATGGTTTGCAAGGGTTTGCAAGGTCATATGCCATTCGGGAGCTTTTGAATACATTCAGAAAGATTTCTCCGTGTTGAACCATAGGGAAAGAATAGTCACAATAGTGTGACTGATTGCAGTGACATGAATACATTGCTGCATTGGAGACTCAAGAAGTTGAACTGGCAATATAATTTTGCTTTTGCACAATTTTCAACTGATTTACATGCTTAGGGAATAGAGTAATCTGGGCTAGTGAAATGATTCAGTGGGTAAAAACACTTGCTGCATAAGCCTGATGATCTGGATCCCTGAATCTACATATCCCTTCCTTCCTTCCCTCCCTCTGCCTTCCCTCCCTCTGACACACACACACACACACACACACACACACACACACACACACACACACACACATAATATTAACATTTTTTTTAAAGATGGGCATGGTAGTTAACACTTTTAATCTCAACACTCATGAAATAGAGGTAAGAGAATCTCTGAGTTCCAGGCCAACCTGTTCTACACAGCAAATGCCATGCCAGCCAGTGTTCCAATGTGAGACAGTCCCTCAAAATAATACATAGTTAGGAGAAAAATAAATAGGAGAAAGGGAAGGGGAGAAGAGGAGGGGAGAGGAGGACATGAGGGAGCAGGAAGATTGATTGAATCAGGGGAAGAACAGAGCAGAGCAAGAAAGAGATAGCATAATAGAGGGAGCCATTATAGGTTCAAAGACAAATCTGGCACTAGGGAAATGTCCAGAGATCTACAAGGATGACCCCAACTAACAATCTAAGCAACAGTGGAGAGGCTACCTTAAATGCCCTTCCCTGATAATGAGATTGATGACTACCTTATATGCCATCCTAGAGCCTTCATCTAGTAGCTGATGGAAGCAGAAGCAGACACCCACAGCTAAACACTGAGCCAGACTCCTGAAATCCAGTTACAGACAGGGAGGACTGGTGAGCAAAGAGGTCAAGACCAGGCTGGAAAAACCCTCAGAATCAGCTGACCTGAACAAGGGGGAGCTCATGGACCCCAGTCTGATAGCTGAGAAACCAGCATAGGACCAACCCAGACCCCCTGAAAGTGGGTGTTAGTTAGGAGGACTGGGCAGTCTATGGGGCCTCTGGTAGTGGATCAGTATTTATCCCTAGTATATGAATGGACTTTGGGAGCCCATCCCACATAGAGGGATACTCTCTCAGCCTAGACACATGGGGGAGGGCCTAGGCCCTGTTCCAAATGATGTGACAAGACTTTGAAGATCTCCTATGGAAGGCCTCACCCTCCCTGGGGAGCATAAAGGGGATGGGATGGGAGTTGGGGAGACAGCGGAGGAGGGAAGGATGAGGAAACTGGGATTAACGTGTAAAACAAGCTGGTTTCCAATTTAAATAAAAAATATTGCCACTAAAATACAAATAAATACATAATTTTAAAATTCAATATTTTAAAGAGATAATAGAGTAATCTAAAATTTTCCATTTACTCAAGTATTGTCATTTTATCTACATAAAGCATTTTAAAGTTTTCATGCTTTGTAAAATATTTTTCCACTCTCATCCTTAACAACCTAGTGGGACAGATGGTACTAGTATTTTCTTACTTTCCCAAGTGTGATGGTTAGTGTTAATTTTCAACTTGACCATCTAGAATCACCTGAGAAGGAGTTCTAATGAGGGACTGTCTAAAGTTATCCTCTGAGAATGTCTGTGAGGGATTGCCTTGATACTCTAATTGATTTGGGAAAACCCATCTTCGTCATAGATAGGACTCTTCCTTGGGCATGGTTCCTGAACTATATAAAATGGAGAGGTCAAACTGAGCCTAGGCATGCAAGCATAAAATCACTGCTCTCTGCTTTAACTGTAGCAATAATGGGACTAGCTGCTTCAAGTTCCTTCCACCTTGGTTTCCCCACAATGACGGACTGTGACCTGAAATTGTGAGCCAAATTAACCCTTTCTCCCTTAAATTGATGGCCATTTTACCACAGCAATAAAAAAGGGTCCAAAACACAAAGGCAGCTGAAATCTAAAGAAGCGTACCTCTCCAAGTCATGTGACTAAGAAGAGCCTGACCCTAGAGATCTGGGTTAATCTGGCATGTGGTCATTATAGAGTATAATAAATATAACTTAATTTTTATTCACCGAAGGTACACCTAATAACTGTGAAGACCCATTTCTTTTCATAGTTTAAAATGGATCGAGGTTAAGCTAGCTAGGCTATTCCAGAATAATTTTTTAAAAATCATATGAGTTCACTTTCTTATTTACTCATTTCTCTTGAAGTGCACTGATGGGAGGGATCACACAGTTCAAAGTCCTAAATAAATATTTCCTCCTTACGGTACTAATTAAAAATCAGTAAGACAGGGCAGAAATGACACACGCCTTTAATCCCAGCACTTGGAAGGCAGCCTAGTCTATAGAGCTCCAGGACAAGCAAAGCTATACAGAAAAACCCTGTCTAAAAAAACAAACAAACAAAACAACAAAAATCAGGAAGACAAACTTAGGGAAAGGAAAACTTCGGAAGAAAGTTACAGAGTAGGGGATACTGCAAGGGACAGAGGGATAACCATGGCCCTGGTCTGGACAGTGGCCATCCTGGTCTACATAGTGAGGTCTAGGCTACCCTGGACTAGACTAAGACCCTGTTGCAAAACAACAAAGTTGCAATTAAGGTGTCTCCACAGCCTAGCACCCAATTAGTGCTGCTCTCAAACTTAGAGGAACTTCTTTATGTAGTGGACAGTTGTTAATAACTAGACAAAATGTTGAGAAAAAGTGTTTGTTGAATGCTCATCTCTAAACTGTTCCAAGGCCCATGGAACATCACAGGAAAAATGGAAAAATTGCAAGAGGTAGTAGATGGGATTGAATATTGTGAAACACTGCTTCCTGGATGCAGCATGGCCACTACATTCACAAACTCAAAGCATCTATGATTCATGAGCCCAAAGTAGCAATGGTTTTATATATATGTGGACTAGAATGTCTAGTCCCTAGTTGGTACACTGTTTAGGGAAGGATTAGGAGGTGTGGCCTTTTTGGAGGAGGTGTGTCACTCAGGATGGGCTTTGAAATTTCAAAATCTGTCTGTCTGTCTTCCCCTCATTCCTATGGCTTCTGGATCAGGATACAAAGCACTCAGCTACCGCTCTATCACCTTGTCTGTCTGCTTCCCATCATGATGATAATGGACTAACCCTTTGAAATTGTAAGCAAGCCCCTAGTTAAATGCTTTCTTTTATAAGAGTTGTCTTGGCTTGGTTATGGTCTCTTCACAGCAATAGAACACTAAGACACAAGACCTGCATAAAATCAATCTAGCATTGATAGGGGTGAAGTACTTATGGCCTTGTCCCTAGCAGTCAACAGCTGCTGGGGATAGCTACTGGTAAGTTGCTAATGATCCAGTAAATAACCTTGCACATGCAAGCAACACTAATTATACTGAGTGGATTGTTTAAAAAAGAAAAGACATGAAAAAAGAAGGAGGATGTATTGGAAAGAAAGGATCCAGAAGTAGTGGGAGCATAATAGAATGGTAGTGGAGATGAACATGACCAAAATACAGTATAGATATGTATGAAATTGTCAAAGAATTTAAAAAAAAAAAAACTATAACCAAAAGGTTTAACAAACAAAAGCAAGTATCCAAAGAAATGCTAAAGTTAAGAAAGTGTTTCCCTGCCTGGTATGGTATTTATATGCCTGTAATCCTAGCTACTCAGGAGGCAGAGACAGGACGATGAAAAATTCAAGTTCAACCTGGATTAAGACTAAGACCTCATTTTTTTAAAGGAAAGAAATAGAGGTGTTTCTCTGGCATCTGACAAACGTTAACAGAGATGATCCAGCTGTGTTATTTGGAGCAAGTGATCTAGCCTCTCCACAAAAGGGAAACAGAACACTATTTGAAAGGGCAGTGTTGGCTTTCATAACCACTAATTTCACACAATTTTATACAAACTTGTTACTTAAACAATGCAAACAGCCAAGTTGTTCATATACTTTGATAGTTGTGATGGTAAAGTCGCAAATGCCTATGACAATGATAAGAAATGGTCACAAGCCAGGTGGTGGTGGCTCAAGACTTTAATTCTAGCATTCAGGAGGCAGAGGCAGGAGGATCTCTGTGAGTTTGAGGCCAGCCTGCTCTACAGATCAAGTTCCAGAACAGCCTCCAAAGCTACAGAGAAGCTCTCTTGAGAAACCATAAAAAAAATGGTCACAAAATCTAATTTGACTACTATCTGTATTTATTTATTTTTTAATGACTGTCAGAGATGGAAAATTCCATTTCCCATAAGGAATTATCTGTCTAGTGTTCCTAAAACTATTTAATTCACCTGTCCTCTCACAACCAACAGAAGGAGACTCCTGAATCTGACTTCCACAGGTCTTAAATTTCAAGGAAATTAGAGACACATAAATAGGAGCGGCTGGAAAACCTTAAAAGGCAGCTTGGCTCAACTACGCATGCAAATGTGAACTAAAATTGGGGCTCATTTATCACTGGCAGGCCATCTGTCCAACATCTTTCTTTAGTGGGAGGTGTTTTATACAGATCATTATTTATTTTGTGTGTGGTTGCACCCTTGCCACTGCACAAGTATGAAAGTCAGAGCACCACTAGTAGGAGTCAGTTATCTCCTTTCAGCATGTAGATCCAGGGATCGAATTCAGGTCACCAGACTTTGCAGCAGGCACCTTTACCCACTGAGCCATCTCACTGGCTCTTAAGCAGATCAATCATGTTTTACTATTTCCTTTTGAGACTGATTTTTTTTTTTTTTTAGAAAAAAAAATGTTCCTAAAGATACCAAAGGAAGGTAGCCTGCTCCCCTGTTTGCCTTTCTACTTCTTACCAAACACCAAGTCCTTTCACATATATTCTGGCTATCCACAATTCCAGCCATCAAATCCAATACCTGAAGGCATCTCAAAACTAGACTTACTTTTTAGCCTCTGAAATCCCAATATACTCAATTTGAGGTGAGATTGATTTTTTCCTTTTTATATGATTCCATTATGTATATTATGTATCCATGGTTGAGAAATACTATTCATTCTATTTTTGTTTTGTTTTGTTTTTTGTTTTTTTGGGGACAGGGTTTCTCTGTGGTTTTGGAGGCTGTCCTGGAACTAGATCTTGTAGACCAGGCTGGTCTCGAACTCACAGAGATCTGCTTGTCTCTGCCTCCAGAGTGCTGGGATGAAAGGTGTACACCACCTCCACCCAGCAGGAATAGGCTTTACATTCACTGCTATTGGTCAATATGCTTAGACTTAGGAACAGACTCTTTGGGTTCAAAAACTGTTTTTTGTAGCCAGTGGGAAAGTTAAACTCTCTACATCTTTATTCCTTCATCTATGAAAATGAAGATGAAACAAAACTACCTTTTTGAGGACATGGTGAGACTCCTTAAATAAGATGAGCATGGGGAACACATAGGGCTGGACAAATGGCTCATGAATTTTCATTGTTCATTATTTTTGTTGTTACTATTGCCATTTTCTGATATATTCATGCTTCCTACCCTCCTACTTTTTTTAAGGCAAGACACATAGAAACATAGTATTAATGTCTTCAGTCATTTAGCAAATAGTTCAAACCTACTATATGCTGGGTAATGATGATTTATATTTGTAGTATGACTTTCTGTATAAGTCAAAGTAAGCAAATACTTTGCCTGGTCTGATGAGTAAGTTCCAGGACAGCCAAGGCTACACAGAGAAACCCTGCCTTGAGAAAGGAAAAAAAAAGCCTATTCTTCTACTTGCTACAATTCTGTCTTTCACAAGTGTCCCTATACCCATGCCAAATTTACCTATGAAAAGTTATTTCTGACTATTCTAATCACTTCTGACATGTAATTTTCCACATCCAAGTTACCAAGTTGTCCTCCTCAGACTCACAGGAGCATGGAAGAAACCAATAAGCAAATGGTTTTCCTTAAGTCTCACTGGGCATTCAAACCATACTTAAAGGCAGGCCTCATGTCCAGCAATAGATGGCTAACACAAAACAAATTCAGTGGCATTTAGAGAGGGGTTTTTTTTGGTCTAACAATGCTTTGTCTAGGCATTTTTTTCTTTTTAAATTTACAGGTCCTTTGCTTATATATTATGCTTTCTGATTTTATGTTTTTTATGGGATTTCTGTGTGTGAGAATATAAGTGTCTCTTTGGTTCTTTTTTTGTCCTATTCTGGTTTGTTTTTATTTATTTTTTAGATGTTTGGCAGTTTTCTAATGACAGAGAAAGAAAGAGTATGGATTCTGGTGGGTGGGAAGATGGGGAAAAATCTAAGAGGAGTTTGGGGAAGGGGGAAACCATGATCATAATGCATTATATGAAAGAAATCTGTTTTTAATTAAAAAGAAAGAAAAGGTTTTCCTAAGGCTATGGAATGGAAAGCATCCACTCAGGTAGTGAGCAGGGCAAGGAAGCACCACATACCTAATTGTGAATATTTAACACCGGTCTCTGCCTCTTCCAAAACCCCAACACTCTCCATCATTTCATTCTGACACAAAGCAAAATCCATTACCTATCGCCAAATCTGCAAGCTCCCGTTTTAATGTAGAATGGACAATTGGCTCGATCTTTCTCCAGTACTCTTATATCCGTGGGCGGTTCTGGGTTCTGCCAAGTGCCACCATTTTCCAACTGTTAAAAATAACCATGACTTTACTGGTGATGTAAAAGCTCATGAAAGATTGTTTGCCCAAATAGTCAAATATTTTAATCTAAAACAAAATAATTTCATATATAGACATGCATAGTTAAATTACAATAAGGAATTAAGACCTTATAGGCAACTGTTCATAAATAGGAACTGTACTTCTCTCTTGGCTCCCAGTCATTTTCCTTGATTGGGGATTACTTAATGTTACTAGATGTAGCCATGGAGGTCTTCTTTCTATCCATCTGTTTTGAAAGGGTCCACATAGGGAGCCACCAGAAAGAAGTACAAGTTACTCTGAATCAAGGTGGGTAAACCAACCATTTGGGGCCAGTAGCATGTGATTTACATACATTTTTAAGAACTTGATACAAGCATAGGCCATGGGGTAATTTAATGCCATCAATCATCTTCTGTTGTTATATAACAATGGTTACAAAAGTGATTCCAGGCATCCAGAAGTAATCAAAACAACCTACCACAAAAGCCATGTTATTGGAACTATTGTGCCTGAGGAAATATCAATTGATCTCAAAATCCTTTTTAAGGCAGCGTCTCTCTACGTAGATCAGGCTGGCCTCAAACTTGTGGTCATTCTCCTGCTTCAGCCTCCCCAGGGCTAGGATGACTTACCTTTACCTATTTCAAAGTCTTAATGAAAGGTTTTGAAAATACCTCATTTTCAGCCTGATCCAGCATCTTCTGCACAGCTTCCTATAAGTGGTGCAAACATAGGACTAATGAAAACCAGGATGTCAGGTAAGTCATGTCTGGTTTCTCTAGTTATTAATCTCACATATGACAACACACATACAAAAGGCTTCTGATTCTGATTTCCTTTCTAAGCATATATCTTCTAAAAAGCTTTCAAAAGATATATAGCTTAGAATTTTTATTCAAATACAAAATTTGAATAGTGTACATTGCAAATATTTAAGTCATAATAGATTCAATAACATATCTGTACATGAATACCATGTTCTAGTTCTTGAGATATTAATGACTATCTTTTAAAAGTTAGGTTAGACATCACAAATATTTAACAGAAGCAAAAACATGACATGATGAATAGTAGTTAGGGTTTAGGAGAAATTTCAAACCTTCAGTAAGATAAAGGAAGTCCAACAAGCTAGCAATAAATCTCTAACTAGTCAGATTTAAATACATACAATTAGGTACCATAGTGCCTTAAAACCATATATATGACTGAATTTAGCTGCTGACTTGGTCTTTCTGGTCCTGGCAACTTAAAAATCATTGGTTTAGTCAAACGTGGTGGCCTTTAATCCCAGCATTTGGGAGGCAGAGGCAGATGGATCTCTGAGTTCAAGACCAGCCTGGTCCCAAGAGTGAGTTCCAGGACAGCCAGGATTATTACACAGAAAAACCCTGTCTCCACAAAATGAACAAAACCAAAACCAAACAAAGTCATCATTTGGTTGATGTGATCAAAACAAGTTCTTTTGGGTTTGGTTTTGGCTGAGAGTTGGAGATCAAACTCAAGGTTTTACTTTTGCCAATAAACAACTATCCCTCCCTATTCACCCCAAACGGAACACTTGATCTCCACCTATTCACCCCCATCATCCAAACCTAAATATCCTCAGTAACAGGAGCTGCCATTTCCCATTTTTTTTTAAACAACAAAACAAACAAACAAACAAACAAACTAAAACACCTAACAATAGGACTTCCATTCCCTTTCATTTCCTTCTTCCTCCTACAAAATTTGCTACCTAGAGTTCTGTCAAATGTGTGTACATCTCTTTAAAGCTCAGCCCTCATCCAAACCACCATTATCTCCTACCCAGATTGTAGTCGATCATTCTATTTCCTCTCTGGCCACTGTTATTTGTATAAAAATTAGGACCATCTATTGGAGGTGACATTACTAACAGGATGAAGTCATTCTTGTTTAAAACCTCATCACAACATGGTAAATAAAAGCAAACTCCTTTAAATCTAAGAGGCTCCTGATCCTCCTGCCTCAGTCACCTTCAGCAAATCTATTCACAGAGTACAATACCAACACAGAAACCTGGGCTCACATAACCTGGGCACACAGAGACTGAAGCAGCAAACACAGGGCCTGCACGGGTCTTCTGCATATGTTATGGCAGTTATCTTGGTGTTTTTGTGGGACTCCCAATAGTGGGAGCAGATGTCTCTTTGGCCTGCTCCTAGGGCTCTTTCCCTCCCAGTGGGTTACCTGGATGAGGGCTTTTGCTTTGCCTTATGGAATCTTGTTTTTCCCTGAACTCTTTTCTCTTAGAGGCCTGTTCTTTTTTGAAGAGGCAACAAAGGGGGAATGGAGGAATGGGGGACTGTGGTCGAGATGTATTGTTGAGAGAAGAATCTATTTTCAATTAAGAAAAAAGACCTAAAAGACTCTGCATGACCTGCCCCTTCTGATCCTACTTTCTCCCATGCCCTTTCCCCAATCTGCTGCGGCCTCTAGGTTCCAGGTACCAATATCCTTCCTCCCAATATCCCTACACTCAAGTGATAATTATATCAAACATCACTTCCTCAGAGATTTCCTTGGCCAGGTTATCCAAAATAAGTATCCTGATCCCCATTATTCTATAAGAACACTCTCCTTTATTTCTTTATAGAGCCTAACATTCTTATTGTATGATGTGTCTCTTCTAGAAAGTCACTCAAGGAGAGCTGAGACTGTGCTTTTCACTGTTTTGTCTCTGTCCACCCATGAGGGGTCAAGCACGTAAAAGAAACACACATCGCATATTCCTTTATACATGCTAAGAATGGATTTTATTTTACCCACTTCTCCTTAACCATACTCCCTTGAAAACAAAAGCATTTAGAAGAAGCCTTAACTTTTACCTGATCCCTGAAAGTTGAAGAATATTCTACTGTTAAAACAAGAATTGATTCATCTCTGTAAAGCATTGACAATTCAAATAATTTTTGTACCCCTAACATCTCCATCTGGATATTGCCTCATGTGGAAGGCAGTACTCAAACAAGGGTGCAAAAAAAATATGCATTGAAGATGCCACCTGAGGCACAAAATTGGTTGTAGAAAATGCTGCCACCTTTCCACAACTAAAATGTAGACACATATCTCTCCTCATGCTAAGATGAATGACTATGGAAATGTCATGCCGTTCAAATTTGGTGATGCTAAAGAAAAGAGAATAAAGAATATTGTCATGAATCAGTCAAGGCAAGATGAGTTGTGTTATATTTGAAATCAATACACTGTTGAAGATCAGCAGGAAAACAAACCAATCTTGTAAAAAGAATCCCAGAAAATGTACATGAAATATACATATACATTACAAAACTTTTTTTGAAGCAATGGTAGGGATTATTAAGGAAAGGTTTTTTTTACACAGATTTGAGCATTAGCATTAAGAGACAAGAAGAGAAACATGTAAGAAAGGGACAGTAGCATATGTCCTACAGTGGGCACAGGTTTCTCAAAGAGAAGGTCCCCTAGAATTTCTTAAATGACTGTCATTTGCTTTGACAACAAAGTTAGATAGAACACTTGATTCAATAGCACAACTATTTAATTTCTTAATGTCTAACATCCTGATTCTGTTAAACTAATTCTTGCTGAGATGTCATTAGCTGTTATGTCTCATGAATTAATTAAGTATGGAAACTATTCAAGATATTATTCTTCTGTGAAGAAGTCAACACATATACAACAGAACCATAGAAAAGTTAACACTTGCTACAGAGTGATACATAGTGTAAAGCAGGGCCAGCCACCCGTTTACAGAAATGTTTTACTAGAACACAGCCACATCCATTCATATACATACTATCTGTGTCTGCTTTAGGGTGCACTGGCAGAGCTGATGCCATACAGACATCAGCTTAAATTTTGATTATCTGCCCCTTAAGGAAAATGTTCACCCATCTCAAACATAAAAGGTAAGGTAACTTGGGAAAAAGAATCTGCCACTGCACGACCCAAAGAAGAGAACCATATGAAAGCTAGTCTAGTGTATTTCTAACCAACACTGACACTTTCCAAATGAACAGAGCACAAGCAAAAAATAAAACCAAATCCAAGCCCTGACATGCCCACTGACAATTCCGCAAACCTTTCACATGCACACGTGCACACTAACAAGATGCGCAGGGCTCTATCCTCCTATGACAGAAGTCACCTCTCTTTCTCTCTTCTCCTGTTGTTTCTGCTCCTCTTCCTCTCGCTCTTTTCTCTGCTGCTCTTCCCATTCTGCCTTTAACTTTCTCTTTAAAGGGAAAAAGGAGAAGGTAATTTTTTTTTTTACTCACACTTAAAAACACATAGTCTACAAAGCATATGATTGAAAACTTTAGAAACATTGGTAATTGCAAATAAATGCAGCATCAGGTTTTTTTTAATGCTAACATATGTGGCTTCCTTTTTGTTTACACAATGTTGAAGATAGAACCCAAGTACTTGCACATGCTGGACAAAAGCTATGTCAATGAGCTATATTCCCAACCCCAAGAAAAACAACTTCCTTAAAAAGAGATTTTATTTGTGTGTGAGTGTCCCTGTAAATGTATGTGCATGTGAGGGTCCACATGGACAATGCCAAAAGAGTGTGGGATCCCTTGGAGCTTCAGTTAGATGGTTGTGAGCCACCATGTGGGTGCTGGAAACAAACCCAGGTCCTCTGGAAGAACAGCAAGGGGATGCTCTTAGCCACAGAGCTATCTCTCCAGTCCCATAACTAACAATTCTTTTTTAATTGAAATGTATTTTATTTTATGTGTGTTGGTGTTTTGCCTGCATGTATGTATGTGTCTGTACCATGTGTAGGCCTTGTGCCTCAAGGCCCAGAAGATGCCTGGAACTGGACGTCTGGATGGTTTTGAGCCATCATGAGGGTACTGGGAATGAAAGCTAAGTTGTTTAGAAGGACGACCAGTGCTCTTAATCCCTGAGCCATGTGTCTGTTTGTGAGACTTATTTCAGTTAAGTACTTACTCAGTTCACTGGCTAGTTAATACTCTACCTCTTGTTCTTCCTTCCGTTTTCGAGCTGCCTCTTCTTTTTTCTTCTTTGCCCTGAATTCTTCTTGTGCCTTCTCTTCCCTCAGTAACCATTCTTCATGTAATTTTTGCCTATTAGTATAATGATGTAACCAATAAAAAACAAATGGGAATTAATGTAGAATATATGAAACACAATAAACCAAAATACAAAATGAAAATCTTCAAGTCTTTTCTATAAAGCAGTGAAGTAGTGTGGCTTTTGGAAAAGCAACTATCTTCCTGGACAGAAATGACTTAACAATTATTACTTCTACCTTTCATAAGCATTTATGACATCTTTTCTTTCTGTAAGGAAGTAACAGTGATTTTTCATCTCAGGAAAACATTTCAAAGCAACATCTATGTGAATTTTCCACATTCACATAGCATTATTCTTTCTGAACTATGCATTCTTTTCCCACTAAAATTACTATTTCCTGCCCCTTTTCTTTTGTGTTTTTGAGAAAGGGTCTCCCTATGTAGCCCTGGCAGTCGGAACTCGCTATGTACACCAGGCTGGCTTGGAACTCAATGATCTGCCTGCTTCTGTCTTCCCAGTGCCACAATTAAGATGTGGGTCACATCTAGCTAAATCTACATTTACTCATTTAGTTTTATAAGTTTTCAACTTGCCTTAAAACTTGTATTTGTATGTGTATGAACATTTGCTAGCATGTAAACATGGGTATCACATGCATGCCAGAAGAGGCCAAAAGAAGGCACTAAATACCCTAGATTAGAAGTTACACATGACTGTGAGCCAGCCTGGGGGTGCTGGGCACAAAACCTGAATCACAGTAAGTGCTCTGACTCAGGGAGCCTTCTCTCCAGCTCCTTTAAAACATTTGATTTAAAGACATGTTTAAAACACAACAACATTAACTTTTTCCCCAGCAGATTAAATGTCTGAAAGCAAATCACAAAAATCTCTTAACTCTATGGAATAGAAACTCAAAGGTTACAGAGAAAGATGCCAGTATGTTTAAAGCTGTTATCATGAAACAGACTTTTTAAATGCATACAACAGCCAGGTGGAACATGACAATGATCCTAGCAATTGGAAAGCTAAGACAGGATTACAAGTTCTAAGCTAATTTTGGCTTATATAGCAAGATCCTAGCCCCTCAAAACAAACAACACCCCTCTCCCCAAAAAGTTAATGTTACCATAAATAAGTATGTCCCAGACATCCAATAGCATAAGCTTCTCATTTAAAGTCTTCATTGAAAGGAAGAGAGCGAGAGGAAGAAAGAAAAAAGAGAGAAAAGGAAGGAAGGAAGGATGGAAGGGAAGAAAGAAAGGAAAAAGATATCTAATTTTAACCTGTCAGCTAGATTTAGTTTATAAAAGGTATTATTACAAAATTTTATACAAAAAGCCTTTACTAGTTGGTAAATGTAGAAAGTACAACAATAAACAGTTCACTTTAAGTGTTTCAGTTAGTCCTGACCTCTCTTCCTCCATCAGCCTTTCTTCTTCTAATCGTTTTTCTTCAGCAAAAGCATCTTCTTCCTCCTCTTGCTGTGACAATTCTGTAGAAATTCAGATGTTTTATTAAATTGAGTCTTTATTCATGGGAAACGCATAAATCTTTAATCATTACAATTATGGTTAAAACCTAAAATTAAGGCAGTACCGCATGCTTTTTATCTTGGCACTCAGAAGGCAGAAGCAAATGGATGTCTTAATTTGAGGCCAGCTTCATCTACACAGTAAAGTTCAGGTCAAGGCTAGAGATCCTACCTCAAAAAATAATTAAAATATCTTAAAAGACATAGTAGTAGTAAGCCATCACATGGGTGCTGGGAATGGCACCTTCATCCCCTGGAAGAATAGGCAGTGTTGTTTTTTAACTTTTATTCTTCCCTCATACATCACATCCCAAGTGCAGCTTCCCCTCCTCCACTCCCCCCAGCCCCCCCCATACTTCCCCTCTATACACAAGAAAGCACAGACCTCCCAGGGATATCCACCAAACAAGAGTGAGGGTTTCTCTGCGTAGACCAAGCTGGCCTCAAACTTAAGACATCCTCCTGCCTCTGGGATTAAAGGCCCATGCCACCACTGCCACTAGCTGTAGCCAGTATTCTTAACCATCCCCCAGTCCCACATTATCTTTTTTAAATGAACAGTTCCATAATGATACCCATGACATGGCTATGAAAAGGGTTCAGAAAATAACAGGGAGGGGGGGATGAGGAGGGAGGAAGAACCCACAAATATTTAACAATTTGAAAAATTTGTACCAAGCATTAATATTTTAAGTGCCCTATTTTATTCAACTTTGTGTGCACTGGAATATTTTCAAAACAAAAATATGGTAAAAATAGTTCCAATAGAAGAAAACTGTTTATCTTCTATTCAAAACTTAAATTTGAAGGGGTATAAAAAGTAATAATGGAAACAAATGAAGTAAGCTTGAAAAACTGTTTAACAGCTCATCTTCAGGGTTAAAGAAAAAAGATTTTTGTAAACTGTTGTTTTTCTTTTCATCCTTGACATTACATCCTGTCTCTCCTGGACTAGTTCTTTCCCAAGTACCACAAAGCACAGTCTGTATGGTATGACACAAAGCCATCATATCTAGAACTGCTACTGTGATTTCAACCCTCTTGCCTGTATTTATAAGTACTAATTTTATAAATCTTAAACATAAATATCAGGTTCTGTCACGTGAAAGCCAAACAGCACGGTAGCTAGCTGCACAGATGGCTTTGCACCTCGGGTTTGTGCAGGAAATAGAGGGAGCAATTGCATGGCCTGGGGATGCCAGGCTCACTTGGTAGAGTTGCCTAGCATGAAGGAAACAAGGAGAAGCAACCTGGCATGGTGGCCAAACTTCTGTCACCCCAGAACTTGGAAGATGGAGGCAGGAGAATCAGAAGTTCAAAGTAATCCTTGGCCACAAAGCCTGTTTGAGGCCATGTCTCAAGCGGGTTGGGGCCATAGAGGGAGGAATTTCATACCGAGAACAAAGAATACGTCTAGTACCTGCATCTCTCAATCGGGCGAGCTCCTGCCTCCGTTTCCTCCGTTTCTCCTTCTTTAATGCGGCCTTGTACTTCTTATGGCTGGAAGATTGGAAAGCAGACACACTGTGTTGAGCGACCGCGCACAGAGCACCGCACCCTCAGTTTCAGGCCGGTCAAGGACAGCGCTTGGAGGCAGAGGCTTCAGGCGGGCTCCCGCGCTTCAGTCCTGACTCTCGCCATTCTGTCCTCCCACCCCCGACAGCAGAAGTCCTCCAACCCTCCATCTGCTCCCCGCCCCCCTCGCCTCCCCGAAGCCAAGCTGCCCAGGACAGCCAGGGATTCTGGCTAGAATCGGATTAATATTCGTCCCCACGCGCGGCGGCGGCCCTGATCGCCTTAGCTCATCATCTCCTGCTGTGCTATACCTCATTTTCCCTGGAAACGCAGTTGGCCCGGACGCCGCCATGCTGCCACCACCTCCTCTCCCGCTGCAATGTCTGAGCGGAAATAGCCTCACAGATGACAAGCTCTGCTGCCCACTCAGCGCAGCCGCTGGGGCGGACCCAAGATGGAAGGAGGGAGGCTTCCTCCCGCAGCTAGTCAGGCACCGCAGCCCGAGGAACTGTTTCCTCACTGAAGCCGCCTCCGGAGCTGCCGCTACACCCGGGACTCGGGCGTTTGCTCCTCAGTGCCTACTTGTCGCTTTAGCACCACTCTTTAGCCTCTGCGCCATCAGGCGGTACCCGGAACTTAAGGAGCTAAAACCGGGCCCCGGCCCGGCCCGGTCCTGCCCCTTTCCCTCACAAATCTATGTTCCAGCTTGATCCCTCGGAAACGCCTCCAGGCCCCGCCTGTCTCCACGACTCCACCTATCAACTCCTCAGGCAGAGCTTAAGACTCCGCCTCCTCCTTGTCACTCAGGGTGGCTCCTGTGGCAAAGGTGGAGCAAACCATTTATCAAATGGTTTGTTCACTCCTGGGACACAGAGAGGGTCTGATACTTAGGTTATAAGGTGCAGGTGAAGGCAATTTATTGCGATGGCGATTGAATTGAACTTGGAAGGAAAACGGTCTTTACCATGGGAGGGAAGAGAAAGAACAAAGTTCAAGCCCAACCTGAGCTATCTGAACACCCCACCAACCCTGAGATAATTGGAAAACTCATGACTCCCATGCCCCAGCCCTACCCTATGTTGCTCAAATATTATCTTGCTAAAATATGTAGCTTTTGCTTTAGTTTGTACTGGAGTGACCAGGGAAACTTTATAATTTGTGGCCTTCAGCCTTGTGGTCTTTCTCTTTGAAAGCTCCCCTGAATTGCTGGTTGGGAATCTCACTTCCTCCTGGTGGAGTGTGATCCTGGCTGGCCAGCTTGAAAATGGAGAAACCTTTGCTTTTGCATAGGAGAGTCGACTCCTTGTGGAGGTCTATTTGGGGTTCCACTACCCTGGCATAACAATGTGACATTTCCACCACATGTATTTCACAGCTACCCCAGTATGCTAGCCTAGCTTTCTTCACTTGTATGCTTCTTTTGTTTATTTTATTTCGTTTCTTGCCAAAAGGGTCCCATGTAGTCACAAATTCCCTAGATAGCCGAGCATAACTTTGAACTCCTGATCCACCTGTTTCTACATCCTAGGTGCTGGGATTAAGGCTGTGTGCTACATGCCTAGCCTTTGCATAAATCTTAACGTTTTGTGAGATTTGGCACAAATATCTCCACACTACAAACAGCTCTGGATGGCACTGATGATCGCAGCCATGTGACTCACCAGTTATACAGATCCCTGTGACTACGATTTTACTTCAAAGTATTGTCATTTGAAAAACATCACAGCTTTAGTGGCTGCAACATGCACTGCATGTGACTGTCACTTTAGAACAAAAAGAGTATCTTCTGGGAAGATGTTCCATTTTTATTTTTAAGACACAGATGTAGATTTCATTTTATTATGATTGATAAATGAATGTAAATCTCCTTCAATTGGAGTAAGACATTTATTTTCAAGTTAACTACTGAATTCATTTTCAGGAAACAAGCTTGAATTGTTCAAGTTAATTTCTTTACAGAAGGAGCTCCGAAAGCCAATTCCATTTTGAAACTAAGATAACTATCATTTGAATTCAATAAAGAAAAATGTCTTCCTAAACTTTAGGGGGAGAGATGCCTAGTTTTAGAAATAGACAACCTTATCCTAACCCATGTGCAGGATAACTCTCTGGGTGACATTTAACCTACCCAGTTCTTCCTTCTGTCTTACCTACGCTTCTTTAGAGTAATTGTAGAATCTGCTGACAAAGCATGGCCAGCCCCAAATAGCCTGGACATTGTTCTGGCCCTTCCTTGGCACTGTCCCATTTCAATTAGGGAGGAACTACTCAGGACAGCCCAAACTTTTTCTACTCCATTCAAATCAGGAGGACATTTCAGTTTCTGCCTGGTAAGTCCTACAGCCCTGGAGTTATACAACCTGAAGACAGCAGCCTTTGGAGGGGCAGGTTCAGCTTTGAGAGAAGTGAAGCAGATGCTGTCCAGACTCCATGTATCCTAGGAAACTTTGGGGGACCAGCTCATAAATGATCTTAGAACTAACTGACTTGTGCTTTGTAGCTACCTGTGAGAAATATGCCTGTTTTGTCACACCTCCACATGAACTTGCTGTGTTTTCCCTCAAAGTGAGCTGGGAATATCCTCACAGTAATGCTATCCCACACCATGTAGTCCTGGGAAAGAAGAATGGGGCTGGAAGCCAGCTCTGTTAGTGACATCTGAAGATCGTGTGCTGGGCTATGCAGAGAGGAGAGCTGTGGGAAACTGGCTGGTTCTCCCCATTACTGTTTCTCTAGTAAATCCTTTCTGAGTTTTCCAGTTGCTATCTCATCTGTTAAAAGGTGTCTCATTGCTTTTTATAGATATCCTACATGTCCAAACAACTAATGTGAATGAAAACTCATTAAAACCAGTAACATTGTAAATAGTAATAAAAGTGTGGAGGGGCTCAATGATCTACTATTACTTAATTAAAATGTGCAACAATTTTCATGCAAAACTCTTTCTTTGGCTAGGGAGGTAGCTCAGTTGGTATTGTGCTTGTCAACAATGTACAAGCCACTGGGTTCAGTCCTCGTGAAACTGGGCATGAGTAATTTTGTTGTGGTTGGAACGAGAAATGTCCCCCACAGTATCATGTATTTAAGTATCTGGTCCCCAGTTGTTGGCACTGTTTGGAAGGGCTATGGAATGAAACTTTAGGAAGTGCTAGAGGAAGTACATCACTGGGAGTGGACTTTGAGTATTTATACATCCACTTTCTCTTCTCTATCTGCTTCCTGGGTGAATGAACATGAGATTAGACAGCTTCCTGCTCCTGCCACCATTCCTGTGTTCTACCATGCCCTCTGCTCCATTGTGGGCTCCCACAATGTGGGAACCGTAAGCCAAAATAAACTCTTTCTTCTCTAAGTTGCTTTTGCTCAGAATATTTTATCACAACAGAAAAGTAATACAATGGCACACACTTGTAACCCCAGGCCATGGGAGGTGAACACAAGAATATGAGGAGTTTGAGGTAATCTTCAATTACACAGAAAGTAGGAGGCCAACCTGGGATATAAGAGATATGAGATACACACACAGAAGCACACCACTTCAGACCAGACCTTGGGCCAATTCATATTTAGGAAGTTATAAACAAAGCATATTGTAAAGTACACAGTCTGTGGTGGTTTGAATAAGAATTGCCCCCAAAGGCTCATATATTTGAGTGCTTAGTCATTAGGGAAAGGCATTATTTAAAAAGGATTAGGAGGTTCTTCTTATGTATGCAGCCATCTTTATGGGCACCCATATCTATCCAACAAATTAATAATTTTCTAGTTTTTTTTTTAAAGACAGTTTCTCTGTGTAACAGCCCTGGCCATCCTGGAACTCACTCTGTAGACCAGGCTGGCCTTGAACTCAGCGATCCACCAGCCTCTGCCTCCTGATTGCTGGGTTTAAAGGTATGCACAACCACCACCACCTGGCAACAAGTAAACTTTTAAAAGGAAATTTCCTCCAAAAAGGAGGGTTGGCTGTGGGTACTCAGTTGGTAATGTGCTTGCTTAGTATTCATGCAGCTCTGGGAACAACCCTCAACACCACATAAAGTTGGCACGGTGGCACATGCCTGTAATCCCAGTGTTCAGGAGGGTTAAGAAATCATGGTCATGTACCCTCAAGATGCTAAGGAACTTTAGCCAGAAGCACCTGCCTGTACCCTCGAGGAGACCTATGTTCCAGCTGTGCCTTTGACAGCCAAGGACAGCAGCAGTGCCCATGCCATGAGGCCTGGCTAGGTCTCTCCTGTGCAGTGCAAGCTGGCAGGCATCATGAGCATCACTGAGTTCATAAAGTGTCAGAATGGATGACAGGTTGGTGCTTGGGATATGGATGGCTTCCAGGCATCACAGAGGAAGAGGGAGAGAGGGAGGGAATTATGATGACAGATGTGCTGGATGTTGGGGCTGAGAAGGGGTCAACTGTGTCCACATTTTACAAATTACAGATGTCAATTTGGAAGACCCAAGATAGCAGAAAGTGAAGTGCAGGTGCCCAGAGCTCAAGGATAAGGAAGGGGCATAACCTGGGCAGCAGTGATTAGTGCCTCCTTCTCACTGTGGAAGGCTCCTCCTTTGGCAGATGGGGGGGGGCTAGGAGGCGTGGAGGGAGGGGAAACTTCAGTGAGGATGTATTGAAAACAAAACAAAAAATAGCTTTAAAAAAAAGTATGTGTGTCTCCATGAATTCAGGTGCACTACATATATGCAGAAGCCTCTGAAGGCCAGAAGAAAGCAGCCGGTCCTCTGAAACTGGAATTACAGGTTGTGAGCTCTTATATTGGTGCTGGAAACTAAACTCAGGTCCTTTGCAAGAGAAATAAATGCTTGGTTACCAAGCTGTTTCAACTCCTGATTTGAACTCTTAAGGTAGCTCCTCTTCATGTTTTAAAGTGAAACCTCTTGTGCTGGCTAGTTTTCTGTCAACTCGACATAATCTAGAGCCATCAGAGAGGAGGAAGCCTCAAGTGAGAAAATGCCTCCATAAAGCAAGCCTGTAGGACATTTTCTTAATTAGTAATTAATATGGGAGGGTCCAGCCCATTGTGGGTGGTGTCATTCCTGGGCTAGTGGTCCTGGGTTCTATAGGGAAGCAGGCTGTGTAAGCCAAGAAGAGCAAGGCAGTAAGCAGCATCCCCCGTGAACTCTGCATCAGCTCCCACCTCCAGGTTCCTGCCCTGTTTGAGTTCCTGCCCTCACTGCTTTTGATGATGAACTGTCACATGGAACTGTAGGTGAAATAAACCATTTCATCCCCAAGTTGCTTTTTGTCATGATGTTACCTCACAGCCATAGTAACCGTAACTAGGACACGTCTCCTTTCCTCTAAACCCCTATTATGTTTAGATCTCCATAGATTGCATTTTTGTACCAGATTTCTTCCTCTCATCTGAAGGCCCTTTCTCCTATAGATTGCATCTTTTAGGAGAATTGTGTCATCTTCCTTTCTTCACTAACACCTGCTATTTTATTATTACCTAATTTACTATGTTTAAGAAAAAGAAGGACTAAGGAAGGGGAGAGAATGAAGAGGGAAGAAAGGATGACTTTGTATCTCTAAGATATAAAAGCAACTCAGCTATTCTTTACATTGATTCTTGTTCTGATCTGGAAGCATTGCTGCAATACAGTGTCTGTAAAAGCTGTGTAAGAGGCTAAGAGGGGAGCTCATGTACCCTGGAAAATAAATATTGTGTGTATGCCATTTGGAAAAAAACCCTGAGTTTGAAATACATGAATTTCATTAAGTTAACAGAATTATTTTTCAAGATGTTTATTTTTTCTGGTGATGGGAGTTGAACCCACAGCCTTATACATGCTAGGCAAAACACTGTACTCCTGAACAACACCCCCATTTTCATTTTCTTTTAAATCCCCCCTTTCTCTTTCTCTGGTGTGTATATATGAGTCTTGTGTGTGTGTGTGTGTGTGTGTGTGTGTGTGTGTGTGTGTGTCACAGTTTACATGTAGAGGTTGGAGGACAAATTTGGTAGTCAATTAGCTGGTCTGTTAGCTTTGGGTAAATTCTCCTCTTTCTGCCTTCCATCTCTCAGTAGGAGTGCTGAAATTACAGGTGCACACTATTGAATTGGGTGTGTGTATGTGTGCATTACCATGAGTTCTTGGGATCAGAACTCATGTTAGGCTAATACACTTTTACCAACTGAGGCATCTCCCTACACCTTGTCTCATGTTTTTGTTTCATTTCTGTTATTAAAATACCCTGTATTAAAATTCTGTATTAAAATACCCTGACAGAATAACTTTGAGGAGAAAGGTGTATTTTACTTCACAATTCCAGGTTACATTCCATCATTATGGGGAAGTCAAGTTGACAGGAACTTGAAAGAACTAGTCACATCACTGCCACAGCCAAGAGCAGAGGTAATGCATGCACACTTCTTAATGCTCAGCTTGCTCTCCACATTTATACATCCAGGCCTATGGACTGGTGCCACCCATAGTGGGCTAGGTTTCCCCACATCAAGTAACAAGACAACCCTCCACAGACATGCACACAGGCTAATTTGCTCTACATAATTCCTCGTTGAGACTCTCTTCCCAGGTGATTCTAAGTTGTGTCAGGCTGACCATCGGAACTAACCATCACACCTCCTTTTGATCACTTTAAGGATCTTTTGCAGGTTATAAGACACACAAGTAAAAGTCTGCTTTCACCTTTTTAGAGAAGAGATATCCCCAAGATTTGCGTGTATACCTCAAACTTTTATCTTTCTTTAAAACTGAATTTATTTCTTTACTTCCATAGTAAAACACACATAAAATGTACTGTATTAACTATTTTTAGTATTTACCATCCTAAGTATTTGTAAGTATATAGTTCAATAATTCTAAACACAGTCACATTCAATGGGTCTCTAGAACATTTTCATTCTGCAACGCTAACACTCTATCCATTTGTGTTAGACTCTTTGTTACTATAATAGTTGAAAGAAGAGGAACAGTTTAAAGAAGGAAGTATTTAAGTCTTGGGTATAGGAGTTAAGGAAGGAGGGCACTAAGGCAGATTGCTGAGGCTAAAAATGTATTCAAAGTTATTAATTCTATGGACAGCCAGACAAATAGCCACATGGCTGGGACTCAGGGTTTCAGGCCCCAACACTACAAATAGACAGCATGATGATGACTCTGAAATCAGGTCCTACAGAGGAGGCCAGAGTGGAGGTTCCTTCTTACAGTGCTCTAAGGAAGTAGTAAAGGTTTATAGCATGAGCCTTCAGCCAGACTTTCTGATCCCTCAGTAGATGGCAGGAAAGGGGATGAAGAATTAATGCTAGCTTGATGTATCTGAGCCTGCAAACCCTTCAACTGAAAAATCAGACACCTGGGAGTCCATTAGCTAAATAGTCACAGAATTGGTCTCAATAGGTTGCCTGTCAGTGTCTGTGGGCTGGGAAGACTAGAGGGACTATTACAGGTATGGTGCCTGAGCAGCAGTATGGTCTGGAGTCTAACAGGTTTTAGACCATGGTGATTCCATCACTGTAGAAGAGACTGGTGAAGTAAAACTATTCTGTTGCATGAATTCTAATTGTCCTTAATAATAAAAACTCAGAGTCAGATATTGGTTTAATGCTGGAGATCAGAGAAGCAAAGCAGCCAGCCACTAGAGAGTTCTTACTTCTACCAATGTTCAGAGTGAAGGGGAGATCTTGTCCTCAGACTTCCTAGACTGCGCTGCTCCTCAGACTGCTTAGACTACACTGTTCCTCAGACTGCTCTGCTCCTCAGAATGCATCTCTCTCTCTAGTCTCCTCCTGCCTTATATTCCTTTCTTTGCCCAGCCATATCCCTTCCTGTCTCTACCTCTTTAGTTCTGGGATTAAAGGCATGTCACTCCAAGTACTGGGGTCACCTTTGTGTGAGCTCTTTTAGTCTGGATCAATTTTGTGTAGCTCAGGGCAGCCTTGAACTAACAGAGATCTGTCTGCCTCTGTCTCCTGAGTGCTGAGATTAATGGTGTGCATCACCACTGCCTGGCCTCTATGGCTAACTAGTGTTGCTAGCTTTGCACTCTGATGTTTAGGCAAGCTTTATTTGTTAGATCATAAACAAAGTATCACCACACAATTCCCTTCAGCAATCAGGAAACAGAGAGCAATAATAGAACTCAACAATGGCACAACAAAGCCCCCCAAAAGACATACTTCTCAATGATCTACTTCCTTCTGTCAGGCCACACAGTAATCTATTCAAATTCTGAATCCATTATTAGATTAAACTATTGATCACATTTGATCTCTCATGATCAAGTCATCTTTGGAAACTCTGTCAGAGAATATACCCATTGGTACTCAGTTTAAACTCCTCTGGGCCTATGAATTAAATCAAGTTGACAAGATTAAGCATTTATACTACTAAAAAGGATTCTCCCTCCCTCTCTCCTCTATCCTTGGCAATCATCTTTCTAATGTATATTTCCACGATTTTGATGACTTTAGCCTCATTGTACCAGTGGAAGCATACAGTGTTCTTTTGGAACTGGCTTATTTCACTTAGCATGATGCCTTCTGGTTTAATGCACATTGTGCTTGCAGCTGGGTTTTCTTTAAAGCTAATATTCCCTTTATCAATTTATTAGTGTGCGCGCCTACCCCTGCCAGCAAGGAAGACGCGACTCCGGGAAGATCTTCTTCATGCAGTTTTAATCAGGATCCTTGAAACATGTTTCCTCTGACCCGAGAGAGCCCGGGGGACCCCTGCACAGGCTTAAATACCCTTGCACTAACCAACCCCAGTGAGCTACGTGGACCCTGCAGATAGGCTACTCTAATGCGTGGAAGCAGACAGGCTGAACAGACTTAACCAAATAAGGGCTTGTTTACGCCAGAGAGCGCTCACCCTTGGGGAGGTGGAAGGCAGAAGCGCCATCTTTAAGGCACGGCACTTCACAGCTCTCTACAATTAGTCCATTGACATTAGGTTCTTCCACCTCTTAGGGACTGGAAATAAGGATATGATAAAGGGTGTGCAATTATCTCTTTGAGATCCTGCTTTGAAATCTTCTGCTTATCTACCAGAGGTGGGATTTCTGGATCATATAATTCTGGATTTAGTGGATATACATTGACAATTCTCTGTATCCTCACAACACTTGGTATTTTGTTCTCATCTGATAGTTGCTATCATGATGGGCATGCTGTGGTAGCTCATTTTGTTTTGATCTGCATTCTCCTAATACTTTGTGTTGTTGAATAGTTTTTCATGTGTTTACTGGCCCTCTACCTGCTGTAAAGAATTGTCTGTTTTAAGTTCTTTGCTCACTTTAAAATTGGGCTATTGGATTTTTTCCGAGTTATTGAAGTTCTTTAGTGTATTATGGATATTAATCTCTTATTATATATGCGATTTGCAATTGCCTTTTCCCATTTTATAGTTTACTTTTTCACTTTGTTGATTGGTTTTGTGATGAGCAGAAATTGTAAGTTTATGCTATTTCCACCTTGTTTTACTGACTAAGCAAAATACTTCTCATATTTGAAACACAAGCTTGGAGACACCCAGAAACATTGTAAGATATCTACAACTAAGAGCAACAGTGGGTTTTTTGTTTGTTTTTGTTTTTCAAGACAAGGTTTCTCTGTGTAACAGTCCTAGCTGTCCTGGAACTAGCTCTGTAGACCAGCCTGGCCTCAAACTCACAGAGATCTACCAGTGTCTGCCTCCAGAGTGCTGAGATTAAAGGTCTGCACCACCACCACCAAGAGCAACAGTGTTGTGGATTCTTCTCAGTTAGAAAGCCTGGGTGGTCTAAGGGACCTCTGACAGTGGAACCAGGATGTATCCCTGGTGCACAAAAGGACTTTGGGGGCACATTCTCCATGGAGGGATACTCCCTTAGCCTAGAGGCAGAACGAAGGGCCTAGTCCTTACTCCAAATGACTTGACAGATTTTGTTGATCCCTCCTGGAAGGGATGGGAAGGTGGTGGGGGGGCATGGGAGGGAGATGAAACTGGGATCCATATGTAAAATAATAATAATAATAATAATAATAAAAGTTTAAAAAAGGATATAAAGAATCATCTATATTTCAGACTGACAACTTTAGCCCTGTGTTACTATAATTAAAGTCTCTAAGTCACTGTATAAATTGGGAGGTTTAAATCAGGCATCTGCCTTATAAAGAACCTTGGCAGCACCCACTCACCCACCCACACACTCACACACATACCTCAGCTAATAAACAGATTTTATAAAGTGTTAAAGGAAGGAGAGATGACTCAGAAGTTTAGAGCACTTGATACTCTTGCAGAAGAACCCATAAGATGGCTGATACCATCTGTAACTCCATTTCCAGGAGATCCACTCTCTTTGGCCTTCTTGGGCATCTGGCATGCATGTGGAACACAGACATACATGCAGACAAATACCCATAACACATAAAAGAAAAATAATTTTAAAATTAAAAGAAGAAAACGTTAATGAGAAGGTAGGAGACCTTAATTATTGTTAGAAGTATCATTGTACAAACATTGTACAAACAATGTACACTAATACTACAAATGATAGACTACTAAATGATTAGTCCCTTGAAACATATTTCTGTAAATTTAGCACAAAAGAATTCTATACTCTAGCATTTCAATCATTAGAGCTTTCTGAATATGCTTTGTCCTGGCTAGTTTTATGTTAACCTAACACAAGCTAGAGTAATCTGAAAGGAAAGAGCCACAACTGAGAAAATGCCTCCAAAAGATCCAGCTATAAGGCATTTTCTTAATTAGTGATCAATGGGGGAGGGCCCAGCCCATTGTGGTGGTGCCATCCCTGGTCTGGTGGTCCGGGGTTCTATAAGAAAGCAAGCTGTGCAAGCCAGGGGAAGCAAGCCAGTAAGCAGCTCCCCTTCATGGCATCTGCAGCAGCTCCTGCTTCCAGGATTCTGCCCTGTTTGAGTTCTTGTCCTGACTTCCTTTGTTGATGAACAGCAATGTGGAAATTTAAGCTGAATTAAACCCTTTCTTTCCCAACTTGCCTTTTGGTTATGGTGTTTCATCACAACAATAGAAACCCTAACTAAGACATCTTTCTACACAACCCCAAGCCTTTTGGTAAAATACCTGACCTTCAAAAATGCAAAAGAAATTCTAGATATAATAAAAGTCCTTGTTTTTTGTGATTACAAAATTTATTTTCTTTTTATCCTTTCAAAATTTTATTTATTATTGTGTGCATCTATAGTGTGTATGGGGTTGTGTGTATGCTACAGCGCATGCTTGGTCAGGCAACAACTTTGTGGGGTTAGTTTTCTTCCACCTTTTTGTAGGTTGTAGGGACCAAACTCAGGTCATCTGATTTTCATGGCAAGTGTCTTTACTCACTGAACCATCTCACCAGCCCATTATTACAAAATGTATTTTCTATATAGTAAACTGATAATAATTCCACATATCATATGCTAGTACTAGCAGCTAAAGATCAGTACAAACATTGAGAAATCTGAATACAAAACTCACACCCAAGTTTTGAAACAAACTATACCTAAAACTATGGCCAGTATTCCAGTAGATGTTACCAGTCTGGGCCCATAGAGAAGTTTTCTGAGAAGCCTGGGCTTTATGTGGTCAGTGTCTATGCCTTTGGAAGAGGTTAACATTTTGACTATAATCCCTACTTAAAATTCTACAGAACTATAAATATTAAAAGATAGCTAAAGCTGAGTGAAGTGGCACACACTTACAATCCCAGCAGATAGGGGGAGGAAGGAGAATCAGAAGTTTAAGACCAGCTTCAGCTACATAGCAAATTCTAGTCTAGACTGGGATACATGCATGTTACCTTGTTTCAAAAAATTAAAATTATAGCCAAATGTGTCATATAGTAGTATAGTGTGATACCTTATAGCTAAAATCCTAGCACTTGAGATACTGAGACAAGAGGATTACATGTTGAGTTCCAGGCTAGGCTTCACTATAGAGTGAGAGCCTGCCTCAAAACACAACACAACACAACACAACACAACACACACACACACTGTCAGATATTAGAATACATTATAACTTACATGTCCTGCTGGTACTCCAAAGACCCATACTATTATCAGTCAAAGAGCAAATGCATTTGGTAAGAAAAATAAATGCCACACATGATGAAACAGGCATTTAATCCCAGCATTTGGGAGGCAAAGGAAGGTAGATCTCTATGAGTTCAAGGCTAGACTGGTCTACATAGTGAGTTCTGGAACAGCTAGGGGTACTCAGAGAAACCTTATCTTTAAAAAAAAATAAACAGGTAAAATACTCTGAAACCAATAAATGCACATGTAACCTTTGAATGCCATTTTGAGATCAGCAGCTTCAAATGATGATAGCTAATAGTCGGACCAATACTGCAAGATGAGACAATTTAACAGTTTGAACAAAAGGGTGACATCATTAAATAAAATTCACAAGAACCTCTTGTTGTGGGTTAAGCTCCTGCATTAGGCCCAAACAGAAAAATCAGATGGTTCACTTACATTAAACTTTCATTTTATCAAGCAGAAACTAAACTTTCTCTTTCTGAGAAGCAGAGATTAAAGAAATTTAACAGCAAAATCCCAAACAGGCCATTTCAATTGGCATAATGAAGACTCCTCTTCATTAATCTTGTCACAAGAAAAAGTAACCTAAGGTATCCTGATGATATGTAGTTATGGCTTTTTGTTTTGTCTTCAAGTCTTTGTTTTACAAGGATAGAAATTTTGAAATGTTGTTATAAAAATGAAAGAAAAAAATCATAAATGTATACATATAAGTATTATTAAATGTAGCATTTAAAAAAATCTAGTTAAGATTTGAAGAAAATGCATTAAAGCAATCTGCTGCCTAGATATTAACATCTTAGGGGGTGACTTGGCTGGCTGCTGGCTTGGACTTCACTTGTATATTGAGCACATAATCATGACGGAAGGATGAGCGAACAGTACGGTTCATCAGTGGCTGAAGTGGGCGGAAGTTGTCCACCATTTTTTTCTCTTTCTCTCCCTCAGAAGTGACAAGCAGGGTCCGAAACTGCTCAAGCTAGAAACAGAAAACATTCAAAATATCAATCAAAAACCAGTTTTAGCACATGGATAAATTACTTGCATTTTGTTTTGAGACAGGGTCTCACTGTGTAACCCTTAGAACTCCCAGAGGCCCACCTGCTTCTGTCACCTATATGCTATGATTATAGACATGCACCACCACACCTGGCTTGTTTTCACTTATAGAATTATATAATACTTTGTCTCTAATTGTATTCAGAAAGTGACCTTATTTCTGGGTGAGATGTCTTCTCCCCTTGGCAAACGGTTAAATGCCATGTTGTTGGTTGGCATGGTTGTGCGACAGCAGGAATTGGTGAAACCAGTCAAGCTTTAGGGATCTGAAGATGAGGGACAAAGGCCCTGGTCTCCACATATTAGCTGTTTGCCAAAGGTGACTTATATCATCTCTTTGATTCTGAGGACTATCAATGGAGAGAAAAAACTACAAAAATGGTATGTACAAAATTATTCTATTTTGTCACAAAATTATGCATAAAGATAAAAATCATAGGTATTTACCCAAATAATTAATAACACTGAGTGCTAAACCAGTAATTAGGATTATAAATGACAGATAACATTTTAAATGCTTAATTAGCATATATTAATTACACTTAATAATGGGTTTCATTATGAAATTTTCTTACATGTATATATTTTGATCCTATTCACTGCTACTCCCCATTATTTCTCACTTCCACGCCTACTGATTCTTTTTAAAATAAACCACCAGCCCACCCCTATCCAAACCAAAAGGGATGGCATTGTAAGTAACTGTGGCAGGAGCTGTGAGCCTGGGAGAAATAGCCTTTGAACTCCAACAAGTCCAGCATTACCAGCTCATTCAGCAAATCAACAAGGCTAATCTGATACGGTACAAGACAGCACCAAAAACCTAAACTTAGGGTTGAAGATATGGCTCAACAGTTTAAAGCACTGGTTCCTCTTCTGGAGGTCCTAGGTTAAATTCCTAGCATCTGCATGTGGTTCACAACTGTCTACAACTGTAGTCTCCATGGGGTATGTTGCCCTCTTGTGGTGTGCAGACAAACATTCAGATGAAATAGATGAAATATATATATGTATATAGTATATACATATATATAGTACACACACACACACACACACACACACACACACACACACATATATATGTTTTTACCTCCAGACCCTCTGGAGGTAAAAACTATATATATAGTTTCTCTGTGTAGCCCTAGCTGTCCCTGGAAAACTCTCTGTAGACCGGGCTGGTCTCGAACTCACAGAGATCTGACTCTTCCTCCCAAGGCATGTGCCACCACTGCCCAGCACATTTTTTAAATAGGAAAGAAAGGAAGAAGGAAGGGAGAGAAGGAGAGAGAGAGAGAGAGAGAGAGAGAGAGAGAGAGAGAGAGAGAGAGAGAGAGAGAGAGAGAAAACTACAGACTTTGTTGGACTCCCTAGCAACTATGGAATTACAAAATAGATGGGGATTAGGTCTCATTATGGTAGAAGGGAAGGATCTATGCTATGTTACTGAAGGGATATTGTTCCTACATGTATTTATCATCTGTCATAAAGGAAAATTCCAGACAGCTAAAAAAGAATAGAATCACAAGCCAGATAGGCCCCATCGGGCTAGACAGGTTTTGGGAGCACTTGGGGTACAACCCCTTTATTAGGCCCCTTATTATGATAGTTGTAGCTCTAATTTTCAGTTTTTGTAGGTTTGTTTGTTTGGGTTTTTGTTGTTGTTGTTGTTTTGTTTTTTGTTTTTTGACATTGCTTTGGAGCCTATCCTGAAACTCACTCTGTAGACAAGGTTGGCCTTGAACTCTTGGAGATACGCCTAAAGGTATGCACCACTAATGCCTGGATAGTCTTTGTGTTTTAAAATCCCTCTTTAATCTGTTGCAGCAATGAGTTCAAGCCCTTACCTCCTCAACTACCACTCAATTCCTTCTGACTGAGGACTACCCTCAGAGTCCTTGAACCAGATAATACCAAAAAGCCATATAGTCTTGAGGAATCAAGACACCTCTAAAGTCAGAAGACCCTGGAAGAAACAAACAAAACCCCAGAAAACCTGTTATCTCTCCCTTACAATGATTTCCCCACCAGCACAAAAGAGTTAAGTATCAATGCCCCTGTCCCTCACTTATTTCTATGCTTCAGGGTCTGAGATGACAGAGGGTCTGGAGGTAAAAACAGGATTTCCATTAAATTACAGATGACCCTGCTCATCCTCATCAGTTAGCCACAACCCAGAGAAGAATGTGTGCTGGACAGCCATCTCCCAAAATAATCTGTCTGGCTTGGACAAACAAATTCAGGAAGGAGAGTCTGCAGACCTGCACATAGCCTCCTGAAGCTACATCAACTTCCTCATTCCCAAGCCCCCCTCATCTCTATAAAGGGTCCTGTTAGCTTTTCCCCTACATAGAATCTCTATCCATTGGGTGAGTGCCTGTCTCTTGTTGTTAGAAATAGTCTCATCCATTGAGGTCAAACTCTGGTCTCTTTCCTGTCTTCTGTCTCTTTACTGTGTGTTCTAAAATCTGACACATTCCCTCTTTCCAATTTCATGTCTTTAAAAAAATATATAACCCAATGAGTTTTATTAGGGTCACTTACAGGAGGATGGGGACCTTACCAGTGACTATACCACTGAGAAAAGTGTCTCTCCCTCCTCCATTAACCATTCACTGTGTAGAAATCCTCAGGTAGCATTTGCTTAATTACTGAATTATCTCTATGAACTGGTTATTTTTGTCATCTTGACAAAATCTTGAGTCAGATTAGTACATAGGCAAGTTTGTGGGGGTGTTTTCTTGATGAATTTTTGATTTGGGACAGCCCAGATCATTGTCAGTAATGGCACCCCTGAGCTGGTGGTCCTGGATTCTATGAGAAAGCAGGCTGAGCAAGCCATAGGGAGCTAGCCAGTAAGCAGAACTCTTTCATGTTCTTTGTTTCAATTTTTCTGGTTTCTGACCTGGCTTCCCTTAATGAGCCAAATGAAACAAATCCTCCCCTTCCCAAGTTGTTGTCAGGCATGGTGTTTATCACAAAAAAATAGAAAGCAAAGTTTCATACTATATTAAATTTTTATTGAAAATTCCTACATAGGCCACTGACCTTCTGGTTTTCTTTTCAGAGTTATATGAACTTTTAAATATGAAGAATAGGAGTATAGCAGACTAAATGTGTTAGTCACAAAGGCCAGACTTATGAGCAGTCCAGCTCTGGACTTTGTCTTATGTTTGTAAGTTTCATCACAAAGAAATGTTTAAATGTAGTCTAACACAAGTTTAATGATTTGTGTTTCTTCAGACCTCTAATTTTGTTTTGCAGTTAAAATATCTCCATTCATTCTGCATGCCGAAAGGATTTCTCTATAATGAACTTTTATGATGCTTTCCTGTTTTGCAGTATCGAGAGCTAAATGTGCATGCTAGGTAAGCAGTTTACTGCTGAGCTGTATCCCCAGCTCCAATTATGCTATTTTTTACATTTAATATATTGAGAATATGTTCCTGTAAATGTTTGGATGCTAAATCCAACTCGCCTTTTGTTGTGATATTTTGTTTGTGTTCTGTGTTCTGACAAAGCTTGCCTGGAGAGCAGAGGGCAGAGCTAGCCACTAGTTAACCATAGAGGTCTGGAAGTCAATACAGAGAGGAAATAGGAAGTGACAATATAGGGCAGAGACAGGGAGTGATAAGGCAAGGTATAGATAGCATCTGGGTCCTTTTGTTCTGAGGATGTGGAGAGGTTAAGAAGTGACTATGGTTACTGCTTTGCTTCTCTGATCTTTCATCACTTACCTCAATATCTGACTCTGGGTTTTTATTGATAAGACCTATTAGGATCATGCTTACCAACAAACATTGCCCTTACCACATATTTTATAGAATTCCCTATCCTTTTACCTCACTTAGTTGAGATGCTGTGAGAGTCAAAGTTACATTTAAGTTTCAATTACTATGCCTTAGGAATCCATGAAACAGAAATGCCTGTGATCTGCAAGTCCATTGCCCAAGGAGAGAGCATTCCTGAAGTGCTGGAGGCTATTGTTTATGGGAGCTAACAAGCCACATAATTTCATTTCCCTAAACAAGTTTGTTTGATACACCTGCAGCAAATACCCTTAATCACATGTGGGTAGGAGGTACATAGTCAGGAAATATGCCAGAGTGTTTCCTTGTCCCTGATTGGACCTGATGGGAAATACAATGAATTATGCACTTTTTAAGCACTTGCGATACTTGATCCTGGGCCATTTCCCAGGGAACCTGGGTATGGACGTGGCCAGAGCCCATCCACCTGGCCCATATTTAATTAAAGCTTGCTTCAAATTTGGCTTTAAATGTGGTAGTGGCCTTATTCTCAATTAGTGGGATTAACAATGCCACCTTTATCATAAAGTAAATTCTCATATGTAGTTGGACACATTTTGAACTTATCACTTTCTTCTTATAAAGGCTAATTTTCTCTATCAATTAGACTAAGAGTGTGGGGTAGCTGGTTAACTTATTTCTAAGTGTGTCTGTGAGGGTGTTTCCCAGAAGAGGTTAGGATTTGAACTCAGAAACTAAGCAAAGCAAATGGTTTTCTTTTATGAGAGTGTCAGCCACTGTGGAGAACCTGAATAGAACAAAAGGGTAAATGGTTAACTTTGCTCTCTGCTGACTATCTTTTTGTTTTGTTTTGAGAAAGGATCTTAAATAGCCAAGGCTGGTTTTGAAATGCTATATAACTAAGGGTGGCCTTGAACTCCTGATCTTCCAGTGGCCACCTACCAAATGCCAGTATTATAGGCTGTACCTCAACATCTAGTTTATGTGGAATTAGAGAACCTACTGTTTTGGATTAGGTTTCTGCATTAGATACCACTGGACCAACATAAAATCAAGATGGAGAAGCTGGGTGTAGTGGCTCCTCAATCCCAGCACTTGGGAGACAGAGGCAGATAGATCTTTATGAATTGAGACCAGTCTGGTCTACACAGGAAGTTCCAGGTCTACAAAGGATACATAGTAAGACCCTATCTCAGAAAAAGAAAATCAAGATGGAATCACACTAGACTTCCATTTTACCAAGGGGAAACTAAACTGTATCTGACTTTCTAGAGAAATTTTACAGCAAAATCCCAAAGAGGCCATTTCAAATGGTGTTGTTATGAAGATTCCTCTGCCTTAATCCTGTCACAAGAAAGGGTAACCTAAAATAACCTGTTGTTTTTTGGTTATGGATTATTTTCCTATTGTTTTGTCTCCCTTTTTGTGCTTTACAAGCCCCACCATGCCTGGCTTGATTGCTTTTGAATTGAGCATCAATCTGCCTCTGCACTAGTAGCTCCTAGTTCTCAGACCTTGAAGCCAAGACTAGGATGCACATTGGTGGCTTTCTAGCTCTCAGGCCTTTGAGCTCACTTCTCGGGTAAGCTTCAGGCTATAGATTGTTGGTGGCCATGACAGAGGTGCCCCAGTCAGCAATGGAGTTTATGGAATATGACCCACCAAATAGCAAACCTATGATGAGTACACACTAGAGGCAAAGTCCCAGGGGGGATTGTTTCCAGAGTGCTCCTTGCTTTTGCTGTGCTTTCTCTTGCTTGCTGCTATTGTGTTCCTGCTGTATTTGCCACGGTATGGTTACTATGTGAACGTATCCCACTGTATCTCGTAGAGTGTGATTGGCTTGTGGGAAAATTCCACGCCTCAGTGGGCAATTTACTTGTAGATCATAATGAAGATGATTTTTTTTTTAGAACAATGCACTTATTTGGATCAGTGATTTAAACATACAGGTGGTTAAGACAGTTAGTAAGGATGATTAGGAAATGGTTTAGGTTATTCTGCCAATTGCTGTACTAAGACAAAAAAAGGCAAAAATAGACTAGAAGTCACTTTCTCCTTCATTAGATGTGAGATTTACCATGGATGGAAAATAACAACAAGGAAGTTTCATGCATTGTAGACCCATGAATGCTGCCTGTGGAATAAAAGGCTGATGATCAAAGAGGGCAATTATGCCCCTGCACCCAAGGTCAGGCCTGAGTTCCTTGGTCTTGTAGCTTACAGAATTAATCACAGGTTTCGGTATGCAACTTGAAAAAAAAGTTGTGAAAGTAGATTAAATGACCCTATTGTGTGTAAAGAAAACTAGAAGGTTAGCTGAGCACTTGTTTAACATTTTCATAGGAATCTGCTACACTGAAACCACAAACAGCTGCATGCCAGTACAAACTGGCCAGTACAAAGGAACTGGTGCACTTAGAACTTCGGAAATAATGAAGGAATCATTGCTTAGGGATGAAGATGTTAGGGTGGAAAAATTAATACAAAGAAAAATGTTTAACTACTTGTGTGCTTCTAAGAAATACTTGTGACTTGTGATCACAATGTGATTTCTTCCCTGTAAAGATTTAATTTGTTTTTGAAAAATATGTAATTGTGGTTCTGAGGTAATCTTTTCTTGCATAGAAGATTTTGGCTTACGTGGTATAAAGGGATATGAGAACAATAAAGAGGCAGAGGAAGAAGAAAGAGAAAAATAAGATGGGCAATGAAATTATGCCTCCTCAGATAAGCCTTCTGTGGATATGTTTAGTAGTGGCCGACTCCACATCTCCTCTCCAGTTCCTCTGACCTGTGGAAACTGGTTCTTCAGTAGTAGACAGCAACCCAGAAGGCTTCTCAATCTCCATAATCACATGAGCATAAGATGTTCTGCTCAATAGAACCCAGTCTAATTCATTCCCTTCCTTCCTTCTTTCCTTCTTTCCTTCTTTCCTTCTTTCCTTCCTTCCTTCCTTCCTTCCTTCCTTCCTTCCTTCCTTCCTTCCTTCCTTCCTTCCTTCCTTCCTCCCTCCCTCTCTCCCTCCCTCCCTCCCTCCCTCCCTCCCTCCGTCCCTCCCTCCCTCCTTCTGTTCCTCTCCATTCTTTCTCTCTCTCCTGCCCCTCCTGCCCTTTCTCCCTGTCTCTCTCTCTCCCCCCTCACCCTCTGTGTGTGTCTTTCATTGGCTCTGTTTCTGTTTCTAAACACTTTTCTTGACTGTTTGTATTATTCCTGTGCCAGTACCATGGCATTTAGTTTTTGAATCTTTATAGTTTTGTGAATCTAATTACTCCTTCTTTGTTCTTTTAGAAATCTCCCTGGCTATTTATGCATGTGTGTTTTGACTCAAATTTATGTCTCAGGGGCTGGAGAGATGGTTCAGTGGTTAAGAGTGCTTGCTATTCTCACAGAAAAACCAAATTTACTTCCCAGCACACATACTGAGAAACTCAGTCTCTAATTCAAGTTCAAGTGGATCTGACACCCTTTTTCTGGCTTCTGTGTGAGTGTGCACATACATACAATTAAAGACAGATGAAAATGAGGCTGAAGAGATGTTTCAGTGGAAAAGATCACTTTCTGGTCTTGTAGAGAACCTGAATTCAGCTCCCAGTACCCATATGGAGGCTCATAACCATCCATAACTCCAGTTACAGGATATTCAAACCCTCTTCTGGTCTCCCTGGGAACTAGTCATACATGCAGTATACACATATACATGTAGACAAATATTCATATACATAAAATAAAAATTTTGAAATAAAACCTTTTAAAAGTAATGTGTCTACTTTAAGTCCTATTGACATTATTTATTGGAGCTACATTAAATTATGGAGACTAAACAATTTATACAAAAATATAACAATTTAAGTAAAACTGACATTGTTATGATGTCTTCATGGCCATTAATAGAGTATGAAGTTAATTAAGTCTTCCGTATCCTGAAAGATTTTAAGTTTTATTGTTAGCATTCCTTGTTCAAACTACTCAGGTGTATTTTATAGTTTTATTCTAATCATATCTATGACTTTCATTTATTATATCTTTGTATCATTATGTCTTTTAACTGACATATTTGATATACATTTTTATTTCTATATATTAACATTATACTGTACCAACTGCTAAATTATTTTATTTTTGTATTTTTTTAACTGTTTTCCTCACTTAGCTTCATTTTTTTTGAACTGATTATATGGGCCATTTCTACAACATTTGTTTTTGAGACAGGGCCTTAGTAGTGTTGGGATTAAAGACATACACCAACATACCCAGCTGCATAATATATCTTTTAAGAGAAAGGAGTAGTCCTAGTATATTGCTCATCCCAGTTTTGAACAGCTAGGCTCAAGCAATCTTTCTGCCTCAGCCTCCTGAGTAGCTAGGACTGTAGGCATGCACAGTACATAGATAATTCTAGACTAGAATTGAATATAACATTCACTATGGTAACAGTTATTTCCAGTGGGCATGGTGGAGTGTACTTGTAATCCCAGCATTTGGGAGGCAGTGGGAAGATCAAGAGTTCAAAATCATCCTTAGCTACATAGTGAGTTGGAGGCCAAAGTAGGCTACATGAGACAAAAATACTTTCATATAAAACACAATTATTGGTATTCTGTATCCATGGGTCCCACATAAATGTTAGAAAAATACTGTCAGTACTCAGGAGGCAGAAGCAGGGGGATAATTGTAATTTCAAGGCCAGCTTGGTCCACACAGTGAATTCTAGGCCAGCCAGGAAATTGCTTCTATTGAACACTGTACAGATATTTTTCTTGTCATTATTCCCTACTCAATATAGTAGGAAAATTATTTACATAGTATTTACATTGTTTGGCAATATAATCTTAAAAAGTAATATGCAGGTGATTTAAAGTATAGTAGAAGTGTATAGAACATATGCAAATGTTAAAATCTTATACAACTTCATATAAGGAACTTGAGCATTTGCATGTTTTGTATATTTGGGGTTCTGGAACTAATCTTCCATAGCTACCAGTGGATGACTGTATTTACTTTTTTAATTTATTTTTTCTTTGAGAGAGAGAGAGAGAGAGAGAGAGAGAGAGAGAGAGAGAGAGAGAGAGAGAGAGAGAGAGAGAGAGAATCAGTCATGTGTGGTATCTATGTGGACCAGAAGAGGACATTCTTTCCCCTGGAACAGAAGTTACAGGTGGCTGTGAACTGTCTGACATGAATGCTTGTGTTTGAGCATCTGTCCTCTGGAAGAACAGCATGTACTCATAACTTCTGAGCCATCTCCCTAGTTCCTGTATTTACTTTTGAACTAAGATGAATTGGCCATGGTAAGGAAGTCTCTATTCATCTGTATTTCATTACAAATTATTATGGATAGAATAGAGCTGGGCATGGAGGCATATGGCTTTTATCCCAGAACTCAGGAGGCAGAGGCAGGAGGATCTCTGAGTGTTTAAGGCTAGCCTAGTCTACATAGTGAATTCTAGAACAGTGCTACATAGACCATGTCTCAAAAAACAAAAACTAAAACAAAACTAAAACAAAATATAGGCTTAATTTCTCTTTCTTAATAAACTGCCTCTATTTCTATTCCTTTAGTAAAAAAAAGTTAAGACTTTTACAGATGTCTTTTAAGAATCTGTGGAAATGAGGGCTGAGGATGTGGCTCAGCAGTAGACTGCTTGCCTAGCATGCACTAAGCCTGAGGTTCAATTCCAAGTACCATTTAAAACAATAGACTCTCAAAGGGCAGTGGTGGCACACACACCCTTAATTCCAGCATTCAGCAGGCAGAGGCAGACAGATCTCTGTGAGTTCAAGGCCAGCCTGGTCTATGAGGTATCAAGACAGCCAGGGCTATACAGAGAAACACTGACTCAAAAACAAAACAAAACAAAACAAAGAAACAAAAAAGAAAAGAAAAAATCTGAAAATGTTATTGCTTTTCTAGGCAGAGTCACTGATAACATGAATTGTGTTAATGTAACACATCTGGGGATGGAGAGATAGCTTGGCAGTTAAGAGTGTTTGGGACTTGTCCTCTGAACCTACAATGGATGGTTCATAACAAACTGTGACTATAGCTCCATAGGATCAGACATTTCTTACAATAGACATCCCATACATCAAGTATGAAAAATATTGGAAATTATCTCTTTGTTGTGCGTGTGTGTGGTTGGATCTCTCTCTCCATTTGTGTGTGTGTGTGTGTGTGTGTGTGTGTGTGTGTGTGTGTGTGTGTGTGTGTGTGTTACTGGGGATTGAACCCGAGACTAAGTTAGATCCCAAGCTCATGGGCAAATGTTAATGCATTTTAGTTGTAAACTGAACAAGACTTTGTGTATAGGTATAGTAATCATCACTTCAACCAATTTTCTAAGCAAATATAGACCACAGGTTTAAATAATATTCAATATTCTCCATAGCCATTGTTAGTCTCCTGGGCTTCTATTGCACAATTCCATTAAGAATTATACAGGCTCTGCACATTTCCAGCTTTCACTCTTCCCTTCACCTGAGTCTTGATTTTAAATATGGATTCACAGTTCCAGAGGAAGCACACAATTCATAAGCAAATACAGAAGCAGATAATTATGTCCTCTTATGCGTTAAGTCTTTTTCCTGGCTAAGGCTAGGGATATAGTACCAAATGCTTGCCAAGTGTGTGCAAGGCCCTGAGTTCAATTCCCTACCACCACAAAACAATAAAACAAGCACAATAGTAGTTCATTTAAAGCTCCAGGCCAGCCTTGGTTACATGATACCCTATTTCTCCCCTCAAAAAACAAGCAAGCAAACAAGCAAAAATGATGTCAAGATATGAGCCCAGCCTGAACAGGCAGACTAGCATTTCCTTGGATGGAAAATGTGCAAGGAATACCTGATCATGATCAACCTCTACTGGCTGCTTCTTGATGATCCACGTAACAGACTCTGAGAGGGGCGGTGTAGTAAGAGACCCAGAGTAGGTCCAGTAATCTGGGCAAGTAGGCATCAGACAGGAAGGGTCAAATGATCCAAATTCGACCAGGGTGTCCTGTCCAAGAGAAGGAGTTACTGAATTATTATTTATTGGTTAAAGTCACCCAGGTATCAGAGGGTGAGGCAGAGATTCTAATAGAGTGTCCAGGGACCAACAGTGGTCCAGGGGAGATCCAGAGACCCTGGGTAGCTTCTGAAACAGTCATCACTACTTAACACAAAATCACACTGTGTATTTCTAATAATTCTCCCTGGGAAAACAGCAAAAACACTTTCTCTTTCAATTCTGTTGGGAGGTATTAGGTAGTAGCTGCTCATAAACAGAGAGGCTTCTCTTCTTCAAGAGAAACTAATACAGATTTGTCCTTTCAAGCTAGCACAGAGATGAGTGTGTAGATGAGGATGTAGCTCAGTGGTAGACAGCTTGCCTGGCATGCTCAAGGCACTGAGTTCCATCCTGGTACTGCAATGAAAAAGAAAGAAAGGGAAGGAGGAATCAGGGAAGGAAGGAAAGAAGGAAGGAAAGGCCAGAATCCTAGACTAAGGAGAAAGAGATTAAGAAGGAGACAGGAAGTGAGAGAGGAGGGGAATAAGAAGACAGAGAACAGAGGAATGGTGCACTGATTTCCAGGAAGCAAGCCCCTATGGGTTTCTGATATTGAGGAATTCATCTTGGCAGTTGGACAGAGTTCTTCACTTCTAGACAAGTTACATTTCTATAAAACTCTCCTCCCTGTCTACTCGTTGGAGGTAGCTATAGAAAAGAAGTTTCTACAAAAGTGAAGAAGGAACAGTCAGGAACAGAGTAGATTGCTGGTCAACAGGTACTGAGCAAAACCAGAAAGCTCCACCAGGGTAATTTCTCCTGAGCCCTGCAGTGTTTAATGAAAGGTTGATCAGCATCAATACACCCTCATCCATGCCAAGTCTCCTCCTGCAGTGCAGAAAGAGACCTGAATGCCGCTTATTTATTTGTCCTCTTGCTTCAAAGTTCATTATCTACTCTGAGAGTCAAATATAAAATATACTTCAAGTGACGTAAGGGGAAAATTACCTTGTGCTTAATTGATGGCAAAGTGTCTACCAATTTCTGTAGTTCTTTATGATGTTTACCTAGCTAAAAAAAAATAAGAAAGAAGAAGAAATATTACATACAATGGCCATCTCACCGTAGAAACTCAAATAAAATGTGAATCAAAATTAACCACCTGGTGGTTACATATAAACAAACTGCAGGACTGAAACTGGATTTCAGCTGGTAGTTACAAATATTATAAACATCACTAAATTAAATTAGACTTAGAACAAAATGAGCAGGATGTTTGCTTGCAAGACCAGCGAGTCTATGGGGAAAAAAACGTGCCTCCTGCTTCTATTAAGTATCATTTCTTACACTGAATTTTAAATTGATGAAATTATATATTACCTTTCATTTTTCACTAGCCCCTCCCCCAAAATGGGGTCTTACCTTGTAGCCTGGGCTTGTTTCAAACTTTTCATCCTTTTTGTCTCAACTTCCCAAATGAAGCATATTTCAAGTGCTCACTTGCCCCAGATGGCTTGTGTCTACTTTATTGGGCTGTGTATTTTTTAAGTCTTATTTTATTTATGTATGTATGTATGTGTGTCTGAGTAAGGATATGTGCATGTTTGGGGAGATGTCCTTGGAGTACAGAGGGTGTTGCATCCAATGAAGCTGGAGATAAAGGCAGTTGATGTGCAGGCTGGGAACTGAGTATCAATCTTCTACAAGATCAGCAAGTACTCTAGACCACCAAGCCATTGCTTTAGCCCCTGAACCCCATTTTTATATCATTTGAAATATATTCATAATAGTTATTTATTTTAACCACTTTATTTTTGCCATCTATATGTAAAACATATATTTTTAGACAGAGTCTCACAGTCTCACTATATAGTCCTGGCTGACCTCAAACACACAGAGATCTACAGGCCTGTACCTCCTGAGTACTGGAAATTAAAGGTGTGTGCCACCACGCTTAGTCTGGTACTAATATTCTTTTTTAAAATATTAATTATACAGAATGATTAATTTCCTTGTGATAGTTCCATACACATCTATCATATACTTTAATTATATTTGTTCCCCCTCCCTCCTCCTCCCTTCTCCCATTGATCCAAATATTCATTTTTGTTTTTTTAATTTTCTCTGTGTATCCCTGACTGACCTGGAATTCATTCTGTAGACCACATTAGCCTCAAACTCAGAGATTCACCTGTCTTCTGCCTCCTGAGTGCTGGGATTAAAGGCACGTGCCACCATGTGTATGAGAGCATGCATCAGCATAGAGAGGGTTAATGTACATTTGAATGAAGGCATCCAATACTCCTGAAGCTGGATTTATAGGCAGGAATAAGTTGGTGGATGTGGGTACTAGGAATTAAACTGGGATCCTCTACATAAATAGTCCATGTTCTTAACCATTAAGCTATCTCTACAGATCACTCTTTCCTTTTAATTCTAAATTTTATTCAAATAAGTAACTTATATTGTAATGTACTATCTTTTCAGTGTAAGATACAATACATCATTTAAACTTGGTGAGATGGTTTGTTTGCTTGCTTGTTTGAGACAGGATCTCGCGATATAGGCCTGTCTGTCCTGGAACTCATGATGTAGACCAAGCTGGAAGTCATAGAGTTCTGCCTGCCCCTACCTCCCGAGAGCTGAGATTAAAGTTTGCCACCATGCCCAGCCTGAGTTTTTGTTTTTACCTTTAAAAATACACCTATCACAGCCAAACCATTTTCTTCCAGTGCTGCATCCTCGAAGCTTTCAAATTTGACTGCATTCCAATGCACCAAGTGCAGCTGAAACAACAGTTAAGAGGGAGGTTTATACATGACCATGTAGGAATCCACCAAAACAAACTGACAGCCCCATCCAACATGTAACATTTAACCTTGTTTCATCACCCAAAACAGAGCCACCGAGGAAAGTATATGGCAATGTGGTGCTAAAGGAGATCGACACAAAGAATGGGAAGAAAACACTGTGGCAAGAACAGTGACATTACTTTAGAAGAAAGGGATATGTGAGGGAAGAAAAAATAAAATTCACATAGCAAAGTAACTTTGCAATGATGGAACAACATTTTCTTCATTCCTATCCAGATTTGCATGAAATACTAATATCCCACATCCATTTGCATCTAAAGGAGAGAAGATGTTTATATTAAGAGAAATGCATTCTCCCTGTGAAAATTAGATGGGAGCCAAAGACAAATTTCTTCTTGGAGGGATGATCACTTAAAATATTTTCGTTTTTAGCATCGCATTTAAAACTAAATTAAGGGAAAAGTTGCAAGAAGAAATTCTATTTGCAAAGAGAAATTCTATTTCCGTGTGCTCTGCTTGCATTTCCATATCAATCATCCCTTACTCCTCATTCTCAAACCACCACATTACCATCACCTAACCTCCCAAGTGAGCCTCTTCAAGGTCCTAGTTAGCTTTCCCCTTTTGAAAGGGAGCCCAGCTGCAAGTTCTGGTGCTTTGGCACTTTGATTTCAGAACCCTTTGATCATCTTCCTGTTTCTCTCTTTTGCCACAGCCTTCACTTAGGCTCCCATTATTTCCCACTTGGATTAATTCAGCCTCACAGCTCTATAATAGCTTGCAGCTTTAGGAATAACTGCACCTAGCTCAGAATTCAGACCGAATTCTGTTCTAATTTTCAAAGTTTAATTATTTTATATTTCTGAGTGTTTTGCCTGCATTTATATCTCTGTATCATGCCTGGTGCCTGCTGAGGCCAGAAAAGGGCATCAGATCCCCTGGAACTGGAGTTATAAATGGTTGTGTCACCATTCGGGTGTGGGGAACTGAACCCAGGTCCTCTTACAAGAGCTGCTCCTAACTGCTGACCTCTCTCCAGCCCCAGATTTCAGTTTTATCATCTTGAGGTTTATTTCATCTATACTGTTTAGAGTAGATATAATTTTTGCATGTGTAAGATGAGAAGGCTCAAGTATGGTCCATGCAACCTAAATAGGCTTTAAAGTATCACCTGAGACTTCTTCGTAATTTCTTTGAATGGGAAACCTCAGAACTATCCCCACTTTTCCACACCTATTGCTCTTTTTTTATTTATATTCAACATACTTCTAGTGTTCATATTGGGTGTGGACATCTTTAATCCCAGCACTCAGGAGGTGGAGGCAGGAGGATTTCTGTGTGTTCAAAGCCAGCCTTGTCTACAAAATGATCTCCAGGACAGCATTGACTATAGCAAGACCTTGAGTTAAAAAAAAAAAAAAAAGAATGAAAGGAAAAGAAACATACCTCTGCTGGGTAGCATTTGTTGTCCACAGTGTGCTCGGAACCCCAAGCATCAATGGCCCCCCAGTGAAAATGAAACTGCTTCAGTCGGTAGTTGTGTTCTAGGGGTCCTCCCTCAATCACTGAAATGACATATCCAACATTTCAGGGAGCGTGGAGTCAGTGCTCTTAACTGCTGAGCTATCTCTCCAGCCTTGTCAACTTCTGAACATACCAGTGTTTCTTTCACTTTTGTTGAAATGGAATAGGAAGTCTGTAAGTCAAAAACTATCACCAGGGAGATGTGGTCCCAGGAGCACACAATTTCAGTTAGATAGGCAAATTACATCTTCAAGAGCTATTGCATAGCATGGTGACCATAGTGAATAGTAGCGACTATTCCAAATGTTTGAAGAGTAGCTTTTACATGATCTCACTAAAAATAAATGGTGTGTGAGGTGATAGAGATGTTAATTAGCTTGATCTCATCATTCAAAAATATGTATACATACAAAAATATATATTGCATTCCCTCAATGTATACAGTCATTGTCAGTAAATAAGAAACACAATAATTATCATCCAGCTCCCTTCAGTCAGAATAAAGAATGTGAACCATAACACACTTTACCACTGGCTTTAGTGATGAATAACGAATAACTTTTGTTTAAACTACTTTTTTGGACACCAGTGTAATCAGTACTGTATAAGAATATTCAGCTGGGTGATGGTGGCACATATGTTTAATCCCAGTACTTGGGAGGCAGAGGCAGGTTGATCTCTGAAATTGAGGCTAACCTGGTCTACAAAGTAAATTCCAGGACAGCCAGTGGTCACAGAGAAACCTTATCTCAAAAAACTAAAACAAAACAAAACAAAACAAAAAGAATATTTAGGAAAAAAAGACTGTTAGAAGCTCATGCTTTAATCCCAGAACTCTGGATGCTGAGGCAGGCAGTTCCTGTGAGCACAAATGCTTCAGGCTACAATGGTATAACCTGGTCACAAGAGGTGGGAAAAAGTCACTCCCATCCACATTGAATTGTGCTGATCCCTACTCACAATTCTGCTAAAGCATATCAGCTCCTCATTCCTTCTGTCTCATCAGACTCACTCTAACGACATCTGTACATGGTCAAACCAATCCAGCAGCACTACAAGCACTCATCTTGTGCATCTTAATGATCTTCAGAGTTTATTGTGTCATCAGCTGCAACTTATGTGCACAAATGATGGAGTCTGGCAACCCCAAGGACCAAATACACTGAAATTATCAGGCAGTGGTCAGCTCCAATCTTATTGCCCCTTAAAGTTTTCTCACATATTTTTTTTTTCTTTAAAAAACGGTTTTGCCAGGCATGGTAGCATACACATTTAATCTTAGCCCTAAGGAGGCAGAGGCAGATGGGTCTCTGTGAGTTTACATAGTAAAACCCTGTCTGAAAAAAAAGTGGGAGGTAGGGCAAAAGACATTTCCATTAAGAGGCAGGTAAAGTCACCAAGGATGAGTTTTCTTTGGAGTGCAGGTATGATGTAGATTTAATGGCCCTCGTCATTATTTTAATAGAATCACAATGCTACAATGAACTAAAATAAAAATGCTCCTTCCCCTTAAAAATTTATTTATTTTTTTAAAAAATAGGGTTTCTTGTAGTAGAGGCTGGCTTTAGACTCACTATGTAGCAGAAGATGGCCCTGAACTCCTGATGCCCCTGCCTCCCCCCCCCCCCAAGCGCTGAGATTACCCATATAGGCCACCAGGGCTTTTTTTTTTTTAATGTGGTGCTGATGCTTGCTTGACTTTGTGCATGCTAGGCAAGCATTCTACCAAGTGAGCCACATGCCCAGCTCCATTTTTCTAAAGCTCTACACTGTGAACATGGTTTTTGTCAAATATTTAATCTTTTGAATAAAATTAAAGTTCTAGTCTCAAATTACGTGACACAGAGAAAAGGGCCTGTTTTTTTCTCTTCCCTCTCTAGAACAACACTGAAAATATGTCCTGGATCTTGACTGTATGTTTCCTCCAAAGATGATGAGCAAAGTAGAGAGGAGATGTTACCAACAAAGTGGCTACGAGGGAAATGAGAGGCAGGATTGATCTTGGTATGTTTCAATTCTCCACACAGCAGTGGTTCACACCACATTAAATACATTTTTAAATTCATGTGCCAAAATTTAAAGCTGGAAAATTCCAGGTCTAGGATGATAACTCGATGGTTAAACTGCTTGTGCCCAACTCTGAGGACTAGAGCTTGAGTCTCCAGAACCCATGTCAAGTGTAAATGAGATGACCCACTTGTAATTGCAGCCTAGGAAGCAGAGACAGGAGATTGCCAGAGCAAGACTAGCATCAGTAGCAAGCACTGGTCTTGATTGAGAGACCAATCAATAGGGAGAAAGAGAGACTGAGCATGACTCCTGACACCAACCTCAAACTTCCACATGTACATGTGCTACCATGAGCATGCAAAAACCATGCACACCTACCACACACACATGAAAAATGGGAACAGGGAAAATTAGAGCTGGACAATTTCACGCAAACACACATATTTTCAACCTGACTTGCATCAGTGAGACTCCTTTGGCCATGATGGGCACATAATCTCATTGGACAGCAGGCTGGGTGGGGGAAAAAGCTGCCCCCTTGAAGTAGATCGGCTTGCTCTTCATTGCTACTGTTTCCTTCAAACTCTGCCAGTCTCACTAATTCTGATTAGCCCCCCTGACCTGTAGATATAACCACACTGTGATATTCCTGGGAACAAAGGGGTTAGAGGACCAGCATTGGCTCCAGCACTTACTAAGTTATAAAATGCTTACTGTGTACTTAGCAACATATCTATGTAAACTGTACTACAGGGAGAGGCAAGGCAGAGAAGTATTTTAACACAATATGGTTGAGAGGGTGAACTCTGAAGGAAAAGACCCTTGGTTTGAACCCGTTGGCTATCTGTCATTGAGACACAGTAGGCAATGAGTTAGATATGAGGAGATGTCTCTTGGTTAGAAAGGGAGATGAGACATGAGGAAACCAATGAAACTGTAATTGTATTTGGGAGCTTAGCCTTCTATGGTTCTCAATGCCCCATTGTAGTTACACATCCTTGAAGCTGCAGTCAGGTTTGTCTTTGTGTATCATAAACCCAGGCCGCAGCAAACAAAGGGACTGGCTTCTACCTTGCTTGCTTGCTAGCTTTCAAAGCCTGATGAATTTCCTCAGTTGCCAAACATGCTCACTAGCAAGAGTCTGCTTCCTTGCAAGCTCCAGGCTTCCTCTAGTATTCCTTGCATTGGGAGGTTTTAGAAGAAGATTTATTTTTATTTTATGTGTATGAGTATTTTGCCTGCATGGATGTATGTACACCACATGTGTGCCTGGCACCCATGGATGGGTCAGAAGAAGGTGTCAGGTCCCTTATAACTAGAGTTATGGGTGGTTGAGAGTCACCATGTAGGTGCTGGAAACTGAACCTAGGTACTTTAGAAGAGCAATAAGAGCTCTTAATAACCGAGCCATTGCTCTAGCCCCACATCGTGGTTTTGACACCACCCCCTTTTACGAGGCAACTCCTAATCTTATGCCCAGTCATCCCCATCCTTAGGTATTCATAGTGTTGTACGATCCTGTCCCCTGGGTGTGAACTGGGGCTCATGACCTGTTTCTAAGGAGGAAGTGGCAGGATGTCTCTTTGGGGAGTAAGTTACAAAAAGACTGTTTCCCATCCTGCTTGCCCTCTCAGACTTTTCTCACAAACTTGTGTGAAAAGCTTGATGAAGCCCTTTGCCACATGATAAGTGGTCCTATGAAGAAGTCTTCAGAACAAGAAAGTGAGGTGGCCTCTGGCTATCTCCACCCTTGCCTAAGGAACCTTGGGATGAAACCTCAAACATGACTGACACTTGCCCATAGCCCTGTGAGAAACTCAGGTGCAGAGCACCCAGCTGAGCTGTGTCCAGATTTTCAGTCAATGTGCATGGTCTGTAGAACTTTCCATGAACTGGCTCCTGCTATATCTCAGAGCTGGCCCTGCTGCCACCTCCTTCTTTCAGTTGACACATGGTGCAAATATCACACAACTTCACAGCTCTGTGAAGATGCAGACTCCCTATGTGTGACCTGTACGAGGAAGACTTTTCCTCTGCCCTATACATTCCACTATCACAGCTCCTACTATTCTATAGCAGCAGCATCTCTTCTAAGGCCTGTCTCTCCACCGTACTATCAACTCCTTAAAGGCAGGGACCACATCTTCTTTCTGCTTCTCTTCAGAGTACCTGCCATAACCCTGAGCCTATGATGAAGCCCTGGTAGGAGAGGAGATATTCTCAAAAAGACATACTTGTACAATCCCTACTTCAATTAGAGAGAGAGAGAGAAAATAATCTCTGCAAATTTATGCAAAGTTTGAGAGTAGCTGATCTACATAAGGAGTTACAGGACAGCCAAGGCTCCGGACTAAGACTATATCAGGATTATAACCAATCCTGCTTATCCCAGGAACGAAATCTGTTAACAGCACATTGGTTGAACAAAATAGACAAACCTCGTCTCATCATAGAGGCTTAGTAGACTGTCTACAGTGTCCATACCTGGTACTCACATTGAAAAACCCAGCGAGAGCTGCACCTACCAAAGAAAGGAAAGAATATCTCTTACAAACCAATAGCCATTAATAAACTTGATGGTGAAATCATTCAAAACATTAAAACCAGCATCAGGGCTGTGGGTGTGGTTTAGTGGTACATCGTGCCTTCCTAGCATGTGGAATGCTCAGCATTCTATCCCCAGCATTTGTGGTGCTACAAAACTATTTTACCATTGCTGCGATAAAGCACCATTACCAAAACCAACTCTGGGGGTGGGTATTTTACCTAGTCTATTTTCCAGGGATATTAGGTCAGGAACTCAAGATAGGAACCTGGAGGCAGAAACTGAGGCAGAGGCGTCAGAAGAGAAACTTACTACTTACTGGTTTGTTTCCCATGGCTTACTCAGTATATTTTCTTTTTTATTTTGAATGGGTAAGGCACAAAGTATGTATACTAAGATGACATACTTACATATATCTCTTTTTTAATATGATAATATTTTTAAATTTAAATTTGAAACAAGCTTTACATATCAATCCCAGTTCCCACAGCCTCCCCTCTACCCCTGTCCCCTCCCAACCCTCATCCCTTTCTGCTCTCCAGGGAGGGTGAGGCTTTCCATGGGGATCTTCAAAGTCTGTCATGTCATTTAGAGCAGGGCCTAGGCCCTCCCCCATGTGTCTAGGCTGAGAGAGTATCCCTCTATGTGGAATGGGCTCCCAAAGTCCATTCATATATTAGGGATAAATACTGATCCACTACCAGAGGCCCCATAGACTTCTCAGTCCCCCTAACTAACACTCACATTCAGGGGGTCTGGTCCTATGCTCGTTTCCCAGCTATCATACTGGGGTTCATGAGCTCCCACTTGTTTAGGTCAGCTGTTTCTGTGGTTTCTCCAGTCTGGTCTTGACCTCTTTGCTCATCACTCTTCCCTCTCTGCAACTGGATTCCAGGAGTCTGGCTCAGTGTTTAGCTGTGGGTGTCTGCTTCTACTTCAATCAGCTACTGGATGAAGGCTCTAAGATGGCATATAAGGTAGTCATCAATCTCATTATAGGGGATGGGCATTTAAGGTTCGCCTGTGTATTTTTATAGGCAAGTTAAGACCATTAATATTGAGGGATATTAATGATCACTGATTGTTAATTTTTGTTTGTTTTGGATTTGCTGTTGTTGTTGTTGTTGTTGTTGGTATTGTATGTGGATTTCTCCCTAATTTTTTCTTGGCAGTTGGTAAAGTGGAATTATCTATTGCCTATGCTTTTGTTGGTGTAGTTAATTTCCTTGGGTTGGAGTTTTCCTTCCAGAGCTTTCTATAGGGTTGGATTGGTTGATATATATTGTTTAAATCTGGTTCTGTCATGGACTATCTTGGGTTCTCCATCTATAGTGATTGAAAGCTTCATTGATTATAATAGTTTGGGCTGGCATCCGTGGTCTCTTAGTGTTGGTAGACTAACTCCAGGACCTTCTGGCCTTTAGAGTTTCCATAAGAAGTCAGGTAATTCTGATATGTTTGCCTTTATATGTTACTTGGCCTTTTTCCTTTGCTGTTCTTAATATTTTTTCTTTATTCTGTATGTTTGGTGTTTTGAGTATTATGTGGCGAGGAGACTTTTTTTGTGGTCCACTCTATTTGGTGTTCTGTGAGCTTCTTGATCTTTCATTGGCATGTCTTTCTTTAGGTTGGGAAAGTTTTCTTCTATGATTTTGTTGAATATATTTTCTGCACCTTTGAGTTGGGTTTCTTTACCTTCTTCTATACCTATTATTCTAAGGGTTGGCCTTTTCATGTTATCCCATATTTCCTGAATATTTTGTATCCGGGATTTGTTGGATTGAAGATTTTCTTTGGTCAGTGAATCTATTTATCCTAGTGCATCTTCAATGCCTGATATTCTCTCTTCCGTCTCTTGTATTCAGTTGGTTTTCCTTGCGTCTGTAGTTCCTGTTTGTTTGCCTAGCTTTTTTATATCCAGCATTCCCTCAGACTTATTTTTTAATTGTCTCTATTTTAGCTTTTAAGCCTTGTACTATTTGAATTGTTTCTTTCTTACAAGTTTTGGGTTGCCTTTTTGTCACACCAGTCCCAGTGGAAACAGTGTAACAATGGCTGAGAGAAATCTTAATGGCTACTTGTCCAGAGGTTTGCACCACACGTGGTTACACTGGGGAAAAGTGGTCCAGGTCCCTGCAGGTGCTTGCTTGGCTGGCTGTTTGGAACAGGTGCTAGATGTATTTTGTGTTATGTTAACAATTATGCTTTTTGATCATGAGTGTTTTGGTCTGTAATCTCCACTGTTAGCCAAAACCCACAGAGCCAGGTGTCAGCCCAAGGCCTAATAAACAATTAGGGCTAAGGCTGGAGGAAGCTGCCCACAATGTGACCTTGCCTGTAATCACCCTACCCGCACCCAGGCTACTGTGGGAGTTACTACAAAAATCTAACTTGGGATCTTAGGGCCATTAAATCAATGCTATTAAAAGTTTACTAACCAGAGACAATGACTATTCTCTAAACTCAGTAAATTAAATCTCTAATACGCTGACCACAAGCAGGCCAAAATAAACAGAGGCTCCCAGTTATGCACTTGCTGAGATGTATTTACGATCTCATACTTCGAGGGAATTGCTGACATCTATAGAACATCTGTTTATTTTTAAACTGTGGCCAAAGATCTGTTCTTTGAACTTTGTGCATAAAAACCCGATATTTTGAAGTAAACATTGCAGCAGTTTGCAAACCTCCTCAAGTGTGTTTGTGTCTGTCTGTCACACTGAAGCCACTCCTGACCTGGTCATCTGAGTCTTGGTCTCCACGCAGACACATTACCCACTGAGCAGTCTGCGACACCTTTTCTTCTATTTCTTAAATTTTTTTTTGTTTTTTCTTCCATTTCCTTAAGGGATTTTCTCATTACCTCTTTGGGGGGGTCTCTATCATTGTCATAAAGTTGCTTCATTTGTGTTGGGAATGTTCATATCTTGCTGGTGTGGAGTCCCTAGACTCTGATGGTATCATACTGATCTTTCTGTTGTTGACTGTGTTCTTATACTGTCATCTACCCATCCCTTCTTCCAGTGTGTATCAGTGGGGTCTCTCCCTCTCCTGGTGGGTATGGGACCAAGGTTCTCTTCCAGTGGGTACAAGTAGGTTCAATACTCTGATGGTTCTCCTCTTCCAGTGCATGGTGGCTGGACTTCTCCCATGGATGGAGGTGGGACCAGGATTCTGGCAGACTCTGGAGGGCCTGGTCAGGCCCCCTGCATGCAATCCCCAGTCCTCAGGAGGCTCCAATCAGGGCACTGGAAAGTGGACTCCTCCAGTGGGTGAAGGCAGGACCAGGATAGTAGCAGACTTTGGATAGGGCAGACCACCAGGATGGGTTCCCCCGTGTGTGTGCAGTCCCCAGGCCTCAGGAGGCTCCAAGCAGGACCCTGGAAGGCAGGCTAGAAACAGGCCCACACTTAACCTCTCCTGTGGGTGGAGGTGGGACTAAGACTCAGGCAGATGATGGATGGGCTGGTCCACCAGGAACATTGATGGGAATATTCTAAAATCAGACTATCCCAATGGGGACACCATTCTATAAGTTTACTAAAAATAATTCATTTTTAAAAAAATTAATATGGAACCAAAATAGGGAAGGAAAACTGAAATGGTTTTGGAAAGTGTTCTTCCTGGATTCACCACCCGCTGGTGCCCACAAAAGTATATAGTGAAGCATGACTGGGTAGGCAGCACTGTTAGAACCACGGAACTTTCCTCTCTTCCTCTTGAATGCCAGTAAGAATTACAAAGAAGCTAGTTAAGCTGATGAAAGGGATCATTCATGTCAGCCCAGGGATATTGTAGTGCCCTTCCATGTTGTGGAATATTACTTTAACTATGGAAAGATGTGTTACATTTGTTTATGCTGCATTTGTCTACCTGTGTAAAGATGTGCTATATTTATTTCACCTTGCCTACCTAAGGGATCTGATTGGTCTAATAAGCTGAATGGCCAGTAGCTAGGCAGGAGAGGGATGGGCAGGGCTGGTGGGTGAAGAGAATAAGTGGTAGGAGGAATCTAGCCTGGGGGAGAAGAGGCAATGAGGGAGAAAGAGAGGGAGATGCTCAGGGCCAGGCAACCAATCAGCCACCAGCCAGCCAGACACAGAAACAGGAAAAGCAGGACACACAGAATGAAAGAAAGGTAAAAAGCTGTGAAGCAAAACACAGATGAAGAGAAACAGGTTAAATTAAGCATTCGTAATTAATAATAAGTCTCTGTGTCATGATTGAGGGGCTATCGGTCTGAGAAAGACTGTTACACTCCCCCATATGTTGTCATATTCACCACATGTTCTCATTAAGATCAGTAACCATGTGTGTCCTTTGCAGGAGGTATGATGTTTGGAGTTTTGTTTTCATTTTCTTTTTTTTTTTTTTTATTTTGAGACAAGGTTTCTCTGTGTAGCCTCAACTTTCGTGGAACTTGCTCTGTAGATCACACTGACCTTGAACACATAGAGTCCACCCACCTTTGCTACCCAAGTGCTGGTACTGAAAGTGTGCACCATAGTGCCAGCTTATGGTTAGTTTTAAAAGTCAACTTGTCAGAACCCAGAATCATTTGAGAATGGAATCTCAGTTGTTGTTGAACTGTCTAGGCCAGATTGGCCTGTGGGAATATCTGTGGGAATTATGTTGACTCTTAATTGAGATGGTAAGACCCACTCTGAATGTGAATGGCACCATGGATGGCACCATAGCTTGGTTCTGGATGGTGTAAGCATAGAGAAAGCTAGACAGGCTGAACCAGCAAGCAAAGATCCAAGCATTACTTTCTTTGTTCTTGATCATGGATGTGAAGCTTTAAATTTCTACCTTGACTTCCGTGCAGTGATGGAGTGGAACCTGGAACTGTAAGCCAAAAAATAAGCCCTTTCTCCCCTGCGTTGCTTTTTGTCAGGACAATCTATCACAGCAACAGAAATAAAACTAGGACAGGGAATCAGATAACAAAGCCATACTCCAAAGAGTGGTGTGGCATGCTCAGATGCCTTCTATTCTAAACCTGCGATTTTCTGTAAGGCAAGCTGTGTTGCCTCTTTTGTCATCCCACATTTTAATAATTTCTTCTCTCTTTTTTTTTGGCCCATCTAATTGAACCTGTGTAAGTTGTGTTGTTCCTTCCAAAGAACTACTTTTTCATTCCATTGATTGCTGTTCCACTCATTATCATGTCCTTCTTTCTTGCTTTGGATTTAATTTCTTCTTCTCGTGCAGCTTCTTAGGGCGGGAAGCTAAGTTTAGCAATGGGACAATGCTCTTTTTCTGTAATGGGCCTTTTCATCAATGAATTTCCCTCCAAATATTCCTTTAGCTGCATTCTATAAGGTCTGGCAGGATACACATAATTTCCCTGGATTCTTTTCCTTCACTTCATTCCAGATCATACAACATATACTGCAGCAGCGTTTGTTAGGGAATTTTCATTTTGTATTATATTTCAAAACTCATAAATTATATTCTTCTCCCTAGAACTGTTCCTTGATTTTCTTCATTTCTAGCATGTCTTTGCTTTCTTTTATTATTTTCTTTACTTTTCATGTTCAGATGATCTATTTTTGACCCTATTGGAGTATTGTGGATTTTTTGAGACAGGATGAAGAAATAACAATGAAGAAAAACAGGAATTAAGAGGCAGCCAGTCACTGAAAGGAAAAATGAGAAAGACAGAAAAAGTTAGGGACTTATTAGAGGTTGATGGTATTCTATAGGAAATGATAACAGAGCACTATATAAGGGCTGTCACTTTCTGAGCAAGTGAAAAATAAGCTTCTCTAGAATTTTTCTCTCATGTTTATAAAAAGAATTCCTGATAAAACAGTGTAACTGACTCCTAGAGACTGTCTCACTCAGGGAAACAGGATCAGAGGGATTTCAGTCAGCTAGGTCCATAGCACCTAAATATCTATTGTGATGAAAATGTGAGTTATTTGTTTCTCATCTGAGACTACCCATGCAAATGAATAGAATAGGACTTCTTACATCTACAGTTCAAAAGAAAAAGAGACTAAACAAATTTCTTTTTTTGGTTTTTCAAGACATGGTTTCTCTGTATTGCTTTGGAGCCTGTCCTGGAACTCTCTCTGAAGACCAGGCTGGCCTCAAACTCACAGATATCTGCCTGCCTCTGCCTCCTGAGTGCTGGGATTAAAAGGGTGCACCGCCAACGCCCGGTGAACTAAAAATTTTAAAACTGCTACTGAAGACAGGTTGTGACACATATGCACTACCAGCACTTGAGAGACTGGAGGGTCAGGATCCTTGGCTCCACAGAGAGATAGAGGCTAACCTTGGCTACATGAGATCCAGTCTCAAACAAAACAAAACAAAATCTTAGCAATTTAACTCTGAATGCTCTTGAGCTTAACTCATTTGGCTAAGAAAATCCATTGGACAAATTCCTAAGATTCTCAACTCAACACAGAGATAATAAATTGTCAACCTGCGAAGTCTATTAAGGACTTTTAAAGCTGACCAACATCCTAAGATCTGCAGATAAAAAGAAAGATTACCAGGAACTGTGCTATGACTGAGCTCTGAAGGGACTCCCAAGTATATCCAGAGTGAATGTGTGCAGGTAGGCACCCACAGCTAGGGAGAGTGAATGTGTGCAGGTAGGCACCCACAGCTAGGGAGAGTCAATGTGTGCAGGTAGGCACCCACACCTAGGGAGAGTGAATGTGTGCAGGTAGGCACCCACACCTAGGGAGAGTGAATGTGTGCAGGTAGGCACCCACACCTAGGGAGAGTGAATGTGTGCAGGTAGGCACCCACACCTAGGGAGAGTGAATGTGTGCAGGTAGGCACCCACAGCTAGGCCTGCCCATTAGGTCAATAGGGGTAACAGTAGAGCTCTAACACAGTAACACTGATTTAGTTTGCTGTTTTGAAATTTCCTGGAATTCTTTCACATGGGATGATATGAACTTCTAGTTGAAATGGGAACAGACTATAGAGTTTTGGGAAAAGTATGAGAAAAATGTTCACAAGCCTGTAAGAAACAGGAGCAAATTCTTTCTTAGTTTGAGGCATATTAAGTAACAGTCAGAACAGGGTGGCAAGATGGCTCAGTAAGTAAAAGGTTTGCCGTGCAAGCATTAGGACATGGTCTTTAATCCCCAGCACCTATTAAAAAACTGGGCATGGCCACACATGCTTGTAACCCCAGCATCAGAAGAGATAAAAAGGATCCCATCATTTTAATAGCTGGCCAGTCTAGCTGAAATGAAAGTTTGGGTTCAGTGAGAGACCCTGTTTGAAGGGAATAAAGGTGACTAGCAATAGAGGAAGGCATGTGACATCTTTTTGTGGCCTCTGCATGCACATACATGGGAACACACATCTGCATATACTGTACACACCTACATATACTACACACGCACATGTACCCACACAGGACAAAGCTGAGCATGGGAGATGTGGAGACATTTAGTACAAAAGGACATGTTTGAATACTGAATAACAGCAGAGAAGGATGTTAGAAAGAAGATAACCAGAGAGAGAGACCACTGCAAGAATGATCTGTTTGCAGTTCAAGGAGCCAAAGAGGCCAGGGCACCATAGCTAAGCATCAAAGAATTACAAGAAATGCAAATAAAACAAAGAAACATTTGAGATTTCTAAACCACTTAAATATGACCATGATTTTAAATAATACATTTTTACTTTATCCAGCATTACTGTTATGGACTCAAAAAAAAAAAAAAACATTTTCTTTTCTTTGAGCTCAGGAACTGTCAACATCAGTTCTAATGGTATCCAAGGCCTGATAAACTTCATGAATGCCGTTCTGTACACTATAGTTCCTTTAGCACCATGCCTGATCCTGAATCACTAAATGCTACTTGTGTTCTCCTTCCCCAATAGTTGAAATACCTAAAAATGTTTACAGAGTATCCTGAGAATCCCAGTCCCAGGGTCGTAGGGAGGAAATGGAGCCATGGGCGGAAAGTATCAGAACTGTTTGTAGTTGAGAAGCACTATATTAGCTATACTATTTTGAGTAATAATTGTTTCAAAGTAATAATTATTGGACATCATCAAATTCACAATGTTTTGTTTGAGATGGGATTTCTCTGTACAGCCCTGGCTGTCCTGAACCTCACTCTGTAGATCAGACTGGCCTTGAACTCACAGAAATCCACCTGTCTCTGCTTCCTAAATGCTGGAGTTAAAGATGTGTGTCACCATACCCTGCAAAACTAAGTGATACTATTTAACAAAACTAGCATAATGTAAGTTTCATATTTCTCAATATATGACTCATCTTAACTAGCTAAGACCATAATCTGGCACACACAGATATTATTTTCATCCCATTTCAGGTACATTGCAATCTGACAAGTTAAAAGTGATTAATACGACTTCTATTTAATATAATGGTTTATGTAAAGTCAGCAAGCAGAGGAAATTTGTACATAATGAATATATACATACAAATTAATTTTAGGCAAAGTTAAAATTCACACATACTCTTCTATGCTGATTATAGAATTTATATGTAAATCACTTGTATTGGATGGAAGATCTGATCATAAAAACATCTTACATATATTCAAAATGTAAAAGCAGTTGAGTTTCACATCACTGTTAACAAAGAGGTTACTAGTGCCACAGAGACTGCCTGATATGTCCTATTTTGGTATAACATAAAAATGACAACCAGATCTTGCTTTTACCTGATTTATCTGTAGAATCTTCAAATTCCACGAGGAAAGAGTACCCATTATTCCAGATGTGGAGGCAGGTGGCCGGGTCATAAGAAATAGTGAGTGGTTTTAAGCCAGGGTCATAAACACTGTCCCTCCATCGGATGTTGATAGGTGACTGCCGATCACCCGCAGGAACAAGGTCCAATTTCTCCCAGAGTGGAGGCACTAGGAGAGAGCAAGTCTGGGCAGTTAGCAAAAACAACCACTATCTAGCACCACACATAAGACCATCCCATTTGGGAAGAAACCAGAGAGCTGGAAAAGCAGCTCACAGTCTCAGACATTAGCTGTTTGGGGCCTTAATCAACTGTGTAAAACAGATCAGGGCAGGCCAGAGAGCACCTTGCAGGGAACTCTTTATTCTGTAATCTCATAAAACTAGCCCATTTCATCCTGCCTGCTAATGTGATCTGAAGCCAGTGCCATCAATTCTGTGGAATCAGTAAAATGCATAGGGATTAGAGTGTGGAAACAGTTTTCACAAATGCTGCTTTTTGTTTCATTGTAATTTCTTGAACTCCAACCAGCTAAACTGGTTCCAAAAACAAGGTCAAGTGAACTTTCAATAACAGACTTTATCTCAACAAAGGGTACACAGTTAGAATGGGTAGAAAGCAAGCTTTAATTCAGTATTGTCAGTTTTCAGTTGGTTGGCTAGTTTTCAGTTGGTTGGCTAGTTTTCAGTTGGTTGGCTAGTATATCCTGATGCCTAGAAGATGAATAAGCGTGCATGCCAGGTTAACCTCAACAAACAACTGTGAGGACTAAGCAGCCACCCTATAAGGCCTGTACAGACACCAGCAGTGCTGAGGTCCCTCAAGTTCACAGTTTGTCACAGGAATATGGAGACAATCTCTTAAGGTATACCACACAATTTGTCTGGCTTGTGCTAGTCCCTCCTCCAGAGAGCCAAGCCCAGGTCTCTGCAGCAATAAATATCAGCAGACTTCCTGATAACAACACAGAAAGAACTGGTAAGCAACTTGAAAATGAACATAACCCACACCTATCAACTTGGGATGGGCTGCCTTGTCAAAATGGATGGCTGCATGTAAAAGAATCTAAATAGAGCCATAGTTATCACCCTACACAAAACTCAATTCCAAATATATCAAAGACCTCAACATAAAACCAGATACAGTGAACTGCTTAGAAGAGAAAGTGGGGAATGGCCTTGAATGCGTTGGAACAGGAAAAGACTTTCTGAACAAAACACCACTAACACAATTAATAAATGGGACCTTATGAAACTGAGAAGCTTCTGTACAACAAAGGACACCTTCATTCAGACAAAGCATACAGAATGGAAAAACATTTTCACCAACTACACATCTGATAGAGGACCAATATCCAAAATATATGAAGAACGTAGATATCAAGAAAACAAATGACCCAATTAAAAATGGGGTACATATCTAAACAGAATTCACAATGGCCATCAGGGAAATAGAAATCAAAATGACTTTGAGATTTCATCTAACACCAGTCAGAATGGCTCAAATCAATAGCACAAGTGACAGCTCATGCTGGTCAAGATGTGGAGTATAGAGAACACTCATCCACTTCAAGATCTAGCTTTACTACTCCTGGGCATGTACCCCAAAATGCATCATCCTACCAAAGAGACATTTGTTGGTCTATTCATAATATCTAGACAATGGAGACAACTAAGTGCCCCTCAACAGAAAAATGGATAAGGAAAATGTGGTACATTTATACAATGGAATGTGACTCAGATGTTAAAAACAATGTCATCAGGAAATTTGAAGGCAAATGGATAGAACTAGAAAAAAATCACCCTGAGTGAAATAATCCATACTCAGAAAGACAAAAATGGTATGTATTTGCTTATATGTGGATATTAGCTATTAAGCCAAAGATAACCAAGCTACAATCCACAGAGCCACAGAGTAAGGGACTGGGGTGGGAGTGGGGGTGACAGAACTCCCTAGGAAAAGGAAGTAGGATAGATAGTTATGGGTGAATGGGTGTGGCTAGAACAGGAGGATAAAGTGGAGAGGGGAAGGGAAAAAAGGAGATGAGGGAAGGAATATGTGGAGAGATAGCAAAAATTAAGTGCCATTTTAAGAGTAATGTATTGGAAACCTAATACAGTAGAAGCTTCCTAAAATATATACACATACAAATGTGATCTAATGAAGCTTCTAGTACTTGGAATGGGTTACATCTAATTGAATTATTGGCCAAAGGGTTTCATGGGAATCTCCCAGACAACCCAGGCTGTTGCTAAGATTATAGGTGCTCCCCAAAAACTGGTGACAAAGCCCTATTGTTGAAGACAACACCTATACAACTCATTTAACATGGAGAAGTTAAGTTGGTGCCTACATAGAGTCATTGCCCCTATGTTCTAGCATCTTTGATTTGGGAAAGTACTCTGCATGCTATCAAAACAGAAACCTGAACACCAGCCAAGCAATAAAACCTTTGATCTACAATAGTGTCCTGCCTACAAGATATGCCAGTGTAATGGTGGGTGGCACAAAGCTTATGGGAGTAACCAACCAATATCTGAGTTAAGGCCAAATCCACAAGATGAAAGTCATACGTGATGCTCCTTAGGTGAACAAGAATCTAAGAATAAATAGCCCAGGTACCCAGTCTAAAACTGAATACTACAGTTCTACTGAAATAACATAGCAACAAAGTGGCTCCTAATAACATTCTGCTCTACTCATGGATGAGTCCCATGTTCAGCCATCATCAGAGAAGCTTCCTCCTATAGTAGATGAGAATGAATACAGAGACACACAGCCAGACAACATGCAGGGAGTGAGAGACCTTAGACCATTCATCTGTAAATGGGATGTGTTCATCAAATCCTTCTTCAGAGCTCAAGGAACTCTGTGGAAAAACCCAGAAAGGATAGCGTACACCACAGAAACAACAGGGTCAAAGCTCATATGAACTCATAGACATGCACAGGGTCTGCACAGGTCTACAACAAATGGGGTCCTAGAGATAAAAGGAAAAGTGAACACATGTCCCCATCCCTAACCCAACAGTATCCCCAGTTGATAACCACTTGCAAATGAAAATTTAGTTTTCTCCAAGGAGTCTACTGAGAAACAAACTATTCTTAAAGGTAGGCTGAATGCCCAGCAGTACTTGGCAACAAAAAACTAACAGAATCTTTAAAGGTCCCTTTTTTAAAATCCTTTTTTGCTTGTTTGTTTTTCTAATTTTTTAAATTTTTTATTTTTATTTTACATCTCGATCCCAGTTTCCTCTCCCTCCCTCTTTCCCTCTCTCCCACCCTCTCATCCCCCCTGACCACCCTCCCCTCCCATCCCCTCCCACTCCACATGTAGGGTGATGCCTTCCAGGAGGGGTCATCTAAATCTGTCAAGTCATTTGGAGTAGGGACTAGGCCTTCTCTCCTGTCTCTAGGTTAAGGGAGTATCTCTCCATGGGGAATGTGCTCCCAACGTCCTTTTGTGCACCAGGAATACATCCTGGTTCCACTGTCAGAGGTCCCTTAGACTGCCCAGGTCTTCTAGCTGAGACCCATGTTCAGAGGATCTGAGTCAGTCCCATGCTGGATTCCAAGCTATCAGTCTGGGGGCCTATTAGCTCCTCCTTGTTCGGGTCAGCTGTCTCTATGTGTGTCTATAGCCTGGTCTTCTCCCTCTCTGCATCTGGATTCCATTTCGGCTCAGTGTTTAGTTGTGGGTGTCTGCTTCTGATTCCATCAGCTACTAGATGAGGGCTCTATGATGGCGGTTAAGTTAGTCGTCAATCTCATTATCAGGGAAGGGCATTTATGGTAGCCTTTCCACTGTTGCTCAAATTGTTAGTTGGGGTCAGTCTTGTAGGTCTCTGGACATTTCTCTAGGTTCAGTTTTCTCTTCAAACCTATAATGGCTCCCTCTTTTATGTTCTCTCTCTCTCCCTCCCTCCCTCCCTCCCTCTCTCTCTCTCTCTCTCTTTCTCTCTCTCTCTCTCTCCCCCTCCCTTCCTCCCTCTCTCTCTCTTTCTCTCTCTCTTTCTCTCTCTCTCCCTCCCTCCCTCCACCCCCCTCTCTCTCTCAGCTATTCTTCCCTGACTCAATCTTCCTAGTCCCACGTGCTTTCCTCTCCTCCCCTTCTCTTTCTCCTAGTTCCCTCTCTACTCACTGTCCCCCTCCCAATATGTTCAGGAGATCTTGTCCCTTTCCCCTTCTGTGAGGGACCTTATATGAATCTCTTAGAATCCTCCTTGTATCCTAGTGTCTCTGGCGGTGTGAATTATAGGCTGCTGATCCTTTGCTCTTTGTCTAAAATCCATATATGATTGAGTAGGTTTCTCTGTGTTGCCCTGGCTGTCCTTGAACTTGCTCCATAGACCAGTCTGGCCTTAAACACCTGCCTCTGTCTCTGGAGTGCTGAGATTAAAGGCTTCCACCATCAATGCTGGCCTTATTTTTTATTTATGTATTTTTAAATTGTTTTCTCCCTTTTTACCCTACAGGTCCTTTATGTATATATTATGGCTTGCAGTTTAGTGTTTTATGGGATTCTTGAGTGTGTGAACAAGTGGGTCAATGCATCTATATCTGTTTTTTTGTGCCTTTCCTTGGGCTCTTTTCTTTCTGTTTGTTTTGTCCTATCCCAACAAGTTAGTTTTTCTTTTATCTATATATTACATTATATATTATTCCTTAGAAGCCTATTTGTTTTCTAGGCTACATAGGTCTATATAGTGAGTTCCAGGACAGCCAGGACTATATAGAAAGACCCTAACTAAAACATAATAAGAAAGGATAATAATACTAGAAGCCTGTTTGTTTTCTAATGAGACAAAAAGGGGGTGTATCTGGATCAAGGGGAGGTAGAGAGGAACTAGGAAGAGTAGAGGGAGGGGAAATAGTAATCAGGATATATCATACTTTTTAAAAACTATTTTTGTGGGGTTTTCTGTTTTTGTTTTTGAAGACAGGGTTTCTCTGTGTAATACTCCTGGCTGTCCTGGAACTCACTCTGTAGACCAGGCTGACCTCGAATTCACAAAGATCCGTCTGCCTCTGCCTCTATAGTGTGGGGATTAAAAGTGTACACCACCACCACATGGCAAAATCTATTTTCTCTGCTCTTTGCTGCAGAAAATTGGGTGAACTAGCCTGGATAGTGCTGGATAGCCTGTCTGGATAGGGACAATAAGGGAAAGTTGGCGGACTGACCACTACAGCTACCACCCAGGCCCAGAAACAGGGCTATGAGTTGGCCCACCCCAACATCTGCATTATCTATGAATTGTTGGAGCAGATAAAGGGGATGAACTTACAGATCTAAAATAGTAGGATCTCCACAACACAGGACAAAAACAGGATATCCAAGAGGAGCCTGAGTATGAGCCCATTATCGGTGGTGTAGCAGAAATCAGGCCATGAGCCAGGCCAATGACTTGTGGCATTGGACACTTTCAAGTAAAGATGAATGGACTAAAGGGTAAACTCTGTGAGTCTCTGTGAGTCAATGGGTCACACTACAACTTCCATGATTCTTCTCTTTTTGTTTTTTTACTTTTGTTTTGGGTTTTTTCTTTTAAATTTTGGTTTGTTTTCTTGTAGGGCAGAGGGAGGATGTGAGGGAAAGGGATTATGAGTGGGATTGGAATGCATGATGTGAAATCCACAAGGTATCAATAAAAGATAGAAAAAAATAATTTCAATTGAAAGAACAAAATTGAAGCACCAAGAATGGACAGAATCAAGGCCAACAAGAAAAGGAGAAGAAATATGGGACTGTGGAGATGGCCTACTGGTGAAGAGTGCTTGCTACTCTTCCGGAGTAGCTGAATTGGGGAAACTCCCGCTCCAGGAGACCTAACTCCCTCTTCTGGCCTCTTAAAGTTGCAGCACAGTTACATACATATACATAAACATAAAAATTACATAAAACCTTTTAAAAGGCAGGAGGCAACATAAATGGACAGAAGTTAGCAGCAATGCCCTGTATATCTTGTCCCACTACTGACTCTAAGGGTTTCATTAAAACAGCTATGTTATTAGCCAGAAAAATTTCTCATATATGTTGCTATCATCTTCATCCTTCTATTAACACAAAAACAGAGTCCTGTCTCAGAGATGATATTTCACTTCCTTTAGGTACCTGCCCAAACTAAAATTAATTCTCCAAGTCTTGTCTTTATTTCTTTTTGCTTGATTTTATCTTATCAATAGTGTGCTGGAAGATAAGGAGCCCTCCTGAGGGTGCAGACCAATTATTCTCAACATTATGAAGGATTCAGCCCCCAACAGAAATTAGACAATCTCCCGATGATACAGGACAAAACTGGTATAGGGTTCTACTGCCCTCTACTGGATAAACTCCAGAGATGCTGATAAACACCCTTCTCTATATAGGATGGACAGATTCCCCAAAGCAAGAATTATCTTGCCAAAATGTCCCTAATACCAAAATTGAGAAACCTTCATCTAGAGCCAAAAACTATATGTGAACTCACAGTCTGGGTCACAGCCCAGTCAGTTTCAGAGATTCCTGGCCCAAAGAAACCTTCTATCTGGCACATCTGACATGTTCAGACTATGGCTAGGCCAATAACCTGAGAAGTTATACTGTTTAAAAGCGAACAAGTCCAGTCTGGTTAAAGAGTGAAACCTGCGGCTGTTACATGGACAAAGGCTGTCTCAAAAAAAAAAAGAAAGAAAAACAAACCAAAACCCAAAACAAAACAAAGCCAACAGGTGAGCATCTCCTGTGAAGATCACAGAAGAGCTGGAATGCTAGTTATCAGGTCCCTAAAATAATGCTCTCATTCATCTTTAATTGATCAACATTTCATTCAGAAAATGCAAGCAAACACCAGCCCAAGAAAACCGGGCTGGGCCTACTCCTTCAACTCCCCTTTTACTAATCTAGACCACTGAGAGTGGGAAGTCTTGGTCATTGTCCTCTTAGACAGCTTTTGGTAAGAGCTTGATTTTCAAAAGATATATTCACATTTTTATTCTCCTCTCTTCCTTTCTTCTTTTTTACTAGTATTTGCTGATTTTTCCCTTGAAACAGGAAGATTATGTTGTGCTCTAAGAGTTTTTACTTTCACATATTTCTTATAGAAAACAAAATAGCAATGATTGTGTCAAACAGTTCAACTTAGTAGAGTCAGATTGTTCATAAGCATCTGTAATTACTATAGTGTTAGCTCAGTAGTAGAGTGTTCATCTCCCAGGCATGATACTGTAGGTTCAATACCCAGGACTGCAAATACTTATTATAATAATAAAGGATTCTGTAGCGAATAAACACCTCCACTTAAATTTTTAAAAGAATTTGTCTTAGGGTTTCTATTGCTGTGAAGAGACACGATGACCATAGCAACTGTTAGAAAGGAAATCATTTCATTGGGGCTGGCTTACAGTTCAGAAGTTTAGTCCAGTATTGTCATGGCAGGAAACATGGAGGTATACAGGCAGACATAGTGCTGGAGAAGGAGTTGAGAGTTCTACATCTTGATCTGCAGGCAGCAGAAGGAGACTGCCACACTGGGCACAGCTTGAGCTTAAGAGACCTCAAAGCCTACTCCCCACAGTGACACACTTCCTCCAACAAGGCCACACCTCCTAATACCACTCCCTATGTACCAAGCATTCAAACATACAAGTCTATGGGGGCTATTCCTATTCAAACCACCACAGATTTATTTTTTATTTTTATGCATATGGTTGTTTTGCCTTCATGGCTGTGTCCTACACGCATCTCTTCAGCCCCTTAAACTTTTAGATTCCATGTTAACCATACATATTGCTCTCAACTCTTATTTGTTTAGCTTTGGTGTAGTGTGTGCTTTGGAACTGTCTTAGTCTCTTTGGGCTTCTATAACAGAGTATCATAGAATGGGTGGCTTATAAACAAAATAAGTACATTTTTTCCTCACAATTCTAGAGTTTGGAAAGCCCATCAAAAGGCACTAGCAGATCTGGCATCTGCTGAAGGCTACTTTCTGGTTTGTACAGACAGCTGTATTCCTGGTGCCATCTCACTCCAGTCTTCATAAATGGGCACTTATCCCATTCATAAGGGCAGAGTCCTCTTCATTTCATTGTCTCCCCAAGCATTATTAACAGGATGTCAGGAATTCCAACACACAAGTTTAAGGGAGACACATTCAGTTCACTGCAATCAACTATTTTTCTAGCCTTAAGAGTATCCATCCCTGTTTCAGCCTTTGAAACACGAGAAGCACACTCATGCCTTGGCCCTTTGTTTCTTCTACAAAAACTAATTTCCCTTCACTTGGTTCAAGAAATGACTCCCATTACCTTTAGGGCTTGGGCTTAATTGTTCCTTCCCTCCTTACTAAAGTTTCCTCTAGTTCTCCCATATTAGGATTCTCCCATATCTTAAAAAAAAAAAAAAAGAAAACAAAAGAAAAGAAAAACAGGGTCCATGTAGCCCTGGCTATCATGGAACTCACTATGTATGAACAGACTATGCTGGCCTCAAATTCACAGCAACCCACCTGCCTCTGCTTCCCCCATGCTGCGATTAAAGGTGTGATCCACAATACCTAGCCATTTTTAAAAAATCACAACATTAATCTCCCCTTCCAATCTTTATTCACAGGTAAAGTTAGAATTGTATGCTTAACTATCTGCCTCTTCTACCATTCTGCACCTGGCTTTCAGTCAATATTTGTGGCTCAAATTAATAAGATAAATAGCACTATGAAGGTCATGAAGGTGACACTCTGATGGATGGAATTATTGTGGCTTGAACCAGGATGACAACAACAGATGTGCTATAGTGGACACAGGAAAGTTCACAAGGACCCAACTCCAAACAAAGATACAGGCAACTAAGGAACCCTGAGGGTGGGAGAATTTGTCTCTCTTAGGAAAGAGCCACTAAGTATTATCCAATACCAAATGGTCAGCCCTGAAAACATACATACAATTAACATAATACAGACTGAGTAGGTTGTACTTACGTATTTAGGAATATACATATGGCCATAAATTTGAAAAGTAGCAAGGATGAATATATGGAAGGGGTTGGAGGGAAGAGGTGAGAAATAAATAACATAATTATATTATGAACTCAAATATTAAAATAAAATTTTAAGGGGGTTACAGTTGTTAACCAGAAAGAAAGCAGTCCTGGCACAAGATGCTACAGCCCCTGAAGCAAAAGTTGATAGCAATTGGGAAAGTGCAAGAAACTCAGAGAATTTGAAAAATGAAAACATGGAGAAGGAAGTTATAAATTATTGATAGCAAACTTACATGGGCTATAGATTAAAGGGACAGGGCTAACTGAAGCACAGAGAGCTTTGGGATAGGAAGACAGCATGTAAAGGGATGCAATTCTCTTCCCTTCTTCCAACTCTCCTATATTCCATCCTTAGGGCTTTATAATTAAATTTAGGCTAGCTCCAATTATTGCTCTGGTCCCTTCTTTGTGCCTGAGCTTTTTGATACAATACTCACTTAGTTCATGCAGTGCTAATATAAACTGGGATGTGCTATAAATGTATGGCAGTAGGTTCTTTGAAGGCTAAGCACAAAATCATGCAAAAGATCACTTATAGTTCTTATATTGATTTTGTGTTAGAAATACAATATCTTTGATATATTATATTAACTAAAATATATTAGAATTAACTTACCTATTTATACTGTTAAATTATTTATTGTTTATTTATTGAACGTATAGGTACATTCCCATTTGAGGGATATGGGAATATGTGTATATTTTCCATATGTGTCTGTTTGCTTACATACATGTCTGTGCATCACATGCATGCCTGGTGCCTGCAGAGATCAGAAGAAAATGGCAGATGCCCTGAGATTAGAGTTGTACACAGTTGTGTGCCACCCTGTTGGTACTGGGAATTGAACCTAGACCCTCTAGAAGAGCATGAAGCCAATGCTCTTAACCAATGAACCATCTCTCTAGCTTTTATTTGTACTTTAAAAAATGAAGTCATTTAAAAACGCAGACTTACTTACATGGCTCGTATTTGTGACTTATGTTGCACATCTATTGAACAGCACCATCTATGAGTAATTCTTTCAGTAATTAAATGTTAAAGACATCAACATCCAGAATATACTGAATTAAATAAAATATATCACAAAATTTAATTAGTTTCCTTTCCCCCTTCCTAACCCATTAGGAAAGTGAGAATGACCATTGTGGCTTGTCCCCCACCTGCCTCACTGGCTTTCTAGCCTGTCTTTGTCCTGAGGGCTATGCTTCTCCTACAGAACCAAACACCATCTCTGTGGGCTTTGCCCTAATGCTGGGATACACAGGCTCTCCTTAAGGCATTTCTGACCGTCACAGAAGCACAGACTGCTCTGCTGGATCAAGAGGGTTGTGGGGGAAACCCTGATGCACAGTTAACTCAGCAGTGGACTCACATGCCATTATCAGTCATCACAGTGAAGAAAGCCTGCATTTCCTGGGCTTAGCTCCAGGGCTGCTTATTAGTCCCAGGTAGCTGAAGATAGCCCCAAGCTCCAGGGCTGCTTGTTAGTCCCAGGTAGCTGAAGATAGCCCCAAGATCACCAAGAGATTCCAAGGAGCTCTTTCAATCTCAAATACAGCTTGAAGCCTCTAGAACATATATCACCCAAGAGTTATCAATGAATTTTTGTTTGCTTTGTTTTTAAGACAGGGTCTCACTATGTAACTCAGGTTGGGCTGGGTTCATAATACTCCTGCTTTAGATTTCTGAATACTTGTGTTAAAATGACAGTGTGAGCCATTATGCCAAACTTTTAAAATAACTTTAAATGGGCTGGAGAGATGGCTCCATAGTTAAGCACACTTGCTGTTCTTGCAGTGGACTCAAGTATGGTTCCTGCCACCAACATCTGGCAATTCAGAATCGCCTGAAACTCCAGCTCCACCAGATCTGATTCCCTTTTGGCTTCAGAGGGCACCCACACATGTGGCATGCATACACATGCACACACAAATATAAATAATAAAAAGAAAATGTAAAAAAGGTCTTAAATATGTTCATTAATTTATTTTTGTCCATTTAATTATGTTTGTTGCTGCTGGGATTACAACAGTGTTGGCCGTCATCCACCATGCCCAGCTACACAAAAATTTTTAACAGAACTGAAGTTTATTAAAAGTCATTTTAAACATCAATTATTATTTTTTTTTCTCTAGCCAAGGTCTCATTAGGAGGCCCTGGCTATCCCAGAACTCTCATTATGATGTATATCAGCTTGGCCTTGAACTCCTAGAGATTTGATACCTCTGCCTCCCAAGTGCTGATATTAAAGGTATGTACCACTACTCTTGGTTTGACATAAGTTTTTAAGTACAGAAAAAGAGAAAAAACAAAGAAAGAATAAGACATTAAGACATACCCGAGTATAGGTATGAACTTTTTAAAGGAGAGTCACCTAAATAACTCCCCTCAGATTTACTTTTTATTTATTTTTATTCATGTGTCCATGTCTACATCTGACATGTATGGTGTGTGTGTGTGTGTGTGTGTGTGTGTGTGTGTGTGTGTGTGTGTGTGTGTGTGTGTGTGTGTGTGTGTGTAGCCCAGAAGAGGGTGTGAGGTCCTCTGGAACCAGAGTGTGAGTTACCCAACATAGGTACTAGTTATCTGCAAGCACAGCAAGAGCTCTTAATTGCTGAGCAGTCTCTCCAGCCCCCTAAGCAAGCTTCATAAATGTTATTGTTGTCCAGGCTTTGTGTTCTTCAGAATTAAATGGGGAAATAATAAAACAATGTTGTAAAAAATCCATACAGGAATATTCAGTAGAATTTCTTGTGAAGATGGAAACATCCAATGTACTAGCTGTTAGGTACACATGGTTAAAAAATATTAATGGATTTACACTGACATTTAAACATAAGAGACCAGTGACAACATTCTTTCCCTTTCCCTTTTTTGTCTTTTATTTTATTTTTATCTTTGCAGTTTCATATTATGTTTTTAGTGGCTGTATCTTATACAGTACAGTTCAATAATCCCAATGTTTCTCTTCCTTATTAAAAAAAGCCAGATGTAGTAATGTACAGCACTAAAGAAATGGAAACAGGAGAATCAGAGGTTTAAGGGCAGCCTCAGCTACAACGCAATTTTGAGGCCAGCCTAGGCTACATGAAACCCTGTCTTAAGAAAACAAATAATTGTAGGAAGATCAAAAACATTAAGCATCATTAATGTAATAATAAATTTGTATCACTTGTATTCTCCATCATCTTCTTTATACCTTTCATTAAATTAAAAATCACTGAATCATCAAATTCATTTTCCTATGTTTAAAGATCTTATGCCTATTTTTTTTAATGTAACAATTAGGCTAAATAGTACTCTGAGTGAAACTGAATTTAAATTTTCATCTCTGATAATGGGCATATAGTTAAGTCCTTGAGAGAGTTATGAACTGCATCTTGGGAAAAGAGACAGCAAACAGTAATTGAATACTGATTACTGAACAGAAAAAAAGATAGAAGGCAATGAGCACAATGCTTCTGAATCTGCCACAATCTCCTACTTCCTTTATTCCTCCTTCTGCTTTACAGGCCCTTAAAATGGTCAGATTTGAAGTGGGGTGTAGAATATTGGCACTCCCAGTGACTACGGCAGGAACATGATCAAGATTTCAAGGCCACCCTGGGCCATATGAGACCAGACAAACAAATAACACATAAAATGGTCATATGTGAGCACCTGAAACAAACACTGAACCTATGTTGAGGACAAGGACGATGAAGATAAGAATAATCCTGATGGGGTCTTGAGAGGTGGCTCAGGGATTAAGAGCACATGGTACTCTTGCAGAGGACCTGAGTTTGGTTCCCAGCATCCACATGGTGGTTCACAACCATCTGTAACTCTGGTTCCAGCAGATCTGAGTCCTTCTTCTGACTTCCAAAGTCACTCCCAAAATGCATGTGGCACAGACATAAATGCAGGCAAAACACACAAAATAAAATGAATAAATCTTTTTTTAAAAAGAATGATCACAACATTAAAGGGAGTGGCCAGAAATGAATTTCTAACCTCAAGTCCTTCTTGTCTCAGAGTAGCTGGCCTTCTGTTGGGCAGCTGAGCTGTCAAAAACAATGAGTATTGTCTTTACAACTAAGCAGGGGAAGGATGGGCCGGGAAGAGGAAATATGCTCACTGGTGCAACAAAGGCCACAATATTCTGCCTGAAAAAAGGGTGTTACATGCCAAGAGCCAAATAAATGGAAACTGTGCCCTATTTTTCTCCACCAACTTAGAAACAAGAACATGTCTTAATATTTGAGAGATTAATCAAGGGAAGTTGACCTCTGCCACTACTGACTAAACCAAACTGTCCTACAGACACAGCAGACAAGATTTTAGATGTTTAACTTTCAATCTTTTGCTAAAACCTAAAAGAGGAAAACTTTAGTAGGTGGATCAATATGACTAATTTTTTCCATATTAGGCCTTAGACCACAAAGTACCAGAATTCACAGCAAGCCAGTCTGGATAGGATGTGGGCATGCTTGTAGGAAACCACACCCAGCAACCAGAAATTTCTTATGACTCAGGCCAATTTCTTTTAATAAGAAGACACCCAGTGCTAAAGGCAAGTAAGGAAACTTACAGTTAAGATAGGGGCAGTTTCAGAATCCTGGCCGTAAGCTAGGCCATCATTAGCAAGCATCTTCTTCTTTACCCATTTTTAAATTATATATGTATGGTATTATCGAGAAACCTGGATCTACGTACAGAACAACATTCAAAAGTCTGTGTGAAGCTTTGTTTTTTTCTGAGAGTGGAATTTGTTTTCTTTAGTGCTATACTTAGCTACTTCATCTGCCCATAGAGATATTCTTTTTCCTCATCTCAATAGTTCTTATCCAGGGAGCAGTTTTGTTCCCTAAAATTCAATGGGAAATATCTACAGATACTTTTAGTTCTTACAACTTGGGAGGGGAGCTTTGACTGGGATCGAGGAAGTAAACATGATTCCCCCACAGACCTGCACCTGTGCCAGGGTGGAGAACACCCTGTAACACCATGACATGGACAATAACTTGTGTCTCCAAGAGAGCCATGGGGCATTGAAAGAATACCATCTGCTGCCTCATTTGAGCTCACATGTTTACAGCACAGCACACACTCGTGAGCTGGTTGGCTAGATTAACTCTGGGATTTATGATGCCAGACAGAATATTCCCTTCAGAGCATGAAGACAATAACCCACTTGTAAAACTTAACATGCAAATTTTATAAATGTAAGATCCATTACAACAGTTTGCAGTCTGTGCATCAACCTTAGTCAAAAGAAACAAGAAGATATCAGACTTCAAGACATTTCAAAGTTTTCATAGCTATAGTCCACTTTCAGAATGACATCTTTGAGCATGCTAAAACAGGTCTGAAAGGATTTTCCATGTCTACTGCTTTTACAGTCATGTTCACAGGTTTTATTTGTTTTTTGAGACAAGGGCTCTCTGTGTAGCATTGGCTGTCCTGGAACTCATTCTGTAGACCAGGCTGGCCTCAAACTCACAGAGATCTGCCTCCCAAGTGCTGGCATCAAAGGTGTGCACCACTACGACCCAGCATGTTCACAGTCATTAAAGTGTATACTCCCACACTGAAGTTTGTACAGGTAACTAGCAGCCAACCTTTTCACTCTCCTAAAGGAATGACGTACTCACAGGCTCGGTTCCGGGTTCTGTAAGTGCAGGTGTAGAGACTACAGGACCTCACTGGCATAGACCTTGGAACCTGGAACCTTCTCCACAGCAATGTCCATGGAGATGCTTGCAGAATCCCTCTCATCATCACCATCATCTTTACCTTGGAGTTTCCAGAAGTGGCCAAACACCTCGAGGAAGCCTAAAAACCTGGAGGGGACAGAGGAAGGAAAGTTATATACCACAGGGAGTGAAAAGCCCAGGGACACCTCAGAGAGGACAATGCTGGGAGGGCTAGTTCACACCCTGACGTGGGGGTGGGGCAAATGAGAGTCAATAGTTTTTATTCACTCTTGTTTTTCAAACCCAGTGCTCTGGTGGCATGCAGGGTTCAGAGGACTGACTCATGAGTTTGGCCATTCCCTCAGAGTTGGCAAACACTAGATAGAGGCCCAGAGAAAAGATTTTTCTTCATACACATAAAGACTGTTTGTGGTACCTACAGTTTCTTAAAATTAAATTTATTCCCTTGAATCCTAATTAGTTACCCAGTATGGTATTTACATGTAGGAAGAATTCCATGACTAATGCTCCTTGCAGTCAGCCTGAATTAAAGCAAAGCAAAACAAACAAACAAACAAACAAAACCTGTTTCTGACTTGCTATTAAAAAAAGAAAACAGCAGATACATTCTGCCAAAACAGTTCTGGGTAGTTTTGAAATCTAAGTTTAAGTATAAGCTGTAACTCTTGCCAGTTTTTAGTGTAACACTGGCTCTGGAACAATGGTAAGTCTTAAATCTTGTCTCTAACACACACACACACACACACACACACACACACACACACACACACACACACACAGAGTGAGAGTCTCAGAGCAATGCTTCCCAAGGTATTCACCACCGAGTCATCAGACTGTGGTGACATCAACTCTGAACATTTCCCTTCCAGCAGCCCCTCACCCCTACCCCACTATTGCTTCATTAACTTCTGCAGACTCTTGTCCCTGTAACAAGTGAACAGATAGGTTCTGGTTTTTTGTTTTGTTTTGTTTTGTTTTGTTTTGTTTTGTTTTGTTTTGTTTTTGAAATGTTAAAATGCACTAAAACAAACCACAAAAACAAACAAACAAACAAACAAAAAACTTGTTTAAAGCCCACATTCAGCTGGGGCAGTTCTGGGGCACACCTTTAGTTCCCAGCAGAGGCATGCAGATCTCTGTGAGTTCGAAGCCAGTCTGGTCTACAAAGTTATTCCTGCTAACCGCTTATGTGACTGACTATAGAGCCACTTGCTTAAAGGCTCCCTTGACCCACACACTGACCAGGTTAGCCTAACACCAGTTCTTGGTGCTTGTCACAGTTGAATTAAGTGGGATCAGAAATGCAGTCCACAACTCCATTCTACCCAGAACCTAAGCTCCATGGTGGGAGCAGTTGTGACTGTCTTGGTCATGGCTGCATCTCTTAGGTGCAAAGCCTTAAAACAAACAAACAAACAAACAAACAAACAAACAACCCATAGGTTTGGGGACTGGAGAGATGGTTCAGCAGTTAACAACACTGGTTGCTCTCCTGGAGAACCAGGGTTCAATTCCCAGAATTCAAATGGTAGCTCACGCCCATCCGTAACTGTAGTTCTAGGGGATCCAAAGCCCTCTTTTTGAACTCCACAGATACTACATGCACATGATGCACAGACATACATGCAAGCAAATACCCGTACACATAAAATTTGAAAAAAAATAAATAAAACATGGCTTTGAAGACCTGAGCAGGTTTCTTTGTGGTACTAAATTGTAGATCCTAATTTTTTTTTTTAAGAATTGAGAATTCTGACATGACAGCCAGCATGTATTGGAATAGTACCAAGGGTCTTTCCTAGGGTTTTGTTTTATTTTCTTTATTTATTGCAGTGTCAAGTATTTCAAGGTCTCAAGTATGCCAGGCAAGTACTTTCCCACATAGTTATACCCTCAGGCCACATGGTTTGTTTATATTTTATATACCTTTTCAGAGAACAATCTCCTGTCTCCCCCCGCCCCCAGGGTTTCTCTCTGTAGCTTTGTAGGCCAGGCTGGCCTGGAACTCACAGAGATCTGCCTGCCTCTGCCTTCAGAGTGCTGAGATTAAATGTGTGTGCCACCACAGCCCCAATCCTGACTCTTCTTATAGGACCTAAAATATCCACAAACTCTTGCCTGATCTAAATAAGAAGTTACCAGTGTATGTTTCTAGTCTAGGCACTCGAGGATGGTAATTCTTCCAACACTTTCTGTTGCTGTCTCAACATTTATTATAATTTCCTTTGTTCCAGACACTAAGTTGGATACTGTGATGTTAAGGAGGGACAAAAGTCATTGAAAAAATCCCAATACATGCTATTATGTTATGCTGCTAGAGGGAAAGAAGCCCATTTCATCTCTGTTGTATATTTCAGCTTACACTTCCAGGGCATCATGGCAGGAACTCGAGCATGAGCATGGAGCAGGTACCATGGAAGAATGCTGCCTGATGGCTTTGCTTGCCTCGTGGCTTGTTCTGGCTCAAGCTTAGCTAGCTTCCTTATATAGCCCAGGGCTACTTGCCCAGGGAATGGTTCTGCCCATAGTGGGCAGGGTCCTCTGGCATCAATTACAAATCAAGACAATCCCTCACAGATACAGACACAACTTGATAAAGATAACTAAGACTCACTTTTCAGGTGATCCTAGTCTGTGTCACATTGACAGTAAATGCTAACTAGAATAAATTTACATAGAAACTTACATACTAATTTCTTTCACCACTGCTGATTGAACAAGAACAAGAAAATATGCCATTAGTATATGTTTGTGTTTAAAGAGATTATGGTGAACAAATACATTTGTTAAAAGGAAATGGCATTGTAATTTCTACTTATAATGCAATCTATGCCAGATTTGTTAACTGGTATGACATGCAAAACATCTGTTGGGCCCTGAGTATTTTGAAGATTGAAACATTGATCAGTCAGTATAGTGCTTCACATCTATGACTCCAACACTTTGGAAATGGAGGCAGGAGGATCAGAAATTCAAAACTATCTGTGAGTTTGAAGCCAGCCTGGGCTACATGAGACCCTATCTCAAAAAGGGTTCTGGGGGAGCTCTAGGTAGCTCAGTGGGAAAAGGTGCTTGCCATATAAGCCTAGGGACCTGAGTTTGATTCCCTGGAACTCATGATGGGGAAAAAAGAACTGACTTCCAGAAAGTTGTAGAACTTGTCATCTCACTGATACAGGGGCACATGCACACCCATGCATAAAAATAATAAGAATGTAAAATAATCTTGCTCAGAATGACTACCAAAAACCACCCTAACATCATCTACATGTCACAGCTGAAACAGAGCAGGGGAGTTGCTCATCTCCTGCAAAGTAAAATGCACTGTCTTATATAAAGACAAATGAAGTACATGTAGAACTAACAATAGGAAGACAGCAACAGAAGGCAGACTGATGGTTGCTAGGGTGTGAGTGAAAAAGAAAACAGCAACTGGCCACTTACTAGGTAGGGGTTTGTTTTTGAGGTGACGGAATATTTTGGAACTGAACAGAGGTGGCAATTATACAAAACTGTGAAAATTCTAAATGCTACTGCAATTTCCACTTAGAGAAGCTACTTTTATTTCATGTGACTTTTTACCTTAACATTTGTATTTTATAAAACAAAGAACCAGGGAAAGATGCAACAAACCATTTCACAGGAAGGTTTTTACCAAGCTATACTTTCTACCTCAAATGGAAGACCTAGCTCTCAACAGTTTGTTCTTGACTGGTCTTGACTAATACTCCAAAGAAGAGTACTAGATGAAATTTAAAAACAGTAAAAATACATATGCAGAAAACTGGTGTCATGAGCTCCACCCACCCAGTGCCAAAGCAAGGAGGCAAGGGATTTGATCTCAGCTTCCTCTCCCTCTTCAAGCACATCTCTGCTATCTGGTGGCTAGGAGCTGGCTGCTTTCCTCTGTGCTGCTGTCCTTGATCTTGCTCCTTTTGAGCTAGAGGGAAGAAGGAAGGCTACATGCAAGTAAAAGGAGAAAGAAGTCACACCAGTAGTGACAGTGTGTCCAGAGATAACAGGAGCAGTTACTTTCTATAGTTAGTCTCCAAGGGACAGTCAGGGGTTCCAGGCGGTTACACTGGCCTCTCACATTATCTTGATAGTGTCTTCAAACAAATAATACCTTGTTTTCAAATATCTTCTTTAACTGAATTAACTGAGCAGCCTTACAGAATAAGGGTTCGATGTCCACCTGAATTAATTTGATTCGGTTTTCTTTTCTTAATCTTGTATTATGGAAAACTTCAAATTTATATATTGGGCCCTGTGTATACTTGCATGCATGGATTCAACCAAACATGAACCAAAAATGTATGTAAAAGAAGTGTACCTATTTTGGACATATGCCACTTATTTTCAGTTTGAATTTTTTGTAATTTAAACTTGTTTTTCACTGGGTGTAGTGGTACAAACCTATAGTGCCATCACTTGAGAGGCTGAGGTCAGAAGATTTCTAATTTGAGGCTAGCCTGGACTACCTAGTGAGACTCTTTCCAAAAAGGGGGCATTAAAATAAATAATAAATCAAAATGAAGGAAAATATTTAACATACATAAAACACAAAACTGCATATTTACTGAGTACTATATGATATTTCAATATATGTATATATTATGACTGTGATGTTTCATATAAAATACTTGAGCATCTACAGATTTGGTTTCCAAGCAGATTATAAAATTAATCTCCATGAATATTGAGAGATGGATGACATTATAGTGAAAAGTGATACCTTAAAAGTGTACTGGGTAGTTGTGGAGCATACCTTTAATCCCTGAACTTGGAAGGCAGAAAGAAGCAGGCAAGATCTCTGTGAGTTCGAAGGAGGCATGGTCTATCAAGCAAGTTCCAGGACCTTGTCTCAAAAAACAAAACAAATGAAAACCCAGCTATGTACCCTGCATTGTATTTCAACAATTATCTATCCATTAATAATCATGTTTGTATTAATATCCCTGCTTCCCCTCCTTGGGTCATTTTTAAGATTTGGTGTGTGTGTGTGTGTGTGTGTGTGTGTGTGTGTGTCTACATCCATACATGTAATACCCTCAGAGGCAAAAACAGGGAATGAGATGCCCTGGAGCTGGAGTTACTTGAAGTTATGAGTCACCTTGTATGAATGTTGGGAACTGAACCTGGGTGTTCTGGATGAGCAGCAAGTGCCCTCAAATGCTGAACCCACTCTCCAGAAATATTTTTATTTGCCCATGATTGTATTTTCATAGGAAAATATCATTCTAACTCATAGTTTCATCTCTATTAAAAATATCATGGCCGGGCAGTGGTGGCACATGCCTTTAATCCCAGAACTCAGGAGGCAGAGGCAGGTGGATCTTTATGAGTTCAAAGCCAGCCTGGTGTACAGAGCGAGTTCTAGCATAGGCTCCAAAGCTACACAGAGAAACTGTCTCGAAACACCCCAACCCCCAAAGTATCTAATTAGAATCATTTCTTACTGGTGGTATTTATTAGAAGCCATGAAAAAAAAAATGGCATAGAGCCCAATAGTCATATAGAACTCCAGATCAACCTCAATCTTAATGCTTGGTGTAAATATCTTAATCTTGGGTGAGAGTTCAGACGAAGAACTTCATGTTCTTACTTGAAGTCTATGTTTAGCATATAACTATATAATGCATAACTGCACTTCAACAGAATAAAAGGATTATGTGAATTAAAGAACATGAGTTTAAGACTTAACCTGAACTCAAAGTTAAGCCAGAATCCAGAACCAGAGTACAGAAAACACATCTGTTCAATAACACTGTGAGTTCAAATGGCACAAGCCATAAGAGAGCACTGAAAACTTTAGCATTACATAAATGCTATAAAAATTAGCATTATTCAAAGTCAAAATGCCATTCATTGTATCAACCCAAGAACTACAAATATAGTGGTTTTTGATTACATTTTGTTTTGTTTTGTTCACCTTCTGGCTATTTGCTTGCTTTGTGTGTGTGTGTGTGTGTGTGTGTGTGTGTGTGTGTGTGTGTATGTGTGTGTGTGTGTTATTTTATTTTTTGCTGGATTTTTTTGTTGTTGTTGTTGTTTGCTTGCTTGAGACCAGGTTTCACTTTACAGCCCTTGCTGGCCTGGAACTAGCTATATACACCAGACTGTCCTACATGCTGGTATTAAAGTCATGCACAACCATGTCTGGCTTCCTTTCGTTTTTGCTTTTTTTTTTTTTTTTTTTTTTTTTTTGAGACTAAATTTCACTATGTAGCTCCAGTTCAGTCTGGAACTCATTATGTATCCCAGGCTGGTCTTGAACCTACAGGGAAGAAATCTTCTGCCTCTGTGTCTCTAGTGTTGGGATTCTAGGCATGAAGCATGAAGTATCCAGCCATTTCAGATACCTTTAAATGTAATTTAAAAAAGCCAATTACATCAAGCAACTGCAACTACTCTGGGTTTCCTTTATAAAATTGATTTGATACTAAAATGGAATCTAAAGCTATCAGGAGATGTTAGGAAAATTTGCTTAGCTCTGTGCTTTCTCTGAATTGAGTTCCATTCCAACACTGAAGCAGTAGTGAACAGTTATCTGATGGACAGCAGTGTACTGGGGTACTGGGAAAGAATATGCCCTCTCATCACTCTGCAAAGCTGGCAATCTCTAAGAAAAAGTACTTTAATTGCCATTTTAGCTAATTTGAATTCTACAAATTCATTACATTCATAAAGTTATATCACCATCACCCCATCTGTGTACAGACCCTTTTCATCATCCATCCCCGGTGCAAACTCTGTATTTATTAAGTAATACCTCCTCCCCACCCCTTGATAACCTCTAGTCTACTATGAGTCCCTATGTATCTGTCTATTCTAGGTACCCACATATAAATGTATTTCTTTTTTTGTGGTGTACTTACTCCATTCACTGTAATAGAACAGGAATCTCTTAATTAAAACTGGGTTGATGATAGGCACTGTGCAGTTCAATGAGAACACAAGAGGCAGGGGCTCTAAGTTTTAGAGTAGAGGCATCAGGAATGAATCAACAGGGGGGATGAAGGTGCAGAGAAGGACAAGGGAAACTAGGCAAAGTCATGCCAAGAGGAGGGTCATCAGGTACTCAAGAGAGGACAATTTCGGATGAAATGGGCAGAAGTTAGCTTTATCCCTGAATAAAGCCAGTGTGTGTGTGGGGGGGGGGAGGGGCAGATATGGGCAAAGGTTCCAAAGACAAAAAGAGTCCTTTCTTACTGACAGGGTAAGTAGTATGAGAGATTTAGTAACTGTCGGGAAGATTACACCAGGTACAGTGTGTACTCAGCGTAAGGAGAATGCCAGCTCAGCCTTCAAACGGAAGGTTGTGATAAGACAAGGCCAAGGGTATGCATGCTAGGCACAAACTGTACAAATAGATGGATGGGCATACACATGGCCAGAGCGGGCAAGGTCCTGCATATGCACTCTCTGAGGGCATGGTTTCCAGAGAAGTCTTGCCTATGACTTCATTCCTCACACCGTCATCAGGAAATCCCTGAGCTGAGGCTGAGCTGTTTGGCAAGCTGAGAATCAACACAGGTGAGTGCCTCACACTCAACAATCACTCTGTTATATAGCAACATCCAGGCTGATGATCCATACATAACACCTAGCCCAGAAGAAGCGCTTCCTATGCATCCCAAGACTGGCTTTTTATGGCTTGGGGAGGGGTCAGGAAGGCTCTAGAGGACCTGATGTCACCCTTACACTGTCATGCTCCAGAAGGGCCTGCAGTGATCTGGAAATCTGAACCTCTGTTGCTAACCTTACTGTAGGGAACCCTGGCTTTTCAGACTTTCTTTGTGTTACATGAGCAAAACAAAACAATAAGAGGGACAGAGGATGTGGCTCTGTTAGTACTGTGCTTACCTAAAATGTATACGAAGCCCTGTGCTTGATCCCCAGCACCCTACAAAGCAGGCAGGGCGGCTCAGGCGTGTAGTCCTAGTACTGAGAACTCAGGCGGGAGAGGCAGGAGGATCACAACTTTAAGGTTGGCCACACAGGGAGTTGAAATCAAGCCTGGCTTTCTAAAAGACCACATATTTTTTAAAAATCCAAATAATCTGTTTTGAAACCAGGTGAAAAGACTTTTAAACCTTCTTCCCACCATCCCAAGCCTTCTATTAGTACCTTAATTGCGCTGACCTAGCAGGTACCAGGACTTGCAGTGGAAGGCAGGGCTGGATGAGGTTCTGAGATTCATGTGGGAGAATATAAGTGTCCAAGAGCCTGGAAGCATTCTGGGCGTCATTTAGTGTAAGGATGTTTTCTGATAGCTCTAGCAGAAGAGCACAGGGTGGGGAGCAGCAGGCAGAGTAGACCCAGACAAGTCAAGGAGGTGATTATGTCAATCACCCTTCATTCATTTTTAGTTCCTTTGTTTACAAGATAGGGTTTCTCTGTAGCTTTGGAGCCTGCCCTGAAACTTGCTCTGTAGATCAGGCTGGTCTCAGACTCACAGATATGCGTGTGTGTCTCTGCCACCCTAGTACTGAGATTAAAGGCATGCACCACCACCACCTGGCCTTCATTTTTAGTTTCTTCAAAATGCCAATTGAATACCTATTAAAGGCCAGGAACTCTTCCAGGCTCGGGGGAACAAAGCAAAGTTCCTACCCTTGTGAAGCTTACATTTTACGAGGGAGAAATAGAAAGTAAACAAGCAGTGTGGTAAGGTAGTTGTAGAGGAGATTCAAGTATGTTCAATGAATATAGATCAGGATATAGTGAATCTGCAGTGCCACTGGGGTGGGAGAGTTATATGTGGCATCATTGACAAGGTGACATTTGAGCTAAGGACTGAAATTTGTTAAATAGCTATCTAAAGAAAAGACATTCTAGGTAAGGCAAAATGTTTATGCAAAGACCCAAAGTAGAACATAACTGACATATTAAAGGGGTAGTTAGGAGGCTAACATGGCCAAAGCAGAGCGACCAGGATAAAAACAAGGAGAAGATGAGATACAAACAATGGATGTCATATATTGTAGACTTCTAGATCCTAATAATGGTTCTTTCCCTAAATCAAGGTTTCTCAACCTTGGCATTGTTAACTAGAAGACTCTTGGTTTCAAGAGGCTTCCCTGTGCATTGTAGACTATTTAGCAGCATCCCTACTATTTGGCTCCAGTAGAAGCTAACAGAACCTACACCAGAGCTGGAAAAACAAAAAGTCTCTAAACAGTGCCAGAAGTTGACTGGTGGAAAAGGTTGTTCCAGGTTGAGAACAGTGTTCTCAGTGAAATGAAGGCAAAAATAGGGATTTTCCACTAAAGGAGTAGCAATCTGATTTAAGTAGATCACTTAGTGTTATCTATTAAAAATTCCCTTGGAGTTGGGTGTGGTACATATCTATAATCCCAGAACATGGGAAGTTGAGGCAGGAGAATCATGGAGAGTGTGTCGTCAGCCTGGGCTACATAGCAAATGCCAGGCTAGTCAGAGCATAAACAACAACAACAACAAAAAAATCAATCAAATGACAGCAACAAAATGGCCCTGAGAAGTCTGAGACTATAGCTCAGTAGTAAAATGCCATTTTGATATTTTAAAAAGGCAGCAGGGTTTATACTGAATGAACAAATAGAAGAAGGCATCGTGATTGCACAGCAGGTAGAATAAGAGAACAGAGAAACAAAGGCACAAGGAACAGGGAAGCATGGTGGGTGGTCTCACCATCTACTGTACTTGATTAGAGACACCAATGGGGGAGCCAAGAGGAAAGATCTAGGATAGTGAACAATGCCGTTCTGGTGTGCAGGAGTGGGTAGGAAGCTAGACAAAAAGAAAAATCAACCCCCTCCAAGAGTTACAAGTGTACTCAGGGAGGATGGCAGAAGGGTGCAGCTGACTACAAAGGAACAATAAGTCCAGAAAGAAACTGAACATGGATGGTCAGGGGTGAGGAGTGCTCCAAGAAAATTTGAATACTTAGAAACCCACTTAACTAATGCTAGACTACAGTATCTATAACAACACTTGAGTTTTTTTAATGTTCAGGTCTAAAGTTGATCCTTTCTGTTAAGCTGTAAGTAACAATTTCTGGACAGTTGGTCATTTATAATTTGCTGAACTCATATTATGTAGTCTTGTTAAACAATAAATGGCATTTAACTATCAAACATAGCACATCTCAATGTTCTACCACCACATATTACTGCATTTCATGAAAAAAAATCTACTTGTGTTTACGTTTGCTCATAGAGATATATCAATGTGCCATCAGAAAGCTAAACTTTTTACATATGTGCCCTTTGGTATCACTAATTACATATGTAGATCCCTGGATTTTTATTGACATGCCTGCTGTTTTTGCAGACTTAGAAATGTGAGAAGACGAAAATGTAAAATGCTATTAAAGAATCACTCATAAATTGTGTAGTTACTGTGATAAGTAGTTTGAACTCTGCCTGATTAAACTTTCTCTCTACAAAACAGACAGCAGAAAGAAAATGTACTCTGAATAAAGGTTACAATCACATAGAAAGAAATGGTTTGTTTCTCGTCAGACTGACTCTTGATTTCAAATGGAAGCAGGCCTTTTGCAACTCCTCAAATCTGAATTAGAGATTATCTTGCCAAATCTTGATGGAGAAAGCTTAGCTTCCTCCTCTCACCCACTTCTTCCCTGGGAACATGTCTCCCATCTGAGAATGGTACCCTTCCTGCTTTGGCCTTCAAGGAAATACAGCCTGATTTTAAAGGTTGTGAATTAAGGAAGCAACTCCTAAGAAGATGACAGGTTTTCTACTTCCAATATATCTGTGAACAAACACCACTTACTCTGAGCAATGTGCAGAGCCTCCTAAGGGATCCGTGACAGTTTCACTCACAAGAAAAATGGGGATTACTCCATAATCCAGTCCAGCTTTTAAACAGCAGCACGTACAGAAGACACCACAATACCAACACAGGGAGACCAGGAAGCAGAAAGCAAAGCAGCTTTCCATGGCTGAGAAGGTACAAGTGTTCTCCGAACTAAGGTGTGCCCATTAGCTCCTAATGTTTCTCAAACCGTCCCAGGGAAAGTACACGGAAAGGGAGGGCACTGACATTAATATTAACAAGCTGCCACAAGCTTTCTCAGGACAGAAATATTTAATTAACAAGGAATGTTGCGGAGAATGGCAGCCGCCAACCATTCTGTATTTTGGAGGTTCCTCCCCTCTATGTCTTGGGAGGAGCACAAAAAGTTAAGGCCAGGAGTAATTTAAGAGTGAAACGTTTTTGATTTTTGCGAGCACAGCTGTGACAGTACTTCATAGCCTAGGGATGGCTGTGAGCCTGTCCGCGGCTCCTGGCTTAGTGGGCGTGGGGAATAAAGAAGAAACACTACACCAAAGTCTTGACTTGATGCGCCTCAGTTTCTGAAGGAAGCCTCAGAATGGGTAGTTTTTATCCAGCTGGTTTTTTTTTTTTTTTTTTTTTTTAGCAGGCTGGCCTTTCTTATTTAGATTCAACCAACTCTGGCGACATGTCCTCACAAGGGACTGCTCCTCCCATGCCTTCACAAATTCTCTCAACTGCAAAAGAACTACGAGTCTGGGTGAGTCCCAATAGCAGAGAAAGGGGGATTGAAGCAGAGAAGACGACACCCAGTCAGGCCCGCGGGAATTTAGGCAAGGCTGGCAGAACCAACAGCTGTCGCTGCCCAGAGCCCGGGATCGGTGCGGTGGAGGGTTGTGGGAAGGGTTGCGGCCCTTTCTGGGGCTGTGCATCCTCCCCGAGGTTCCCACTCCATTCGGCAGCCCATCCCTACCTGGACGATTCTCCGACAGCACTTAACAAGTGCCACTCGCAAGTTAGTTTCCCAGGACCTGCGACTGGGGAGTGTCCATCAAAGCCTCGCCCTCTGGTGGCCGCGCCACGCCCCCAGCCCTCCCAGCACTGCTAAAGGCACAGGGACCGCCCTAGTCACGCCCCATTTGATCTGGAGAGCCTCTGCTCTCTGCCCTGACACACCCCTCATAGTAAGCCACGCCCCCAAGCCCGAGTCACGCCTCCGAGTTCCTCACCCCCCACACCCTCCCTCCCTCTTTCTTTGCCCTCTGCAGACAACGTTTTTTTGGGATAAAAGGAGTATTTCTTGGATAAAATTAGACTGCTGGCCTCTTAGGTCTAAAAAGTGGCTTTCCTCAAGTTTCGTCCATCTTTGAATATCATGATTTTGGCATACTAAGGTCGAAACGTTTGACGTGATCTTTCCCGCTTCCTTTCAGCTCAATTTATCCAAGTTTCTAAACATCCTCTGAACTTGAACTGTGGGTTCATGTTCCTTTCAACCAGTTTTCATATCCTTTCATATCCTTTCATATCCCTCTGGCCTTATCTGACTTTAAAAGCAAGGCAGAAGTACCAAATAAGCAAAGCATGCTCCTCTATTTCCTGTAGTTTCTTGCAGATTATTTTTCTTAGGCAACCAGTGCCCTCTTGACATTAATCTAACTGAAATTGGTTGTGAAAGTACACACTCAGTTATCTTTCCTCTTTCCAGTCCAAGAAAAATGTGAAGAAGTTACAACCAGCTTGCTGCCCTTGTACTTACATCCTTAACTCATTCTTGCAAATAACATTTATAGAGCAGATGCTCCTCTGGCAAATAAGACAAACCTCAATGTTCGTATAGTTTTGATGTTGCCCCAGCTCTGGTTGAGATGTGACCACCCCCCGAAAAAAATTCAAAAGGGAAGAAGTAGCAAGGAGCTGATAGGTGAAGAGGATTTAATAGCCACTTGTCCTCCTCCCTCTTCTTTACCACGAATACACATTTCTTTCCTTAAAGTTTTTTTGGGGGGGGGTTGTTTGTTTGTTTGTTTTTTCAAGACAGGGTTTCTCTGTATTGCTTTGGAGCCTGTCCTGCAACTCAGAAGAAAGCATTGGATCCTCTGGAGCTGGAATTATGGACAGTTGTGAGCTGCCATGTGTGTGCTGGGAACCAAATCCTGGTCTTCTGCAAGACCACAAAGTAATCTTAACCCCTGAGCCATCTCTACCTCTGCCTCCCGACTGCTGGGATTAAAAGCATGTGCCACCACTGCCTGGCTTACAGTTATTTCTTAAAGCAACTGTCTTTGCTTATACATGAGTAGCTGGTGATAAAATTCAACATCTCTTATTGCTTACTGTTCGTAGTGTGAGCATGTATGTATCTCAAATCCCATTTTAGGTAGTTTAACAGAAAGTGAATAGACAGTAACATGCATTAAAGTTCACAGGCCTTCTCAATGCCATTCGCAAGAATATTACTGGGTGGCAAACACAGAAAGACATTTTCAAGTTTCTTTTTTAAAAGATTTACTTATTTATGTATATGAGTACTCTGTCTGCATGTATGTCTTTATGCCAGAAGAGGGCATTGAATTCCACTACAGATGTTTGCAAGCCACCGAGTGGTTGCTAGAAATTGAACTCAGGACCTCTGGAAGAACAGCTGGTGCTCTTAAACTTCTGTCCTATCTCAACAGCCTACAGAAAGACATTTTACAGTAGTTCATGTAACAAATGCCCTGTAAATCTTTAGTGAGTACCTACCTTTTAAATGCACACAAAAACACAGCCCTCATAGCTGTACGATTTGCTGGATAGCTGTACTTCTTCATATCCTAATAATAAAGATATTATGATTGCATATCAGTTCTTTCTTTCCTCCTATTCCATTTCTGGCCTGAAGATGGTGAGAATCATCGAAATGTTGTCCTCAAAAGAACACATCACAACAGAGCATTTAATTAACCTTATCCTGGCCCTGAGAATCCTGCCTCATTTGTAACATGTTTCAATTGCAATTGTGTAAGAGAAAGAACTGAAGAACACAATGAGGGATTGTGTGTTAGAGAGGGAAACTGAGTAAGAGTGGATAATAAGCAAAGAATGAGGACAAAGAATTTTAATGAGGACTTATGGGAGAGAAAAATATAAATGGGGAATAAAAAGAAAATGAAGCCTGGTGTGATAGCAATATCTTTAATTCCCACAGAAGCATGTAGGTCTCTGCCAGTTCAAGGCCAGCCTGATCTACATAGTGAATTTGAGGCTAAGTCAGGGCTACACAGTGAGACCTTGTCTCCCAAAAGGGGTGGGGATTGGGAGTCAGGTAATGGAAAACTGTGAGAGAGAGCAAATAGTTGTGAGAGAGACAGAGGCTTTGTTCTGGGGAGAAGAGAAGATCATGGGAAGAACAAAGAACTGTAATAGAGGCAAATTTGTTTTGTGACATTGCACATGTAATGGTCATGACTTCGTTAACTTGGCTGGAACACGGTATTCAGATGTTTGGCCAAAAACTCTTCTGGAGGCTGAAGAAATGGCTTATCAGTTAAGAGTACCTTCTACTCTTACAGAGAACTCAGGTTTGGTTATTAGCACCCACATGGTGGTTCACACCATATGTAACTCCAATTCCAGGAGAGCCAATGCTCTCTTCTGGCTTCCTCAAGCACTAGACACAAACATATTGCACAGACGTACACGTAGACAAAACATCCATACATGTATAATAAGAGCAGATAAATTAAAAACAGAAAACAATGTAGTCAGTAACAAGATTAAAAAGTAAGAAAAAATTCAGGTTTCTGAACACACAGGGGGAAAATTATTAAAAATGGACGGGTGGGTTGACCCATGTGAGCCTACTAAGAGAGCATGACAACAAGTTGAAGATTTCTTCCAGTGTTCATAAAATGAAAACCACAGCTTGGTTTCTTTGTATGGTTCATTTTCATTGTTGACTTGACTGAATTTAAAAGCATGTAGAAGATGGTAAAGCACACCTACAGAGGTGTACAAGAGTGTGTTTCCGGAGAAGCCTTGGGCAGACCCACTCTGAATACACACAGTACTGTACCATGAGCAGGAGATTCACACTGAATAAAAAGAGCAAAGAAGAAAACAAGCCTAGCACCAGTGGCCTAGTTAGTTTAACTGTCAATTTGATAGAGCCTAGGGTCACCTAAGAAGGGAGTCTCATGTTGGCCTGTGATTATGTGTTGTGGGATATTTTGATCACACTCCAACTCTCCCGAGACTGCCAATAAGGTTCACCTTGAATCACAGGGCAGAGCTAGCTACTAGCTGACCAGAATTAGCCATAGAGGTTTTGGAGGACCCAAGACACATAGAGTGACACAGGAAATAGTAGGGAGGGGTTTAGAAAGATTCCCAGACACTTTTGGATTGAGGAAGGAAGAGAGGAGGTTGCTGATCACTTCTCTGCCCCCTCTCTGATCAATCTGGTTTTCATCTCGACATCTGATCCCAGGATTTTATTTAATAATAGAACAATATAAGTAACTGCTTCAAATATGTGTGGAAGGAACTGTCTTGATTGATTGTTAGTTGATGTAGTTCCAAGCTTACTATGGGCTATACCATTCCCTAGAAAGCCAGCTAAGCATGTGTCTGCAACTGAGCCAGCAAACACTGTTCCTCCATGGTTTCCACTCTACTTCCTTGGCTGTGAAATAGTTCCTTGGTTGAAGGTAATGCTGTATGGAATAGCAAGTAGGCCTGACTTCCTTCAATGATGGATTGAGACTTGCAAGTATAAACCAAATCAATCCTCTCCCCTTCTAAGTTGCTTTTTAGTCGATGTGTTTTACCACAGCAACAGAAAGGAAATTGGAACAAATGGAGCTCCTTATCTGTCTGTTTCTTGGCTAGCATATGATGAAGTGTTTTGCTCTGCCATCCTCTTCCTTCCATGATGGATGAAACCCTCTGACACTGAGGAGGAAAATATATCTTTCTTCTCTTAAGCTGTTTCTGTCAGATGCAGTGGTAAAAGTACCCAATACAATTTGTTTAGTCAATTTAGGGAAGTATGCACTTCTTTATCTTAGTTCAAAGAAAAATCTCAAACTCTAATGAGATATTGTAAGCTAAGCAGAAAATATGTATCCTAAATAATCACAAGACTGACAAGATAGCTCAGTGAGTAAAGGTGCTTTCTATGCAAGCCTGAGGACATAAGATTGATCACTGGAACCCAAGTGGAATGACTGAGCTGACTCTCAAAAGGAGTGCACACATTTTCCTTCAAAGTATGCCATTGTTACAATCACAAAGCACCCAGCATTAAATCAACTCTGTGTACTGTCCAAATGTTCCTGCCTAATTAAGTAGAGCACACAGTTCCATGGTTGCATTCAGATTATTGTCTCTTAAGATGGCAACTAGGGTTTCAATTCACATTTCAACTTTGATATGTTTGCAGTAGCTGCCTGTATAAATTGTGTTGCGAAAATCTATGAGTCTAGTCTCAGAAGAAAAAAGTTCTATGACTGATTAACAATGTCTACTGGGGACTAGATGGGTGAGTAGTCGCATGAAGCAACCTATCCTGCATCTCTGATTTGCAGCAACAGAACTTTTGTAGAGCATCTTTTACAGCCCTCAGAAACACTTCTCATCCTTAGGATGTTGACAGCTACACCATGGTAACAAATTCAAAATCAATATCACTGACCAACATGTAAGGATAGAAATGTTGAGGTACTAAATAATTTATATGCTTTATGTATCAAGAGGAAGTAATATAAGGTTCTATTATGAAAATGACAGGATCTAAATAGAGAAAGTATTTGGCCTATCTAGTTACTTTTCTACTGCGACGAAGAGACACTACAACCAAGGCAACTTACAGAAGAAAGAATTTAGTTGGCGGCTTGCTTACAGTTCCGGAGGTTTAGTCCATGGCCCTCATGTTGGGGAGCATGGCAGCAGGCAGGAAGGCACGGCACTGGAGCAGTATCTGAGAGCCTACATCTGGAGAGACAAGCAGAGACAGAGAGAATGAGCTAACTGGGAAAGGTATGGGCTTCTGAAACCTCAAAGTTCACCCCTAGTGGCACACCTCCTTCAGCAAGGGCACACATCCTCCAACAAGATCACACCACCTATGCTTTTTCAGATAGTTTCACAAACTGGGGAGCAAGCAGTCCAACATACAAGCTTATGGAGGCCATTGTCACTCAAACCATCACATGACCTAATACACCCAACACTTCCTTATAAAGTCAGACAAAGGAAGTTTGGATGGGCATGGCTAAACATTTTGGAGTAAACTCCAACAGTATGCTCAAGTAGTACTTGTAGACAAAAAAACCCTGCCTCAAACTTCAATGCATGGCTGTGACAATTTTAGACAAGCGTAATGTACCAATATCATATAAAGTTTTCAACATTATGTTCCAGAAGTAATGTAAGACTGAACCTCTTAGGAAATAACAAAATGTTCAGTATTGCTATTAATATATATAACTCTTTATGACTAAAATACTTATTCACAAGCTGAGACCCACAATTACGTGTAAATGCCTTAAACTCTCATTTCAAAACTATAAAGTTAAGCTGGGCATAGTGGTGCACACCTTTAATCCCAGCACTAAGGAGGTAGAGGCAGGTGGATCTCTGTGATTTCTGTGGTCCTTCCCCTTGTCATTTACACTAAAGATATTCCCACATCCATATCTTCACTCACATCCCACTGCAGGGCCAGTGTCAGATAATCTGCTCTGTTCTCTAAGAGGTGAACCCAACCTGGCTTTACCCATGTATGTCTCTACTGCAACCCTGCCCTTCCCATGCTCCTCTGAGCCATCCTATCAGCAAGTCCCTTTGAATCAGCCATGGATGTTTATTTTCACTGTGAAATATTGTTTTTCAGCATCTTAACCTTTACTATAGTTCCTTTGCGATTAGCCACTCCTGTAAGAAACCTTTCTACTGCTTTTTTGGATAATTTTTAAAATGGACAGTCCACTAGCTTTGGGTTCTCACCTTCATCTCTGTCCCTAGCATTTTCTCAAATCTTTAACATTCCTCTCTTGTCTGCATGAACTGAAATTTGCTGGAAAGTATGGCCTACAATTTCATGCATTTTTAAATTTCTCAGATCCCATGACGATTTGATGGTTGAATATAATTGACTAATACTAATCTTACACCTGAATTCTACAAGGCCCAAAACTGTTGGGAACGATGTAAAGAGAAAATCTATGAAACTGGCATATTCAAAAGAATTGTCAAAAAAGAAAAGTCAGATGTCTTATTGAGGGTTACTGCTGGGATAAAATACTGTAATCAAAAGCAAGATGGGGAGGATAGTGTTTGTTTGGCTTATGATCCCATTTCACCTTTCATCATCAAAATCAGGGCAGGCACTAACATGGCAGGAACCTGGAGGCAAGAGATAATGCAGTCCTTGGAAGGCTGCTGCTTACTGGCTTGCTCAGTCTGCTTTGTTATAGAACCCAGGCCCACCAGCTCAGAGATGGTACAACCCACAATCAACTGGGCCCCCCTCCATAGGTCACTAATTAAGAAAATGCCCTATAGGCACAATCTTATGGAACCATTTTCTTAATTGAGAGTCCCTCCCCTCAGATGGCTATAGCTTGTGTCAAGTTGAAATAAAACTAACCAATACACTTGGTATGGTGGGCACATTCCTTTAAATTCCATTACTCAGGAGGCTGAGCTTAATATATGTGAGGTTAGCCCAGTTTACATAATGAGTTTCAATACAGCCAGGGATATGTAGAGAGACCTTGTATCAAAAAACAAGATTAAAAGAACAAAAGAACATGGTGTTGGGGGATAAGAAATGGCTCAGAAGATAAGAACACTGACTGCTTCTCCAGTGGACTTGAGTTCAATTCCCAGCACCTGTATGGTGGCTCACAACTGTCTGTAACTCCAGTTCCAGGGGTTCCCAAGGCTTCTTCAGGTCTCCGAAGGCACTGCATGAAAGTATTGTACAGACATAGATGTAGGTAAAACATTCATATGCATATGATTTTTTTAATTTAAAGAATATAATGTTGGTAAAATTACACTCAGTTTGTCTAAGTTAATTTTTACTTCCAAGGAGTAGCGATTAACTTTCCATGAAGTAAACAAAAAAAAAAAAAAAGTCTGCAGGGGAGAAAAATCAAAGTTCATATTGGTTATGCCTGCCTGCCTGCCTGCTGACATGCTCCTCACCATGACGATTACAGATGAACCCTCTGAAACTGTAAGCAAGAACCCAATTAAGTGCTTTTTAGTGTTAAGTTGCCTTGGTCACGGTGTCTCTTCACATCAATAGAACAGTAACTAAGACAGCTACTGTGTATTAATTAGCACTACAGTAAACATGGCAGGGCCAATGTGTCTTTCACATACCAATTTCATCTCTTTCTGGGATATATCCAGGAGTGGTATGGATGGATCATAGGGAAGTTGTGGTTTTAAATTTTTGAGGACCTCACATTGTTTTCCAGGGTATATTTGCTAAATTGTATCCTTTCCAACAATAGCTGCAACAGTAGCTGTATCCTTTCCCTTTTCTCATAGTCTCTATCAGTAAGTACGCTCTGTATTTTCATAGTGGCTATTCTAACTGCAGTGACATGGAATCTCATTTTACTTTGATTTGGAATGGATGAGTTAGGTGCCAGAGCCACAGGGCAATGGGAAGAACTGAGCCTTTCTGCAGCCTCCTCCAGCCCCGCTGCTCTACCCTGTCTAGTAATTGCCCATGCCCTCAATGGGCCTGGTTGTATTATTCTCCATCTGCCCCTTCATGTGCATCCCATAAAGATAGAAGGGTTATTACTATCTGCTAGGTTTCCCCTACCCAAATCCTTAATGGTCCTCATCTGCATTTTCTTCTCCACTGTGCTGGCTTGGAAGCCCTCAGAGTCACCTTGTAAAGGTTTCTTGGTCTCTGTGCTTGGTTGCATATGCACATGCCGCCATTACCGATTATGGGTTCTGGCTTCACTTTAGAGCCAGACTCTTCCACAGCCCTGCAGTATACTGGTCCTACAGGCAATTCTGAGTATGCTTCTCTTCCTGTAACCATCACAAGCCTTTATTGAGTTCCTAGGGAGGTTCAAACTGATTAGCAGAGCCTGTAAGAACTCTTGTTTCCCACCCTGCTTTCCCTGATTCTCCCAATGCCTCCACTCCAAGCCCTGTCACACCCATCTCAAAGATGCCAATGTTCTGCCCTGTTCTCACCATTGCTTCTTCTTTATGTTGCTTTCTCTTCCTCTCCTATGTTGGCCTAGCTTGCAAGACCCAGCATAAGGATCACCTCTAGAATTTCTCACAGATTCTCAAACGCCAGTGGTTTAATTTTTTGTGTTCCTTTGCTACTTCATTGTTGTTGCTTGTTTTTACTCTTTACTCTTTGCTCTTTAAGGAGGCCTGCCACCCAGTTCCCAAATAAATACAAGGAGGTTTATTCTTCCTTATGAATGCCCAGCCTTAGTTTGGATTGTTTCTAGCCAGCTTTTCTAATCCCCTCTACCTTTTGCTTCTGGGCTTTTTAACCTTTCTTTACTCTATATGTCTTGCTTTCCTTCTTACTCCATGGCTGGCTCTGTGGCTCAGTGTCTGGCCCCTGCTGTCCTCCTTTCCTCCTTTTCTTGATCCTAGCTTTTCTCTTCTCTTGAGCCTAGATTTCTCCTCCTATTTATTCTCTCTGCCCGAGAGCCCTGCCTATCCTTTCTCCTGCATTAGGCTATTGACCATTCAGCTCTTTATTAGACCACCAATCAGGTGTTTTAGACAAAATAACACAACTTTACCAAGTTAAATAAATGCAACATAAAAGAATGCAACACATCTTTGCATCATTAAATGAATATTCCACAGCATAAATGAATATAACACATCTTAAAATAATATTCCACAGCACTTCATGATGCTTTTGTGGTGCTAGGGATTAAACTCGGGGCCTCAAGCAAGGCCTCAAGTGTTCTTTCACTGAGCTACATCCACAGCCCCACATCTTTAGATGTGCAGTCTGCTGCTCTTTCAACTGAGCTATCTCTGCCACATTTTTTAAAAATAAAAGTTGGCCTTATCCTTACTTATTTGTAAATTTTCTATAATATGCTTCTCATGGATACTCACCTCAGCTGACTTAGACAGGGCTGACCACGTACAGATGCTTAGTGAATATTTAAGATCAAATTTAGCTATCTTGTATAATGGGCTGGGAATATAGCTTGGCTAGTAGAATAGTACTTGAAAATAAATAAATAAGCTGGTCAGTAAGTGCCAGACAACACATCAGATATTTATCAATGGAGGCTCAATGTGAACCTACTGGCTTTTAAATCAATAGAAACATAGGGCTGTGATGAACAAGTCAGCATGACCATTTAAATAACGGGGAACCTGTCTATACATACTATACTTTAAGGCAGGGTCTGACTACGTAGCCCTGGCTGTCCTGGAACTCACTCTGTAGACCAGGCTGGCCTCAAACTCAGAAATCCACCTCCCTCTGCCTCCACAGTGTTGGTATCAAAGGCATACAATACCATGCATGGCTTAAAAATCAATTATTGATGTGGATAACTTTAGTAAAATAGCAATAAAATGATATTTTAACTGAAACACAAATCATATACACACATCTATATGTTTGTGGTTTATCGTTTTGTTTTTGAGACAGGATTCCCATATGTAGTCCAGGCTAGGGTCTACTCTGAGATCCTCCTGCATCAGTCTTCTGAGTATTCTTTTATTATAGTCTGCACAACTATGCTCAGCTAATATACATATCTTTTTTTCTTAATAGTGATACACCTGATTCTGTGGAATAGGAATTTTCCCATTACAATAAGAAAATGAAGCACTCAGGAGACAAGGCAGGCAGATCTCTGTGAGTTAGAGGCCAGCCTGGTCTACATAATGAGGTTCAAGTTAGCCATGGATGTGTGTGTGTGTGTGTGTGTGTGTGTGTGTGTTGAGACTTTAACATAAAACAGCCCCCTGCCTGTCCCCCAAAAAACTGAATTAGTGATAGTGTTTTAAGAGTACTTGCTGCCTTGGCAGAGAACTGAGGTTCAATTCTTAGCACACACATCAGATGGCTCATAACCACCTGCAATTTCAGTTCCAGGGTATCTGATACCCTCTTCTGGCTTCTGCTAGTATTCACATGCATATGTACATACATACACATACATACACACACACACACACACACACACACACACACACACACACACACACACACACACAGATACACATATTAGAAAATGTCATCCTGTTCTGGTAGTGACACTACAATTAAAGGCAAATAGGATATGATGACTTACTGTAATACGGGCACTCAAGATGATGAAGTAGAAAAATCATTGTAAATTCAAGGCCAGCCTAGACTATCAAATAAGACCCTGTCTCAAAATCTACAAACAACAATAACAACAAACAAATAATGCACAAAAGAACATAAGTCTTAGTGACTACTGAAATGAGATAAATTTAAGGTATGTCTAGAAAACATGAAAAATCAGGGAAGTGACTATATGAAAAATTGAAGAGTGAACTAAGAACCTGCAAAAAATGTCATTACTCAAACAAACTTACACACACAAAACAATTGAAGACAGAAACATGGTGGAGAAAAGAGAGCGCGAAGAGCAAACAATAAACTACAATTTTTTGTTTTTTTGAGACAGGTTTTCTCTGTGTACCTCTGAAGCCTGTCCTAGAACTCACTCTGTAGACCAGGCTGGCCTGGAACTCACAGAGATCTGCCTGCCTCTGTCTCCTGAGTGCTGGGATTAAAGATGTGTGCCACCACTGCCTGGCTGAATCTAAAATATTAATAAGTGAGTAAAGAAATGTGGTCCCCTCCAGTTTTTGAAAACAGGTTCTCGTTATAGCTTGTGCTGGCCTTGATCTCATTAATATAGCCTACCTTAGCTGTGAATTCTTGATCCTCCTACCTCCCAAGTGCTTGAATTGTAGAAATGTGATTAGAGAACAGGAAAAAAAAAATGTCTGTGTGTCTAACACAGGGCCATTGTGCCCTGATTGAAATCTCTGTTAAATTTCTATCTCTGTGTGTATTGACTTTTCCTTCTCAAGAAAACTTCGTGTATTTTTTTCAGGGTGGGAGTAGCTAGTTCAGCTCTTTCCTTAGGGAAATTTCCATTGCATCTCACAGTGACATTGCTAGAATGGCTGGACCGGCTGCCTCTTCCTCTGGGACAGCTTTTCCTCTCTCAGTGTCTTTGGTGCCAAGGAGATGGTAAAAGCCTTCCTCAGGTGGGTTGAGCTAACAGAAAAGGGACATCTCCAACAAAATCTCTCCCTTACTGCGTCTCTCAAAGTGCTATAGAAGTGTACCTGTTCATAGCATCCACTTGGATGCTTAAAAACCCAAATGTGCTATTTGACATCAGAGCCATGCACTCTACCATCTCACTGAGAACTCACAATTACATAGAGTGCTAAGAGAGATGCTGATGGAAATTATCATGGGCTGAAGACTCCCAACCCATGCCATAGACCCTCTTGCCACTCTGTTCACCTTTTCATGAACAAGAGCAACACACTGTATGGGTCACAGTGACATAAATGATAGATGTGACTAGGCCGCACTTCTCAAGGCACATTATTGACTACTGAAAGTATCCTTAGGGTATGCTCTTCAAAGTATCTGCAGCCTAATGGTGAGACCAGAAATATGTGTTACAGAGGAAAATAACTGTTGGTTACCTTAATAATATGCAATGATAGAGTTTCTTGGTTAGTCAGAAGGTGGCTTCTCTATGAAGGATCAATTCAAACTGAGTCAGGACCCTGCCCGTAAGGGGTAAAGGCTTGAGGCAGAGGAGTTGGCTCTTAACAGGATGCCATGGATAGAAAACCATGCTGGTCATGCAGCTAGGTCATATGAGGTCAGCAGCACTGCTGTCATGGGGGATGACTAATGAAGGCTGCTTAATGAAGCAGGATGTTGATGATGCAATTCAAGTACTGGGCTGGATTCCACATGCACTGCCATAAAGGAGGCTATAGCTCTCCATGATCAGTTTTCTCCCATGGGAAAGGGAAGCATATAAAGCAAGGTAATATGGAAAGTCTCTTTCAAGAACAGGAGTCTCTCGTGAGCATGGTAGACAGATGGAGACCAGCAGCTTGGCCATGTGAATCAATCTGTTCCTCTGTTTTTCAGAGGTCTTTTGGTGCCAATATGGGTGGAGTGCATCCTGGATGGTCTCTGTTATGGGCTGAGCTGTTTCCCTTCCATATTCGTATGTTGAAACCCTAATTCTCTGTACCTAAGAATACCACTGTATTTGAAGGTGGGGGTCTCCAAATAGGTAATTAATGGAAAATTGCAGTCAGTAGGCTGACTGCTGTCCCTATATGAAGAGAACACGGATAGGGATGTGCATGTGTGAACACAGGAAGAAGACACCTGTACATGTGTGTTAGCCTGGGGAGCTTTGCTGCTGCTGTTGGAACCACAGTTGTAAGCAATCTGTCCTGAAAACCTGCTAGCCACTGAGTGCAGATTAAAATGATGGGCACCACCAGGTGTCAGCAAACATAGCCAGAGGGACAAGCGCTCACTGAGTAATGAGTTTACTATTTTAAGTGGCTTAAAATGAAAGAGATCTGTTATATCTGAAAACTATCTTGAACTCATTGTTTTACAAGAAAACCTCTTCAGGCACTTGTGTTGTCTAGAGCCACTTTCCGACCACAAATACAGACTGTCCCCAGAGGCCATACCTGCAGTCTGAAATCTTTAGCTTCTAGCCCTTTCAGAACAACTGTTGGTCTCTACAGAAGACCATAGCCTGATCCTAAATGAAACAAGTCTAGCTAGGAAGGAGATATGTTGAAATGATCATTTCAACAACATGTAATATGTTTTTGATTTTTTTTTTAAGATAGAATCTCATGTAGCTCAGTTTGGCCTTGGCCTCACTATGTAGCCAAATGAGGAGATTATAGTTGTGGACCACCATGCCTTGTTTATGCAGTGCTACAGATAAAACTCAGGATAAACAATATGATTTTCAGAGCCAATTGCAGAATATGAAGTGAGAGTTTCTTATTAAAAAAATAATAAAGAATTCAGAGACTGTGACAGCAGAACCTTAAACCAAAGGTAGAGCCCTTGGGACTGTACAGGTTTCATGCCAAGAAACCTGACTAGCTTGGAATGATAGGTAGATGAACTAAATAAGTATGGAAATAATACAATCTTCTGGAAATTGTGCACACATTTATGCATGTGTGTGTGTGTGTGTGTGTGTGTGTGTGTGTGTGTGTGTGTGTGTTCCCTCCCCAACCCCTTTTGGAGACATAGGCTCAAGTGATCTTACTACTTCAGCATCTCAAGGACTACTGGCTTTCCACTCATTGCATCTGGCTACTAATCTTCACATCAAATTGTCTTCTTGTTATTTGCTTGATATTCTTTCTTAAAAACACTATATCTATTTAGTGTGTGGGTGTGCACATCTGTGCCTTGGCACACATGTGGAAGTTAGAAGACAGCCTGTAGGAGCTGGTTCTCTCCTTCCACCATGTAGACCCTGGATATTGAACTCAGCCATCAGTCCTGGTGGTAAATTCCCTTACTGGCTCTAGAGCCATCTTGCTGGTCCTTTTCAATTGCCTTAAAAGCAGGATGCAAGCTGGATGAAAATGCAGTCGGTAGAAGTCTCTGATTTTCATGGGGCACATTTCTCAACATTTGCTTAGGTCTTAGATCAATGATAGCAACTTGGGAGGGAGGCTGGAGCAGTAGTTCAATTGATTCCTAGAACCCATGTAAAACTAAGCCCAGTAGAGTGCATCACTTACAATCCTAGGGTTGACAAAGCAACTGATCAGTTGCTCAGATGTTGATCCCTGGCATTCATTGACCAGCCAAATTGTCACTTATTTGACAATTATCAGGCCAGTGAGAGACCCTCTCTCAAAACATGGTAGATGCCTCTTCAGGTTGCCCTCTGTCCTCTACTTGTGTACGTGGGTGTGTGTGCGTGCACACACACACACACACACACACACACACACACACACACACACACAATGGAAAAAGGAGTGTTTTCACCTATTTACAGTAAGACTTAAAGCAGATCTACTACAATTATCTCCTGGGAATTTCAAAATGTCAAAAGTAGTTTCTGTGGAAACTATAATGTAAATTTAAAGTTTGATCTATTTCACTATTTCATACATTCAGTAAAAAGGGAAGAATTATTATTATTTCTTATTTATTTTTCATTGTGTGCATCTGTGTATATGCATGTGAGGTACATGCAGGTGCCCACAGAGGCCAGAGGTATCAGATCCCCACTAACTGGAGTTACAAATGGTTGTGGCCATCTGATATCCAGAGGGGGGAACTGAACTCAGGTCCTCTGAAAAAGCAGTATGTGCTCTTAGCTGCTAAGCTATCTCAAGCCCCTCCCTAGCTTCACATTTTCTGAAAGTTTCTTCAATTTGAGACTGTCCAATGCTTTCTTATCATTTAACAAGAGCATAAGGATTTGGGGAGATAGAAATAAGAAACACAAAGTGCCCTGCTAAGCACGAGATGTGTCTAGACAAAAAGGTAATTATAAAATAAACATTTTATTTCCAGCTTAATACAAGTTTCCATTCCCTAGTAACATGAACCCAAGACACTCAGAACAGCATGTTTATTTCTGAATACCAGTCTCTCATGGAGGAGGTTAGAGGAGCTTTGATATTCATAGATCAAAAGTACATGGCTTTAGTAAGTTCTCTCTGGATGAAAAACAGAAATAAAACAGGAAGGACAGGACCGCTCCTAGGTGTGGTGGAGGGAAAGGTTTATTGTGGATAAAAGGGAGAGAGTAGCCAGAGGCAGAGATGTCTAGACGTCTGCAAGAATCCAGAGTGAACATGACCCAGAGCTGGGCCATGTGAGGAGACAGAGAGGGGAGAGCCAGGAGAGTAAAAGTAGACAAAAGGGCCAGATAACCAAATTGTCTGGATTATACAGTGAAGGACGGTGGGGGGAGGGGCACAGCCCCTTGGCTGGAGAAGTTCAAGGGTAGAGGGTGGGGGCACACCATTCAAACCCTATTAAGGTAGGGACTGAGGGAAACTGGGAGAACAGGCAGGCAGGTTCTGTGGTGATATGTTAAATAGGCACCTCAGTTAACTGTTTTCCGGGTTTGAAACCTACTATTCTTCCACAGGATTTGGAAGTCATTTTAGGCAGAGGGATACTCCAGCAGAATCCAGGGTTATCTTTACTACATTCTTAGCTTTCAGGTTGGTAGAAATCATAGGTTTGGAAAGCTTAGCACACATTCTAAGAGGTTATCTAGTAGTTATAGCAATGCTAGGCCAGATACACAGGCCGATCACTACCTACTGAAAAAGGACTAGAAAGACTGGAGATATACCTCTAGAGGTCAGCAGTATAGTACTTGCATAGCAGTACCAGAAAGGGGAGTGGAAACACTAAACTACTGGAGTGGTGGTCCACGTCTGTCATGAAACACTTGAAGAGAGTTAGACAGGTGGACTGACAAGTTAAGTGAGGGCCAGTCTGGGCTACACAACAAAACCTATAACTCCCCTCCCCCCACCCCTGGTCTATGTATCTCTGATTGTCTTGGAATTCATTATGTTGCTCAACCTGGCCTTGAACTCATGGCAAGTCATCTGCTGTACCCTCTTGAGTGCTACTATTACAGGCACATACTACCATCCCTGACTTGATTTCTTAACAAATGGTCTCTGCCACTACTATCCACATGTTCCTGTGTACTCCTTGTGCCAAGACAAAATCCAGGAAATCTAGTAGACCCCAATATCATTAGACCCCAATATCTGCCACTAAGTAGAGTAAGTGTCTACCCAGCTTGAAAAAGTATCCACAAATACTAATAAAAACTTAAAATCACCTGTTGTTTTAAGCATCTGAGTGAAGTCTACCTGCCAGTTTTCAAATGTACATTTCCTCTTATACTGCACTCTTGGTACCATTGGTCCTTTCATGAGTGTCTTTTTTTCTTTTCAAGACAGGGTTTCTCTGTGTATCCCTGGCTGTCCTGGAAATTACTCTGCAGTCAGGCTGGCCTTGAACTCAGAGATCTGTCTGCCTCTATGTCCCAAGTGCTGGGATTAAAGCTGTGCACCATCACTGCCTGGCTCATGCGTGTCTTAAAATGGATGTACCAGAGCATCAAACAGTAAGACCATCCTGTGCTCATTAAGGTTCCATAATGATGAAGCTCCATGCTCTGACTCATTTGTCACCATGCTCTGGGAGATGAGGTGTGAACTTGGGCTAGCATCTAAACTCCAGTGAGTGACCTTCTTCCAGATTGTTTTGTGGCTCTGTATGTTCTTCAATGTCCTTCAGTCTGTGGGAGTCAGTCTTTTGGTGGCCTGGACAGTTCATAGTAGCTACGTGAGCTGCTAAGGTGTAAGTAGGACAAGTGTTTCCATCAGATGATTGATATCTTTCTTTCCTGTCTCTCTTTCCAAAAGTCTGTATGTCACTGATCTATCATGAAGATGTATTTTGGAACAGTACATATTTGTTTTCCTTGTGACAGTTATAAAGACCTAGTGACTGCATGTAATTCATTCAGCCTTTGTTCAGAGGTGTCAGTCACTTGGGAGGCCATAGGCTTGTTAGCTTATCCAGAGTTAACAGTATACCCAGCTCAATAGCATCTTCATCCATGAAGCTGCTCCTAGAAAGAAGTTCCCAGTAACAAGCCATCAGCACCAGATCCAACGAATCTGATCATCTGGAACAAACTACATGGAGAATTTCTAATTGTGTTCCAAATTAAACCAACTTCCATTACTGGGAGTAAGGGACATGGATTCAGAGTACCAGGTGAAATAGTCTGATATTTCCCATTCATTCCTATGTCAGCCAGGATCCTCTTCTCTGTTCTAATGATGTCAATACATGAAGAAGTATAAATATCACAATAGATGCCTCCCAAATCAACTTCTCGCTCTCCTGTTAGCTAGCACAAGTGGTTGCAACTGCCTGAAGGCAGAATGTCCATTTTTAGGTGTCTGTTCCAATTGTTCAAAGACATAAGACACGGGTTAAGGGGACTGGCTATTCAAACATCTGAATCAATACCTCTAAATCTATGCCTTGCTGCTCATAGATACTTGAAGGACTCTCAAGGGTTAGATAAGCCTATGGCTTATCTTAGTACTCTCAAATGCCCACCAGCATTCTAGAATCCTAGTATTTTCAGGGCTTCACAGAGATTTTACTATTATTCCAAAGTTAGGAACCCAAGTTTGGCAGAACTGAACCATTCCTAGAAACTCACAGATGCCTCCTACTTTTAATTAGTCATTTGTTGTTTCTGATTGGAAATTAAGCTCCATTCTTCATTTGACAGCTGAGGTAATCAGCTCTGCTTACAAATATCAACTGTGTGGGATGACACTTAGTATGTACCACATGCCAGGTGATTGAGCATTGAGCTGGAGTTAAATATTCTGATTTTTAAACATTGGAGTTTATGATCAGTTAGTCGGCAACACACTGCAGCAAGACTCCTTCCAGTTTCAGAGTTCTTTATTTTCTCCAAGACAGGGGTTCTCTGTGTTGCTCTGGCCACCCTGAAACTCACCGCATCAAACAGGCTGGCTTCAAATTAAGAGATCCACCCACCTTGACCTCCTGAATGCTACGACTAAAGGGGTGTGCCACCATCACCCAGCTCAGTGTCAGAGCTCTTAAGTCTTTGGGTAAGATCTTACTAAAGACTGTGGGAGAATTTCTGAAGGCCCAAGGCAAACTGTATTTTAATATGTTGAATCAGTCTGATTCCTGTTGCTGTGATAAAAAGACTCACCAAAAGTAACTTGAGTTATCTGGCTTACCCTTGTACCTCATAATCCATCATTTAAAGAAGTCGGGGGCACGAACTCAAGCAGCAACCTGCAGGCAGGAACTGAAGCAGAGACCACAGATGAACACTGCTTACTGGTTTACTCTCCATAGCCTGCTTAGCTTTCTTTCTTATACACCTCAAGTCCAACTGCCTTGGGGTCACATCCCCCATAGTGGGCTGGACACTTCCACAGCAACCATCAATCAAGAAAATGCCTCACAGACATACCCATAGACCAATCTTAAGGAGGCATTTTTTTCAACCAAAGTTCTGTCTTCTTAGATGACTCTAGTTTCTATGAAGTTGACAAATAACTCACCAGCACATAATATTTTTTATTTGGGATCTTGCCAGTGAAAAGCAAATGGCATTGGAGGCTTGTTATTAAGAAGGCAAAAGCAACCATATTTAAGGTCAAAAACCAGAAAATTACCCACAATCCTAATGTAAGACAGTCAAAGTGTAAGGGACAAATATCTTATACACTGTCATTAGGAGCTTTCAAACCTTCAAACATCTATGTCCATGCACAGTTTTAAACTGACAGAACTGAGTGTGATGCAGTGCCAAGAGCTATGTGACTTCTTCAGGGGACAGGGCCTGAGAATAGAATGAACAAATTCTCCTTGTGAAAGGCCCTGGAGAATCAGACCCGTTTTTGGCAAGGCTGATGGGCAGCTTGCTGCATAATTCTGGGCAAGACCCCAGAAGCATATTGCCACCTACCCTCCTTGCTTTCTTTACACAAACCATATTGCTGGCTACTTCTAATTTTACTTTCTTGAAGCTATGGGTTAAATAGTTATTACTTAAGGAAAACTTCCCCCTGATGACTCTCCTCTGGGTGAACCAGGGAGGATGTTGTTAAAAATAAACAGAGGACCTGATTCAGCCTCTAAAGCTTTTGCTGTTTCAGGTGTGACCATGAATTCAGGCTTCTCAAGAACAGGATGCTGCCTTTTCAATGCATCCTGTAATTAGCCTGAAAGAGTCACAGAAGCTCATGACAATATTACAAATTTATATAACTGTTCTGGAGAGAATGATTTTAACCACAAGAATCTAGGAGAAATGCTAATAAATAAATGACATCAGGAGATAATAGCAACAGTCTAGGAACAGGGAATGAAGCAGAATCATAGAAATTCACAATGCCCTCATTTCTATAGCTGTGCCAATACTATAGGAAACTGAGAGGAAGGGGCCATGAGAACAAGGAATAAACATTGCCAAGTAATAAGAGACAGCTTTTAGTTATGTAATTTACAGGATGATAGGAAAAAAACCTGGCACATTCCTCATAAAAGATAGAGTAGTATAGAATGAAGAATTAATTGATTCAGTCTTGGCTGATGAGTAGATTGTGAGAACTTAGATTTCACCAGAGGTAAATATTAACCATTAGAGGCAATGCTTTCTTTTACTTTGCATGATGCTGTAACTGAAAAAGCTGCTTTTGTTTCTTGCAATATTGCTTATGCTTTTAACATTAGAACTATGAACCAAATAGGTAATGGTTACCTTTGGGAAGGCTGGGGGAAGGAAGGGGACTGAGGTAAAGGAGCAAACTGGCAATTAATGTTACCATTACTAGACACAAGAGGAAACAAATTTGATTGTAAAACTGTTTTCACAAACTAGTGAAACTGTATAAATAAAAACAGCCCAGGCTACCAAGGGCCACTTGTTTGAAACAGGTGGTTACAGTTTCTTTGCTGACTTCACACATCACGTCCATCCCAGGTCATGTGACCCGTTTGGAGTTAGACTCCGAGCAATGAAGGAGGATCCAGAGACAGATGAGTTCACATTTTAAGTTTACACTAGTTCAAATCCTCCCAAATCCTCTTTTTTTTTGGGGGGGTTGGTTTCATCCAAAATACAATTCCCTTTTGAATGTTTTTAACGATCTAATCTTTAGTGAGTGTTTGCCTTCATCTACAGATGTGCAACATGTATGTGTCTGGTGCCCAAGGTGGTCAGATAATAGTATTGGATCCTCTGGAATTACAGGTAGTTGGGAACTACTATATGGTTACTGGGAACCAGACCCAGTTCCTCTGTAAGAGCAACAAGTACTCTTAACCACTGAAGCACTTCTCCTGAGCCAATGGTTCTCTTTTCAGTGTTAGTCTTGGTGTTTTACATCTTAACCCTGGGTGCCACCTGCCCATGGAGTCTTACTCTTTTAATCTCAACTCTCCCAGACGGCACTCCACAGATGTAAGACACTTCCACTGCATCTCCTTATTCCTACAGTGAGCTCTCAAGGTTTGCTTCTCTGGGACATTAGGAGTAGGATATGCAGCATCCATGTCCAAGAGGAACTCCATGGCTTGATACTTTATTTTCAACTGTAGCTGGGACTCCTGTGGGAAAACTGTAACTGGCCCTGAATAATCAAGGGGCGGCTCTCTGCCAAATCATTCACTGTTGGATGACATTCATGCCCATTATCTTCTGTCTTGCTTTTCCTTCTCTTTCTTTTCTATTCCTTTTCTTTAATTTTAGGAGTATTACTGCCAGCATGCCCCTTCCTTGCAGTATGCAATACTGCTCTCTCCCTAAGGATTCTCTCTTCTCATGTTTACCTAACTCGCTTTGCCTATCTCGCGTGTTCTGTCAGGTTGTAGCCATAAAAACTGTGACCTCTCTCGTCTTTTTGTCTTCTTTTACCGTATATACTTTAAAGACAATACTTACCAAGGTGATTCATTACTATAACCACTTCCAACTCTGGTTTTTTAAGTGAGTATCCAGGTGTATCTATTACTTTCTGTTGCTGTGATAAAATACCATACCCAAAGCCAACTTATGGGAGAAAGAGTTTATTTTGTCTTACAAGTCCAGATGGACAAGAATCCATCATGGCATGGAGGCATGATAGCAAGCAGCAGGCATGGTGCCAGGAGCAGGAAGCTGAGAGATCACATCTTCAACCACAAACACAAAACAGAGCATCAATTGGAAGTGGGCAAGCCTAAAAGCCTTTAGGCCCACCCTCAGTGACAAATTTCCTCTGGCAAGGCCATACCTCATCCCCAAAGGTTTCATTACCTTCCCAAACAGTGCTGACACATGGGGACCAAGTGCATTCATATGTGAGCCTATGGGGGACATTTCTTATTCAAACTTCCACACCCGGAGAGTCTGTTGTTGTTGTTGTTATTGTCATTATTTTGGTTTTTCAAGACAGGGGTTTTTTGTGTAACAGCCTTAGCTGTCCTGGAACTCACAGAGATCTGCCTGCCTCTGCCTCCCCAGTACTGGGATTAAAGGTGTACACCACCACCGCCCAGCTAACCTTCTGACTTATAATGGTCATGTTAACCATTATCATATCCTTTGGAGTTTCTGAAGAACATTCATGTATTATCAATACATTTGACAAGTTCTTCCTAAATGAAGAATAATATTTATTGTACTGCATGTATTTTTTGATCCCTGGCATAGTTACATCTCCCCCTTTTCTTACAGGATGCACTGATTATGATGACATTATGTTTGGGTTTCAGGTAAGTTCTACTGACGTAACAACATCTGTAAGATCAAGGTTTGTGTGATGGAGGTACCATGCTGATTCAACAGTTCTGCCTATCACTAGGCTTTCATCTCTGAAAGAAGTAGAAATTTTAAAAGCGCTTAAATGGCCCACCTGAAGCAATGAGTGACTAAAATAAAGACAAAACAGCCGTTTTCTGAGGATGATTTCACTGCGGTGGATTAGAGATTTTGTTTAACAACTCTCAGGCTGAGAATGAACTAAAAGCCTAATAACATCAGGCTAACCACACTCAAACTACATAATATCTTAAGAATAGCCTTCCCTCCAATGGGATGGATGCTCACTAGCCAAACTGAGTTTCCTATTTCCCTTTCTTGTGGTAGAGGAGAGATAAACACAGCTCCAGTTACCTCCTCCTTCTCTATGGGATTAGAAGGTACTGTGAGTTCAATACAAACTAGGCATGGACTTAGAGAATTACAAAAGCAACAACAACAAAAAATTCAAACACCAGAAATTTAGCTCTTAGAATCTTTATTCTGCAATAACAAGAAATTTCATTCCATTTATCCTTTTTTTGCTAAAAATGATTTTACTTATAAATATGATAATGTTAAGAACAGTAAAGTATACATCTTTCACAAGAATCTAATATAGGTTATATAATATTTCAATATATCAGATCCTTCTTAGTCATCTATCTACCTGTTTAAGGTTTAGAGAACTGACACCATATATCTTAGAAATTTAAATTTTTTAAAAAGTATTTTACATGGATAGTTAGGTGTTTTGCCTGGATGTATGTTTGTGTTCCACTTGTGTGCCTGGTATTTGTGGAGGCCAGAAAAGGGCATAGAATCCCCCAGAAGAGGAGTTATAGACTACTGTGAGTTGCCATGTAGGTATGAAGAATCAAACCCCACCTCCTTTGGAAGAGCAGCCAGTGGCCTTCACAGCTAAGTCACCTCTCCAGCCCCCATCCTAGAAATTTAAATAGTTACACAATGAGGCAAAAGCCAAACTGAAAAACTTGCTTCACAATATATATATAAAAATATATAAATTTCCTGGGAATTTTAACCCTTTGAATTTTATCATACAATAATTAATTTTCCCCAAAACAACAAGAAAAGCTGCCTGAGCCTCAGAGGGAGAGGAGAGGGACAGGTTACTTTCCACCATCTGTTAGTACAACATAATCCATTTCAGACTAAATGGACTAAATGGCTACTTAGTCCAGAGACAAAAAGTTCAGTTTATATACATCTGTGTGGTTACCCATATAGAATCTGTCAGTTTCCGAAAGAGCAACAAAAACAATAATAATAATGATTAATAGAAAAAGAAAAACACCAAAAGACTAAGTATCCTCCAAACAAAACCAAAGAAATAAGCTCTTTCCCAACAACCGAGGGTTTAGCCCTAAAGGCCAAAAACCTCCCTTTTTTTTTTTTTTTTAATCAACAAAGCATTTCTAAGCAATGAATGCTTCAAGTGAGAAAGAAGGGAAGCCTCTGACCTATCAGGTCTTCTAATGTATCCATTCCATAGTACACTACTTCACGGAACTGTTTTAAAACTTGTTGTATTGGAGCTTCAGGGAGTAAAACCATCCATGGCCACTAAGTTTGCAGAACCAGTTAAAAATCCATGCTCAGAAAAGGGCCATTCTCAGGTTTGTTGCTCATCCCATTCCATACTATGAGTGGTTGAATTTAGCCAAGTCCAAGTGAGGTATTAAGGAAGGAAAATAGGGCAGAGAGTGAGGTTCAGAAGGCCTTGTACAAACCTTCCAAAATTAGCATATGAAAAAACAAGTTGGTGAAGAGAAAGGTTATAACCCCCCTGTAGTCTTTAAATAGACTGCCCACCAGAGGTTCATATGTTTGAATGCTTGGAGTTAGGAGGTGTGGCCTTGCTGGAGAAGGTGTGCCACTGGGGGTGGTCTTGCCTGCTATTGGAAGATCAGAAGTAAAGCTCACAGCTACTGCCCCAGCATGATACAAGCCTGCCTGCCACCACATTTCCTGGCATGATGGCCATAGACTAACCCTCTGAAACTGTAAGCAAGCCTCCAGTTAAACACTTCCTATAAATTGTTGCCTTGGTCATGGTGTCCATCACAGCAATAGAATAGTAGCTAAGACATTCCCCCTTTCCAGGCCAATTAAAACCAACTTACACCAGCAGTACAAGAACAGAGAGTCACTCCTATGTTTACTGTGATATCAAAATACATACCTTGGCGGACTATTTAAGATGCTAGTGCTGAGTGTGGTGGTGCATGCCTTTGATCCTACCACTCAGGAGGCAGATCTTTGTTAAGTTATAGGCCAGTCTGGTCTACACAGTGAGTTTCAGGACATCCAGGGCTATATAAAGAGAACCTGTCTCAAAAACAAAAACAAACAAACAAACAAGATGCGAGTGATATATAAAACAGAACTACATGTAACAGATTGGAGCATGTATAAAAAAAGGCCATGTTACATAAATGTGCCAGACAGGCACCAATAAGGCAACATAAAATCCCTAGCTCGTTGTACAGCAGGGCCCTTTGAGCTGCTAAACTTTCTCCATGCTCTACCCCACTTCCTCCTTTGCAAGCCTGTATTTTTGTTTTTAATTAAATTTACATACCAACCATAGTTTCCCCTCCCTCCTCTCTTCCCATTTCCTCTCCCTACCTTCTGTCTACCCCAACATCGACTCATCCTCTTCTGTTTAAAAGGGGCAGGCCTCCCATGGGAGTCAACAAAGCATGGCATATCAACTTGAGGCAGGACCAAACTCCTCCCTCTGTATCAAGGCTAGGCCAGAAATCTCTGATGGGGGATGTCCTTCTAGATATATGTTTTCTCTTATTGGTTGATGAATAAAACACTGTTTTGCCAAAAGCCTGTCAGGAAGGATAGGCAGGGCTATAAGAAGAAGGAGGAAGGAGAGAGGCCACCAGGAGGAGAAGCCATGCTGCTGAAGGAGTAACATGCCGGATTACGGGTAAGCCACAGCCTTGCGGCAATACATAGATTAATAGAAATGGGTTAAATAATTAAGAGAAAGCTAACCATCAGCCAACAGAAATTATAACTTTTGCAAGGAGAGCCTGGCTGTGAGGGCATGGGCTTCAATTACATTATATCCAGTATCACCACAGCATTCCTAATACTCCAGTGGCCCTTCCACAAAGCTGCTCCCATTGGTGAAGTTCCCAGCCATCAACTGCCAGCAGTTGTTCTGACAAATATAGTGTACTATAATAAACCATTCTTTGCTCATTGAATTTATTGGGCAGTCTTGTTCTCTCTTTTCTCCTGAACACCAGCTTCAGATTCATGAATTTTACAAGTGAAAAACAGTGATAAGCAAAAGGGGGAATATTACAATTACATTTCCTTAGATTTTTACAGCTCCATTTGAAAAGGAAGAGTTACAGATTCCACAAAAGGGAGAAGATGGAAGGAGCAGGATGAGGGTACATGCAGGTGTCATGGCAGGCAGGAAAACTACAGGAAAAGAGGTCAGAATGAAAACTCGGTTCAGCCTGACTTAGGCTGGAGCACACTTCAGGAGTCTGTTTCCAGGCAACAATCATTCCAATTTGAAGTGCAACAATAAAGCTTAAGGTATGACTACATAGTGTATAGAGGCCATCAAACTATATAAGGTACATGGGCTATATTGAGTGGGAGCTAAAGACAAAGGTCTAGGGAGGGAAAGTCTGGGATAAATATTCTGGGGGATTTGGGTGAGTTCTCCCTCTACAGATAGCAAAAGGACACCAGGTCATTAGCAATAACCACTCCTAGCCTTCTGGGCTTAAAACAGGCATTTCCCCCTTTGAAGAGACACCCCTGCACAATTAACGTTCCTGGTTTCCCTAGCAATCTGTGGCCACAAGTACTGTTGTACTCCCAACATTGAGACTTTGTTTACATTTCCTATCTAGGTTAGTTAAAGGGAAGGCCATTCCTCCAGGTAAGGCAAGGCTACTTTTGTGGGGGTTAGTACTGGAGATTAATTATAGGATATCATGCTTGGCCAGGCAAATCCTCTAGTACTGAGCTACAACAACCAGTCTAAGGTTATTTCTTTAAACATATTTTGTATCATGAGATACAAAATGTATTTTATACATTCATATAAATGTAATTTGATCAAATCCACCCACATTCTTTTCCCGCCAATTCTTCCCATATCTCTTTCACCACTTTGCTTCCCAATTTCATTACTTTTAAAAATCCACTGAATCCATGTAGTCTTGCGTATGTGTGCACGGTGTAGAACCATCTAACTGGGATATGAGTAGCTTTTCAAGACCCACATCCCTGAAGAAAATGTATTCTTCTTCCCCCAACATCCATTAGTTGCTAGTAGTTCCTCAGCTAGGGGTGGGACTTCATGACCACCTCCTCCATCCATGCTGGGCTTTTGGCTGGCTTGATCTTGCTAAGTCTTCTGCATGTATGCAGTCAGAGCAGCTAAGAGTCCATGTGTGCAAGAGCCTAGGCATATCCAGAAAATCCTGTTTTGATGCAGAGGTTCACTAATTCTGCTTTTTGCAATGTTCCACCACACTCCTTTCCTGGGTATGTGGTGTATGTGTTCATGTCTGTGTGAATGTGTGCACATGGAAGGCAGAGGAAAGAAAGAGATCATGAAAGGGATAGGCAAGAACATCATCCCAGCTTCCAATTCCTGGCCAAAACTCTTAACAAATCCCAGCCCAAACAGTCCATCTCATTACCTGCTGTTCCAAGGAGGTGAGCCACACATTCTACCCCCATTTTTGATGGGGCTAGGAATGCCCTAGCCCATGACCCTTTGCTAAGCATTATCAATCTGTGAACGATGGGGTCACTAGAACATGGAGTCCATCAGGTTATATTGGCACCATCTCTAACCTCTGCTGAAATCCCTCAGCCACTGCCTTGGCCCAGTAAAAGGCCTAAGTTCTCAGCCTGCCCCACCCCCACTAGCTGAGCCCCATCTTGGCTCAGGCTGGTAGAAATATCTTTCATACTGGATACAGGAACTTCTTTTCCACTAAAGGCATGGGACAACCCAAGCAACTAACTTAACTGTAACAGGATTCTCAGGTATCCTCATAACCCCTCCATAGGCTTAACTGGGTCTGCCAATTTGGTGACACAATCCTTATCCACTCTTTTATCTTAATACCTCAACGCCCACCACACACTAAGCTGCAATGATTTCCTCTCTAACCCCCCCCCCCAAACCCTCCCTCCCCGTTGCAGGAGATTTGTGTTCTGAAACTGCCAATGGGAGTTGTCAGACCTTGGTTTTAAAGGCGAAGACCATACTAAGTTGTCCAGAGGGGACCATAGAGCTTTCTGGTGGATTGAGAGGAAGCTCAAGGACACACAGGGGCAAGGAGGAGAGGCCTATGGAGATGGATGGTCTTTTTTCCAGTGAGGAAGGTGAAGAGAATGGGTGATGGTTTCTGTGTCACTCCACTGATCTCTCAGGTGTATTTCCCTAATATTTAACTCCTGGGTTTTATTTTTTAATAAGTAATAATAGAAGTTGCAATACTCCCTAAAAATATCCACCCTATTTCTCCTTAGCCTGGGCTTAGGCAGTGCCCCTGCCCAATCTAAACCTCTACTCATAGCCTCTTGCCTTTAATCAATCCTTGAGTCTGGGACACCTCAAACCCTTCAATAGCTACCATTCATAATCCTGTTCTCATAACCTTGAAAAACCCTTCTAGCTTCATGATCCAGGACCTACATCCTCTCAACCCCACCATGTGCCACAGATTTAAACCTATCATTAATTGAACAGCTACTGCAAGTAATCCTTTTAGCTCCTATCAATTCCCCTCATAACTCTCCTATTCTAGGCATCAAAAAAGCCAATGGTACTTATCAACTGGTCCAGAACCACTGGAAAATCAACCAAGCTATCCATGGCCACTAACCTATACAAGCACCAATCTCCCATGCCCCCTTGGCTGCCTTCTTTCCATGTATAATCTTAGCAACATCTTCTTTCCTATGCCCCTTCACCTGTCCTCCCTAAGCCCTTTTTGCCTTCACCAGGGAAGACCCAAACACCCTGCACCCCTAGAAACTTATGTGGATCATTGCAATTGCAGACAGCTTGGCTCAACAGGCTGTCCTGTGAGAGTCAAAGTTATGTTTTAAGTTTTAAGTACTGTGCCTAACAGGTCCATGGACAAAAATGCCTCTAAACCGTAAGCCCCACTTGCCCAAAGACAGATGCTCCCTGAAATGCTTGAAACTACTGGTTATGTAAAACAAGCCACATGTTTTTGCTCCCCTAGACAATTTTGTTTGACTCAACTGCCCCAGTCATGCTTGATCATATGTGGACAGGAGGTATGTAGGCAGAAAACATGTCAAGACGTGTGATTGCCCCTGATTGGATGGATATAGACAGGAGGCATGCATGCAGGAAGTCTGTGTTTGCTCCTGATTATTCCTAGCTAGAAATATGTAGCCTTATGGGATTGCCTTTATAAGCCTCTGCAAAATATGACTCATGGCCATTCTGAGAACCTCAGAATGGAACTGGCCAGAGTCTATCATCGAGGGCAGTATTTAATTAAAGATTGCTTCAAATTTGGCTCAAAATTGTGGTTGTAGCCTTATTCTCACCCAATGGGATTAACCATCCACACAAGATTTGTCTTTTGAATATGCTCAGTTTACTCATATAATCATTCCTTATAATACCATGCCAATTAATATAAAAGTTAAACAGACATTTCACCAAGTGAGAAAGAGTTGGTTGGGCAGAAATCTGCCAATGTAGGGTTCCACTGAGGAATCTTCTCTGGTAAGCATGCTTCACAAGCTGTGCAAGCTGGACCCACATCCTCCATGAAGTCCTGCTGTGGCAGGCCAGGATGGCAGCACTAGTGGAAATTTCGAAGTTCCTTAAGATGCCATGTCTCAGGAGCATGGCAATGCAATCCTAGAGGCACTTCCAATGTCCCAAATTTTCCTTATTTCATTTGTATAGGGAAGGAATCACATTTTAGGGCTGGTTCAATAACACATCAGTGCCATCTTAGAGTATGTCCATTAGCACATCAAAGCTCACCTCAGACTTGGCTATATGTGAGCAGCCTTGTGATTGGTTCATTAATATATCAGACCTTATCCTGGGGCCTATGTCCTAGCTGAGCTGCCTCTTGGCAGGCTCCTATCCTGACGGCACTACATTATTCTAAGTCATATAAGATGGTTTCACTTATGTTTCTAGCAACAGTATTGTCCCAGGGATTTTGAGATAGCCTTCATTACTTTGGGAAGGATCTACAACAGGATCTCACCAACCTAAAATTTGTTCCCTAGTTTCCTTCTTGAATATATAAACAATCTTCTCTTATACAACCAGTCCCCTCAGACCAATGTCCAACACTGATAAATCCTCAACAATCTGGCCCAATGTCTAACACTGATAAATCCTCAACAATCTGGCTGCTTAGGGATAGAGGGCTTCCCAAGACAAGGCCCAGATCTGCCAATCCTCAGTCACCCACCTGATCTCTCAAACTCACAAAAAGAGAATTATACCCAGGGAGGCAGGGAGAAGGAATCCTTGACTATATCTTTCCCCAAACCAAAGGTGATGACTTGCATTATATTAGGACTTTCAACGTCTCAATCTGGATCTCCAACATCTCCCTTAATGTTCAACCTATGTGGCCACTAAAGGCCCCTAGAAGAACCATTCCTATCCCTCCAATCCCTCCTTTCTCCTCTCAACCTACTCTCCTGCACCTCTACTCCAGCCCTTCAAGATGTAGACAAAACCTTTGATCCCTTCTTACAAACTAACCAGAGGCAGGCCCTTGCAACACCCTGTCAAGAGTGTATATGTGTGTGTGTGACACATGTCACTAGACAGCTACACATGGTCACCAGAGGCCAGAAGTCTTGGCTCCAGACTCTAGTCCTGCTTGTCACTGAGGTTAAAAAAAATCTCACTTCACAGCCCCATATACATCCTCATTACACTAAGTCAAGAATCTCAGCCATAGCCTTCATAACACTCTTCCCATCCAGGGTACATCTTCTCTATGCTTGTCATATCTCAACCTCATATCTGAGCCATGCCTACTCCTCAACCCCACGACACTGCTCCCTCATAACCCCTCCACACCATCAAGTCCCCATAATTCTTGCTCTGAAGCACTCAGCCTGTTTTCTCCAACCCCATTGCCCATATCTTTTATTATCCCCTATAGGAGGTCCCCCAACTGGTTTTGTTATGTAATTCAAGACCACAGACTCAACTCCAATTGTAATTAGCTGAATTTATTAAAAAACTGGTAGCAGTGCCACAACTTTATAAAAACTAATCAAAGGCATGCTGTGCAGATGGGGTAAGGATAGGGATTTTAACCAATCCGTACCAGGTATTCCCCTAGTAGTTCCTCTTAAGTTTCCTTGCCATCACAGCTTCGATTAATGCCTAATTGCAGGCATGATGTGCAGAAGGGGTAAGGCCAGGGTTTAACTGTTCTGTACCAGGTGCTCTCCTAAAAGTTTCCTTAGCCATTCCATTCCCCACTGGCTCTATATCAAAAAGAATCAAATCACTGGTTCGTGTTGAGGTACAGGTTGAGGCTAATGTTTTAGCACAGCTGACTCTTTCTTTATTGTATGTTAGCAACCAATTTAAAATACAAGGGCCAGCCAGGCACAGTGGTGCATACCTTTAATTCCAGCACTCAGGAGGCAGAGGCAGGCGGACCTCTCTGAGTTCAAGGACAGCTTGGTCTACAGAGTAAGTTCCAGGATAGGTTTCAAAGCTACACAGAGAAACCCTGTACTGAAAGACAAAAAAAAAAAAAAAGCGAAAAAAAAATAAAATTTTAAAAATGCATGGGTAAATCATAATAGTGAGTAGTAGTAAAAGAATGGACTCGGCTATGGCAGTTAAAGGGGAGAGGGCTGTGTGCCATGGAGACCAAGAGAAAAGAGACTGGTACCAGTTAAAAGCCTCAGATCTCTCTTTTGCCCTTGTATCTAAGTTGTTCTGAACCCTATCTAGTGCTTCCTATAACCTGAGTTATTGACAAAAAACAGCATTTCTCACCTAAGGCAGCACAAAGTCCTTCTTTCTTCAAGAGTAACAAATCTAGTCCTCAACAGTTTTATAGCACCAGTTCTAGGAAATCTACTTGGTTTTCTAGTTGTTCTATGAAGTCCTTTACATGCTGTATATATCTTTACTACTTGATGTTTTAACCTTCTGGTCTTGAATAATGTAGACTGATGGTCCCAAGGCCCCTGCACCTGTGATTTGTACATCAGAGGAGGGCTATAAGTACACTGAGATTGCTATTCTCATTTTGCTAACAAGGCCCTGCTGGGTCTCTTACTGAGTGTCCTCTAAATGCAGGCAAAAGTTTTCTACCTTCCTCTCCAGTATACTCTCTACTTAGGGGAGAACAGTGGTTAGAATGCAGACATTTCCTTCCTGTGGTCCTAATTCAAGATGTTCAGCTGTTACACACATAGCAAGGCTGAATGTGCAGGCCTACCATGTCACTACCAGAGTCAGGAAGTAGACCCTAATATGTTCAGATATTGCTGGCATACAGATGACCATTACACACGTGGGTAAAGGGAAGCTGAGTAATTATAAGTTAAAGGTTAAACAAGTACTTTTTCCTTGGGGATCTCCCAAGGTGAACTTAGCTTCCTCTGGGTTACAATTTAAATTTTCTGGTGGGATAGTAGTTGGGGTAATAGGACCGGCCCTTATGCACACATAAAAAGGAAACCTTGAGCCTAGACAACGCTAGTAACCTCTTCCTAGGCTGAGGAGTTAATGATGTATTTATTTATATAACCTTAAGGTCTCAAGCTCAGCATCACTGAGGAATGAAACTTTAATTCTGTTCTGGAGTAGGGTTGAGGTTGAGTCTGTTACTATGAACCCTTTGATTGTGACTATGGGCTGATTCATTACCGTGGATGAAGTGGTCTACAGAGGGAAAGGAGACACCCTAGTCTTTGGTTGTAGTAGCCAGCTTTTCTGGGTCTAGAGGATTGCCTGGCGGGGTGATACCTTTTTCTGTATAGTGAATTCTACATGGGACTAGTTCCATAATTTATAAATTTAACCATGAATCCCCAGGTCTGGCCTGTAAGCCAATGTTTGATGATCAATTCATTCCAGGCCACAATTTTTAAAGTAAATGGGATTGCAGTTCTCTGCGTTTAGATGGGAGTGGATTTAAGCTGTGGTCCCCTCTACTGTGACAGCTGTTACTGTTGTCACAATCATGACACAGTTTCTTCCAGGAACCTTCCAGAGTCTTGCTGAATAAGGGACAGACCCATACCAAGCCCCCAGGTTGGAATTTGTACGCTGGTTCAATCAAGGGTGGAGCAGGTGGCGGGGGTGATGACTCCAGATGTCTCTAGTTGTCTAGTGCGTGATTGTAAGGTCTTGAAGGGATGACTAGACATTTCAATAATCTGTGGCCTTCCCTTGGCAGAAAGAAGTGGAGGCAGTTAGCCAAACATGATTTCAGCTTGTTTTGGTATGGAGAGCACCTGATCCTAAAAAAGACAGTAGGGAGCAATTCGGTCCACTACTCACCAGTTTCTGCCCAGAACTTAATGTTCCTTTAACAGTCCTGTTAGTTCTGTCTACCTGTCCTGAGCTTTGGAGCTCATAAACACAGTGTAATTTCCTATGTAGTCCTAGAACTTCAGCCACATGCTGAAACATTTTGGCCATAAAGGTTGTACCATTGTCAGATGCCAAAGAGGAGGGAAGTCCCAATTGGAGAATGATGCCCACTAGTAGCTTCTTAGCTGTTTCTCACTCTACCCATTCTGAGAGTCTACAAAAACTAGCAAATACCAGTAGCCAAACTTTGAATAACTTCAGTAAAGTCTAGTTCCCAGTGTTCACAGGGCCAATGTTCCCTTTCTCATACACTCATGAGTGTTGGTTTTCCTGTTCTCAGGTTCACCCAGGAACAGACAGCACAGCAGCAGGTAATCTCCTCAAGCCTTTCACCTAGATGGAGTAGGAAGTACTGGCCCTTGATTAATCCCTTTCATCTGGTTGATCCCAGGTGTGTGCTGATGAAATTGTATGCCAGCTCATGGCCCCAGGGCTTCTGGTAGGATGGTTGTCCCCTGGAAGAACCCACCAGTCCTCTTAGTGAACTTGCTGTCTGGCCCAATTTTCTTCCTCACTGGTGTACATGGGATATTCCTATAGGAATATCTGGTTCTGGCAGGAGGGTGAGAACCAAGGAAGTGCCTAACATTTGTAGTGGCCCCACTGGCTCTGTGGCCACTTTTTTTTTGAAATGGCATCAGCAAATCTGCTGCTTCAGTCTCCAACCAAGTACCCATTTTGGTGTCTCAGCAACCAAACATCTGTTAGAAGAGCTGAGATCTCTGTTTCTTATCTCCTCCCACAGAGGTCAATAGGTCCCATTCTTGGTACAAGGCACAATGGATATGTGCAGTGGCAAAGGCATATTGGCTACTGGTATAGATAGATGACAGTGTGGCTATGCCCCCCATTTTAGTGCCTGGGTCAAGGCTATCAGCTCTGCCGTTTGAGCTGATGTACCTTGAGGTAGAGACTGGGCCCAAATTATCTATGTATCACTACAGCCCCTCCTGCATATCTGACTCCATCTTGTACACACCTGCTTCCATTGATAAATAGTTGTATCTGCCTTCCAGAGAGGGTGGTCTTGGAGGTCTGGTCATTAATACTGGAGATGGCTGATGGTCTGGGCAGTCTTGGGCAGGCTGTACTTCAGGATCAGGCAGGAGAGATGATGAATTTAACACTGTAGGTGAAAATCTGATCCTGGGTGCAAATAAAGACGACACTGGTACTGGGAGAGGCCATTCCAGAGCCCAGAGGCTCCTTAAGGAACATTTCAATGGAGTGGAGAATGGTGACAACCAACTCCTGCCCCATAGTCAGCTTATCAGTTTCCTTTAGCAATAGTGCTGTGGCAGCAATGGCCCAGATGCAGGCCATCCCATCAGGGTCCAGGCCAGTGGTTCTCAACCTTCCTAATGCTGTGACCCTTTAATTCAGTTCTTCATGTAGTAGTGACCCCCAACCATAAAATAACTTTAATGTTGCTACTGTTTTGGATCAAAATGTGAATATCTGTTTTCTGATGATCTTAGGAGGTCCCTGTGAAAGGGTAGTTTGACCCTTGAAGGGGTCACAACCCATAGGTTGAGAACCACTAGTCTAGACATTTAGACAAATAGGCCACATGCCCTTTCCAGGTTTCTAAAGTCTGACTCGGTACGTCTTTTGTCACTCCATGTAGTTCATCTACAAATAAACTGAAAAGTTTAGCAATGTTACATAGCCCAAGCATTGGGGCTGACACCAAGGCTTCCTTTGACCTTCCCGCTCAGGGGGTCATTTCCCTCTAGGCTCTGATATCTCTTGTATTTCCTAGGCTTTGTTATTTCTACAAAGTTGGGCATCTGCAGTCTGCAGTATCCAACTGTACCCAAGAATTTTCTCATCTGCCTTATCCTGTGGGTCAGGGATATTCAGAATAGCCTGGATCCTGCTCAAGGACAGGGTCCTGTTGCTGCCCTCTAAGCAATACCCCAGATAAGCTACCTTACTGGAGCACAACTTGGCCTTTTTGGAAGCTACTCAGTAGCCCAGCTGCTGGAGTGTTTCAAGAAGTTCCTTTGTAGCATGCTGGCATGCTTTCAGTGTGTGCAGTGATGAGGAGATCATCCACATACTGCAAGAGGGTGACGTTTGAGTGCTGTTGGCACTGTTCAAGCAGGTCCACACTGACTTTCATCAGAGTGGGGGGAGTTCTTAAATCCCTATGGTAGTCAAATCCAGGTTAACTGGTTGCTGAACTCTGACTCAGGGTCTGTCCATTCAAATGTAAATATAGATTGGCTCACAGGCACCAGGGGCAAAGAGAAAAAAGGCAACTGTTAGGTCTAAGATAGTTTTTCCTGGCCCCAGTCGGCTGACAAAAAAGTGTAAGATTTTAGTACAATTGTGTGGATTTCTACTCTTATTTATTTCCCTTAAATCCTGAATGGGGCAATAGTCTTTGGTCCCTGGCTTAACAACAGGGAACAGCGGAGTGTTCCAAGGCAAGTGGCAGGGAACCAAAAATCCTGCATCTCTAAGGCTGCTGGTGCTTTCTAATGCCTGTTTTAGCCTCTCTCAAGACTGGGTATTGTTTTACTCCTACAGGCAAGGCTGACAATAATCAGTGGGTAATATAAGGCCAGTCCTGGGGAACTGATCTCTGCCCACACTCCAGGGAACTTTAGCATTAATTCTGTTAGGAGGGACTCATCCACTAAGTTGTTTTTTGTTTGTTTGTTTGTTTGTTTTATTTTGTATTCCTGTCATTTTATATTCTTCTAAGAGGCAAGTTACCAGGACTTGTGAGTATGGACTCCGCAGATCCAGAGAGCCTTTATTCTCATGTAATACGATGATGGCACCGACTTTTCTTAACAAATGTCAGTCACTCAGGGGGTATGGAAAATGTGGCAAACAAACAAGAAAGAATGAGCCACAGTACCTTGCCCAAGGTTCACTACTCATTTGGTGGTCAAGGCATAGGTATCAGTTCCTGTGGCCCCCTTAGATGGTGGTTCTCTTAGTGACATGGCCTAGGGGTTGGGTTAGGACTGAATAGACAGCACCCATGTCCACCAGAAATGGGAGGGTTCTGCACCCTATTTTTCCTGTGATCATTCCTGGAAGCTCACTGGTATGGTACCCGGCCCCATCAATCTGATCTGGTCAGACTGAAGATCAGTTCTCTATTTCTTTGTCTATGAATCTTTGGACATTTTGTTTTCCTGTGCCCTTTCTCTCTACAACAGGCACACTGGTCCTTCCTCACTCTGGCTCAGAGCTGATTTGGTCCCCTGAGGTACTTTTGGCCTCCCTTGGATCCTTCTCTGAAGGTGGTTACCATTGTCCTGGCCAGCCTTCTGTCTGTCTTCTCATCTTGATCTCTACTGTTAAGGCTGCTGAGCTACCTCAACTGCTGTGACCTATTCATTCCTTCAAACCTTTCTAACTTCTATAACTTTCTGTGACTATTTGGGGCTGACTGGGTGACAAAAGCAATGGGAAATAGCCCAGTTTATCTGGGACACCATGATCAATGGGAGTGAACTGTGGCAAGCCTTTCAGAGACACTCCAGGAACCCAGCAGGAGATCACTGATTTCCCTGAATTACTTGAGATACATTTGAGGGATTACTTGGTTTTCTAGTAGCCGCTTTCATTCTGGTCAGTAGAGCCTGGCCAGAGGTTTACCCCTTACCATGGTCAGTGCTGGGATCCTGTTTAGAAAGGTTGAGGGCAGTATTTCATCAGTTCTTTTTGCCTCAAACCCTGTGGCCCCTAGGTCCATTGTAGTAGCCTTCCTAGTTAAGTCTCAGTCATAAATGATCCCTTCCCTCAGCAGTAAAAAGGGTATCAAAAGCAGCTTATATTAGCCCAGGTGGGATGATGGTAAGGAAAATGGTTTCTAATAGACTGATGAGGGACCAAGGTTTCTCGGGAGAGAGGGTCTGTGACTTCTACTTACACCGATCATTGGTTGAAACAGGTACACAGATTAGGGGAGGTCTGAACATGTTTACTGTTGGCCCCTTCCTCCTGCAGGGTTGGGAGTTGCCTGGGGGGAATGGCTGGGTTCCTGCTCAGCTGGAGTGTAGCACAGTCCTGCCTTCTTTGAGTATTCAGAGGTGAGAGACAGTCAGGTGGGGTTCAGGGCAAAACTAGGTGAAGGTGAGAGCAAATCAGGATCCATTCTTAGGACTGCAGGCGGACTCCCCGTCAGACAGTCAGGTCCTGGATGTGTGGATTTCAAGGTGTGTGGGTGTGTGGGTGTGTGGGGTTACACCCCCCCACCCGTCGGCACTAACTCTGGCTCACTGACTAAACTAAAACAAGAGGAGCTCCGTTCAAGGGCACATTTCAGCATTTCAGTCATGGAGGGCTTAAGAAGGGAGAGTCAGTAGCTAATGTATGGAAATGGACCAGGATGGCCAGGATTCTGACCACCTGCTAAATTCTTTTGGCAGTCTGAGGGTCAAATGACCCTCTACCTGGCCATTCCCCATCAAAAATAGGTCATTCTAGTTTATAGAATGTAGCGCTTCTATGGTCACAATTTAGTCCCATAGTCTGCCTCACAGAACTCCTGAAAGTGGTGGAGCATGCAGCTCAGGGGCAATGGGCTGTGATCAGTCCAACTCCTATTCCTAGAACAAAACTGAGCACACAGTCCAACAGACAAGAGTAACACAGAAAGACAGAATGCCAACACAGCCACAGAAGACCAGACAGATTTAGAGGTAGTAGCCACCTTCACTCACACACCACAACCAGAAGGACATGTTTTCTGTTGCAGAGACTGGGTCTACCATGCCATTCAATCTCCCCTAGATCTCTCAAAATGTTCAAACTCAAAACAGAACAAAACTTACCAACTGGTCCGAGTTTCAGAACACACTGACTGGTAATTCTTACTTTTTGCAAACATTTGCAAATGTTTTTCATTTGCAAATCTGTGGTAGCTGCAGTCTGGGCTCCCTAGGTCTCACGAATCTGCCAGGGTGCTCACCCCTGTCTAGGGCTATGTGCCCTGGGTCTCTGAAGTTGTAAAACTTGCTCCCGTCTAGGGCCTATCCCCAACAAGCAACTTTTAATTTGTGGCAGCTGTGGTCTTGGGCTCCCCAGGCCTCCACCTCCACCTCAGGCTTGCTCTCACTTGGGACCTATCCTGGAGCCTCTAGAAATGTTATGGCGGTCAAGACACCAAGAAAGAAAAAACAGACTAAATTCAAATTCTCATTAGTTGAATTTATTAAAAATTGCTAGGAGGGGACAGCCTTAAAGCCAAATTGAAGGTGTGCCTGCAACCCAGAAGGGGCTAATGGAAGTTTTTTCTTTAAAGGTAGAGACCACAATTATCTTGTTCTTCCTCAGCTATATGAGAAGCTGTCTCTCTCCCCTTTTATACAGCAACAAGGGGACTTTCTCACTCCCTGGTACAGAGCCATAAACAAGTTTACAGAAGCTGGAGGAGGGTACAGATTGCTAGGAACTCATCATTTAGGAATTTAGGGGAGAGGCCAATGGCTACTAGGAGGGCATCTGGTACAGAATGGAGTTTCCTTAACTATCATTTTACTGATGGTAGCACCCTAAAACAAGTCCCCCACACAGCAGGATACACTATACTTGAAGGAAACCTGACTACTCCCATGTGTCCACACGTAGTTAAAGCCAAATCCCTACCCCTTCATACAACTTCCAACAGGCAAAACTAACAGCTTTCATCCAAGCCCTCACACTTGCTTCCAACCTCATGGTCAACATATGAACTGACTCCAGATATACCTACAACATAAAACACCCCAACAACTTAACCTGGAGAGAAAGGGTCTTCCTGATACAAAGGAAACACCAATTATTAACTCCCTTTTGATACAGGAACTCCTTGAAGCAGTCTCCTCAACCAAGTGGCCATCCTTCACTACAGGGAACATCAAAAAGACAAGTAATATCTCTTTTCTTGACAAGCAGACTGATCGACTGGCTCAACAGACCATCTTAATATATCCAGATCAAGTCCTAACAACAAAAACCATCCCCAGAGCCAGTCTTGTATACATGGACTACCCCCTCCCCACAACTGTCACCACCGCAACAGCTGACATCCTGACCTATCTACATACCCATTTCACCCTTCTAATCAGACTCTACTCTTTTCTTTTTATTCACCCTTCACACCCACTAATAAGCTATTCCTTAAAAAGCCAACCCCTACTTAGGAGGCAGAGGTGGAGATCTCTTTGAGAGGCCATCCTGGTCTACAGAGTGAGTTCCAGGACAGTCAAGGCAATGCAGAGAAACCCTGTCTTGAAAAACAAAAACAGAAATAAACAAACAGAAAAAGCTGACTCCTCTGAGACTTGCCAAAAGACAAACCTAACTTCAACCTTTGCCCTCTTCCCCCATTCCACAACTTCCATCTCACCAAATGAGAGGCCAGTTACTAACTAGCCTAGACTGGCAGATAGATTTTATTCACATGCCTCAAGACAAAACACAAGTATTTTCTGGTATAAGACCTTCCCAACCACAAGATATTATGTCACTCACTCCTCTCTGAGATCATTCTCTGATTTAAGTTGCCCTCCTCCATACAGCTAAACAATGTCCCCAAATGCATTTCTTCCATGTATTTGCCCAACAAATAACTACCTCTGCCAAATCCCCGGGAAATCCAACATCCCTTGCCATGCTCATCCCCAGGAAAAGCTGAAAGGACAAATAGGGCCATAAAAGATACTCTCACAAAACTGACTGGAATTAAAATAGGGTTGGAGAAAACTCCTGCCCTTGGCTTTGCTCAAACTCCAAGCCCTGCCAAATAAATCCTCCCTAATCAATCTGTTTGAACACATGTAGGAGAGACCCCTCACAACCCTGGGACTGACAATCCCAAACTCCTCCTTCCCTATCTCAATCTCCTGTCCTTTCTGCACAGAGAGCTTTGGAAACACAGTCACTTCATCCTACCCACCACCCTACTCAATGTCTCTCTTCCTGATCTCCAAACAGAAGACATAGTATATCTCTCTGACCCATCCTATTCCCCCCTAACACCTAAATGGCAGGACCCCCATAAAGTCACCCTATTTAATCCAACTTTAGCAAAATTAAGTATGTTACCTGCTGGGTCCACCCCTCCAGCCTCAAGAAAGCTTTCCCACAGCTTTGTTCTACATCACTAAGCCCCACCAAGCCCAAGCTATCCAGGCTTCCTGCTTTCCAGTTCCAACAAATCACAGAGAACTCTCACCAAATGCTTTGCCCCTGACCCTCTCCCTTCCAGATCCCCTGAATGCCTTGAGCACATCTCAATTTCTGCTTTTCCCAGAAGTGCTCAACGAATACCTTTTGTGGATCCTGGCCCAACATAGACCATTTCATCTCTTCTGGAGATCACTGATATTCTTTGCTTCAAGGAATGTTTTACCTCTTTTCTCTCAAACAGGTTAAGTTTCTTCCTTTCAATACAATGTTGCTTTTTCAACCCCAGATCTTCCTTTAGTTTCTGAGCCCTACTGCTAGCCTTCCAGCCCCACAAGCTCCTGACCTGGATATGCCCACTGCTGAGCCAGATGACCCCACCAGGTGGGGAATGCTGGCTTGGGAGGCTGCCTTAATACCACAGGGTAGAGGAGGAGGGAGCTAGTTGAGAAACCAGCTGTTTACTTTGGGATGCTGTCTTCTCTCCTTTGGATGGTACATGGAAAACTACAAAGCTAATGCTAACTGCAAACTGCCTCCTGGCCAACACACAAAAAAGTGCTGCACCACTGAACCCTGCCCCAGCCTGTTGTGCCAGTCTAAGGACAAAGGGGGATATATAGTCTATAGGCAAGTCTACTGAAATGAGAATGACAGTGGAGAAAACTGGCCCCCTCTCAAAATCTGGAAATGCATAGACTTCTCCTCACCTGGGGCGTGGGGAGGTGTTCCCACAGAACAAGGAGGGTTCTATGTCAGGGACTAATGTGGAGAGCAGCATGGGATCTCTTGGGAACTAAATATAACAAAGCCACAGCTACGGGGGAAGGCCGCACAATCTTAGGATAGGATGGTGGCAAAAGCACTAGTGGAGGAGATAGAACATGCTAACAATCCTCTAGCTATTCACCACCCCAGCTGATACCTCCATTCCTGTGGGCAAAGTCAACTTTATCCCATGGGCCCCTGTTCCATCCCAGGACAGGGGTCCCCAACTCATCAAAATTCAGTCCGGATGTCCCTTTAATAAAAATGCTACAGCTTGGAAACTCCACCCTTGCCTCACATGTGTTCAAGGCTGACCCAGAGATAGGAAAGAACTGGTGCACTTATCTTAGGGCTAGCCAAATAACATATACCAGAGCAGAAATCTCCAAGCAGTGTACTAATGAGACCTGCCTAATGGGTCCCCCAGTCCAGATATTGGGAGAGTTGGAATGTACAGGAAAACAAAAAAATTGTACCCAGATGGATTCCAAAGCCAGGCCACCAAATGGCACCAACTTTGCATGTCAGAACGGAACTTACACTTGTTATCCCAGAGGGAAATGTTGTCAGTCTTCCTTACTCCAGACCTGGATAGAGACCACCTTCATAGCTCCATCCCCAAGTCCTAGATCTTTGTTTTCCGATGGTCTTAGATGACCCTTCTCCCAGGTTGAGTATCTCTGGTCTAATGAAAGACAGTAGGGCCCTGCTATCAGACTCACCTTTTTTCACTCAGAGAATTCGACCTTACAGGCAAGCAGGAGTTTACAAGGAAGCTGCTCTCCAAAGACAAACTACAAAAGGCTTCTGCTTCTACACCTAGGCACAAAGAACTTGGCAAGGCCTATAAAGGGTGGGGATCTAATACCACCCCCAACACACACAAAGTCAGACTGTTCTCTTTTAAAAATGGAGGAGAGTAGGCCAGTATCACTAAGACTTCATTTTACTCAGCTCAGATAGAAAGAAAAAAAGAAAGAAAGAAAGAAAGAAAGAAAAAAAGAAAGAAAGAAAGAAAGAAAGAAAGAAAGAAAGAAAGAAAGAAACTGTCCCCATGACAGAGAACAGAAACAACCTGGGGTTTAGTTCTCTTCCACTCAGTTTTAAGTTTCAAACCTGGACAAATGGTTGAGGTACCTATTTAATATATCAAAGCAGGACATGGACGCCATACTTTGCCAGCATCTCTCAATTCCTTCCTGTTATAGGGTATGGCTGGCATACCCCACCCTTTACCCTGACTCACCAGCCCAGAGGCTGGGCTGCCCTTCCCCCAGAGGTTCTTCCCAATATAATCTGGACATTTTGGTTACCCTTCTCCTCTTGGACCTTTGTCCTCCTGCCTGCTGCACCCAGTCCCCCTCTCTCTTTTCCCCCTCCCCACATGGTCCAGCTTAGTCTAGTCATGTCTGCTCTGGACTCTCCCAGATGTCCCCACCTCTGACTATGCTCTCCCACATATCTATAATAAACTTACTCCTCTTCCATACCAAGAAGCAGTCATATCCTTTCCTTTTTATCCCCATTAACCCAGGAATGGACCAGATAACCCACCCCAGAGCTAACATGTCTATGTTCTAGCCTGTCTCCTGGCTTGCTATAAATTGTTAAGATGGCCATAGGGAGTATCCCTCCATGGGGAATGGAGGGGAATGTTATGGGAGGGGAATGGGGGGCATGGAAGGGAGTGAGAGGGAACTGGGATCGATATGTAAAATATGAAAAATAATTAAAAAATAAAAAAAGATAACAACCCTAATGCAAAAAAAAAAAAAAAAAAAAGGATAGCCACAGGAATTAAATTAAACTAGTAGGTAACAGAACAGACTAAAAAGTATTCATTAATATGCAAAGTAAACAAAGCCTGAAAGACTTGATTATCACCATTATTCACTTGCAAACTAATTCCTCACACTTGGGCTCTAACTTCCAGGAGACAGCTTTCCTTTACCTATTAGTATGTTAATAGGACTGCAGGATGTCCTTGGGGCCTGCCAAACTGCATAAGAGTAAAAACAAATCTTTCTACAGGAGAACAAAAGATATTAAGAGCAGAAGTTTTCCAGCCACTGCCCTCGAAAAACGCAGGACCTGAGGCTCCCTAGGAAAATGGGCAATGCTTTTCTGTGAGGCTTGTGGTCTCTACCCCATTTTCCTAAGCCCAGAGTTGAATAAAACTACCACCCTCAAGAACCTGTCTTCTGATCTGTAAAGGCACTTAAAATAAGCCTACAACTCAGCACTTGCCCAAACTACAAATAAATTATTTTTCCTTTATGAATTTCTGTTTCCTGATTTCTTTTGAAATACAGGTAAACTAAGATGAAGAGCTGGGGAAGCTCCTATTCATTCATCTTCACAGAAGAAGTGATTTTCTTGGTTTAGTTGCTAAAGATAGTAACTCAAAATCATACCCTTGTTTTTCTTTCCAGGAGAGAGGGGGGGGGGAAGGAGGGAGGAGGAGGAGGAGGAGGAGAGAGAGAGAGAGAGAGAGAGAGAGAGAGAGAGAGAGAGAGGGAGGGAGGGAGGGAGGGAGGGAGGGAGGGAGGGAGGGAGGGAGGGAGGGAGGGAGGGAGGGAGGGAGAGATTGAGAGTGAGTTGGGAGGTGGGCACAAGTATCCCGGGGCAACACTGACATTGAACCCTCTTAGAAAAGCCTCTTAGAAAAGCTATCTGGATTATTATAAGTAAAGGTGCAGCAGTGCCATCTAGTGGATAGTTGCCAGAGAGCCAGAGATGCCGTTATACCTTAGAGAATACAGGAGCAGTCCTACAATTTTCCAGCCCAAAATTTTGAGTGCCATAGTTGAGAAATCTTGGTCTATGAAAAGTGAGACCTTTTTTTTAAAGTTTAGAAAGTTTTATTATAGGATTATAGATGGGAGCATAAAAGAAAGAAGGCAGAGTTACTAAACAGCAGAGGCCAATCACAGAAAATGGGTGCCATTGAACTGTTAATGTAGGAGCAGTACGTTCATGTTAGAAAAGTAGAACACGGGGGCTTCAGTGAAAGAGGAAGCCCAGAGTAGTAGCGAGCTTGCCCAGGCTTCTGAGCAGTATCCAAAAAAGATAGAAAGGAAAACCTACTTTTTGATTTAGAAGTCAGAAGTGGGCACCAGAATGCTCTGTAAGCAGCTTCTGAAAACAGGACTTTTTAGTATTCCCTTGTATAACACAGTGTTCTTTTATCTCTTGAGAGACCCAAAGCCGATGCTTTCATTTTTCAGTATAAAAGAACTTGCTCTTTAGAGAGCTTTGCATTTCAGAAACCAACTGGAACGCAAATGTTAAGTGGTATACTATTTTTAATAGTATAATCTGATCGGACATCTTTTTGGAAATTCCTCAAGTAGCTCTGGTTGAGACAGTCTTGCTCTGTATCCCAGGCTGGCCTCAAACCCCAAATACATCACTTGGCCTCTCCAATGCCACTACATCCAGCTCCTGTTTTGTTCTATGAGCACCTGTCACAGAGACCACACTCTTCCCCTCTGGCAAACTGTAAAGATAGCTGCAGAGTTCATCTTCAAAGTCAATGAATAGGGTCTCTGTTAAACTGGAAAAGAGAACCAGGTGATAGTAGTGTATGCCTTTAATTCCAGCACTTGGGTGGCAGAGGCAGACAGATTTCTGTGAGTTCAAAGCCAGCCTGGTCTACAGATCGAGTTCTGGGACAACCAGAGCTACAGAGAGAAAAAAAGAAAGAAAAAGAAACTAGGAAAGAAATGGAATAGTCAAGAGGTCCCTGTGATGCTGCACTAAATCATCCATACTCGTTCACTACTTCAAAAAGTGGAAACTGTCTGTTGTCTCACACAAAGACCCACCAACCCAAGAGAACTGGGCCTGCTCTTTGAACTGACTTCTTCTGGCTAAAATGTTCCTATCATGTTTGCTTACAAGTTCAGCTTCATTTGTATTTCATACGCCCTCCCATTTTTTTTTTTTTTTTTTTTTTTTTTTACTAACTACTAACTTAGGCACTGACTGGAGGACTTCCTCACCAATATCAAAAGCCAGATTTAGGCTTTTTGCCAATGGCTTGTTTTTCTAAAAACAAAAACTCTTGTTTCCCCCTCTCTCCTATTCTTCCACTAAAACAAAAAGCAGTATGAAATAATATCCCTGGAGTTGTCCTTTTCCTTCCAAGTAGGACAATAAGCTCGTAACTGACATGTTTTTCTTAACTACAGAAAAGGCAATGGAGACCATCATGGAGCGAGTAAAGGCATACTGTCTGGAAAAATGTCAGTAAGGGCCTTTTCTATTCTGAAAAATAAGCACAGCCCAACTTGCGGATGGGCGGAGACAAGACCATCACTAGAAAGATGCTTTTGCTTTACTTCCTATGACTCCACCAATCAGCACATCATTTCTTCCTTAAGGATCTCTCAGGGTCATCTCTTCTTGTCCTTGCCCATGACTGCCAACCTAGCTCAGGCAGTCTATGAAACTTCCACTCTTTCAGCCTTCTACATCTATGTCCTGCCCCTCAAAAGTCCCCTAAAACTACTCATATTGTTAGTGTGCTCATGCTAGAGACTGAAGTCCGACTTATCTCACCCATTTCCCCTTTCTTTCCCAGGCCCTGGTTTCTTCCTGCTGTTCTCCAAGGTGCTAGAAATGAAGCACACCTGTCAGACTGTGAAGACTTGCTACAAAACCTCACTTACAAATCATTCTTAGACTGATTATGCATTTAAGAGGTCAACATCCTGAATATGCAGGATTAAATAAAATATATTGTCTGGCATATCTTTCTTTAACCTATCATTCAGGAGGCAGTGGCAAGCAGATCTTTTTCAGTTCTAAGCTAGCCAGGGCTACATAGTGAGACCCTGGCTCAAATTCAAACAACAACAAAATCACTACAGTCAGTTTCCTTTCCCCCTTCCTAACCCATTAGGAAAGTGAGAATGACCATTGTGGCTTGTCTCCCACCTGCCTCACTGGCTTTCTAGCCTGTCTTTGTCCTGAGGGCTATGCTTCTCCTACAGAACCAAACACCATCTCTGTGGGCTTTGGCCTAATGCTGGGATACACGGGCTCTCCTTAAGGCATTTCTGACCTTCACAGAAGCACAGACTGCTCTGCTGGATCAAGAGGGTTGGTGGGGGAAATCCTAATGCAGAATTGAGTAAGCAGTGAACTCATGCCATTATCAGTCACCACAGGGAATAAAGCCTGCATTTCCTGGGTTTAGCTCCAGGGCTGCTTGTTAGTCCCAGGGAGCTGAAGATAGACTTAAACTCAAGAAACCCCAAGGGGTTCCTAATCCAGTCATTGTTTCTCAAGGTTATTGGAAAGTTAATGAAAGAAGACTCTGGGCATCCCACTCACCATCAGAATTTGTGAAGACTTCACAAACAAGCCTGTTAATACTACAGCTCTCCTTGTCTCATGGCCTTCAAAATTAATTGACAAACTGGGAGAACGTGGTAATGCAGTGTAGACACTGAGTAGTCTGATACAACCATCTCTGAAGATAAAAATGTACAATATAAATATGGCAAAGAATAGGCACAGTTATAAAACAAAATTAAAATGTATTTGTAAACAAGTGACTCGTGGCTACATTTCAAAGACTCATGCTCACATCTATTTATATTCTTTTGTGTGAGACAGGGTCTCCTATCTATGTAGCCCAGAATATCTCGTAACTCCTGCCTCGGCCTCCCTAGTACTGGTATCCTAAGTATGAACCATGGTTTACTTCTTTCTAAAGATACAGACCATGAGCATTAAGAATCACTGAAATACCATTATAGCGTACTATTTCCATTCTAGCTTATAGTGTACTATTTCCATTCTAGCTCTCATCTGTTATATGGCACTAAGAATTAGCAAAATAAAATTCAATCTGTATAGTTTAGGGCCTCATACCTCATTTCTTTTCTAGGTGACTAGGCAACTTCACTAGATAATACACAAATTGGCACTGACAGTTTTCATCTATTTTTTTGAGACAAGGTTTCTCTACATAGCAGTCCTGGTTGTCCTGGCACTTGCTCTGTAGACCAGGCTGGCCTCAAACTCATAGCAGTCCACTTGCCTCTGCCTCCCAAGTGCTGGGATTAAGGACATGCACTACCACCACTGTTTTCATCTTGAGTAACTAACACATATAAACTGTTCAATCACAAGTCAGCACGGTCAACAGTTAAAGCCTATTCTCTAAGAAAACAGCAGACAGCAATTTTTAGTTCATAGCCAAAGATGACTTTTAGCAAGCAAAGGTAAAAGCACAGAGCTCAGGGGTGTCCTGAAATCCTGGTTTCTGTATAAGCTACCACCTCTCAGCGATGCTGCTTCCAACAAATCAGATTTAAACATCTGAGGAGAATGTTAAAGATAGGTCGGCAATCCTCTTACTAGATACAGCAGTCAATGCCGTGTTAGAGGAATTTCGCACTTTACCTTTCTTTATGGCTCAACATTCTTGGTCATTCTTGGTCTTGAGTGTCCACCAGGCATTCCTCTGCCCATGAAGCTGCCAGAAACAATGAATATTGTCTTTGTAACTAAGCAGGGGAGGGATGGTTATTGTAGGACAACATAAACTCGGTAGAGCAGAAAAGAACATAATATTTCCTGGGTTAAAACAGGTTAGACAGTGTAACTAACATTCTAAAAGCCAAATGAAGGCTATGGTGTCCTAATTTTTCTAAACAACTTAAAGCATGAGCATGGCATACAACACGAAAGGTTATTAAAATAACTCCATACCCATGTGTCACTGTTGGGACTAAACCCAGCAAGCAATCCTAAGATGAGCATGCTGACTTCAGCCTTTAGCTTTCAACTTCCATAAATAAAAACAAACAATAATAATTAAAAAATCAGAGAAAGAAAACTCCTCACTCATATAAAACAATAGTAACTAGATAAACATGCCCTTTTCCATTTTAAGCCTAAGAAGATGAAGTTCCATGTTCAAAATGATCCAGGCTAGGTAGGATATAAGCATAAACAGCAGCCAGAAACTATTTTGGTCAAGGCCAACTCATTTCAATGAGACCACAATCAATGTTGGAGAAAATAAACTGACAGATGCAGTATATTCATGATGCAATTTTCAAGGATAAGGTATAACTAGCATTGATAATAAATCCATTTTCCTACATTAATACACTGCAAAAAGGAAAAGTTGAGAAACATGGACTCATAAAGCAAAGCAATGTTTGACAACACTAATTCATTGTTAATACTGGAAATATATTAATCATTTGAAAGACATTAGCCATTTCATTAAACATCACCATTCACATGTATACAAGTTTAAGTGTGTACCCTCTTATCCTTATCTCAGTGCTTTTTTAAAACAACATCATTTTGTTCTCCTCAGGGGAGATTTGGAAACTTAAGACAAGTCTGAATGTGATCATTTTGGGGGAAGGTGCTACTGATAGGTCAGAAATGCCCTTCAACAGCTCAGTGCTCAGGGCAGCACATAATGATTAAGAATAATTACCCTCCTGGGGCTGAAATAGCTCCATGATCTAGGAGTTCAGGTCTCAGTGTCCACATCAGGCTGCTCTCAAATGTATGTGACTTTAGCTCCAGGTGATCTAATGTCTTCTTTTGACCTTAGTGGACACAAGCAGAAGCCTGTGGGCGAGTGTATACACACACGCACTTACACACATTTAAAGAAAATGATTACCCCCTATATAGAATTATCCCCTTTTGTGTGGCATTTGCACAACCTGAACTTAGTTTCCTAGAAAGGAATGTAGAGGGATGTGAAAAAATATCTACTAATTCCCCTGATTTTTCATGTTTAAAGTAGGACACACATCAGCTAGAATTAACCCTGAACTACTTGCAAACGTTAAAATCCAAACTCTGGACAAGTTGAGATCCTCAGAAATAAACTGCAGTGCATGGATCAACCTTACCAAAAATGAGAAGTTCAAACAGGATAGAGTACACTCTGAGCTACTTGAAACTGCTCGAAGTTCTTGTCCAGTTTCTGCACAGCATAATTTTAGCCTGTTAAAACTAGAAAATAAAAGGGGGGTGCTTTTTGTACATATCAGTCATGTCCACAGTTCTTCGGGCATATAATTCCACACTGGAGTGGTAACATTACCCTAAGTACATACATTTGACGTGAGATTTTTATAAACACAACAAACCTTTTGCACTGCTGAAGGAACTAGAGTACTCACAGGCTCAGTTCCAGGTCCTTTAAATATAGGTACAAATTCTTTGAGAGCCTTACTGGCAAGGACCTCTGAACCAGAATCCATCTTCACAGTAATCCGTAGAGAGCTTTGCTTCAAGAATGATCTTTATGCTATTTGTCACCACTTCAGCTTGTAATACTAATCAGATACCAAATAACTTGCAGGCACCTAACACATCAAGGGCAGAAAAATAAACTGTTAACAACAGAAATTGAAAATTATGTGCAAATCTTACCAAAAGCAATCTGCAGATCCAATGCAATCCCCATCAAAATCCCAGCACAATTCCTCACAGACCTTGAAAGAACAATACTCAACTTTATATGGAAAAATAAAAACTCAAGAAGCTAGTCACCAAAATACCAAATACTCCAATCAAAAAAGGGGTACAGAACCAGAGAATTCTCAATAGAGGAATCTAAAATGGCTGAAAGACACTTAAGGAATTTCAATATCCTTAGCCATCAGAGAAATGCAAATGAAAACAACTCTGAGATACCATCTTACTCTTGTCAGAATGGCTAAAATCAAAAATACCAAAGAGAGTTTATGCTGGAGAGGATGTGGAGAAGGGGAAACACTTCTCCACTACTGGTGGGAGTGTACAGCCACTTTGGAAATCAGTATGGCAGCTTCTCAGGAAATTCAGAATCAGTCTATCTCAAGATCCATCAATTCCACTTTTAGGCATATACCCAAAAGATGCACATTCATACAACAAGGACATCTGTTCAACTATGTTCATAGCAGCATTATTTGTAATAGCAAGAACCTGGAAGCAACCTAGATGCTCCTCAACCAAAGAACGGATACAGAAAATGTGGTACATTTACACAATGGTGTACTACTCAGTGGGAAAAAAATGTAATCTTGAAATTCGAAGGCAAATGGAACTAGAAGAAATTATCCTGAGTGAGGTAACACAGATACAGAGAGACAAACATGGTATGTACTCACACATATGTGGCTATTAGACAGAGCAAAGGATAACCAGCTACAATTCACACCACCAGAGAGCTAGGAAACAAGGAGGACCCTAAGAGAGACATACACGGACCCCTCCTACCCCCGAGAATGGGAAAAGGACAAGATCTCCTGGGGGGGGGAGATGAGGGATCAAGAAGGTCCAGTTGGGGGAAGAACAGAGGAGAGCAAGTAAAGAGATACCTTGATACAGGGAGCCATTATGGGCTTAACAAGAAACCTGGCACTAGGAAAATCTTCAGGGATCCGTGAGGATGACCCCAACTAAGACTCTAAGACTCTAAGCAATTGTGGACAGGCTACCTTAAATGCCCTTCCCCTATAAAGAAACTGATGACTACCTTAAATGCCAACATAGAGCCTTTATCCAGTAGCTGATGGAAGCAGAAGCAGACACCCACAGCTTAACACTGAGCTGAACTCTTGGAATCCAGTTGCAGAGGAAGGAGTGATGAGTGAAGGGGTCAAGACAGAAGCAGTGGGTGTCACTTGGGAGGCCTGGGCAGTCTATGGGACCACTGGGAATGGAACCAGTATTTATCCCTAGTGCATGAACTGGCTTTTGGAACTCATTCCCTGTGTAGGGATACTCTCTCAGCTTAGATACATGAGGGAAGGCCTTGGTTCTGCCCCAAATGAAGTGACAGACTTTGATGATCCCACAGGAGTGGATGGGGGGTAGGATGGGGAGATGATGGGGGGAGTGGGAGGATCAAAGGGAGAAGGAACTGGGATTGACATGTAAAATAAGATTTTTTTAATTTAAATAAAAATTAATTTAAAAAGGAGATTATTTGCAAATCTCCAGGCAGGACAAACTAAGTACATATGGAGCTGGATGCTCTAAGAGCAAGGTCTCTCCCTTTCCCTTTCCCACTGAGCACTCTAAGAAGCCCCACTCTACATTCCTTTTAGTAGTTCTTTAACCTGTGGCAGAAAATGAAAAGCAATTCACTTTCCTCTTTCCGTCATTTCCCTAACATATATTTTCACTTGCTCATTTAACCTACTTGCATTCCAATTCTAAGTAATGGTGGCCTGCTGTCTGGCTCCAGAAGACGAAGCAGGTGTGCAAAGACACAGAGAACTGTGCAGGTGTGCAAAGACATAGAGAACTGTGCCCTTGTTGCTTTTGGTGAATTCCAAAATTTTGACTTTAAAACATCTGAAGAAAAAGAGAAAAACAATGGGATGATTTTCATTTTTAAAATAGTGAAGAACAGCCACAGTGCGTGGGGTGAACTTGGGTCCATCCAACCTGTGTGCATTTACTTCTCCGAGAGATGCACAGGACTGATTTGCTCACTTGGAATTTCTGATTGTTTTACACACACCTGCAAAATCTTTGAACAAAAGGAAGATTGGAAGAGTGATAGTAAAGAAAAGCAGGGGATGGAGCAACAGTGGCTTTTAGGGACTGACACATAGAGGTTATCTATCCAAATTAAGGTGTACACATCCAACTATTTCTCAAGATATCTCAGTAAAAAACACAAATGAGGGAGAGTTACAGTAATGACTTACTGGGCAGCTTTGGCCCAGTAACTTTTAACACTGACTGTTACACGGATCCCAGTCACCACATTATTTTGGAAGTTCCTCTTCTCTCGCTCTGTGGTGGGGCACAAAAAGAAAAGGATACAAGAAATTGAGGTGTGGAAAAGCTCAAATTTGTGTTCCGGACACAGTTGTGCTGCTGATGCCTACCCTGGAGATGGCGATGAGTTCCCATTCCCCTAACAGAGTCAGGATATCAATAACGCAGATCCGGAGGAGTTCCAGCTTCTTCAGCTTCGGTTTCTAGAAATTCTGTCTCCTCGTCTCCTAAATTGACAGAATCCTCAACGGTCATCTGGTCACCCTTTATAGAAGAGGGAGCACTGGGAACCGATCTATAGACACCCCACCCCTTCCTTGTTCGGCAGGACCTCTGCTAAACCTTACGGGTCTCCCTGGCCCATGGTAGCGCGTGATAGTGTGTGTGAGAGACTTGTCCTCTCAGACAGGCCATGCTACTCTGTTGCTAATGCTACAGTCTCTCCACTTACTGAGACAGGATCTCCGTGCTGACTCCTGGCAACACTCTCGCACGCCCGCAACCATCTTGGACACGCCCCCTTGCATCATGACGCACGTGAGTTCATGACCTCCAGCCAGCCCCTTCGGCCCATAAACCGGAAGTCCCGCCCTGCAGCATCGCTCTCCCTGGTGCTCCGGCCGGCTCTGGCGCCGGATTTCCACCGTGATTCCACCGGTATACCAAAGACAGAGCTCTGACCACAACCAGGAACTAATTTGCTCACGCCCTCGCCCGCCGGCAGCACCACACTCTCACATTCGAGCATAAGGTCACGCCCATGTTAATTCCGTGCTCTGCCCACGTCACCAGCTCGCCTCCGCTCATAGCCACGCCTTCACGGTGCAAGAGAAACCTAGGCCACGCCTCTTCCCCTGGGCTGTACCACCTGCCTCCCCTTACAGGTGGGGCCGTTTCCATGGTGCCAGCTTGGGATTCTCTTTGAGAGCCTTCTTCCCGCACATGCGTAATTGCCTGTCCTATATCCTTGGTACCTCTTAAGTTTGTCATCTGGTGTAAATGACTGCTTTGATTTTGATAGCATTAGGAATCTTTCATCTTCCAGTAATGATTTGAAGCAGCCTACTAAAATGTACACAACATTCTACAAGAGAAATGTTTTTAAGAATTGGAGGGAAAATTCATTGAGGGATAATAACTAAAGCATCCAATTGCAAACCATCAGATATCGAACAGTACCTAAAGATGGACAGTAGGTGAGGTTCTAAGCTTCAAAAAGGCTACAGAACAGAGGAAATGATAATTATTGTAAGAGTTTACAATATTAATAAAAGACTGAATCCCTGATAGGCAGACAGACAGGAAGAGGGACCATGACTAGATAATAATGATGGTAGCTTCTTCCACACCCTCCTAACCAAAGACAAAGACTGGCAGGTTAAAACAACGTCTCGAGGTGGATATCTGTGAGTTTGGGGCCAACCTGGTCTGCATAGTGAGCTCCAGGCCAGTCAAGACTATATAGAGAGACCCTGTCGGGGGGGGGGGAGGGTGGCTTCCAGTCCAACAAGATAAGGCCAAACAAGAACCTGTTTACCCCAGGCTTAAGGACCTATCAGCTTCACTGCCTTTGTTCAAACTGACCATCTCTAATTTGGGGAAGAAAGACCCCCTGAAAAGACCCTTAAAAATCCCAGCCCCTCAACTTTCCAAGTTTTTTGTTCTCTCTCTCTCTCTCTCTCTCTCTCTCTCTCTCTCTCTCTCTCTCTGTGTGTGTGTGTGTGTGTGTACTTCCTTACCTCCAATAAAAGCCTTTTTTACCAGCTGACTTTTCCTGCTGCTGTCTTCTCCAAATGCTACCTGTTGCCATGGAAATTTCCCTTGCCTTTTAACTCCTTAACTGGCAGAGAAAACAAGCCCATTCAAGATCTCTAGACCATAACCCATGATGGTGATGCTGTGAAGTAAGTGAAAAGAAAATGTCATATGTACTGATCCACTGACCCCCTTAATGTAAACTGTTGCCACTATGACAATAAATAAAATTTAGGAACTGTCCAAACTTACCACTTCTGCTGAGTACCTAGGCCCTCAATGGCCTGGCTTAATTCAAAGTTTCATTTAGGTTATCTTTCCCTGTCTGTGACTACAAAAGAATTTCATCCATGTTGTTTGACTGAATAACTAGTATGGGAACTAATGTTTCCTTTACACCCAAAATGAAAAAAAAATCTATAATCAATTGATAATGTCTGACATGAGTATAAGAAAAGAAGATGTCTAGAAATAACATTATATATTTCTGATTTATAGAGATAAGGTCTGTGTGTGTGTGTGTGTGTGTGTGTGTGTGTGTGTGTGTGTTTGTGTGTGTGTGTGTGCAGTCCACAAAATTATTTCTCATTGCAAGGCTGTTGGTGAAATTCAGATAGTAGAGGGTTCAAGTTCATTATTGTTGGCCATGTCTCTGCACTGGGAATGCTGAGACATTGGGTAATTCACTTGCATTTTGTATCAATGAGAAGGAGGGTTGCTTAAAATGCTGTTAGGAAGATGAGACTATATAGTTTAAATGTGCTTCCAACCCACGTTTGTAGAGGTTTGCATAAGAAGTCTACACAAAGAGGCCTAAACATGACTGGATGATGCCCAACTAACAACAAAATTGAGAATTAAGGCTGGATATTACTACTCCATAGATCGTGGTTGCAATAAACTTAGGCTAGAAAAACATGACCTGTGCAAGCCATGACAAAATTCTTAGAACTGCCCAGTGACAAAAACTACAATAGATGTAATAATCAATATAATTGACTTTCACTTGTGATTCATGAACTGGGACAGCTTCCCTTCTACAAAATAACATAAAAGTTTGCATTTTACAATAGCAAAATAGTATTTTTAATATTAAAATTAATAACAGATTAACACACACACACAGAGAGAGAGAGAGAGAGAGAGAGAGAGAGAGAGTTGTCTAATATCAAATGCCTTCAAAGTACTCTTAGTACTTATCCTTACCTTGAATGACTCAATACAACTAGAACCTCAGATTTTCAGGAAAAGCTGGTCTGTTGAGACCTATCTGCTTCCTTAATGTCTCCATTTAGTTATGATATTTCAAAAGAGTGATTCCATTTTGCTATGGCATTGTTCCTGGAACTTCACTGGGGTTCTACATCCAAAACAGTGGACCTCCATAACCCTTGCTTAACACAGCTGGGCAACAGTGGAAACAGATGCACATGTAAGACAAAATGTCAGTTAAGTCTTGCTTTTAGTAGATGAAATTCACTATAACATCTCCATTTCCAGGAGAAGACACAAGCTCATTGAAGAGATTGTCCTTTAAATTCTTGTTGTAAAGCTGGACATGGCACACACCTTTAGTTCCAGCACTTGGAAGTTCAACCTCTTGTCTATATAGTGAGACCTGGGACAACCAGGGCTACATAGAGAGACCTTGCATTTATTTATTTGTTTGTTTCTGAAACAGGGTTTCTTTGTGTAGCCCTAACTGTTCTGGAACAATCTCTGCAGATCTGCCTACCTCTACCTCCCAAATGCTGGGACTAAAGGTGTGCACCACCACTGCCTGGCTGAGAACGTGCATAAAAAATATCCTACCTTAGAAAAGTTGGCAGAATTTTATTTACCTTGTTTCTCTGAATTAATTTTTATTTCCAAGCAGTAGTGATTAACTTTCTCTGACTAACAAAAATGTTAACCTGTGAAAAAAATAAGACAAAGTTCATCATGATTATAGTTATTTATTAACTTACAAAATTTGATGAACTTTTTTGCTATCCTTGTATATGACTTCCTCACCTTAAAATGAGCATGGGAACAAACTCTGGGCAGGCCCCATATCAAGTAGTAATTGACCAAAACAAAATGGAGTCCATGTGTTTGGTGTTTTTTTTTTTGTTTGTTTGTTTTGATTTTCATTTTTGTTTGAGGTTTTTGGAAACATAAAGACAAACAGAGAGAGACACACACATACACACACCACACAGAGAGACAGAGAAAAAGACAGAGGGAGAAAGAGAGAGAGAGAGAGAGAGAGAGAGAGAGAGAGAGAGAGAGAGAGAGAGAGAGAGAGAAAGAGAGAAAGGAAAGAAGGATGGAAGGAAGGAAGAAAAGAAGGAAGAAAAAAAGAAAGAGAGAGAAGCATAAAGTTGGATGATTAGGGAAGTGAGGAGAAAAATGGGAGGAGTTGGAGAAGAAGAAAGAATATGATAAAAAAATTATTGGATAACCAGGTGGTGGTGGTAAATGCCTTTAATTCCAGCACTCAAGAGGCAGAGGCAGACAGATCTGTGAGTTTGAGAACAGCTTGGTTTGTGTAGCAAGTTCCAGGCCAGCCAGTACTAAGTAGTGAGACCCTGTCTCAAAAAGAAAAGAAAGAGAAAATGACTAAATCAAAATAGAATATTTTGCAAAATGGACAGAAATATCTTGGTCCCTCGTGTGTCTTAATTTAAAGAGAATAAAATCATCCAGTTATGATAATGTAACAGATTTTAAAGAGACATCAGTCCTCCTTACCTTTTGCTTTATTGTGGGTAAAAGGAACCTCCCTATCCATATGCACTTTTACAATATTAGTGAGCTTTAAAAACATCTTATGCTGGGTGGTGGTGGCATGCACCTTTAATCTTAGCACTCAGGAGGCAAAGGCAGTTGGGTTTCTGTGAATTCTATATAACAAGTTCCAGGACAGCTAAGGCATAGCATAGTAGAAAGACCCTGTCTCAAAACAAACAACAATAAAAACAGCATCCTGCATGAGTCAGAAGAACAACAGACACATTTCCATTTTGTGTCATATCATATTTTATTTACTTCTGAGCAGGAGATCAGTAGTCTTGTACCCAGAAACTGCTATGGCATTAAAAAAAAAAAAAAAAACCAAAACCAAAACATGGAGAAACAGAGAGATCAATGTATCTCTCCTGTCTCAGAATATTGGTTGCCCCTTTGAAATCTTCCAGAAATAATAATCTAAAATTTTTCTTGATATTCTCTATACTCTAAACATTTGGAAGTAAATTGTGATATTCCATGATTGAAATTCTTTTACTTGTCATCATTACTACAGTTACTAAGAAGTTATTGAAACTACCAAGTTAAACACATCAGAATCCTCTGGAAATTTGTTAATTAAAATTCCTATGTCAGTCTGGATCAGGTGGTACAGGCCTGGTATCTTAGCTACTGGGGAGGCTAAAGCAGGAAGATTAAAGTTTTTTTGTTTTTTTAAAAGATTTATCATGATGTACTGTCCTGCCTGCATGTATCCCTGCAGGCCAGAAGAGGGCACCAGATCTCATTACAGATGATTATGAGCCACCATGTGGATGCTAGGAACTGAACTCAGTACCTCTGGAAAAGCAGCCAGTGCTCTTAACCAGTGAGCTATCTCTCCAGTCCAAGAAAATCAAAGTTTAAGGACTGTCTGCCTACAGAGCAAGTTCAGAGTCAGCCTGGGCAACTTAATGAGCCCTGTTTCAAAATATGAAATAAAAAGAGTATTGGGTATATATGTGGCAGAGCATTTGCCTACCATGTATAAGTTCCTGTGTTTGATCCCAGCACTGTAAAACAGATGACAGAGAGACAGACACACATTATCAAGAGGAGGTGAGGTGACAAGTAGGTAAAGGTAACTGCTGCCAAACCTAATGACTTAAGTTTGATCCCCAGAGCATGTACATAGCGGAAGAAGACAACCAACTCCTAAAAGTTGTCCTCTGACCTACATATACACACCATGGCATGCACACATATGTATACATGTATACAAATTCAGGTAAATAAATGTAACAACAGAATAGTTGTAATTTGTAGAGAGCTGCGAAGTGCCACGCCTTAGAGATGGCGCTGGCTTCTGCCTTCCACCTTCCCAAGGGTGAGCTCTCTCTGGCATAAACAAGCCCTTATTTGGTTAAGTCTGTTCAGCCTGTCTGCTTCTGCATTAGAGTAGCCTATCTGCAGGGTCCACGTAGCTTACTGGACTTGGTTAAGGCAAGGGTATTTAAGCCTGTGCAGGGGTCCCCCCAGGCTCTCGCGGGTCAGAGAAAGCATGTTCAAGGATCCTGATTAAAACTGCATGAAGAAGATCTTCCCGAAGTCGCATCTTCCTTGCTGGCAGGGGTAGGGGCGTACAGTAATTGAAATGAACACCAAATCTGTGTAAACTTTTGAAAACTACAAAAGATATATTGAGAAGCAAGAATCCTGGTATGTAACTCTGTTTTCCTTGTATTTTATTGAGATCTTTATCAAGCTTAATAATGAGTTTGTTTTTAACACTTTCACTGTGACAAGTAACTTGTAACAGTTCACATTGTTGGCAGTATCTCCTGTTTGACATTTGTGCTTTTGTCTTTTTATTTGTGTAAAAGGACCTATAAAAGGCTATATTATAAATGATTCCATTTTGGATTGCTGTAGATGGGTTTTTTCTTTGGACTGCCAGCTCCCAAATACTGATATGGAGACTTCTTAGTAATTACAAAAGCTTGGCCTTAGCTTAGACTTGTTCCCAAGTAGCTCTTAAAACTTAAATTAACCTGTTTTTAAAATCTACATCCTTACACATGGGTCATTACCTCTCCTCAGTACAGTAATCTGACTTTCTCCTTGTCCTATTGCTAATCCATTGTGTCTGAGGTTCTTCCCAGAGTTCCTCTCTTCCTGGAAGTCCCACCTATCCTATCCTGCATAGGGTGTTCAGCTATTTATTAAATCAATCAGAAGGTGGCTTAGGTAGGTGATGTAAAACAGACACTTCTTCACAGATTGTGATCAAATATCCTGCAACAGATTGTTGTTTGTTTTGCTGTAGAAAACACTTTTTAAAGATAATTATTAGGATAGACAGAAAAATTAAAGCTGTACTTGTAACTTAAAAAAATCATTTTAATTGTATGTGCATGAGTACATACCTGTCTGTATGTAATTGTACCATGTGAAGGCCAGGAGAGGGCATTCGAACTCCTGCAACTGTGGCAGTTGTGAGCTGCCATTTGGGTGCTAGGAACTGAATCAGAGTGCTCTAGAGATCCACCTACCACTGCCTTCCAGTGCTGGGATTAAAGACGTTCACCACCATACCCAGCTGCAGCCAGTGTTCTTATTTGATGAGCCATCTCTCCAGTCCCAACTTTAAACTTTTAGAAAATAAAAGTCAGATCAGTAGAGACTGGAGAAACACTTCATCAGTGAAGAACACAGGCTGCTCTTCCAGAGGACCCCTGTGTCACTAAAATCTCTAACTCTAGCTCCAGGAGACTGGCCACTTTCTTTTGGCCTCTACAGGCACAAAATGCACATGATACACAACATACATTTAGTTAAAATACCCACGTATATAAAATAATCATATGAAGTTTGAAAAACTAAAAAGGAATATAATCAGGATGTGATGGGAGATGCTATTCTGTAAATATGTTTCTCATACTTGTTAATTAATAAAACCCTGTGGCTAATAGGAAACAAGATAGGTGGGGCTAGGAGACTAGGAGGAGGAAAGAGGAAGTAGAAGGAGGAGTCAAGATGTAGACCATGGAGGAAGGAAGACTCCCGCCTCGGCTCCCTGATAAGACGACCACGTGGAAATACTTAGATAAGTAGAAATGGGTTAATAATTAAGACAGAGCTAGCCCATTAACAATGATAGTCATTGGCCAACAGGATTGTATCAAATACAGAGTCTCTGAGTGTTATTTGGGGCTCATGTGGCAGCTGGACCATGGCGGCAGGACTGGGAGGCCGGAGGGGAGGAAAAATCTGCCGTAACACAAGATGTCTTAGGTCATATAGCTAGAATAATACTCCAAGGATACTGACAATTTTATATTTTTGTAATCATTATAAACTAAGAAAGATTAAAAATAAATAAGCCTATTAACTAATTCAAGAATTACAAAAATAAAAAAACACATATAGTGGCCATAGAAATAAAAGCTTAACAAATTATAAACTACTAATAAATCAGAAATAAAAATGGAATTGAAAAGTAGATCCACGATCTTGTTTTTTTCTCAAATTACAACATAAAACTCAAGTTCAATGAAGAACAAGAGAAATTGATACACACTGTAAAAAGTATAAACAAGATATATATTACTTAGGCCTAGTGGTGCTGATCTGTAATTCCAGTTCCTTAGGAGGCTGAGGCAGGAGGAATGAAAGTTCAAGGACTAAATGGTTTACATTATGAGTTCAAGGACAGCCTGGAGAAGTTAGGAAGACCCTGTCTCAAATTAAAAATAAATTTAAAAAATGAAAAAGATAGGTCATACACCTTTAATACTAGCATTCAGGAGGCAAAGGCAGGTAGATTTCTTTGAGTCCCAAGCCAGCCAGAGCTACCTGAGTAGTCTCTATTCCAATAAATAAATAAGTAAGCAAATAAATAAATAAAAATAAAATTTGAAAAAAAAACAAGGAGATAGAATACAGTTCAGTGGCAGAAACATAAAGTGTTTGAAGTCTTATCATTTTCAAGATGATGTTATAAGGTCAAAGAGGAAAGTATGTTAAACCTTGGTATATGAGAACATGCTCTACAAAGAAAATAAGCTAAAAGCAAAACAAACCCTATTGGGGAGATGGCTTAGCAGTTAAGCAGAGATGGCTTAGCAGTTAAGAGTGTTCTTGCAGAGGACCAGCACCCAGATCTGAATCCTTAAAACTGCCTGTAACTCCAGCTCCCAAGGAGCTCTAATTTGCTCTCAGGTGCATAATGTGCTGGGTGTGGTGTCACTTTTAATCCCAGCATTTAGGAGCCAGAGGTGGATCTCTCTAAATTCAAGGCCAGCTTGTCTACACACTGTTTTCCTAGACAACTAGGGCTATGTAGAGAGACCCTGTCACAAAAAAAAAAACCTCTCATTTTGCTGGATGTGACCACACACACCTTTATGCTTTTAATCCCAGCACTCAGGAGGCAGAGGTATGTGGATTTCTGTGAGTCTGAGGCCAGCCTGGTCTATAAAGTGAGTTTCAGGACAGCCAGTGCTACATAGTGAGACCCTGTCTCAAAACAAAAAACAAAAAACAAAACAAAAAACAACCAACCAAACAAAAAAAGTTTAAATAATGCAAAGAAATTTATTAATACAGCAGCCAATTTAACCCTATGATCATAACAGGCTTATGGATAGTGAAAAGGCAGCTGATTAAAATGTAATGTCAGTTACTGATACACTGGCTAGATGGCTCAGTAGGTAAAGGTGTCTGCTGTGCAAGGCTGAAGACCTGAATTTGGATGGAAGGAAATGCATAGTGTAAGTTTTTCTTCGATCTCCACACAAGAGACAAAGCCATGTGCTCTGCCCCCTCAATAATAAATAAAAAAGTAAAAATAAAACAACAGCAAACAAAACCTCGGGGGCCAGTAAGATGGCTCTCACCAGGTAAAGGCACTTGCTAAACAACCCGGAGACCTGAATTTTATCCCCAGAATCCATGGAAAGGAAGAAGGAGAAAATTGACTCCTCAGTTATGTTCTGTGATCTTCACACGTGTACCATGACACTGTACATGTGTGCCTCCACACACATCACACACAACAACAACAATAATAAAAACAGTAATTTGGAGACTGAATAGATGACTTGGTGGGTTAGAGCACTTATAGTCTGAGCATGAGGACTTGGGTTCAAATCCTCAGAACCTATAAAAGAAGCCTGGCATGGTTGTACACTCAAACCCAACAATGTGGTGGAGTAAAGACAGGAAGATCATTGGGAGTTCCTGATTAGCAGCCCATCTCTTAGGTCAGAGAGAGCCCATCTCAAGTGGTAAGACACAGAGCAATAGAGGACACCCTAAATTCACCCCTGGAATTTATGAATCCACACACATGCACCTACTCACACATGTGAAATCACTCATATGCATACATACAAAATACAAGAAGAAAGAAAAAATATTCTTTGGTATTTAGAGGTAAAAAGTTGTCGTTATTCCATGAATAATCATTTTTCATGCAACTCAACAGATTCCACAGAATAGTAGCATTCTTTTAAGGGTAGAGGAAGGCAAGGTCCATGTTCAAGTTCCAACATCACACTACCTTATTCTTATTGTTCCACTGTAATGAGTCAAAACTACATTTCATAGAATATACAAAGCCCACAGCTGTTGATACAGTGATTCATCCTTGTAATTGCAGCACTTGGGAGTTGAAAGCCAGAGAATCAAGAATTGAAGGTCATACTTGGTTATTCAGTGAGTTTGCGAACAACCTAGGCTACATGACATCCTGTCTCAGAAATTAAAAGGTTCGAATCTAAGTAAAATGTGTGCCACTCATTAAAATACATCAGCATTAGTCTTTCATACTGGTGGTATTAGGTGTATTTAAAATCTTTCCTTTTGCTTCTCCATACTTTCTTATTATTTTACGTGTATGAGTATGTATACCGCTTGTGTACAATGCAGTACCCTCAGGTATATATGTAAATGAAACAAAAAGATCACTGAGAAACAATATCTGTTCAGAGAAGACAAGTTTTTTTCTCTTTGGAAATGAATGTTGTGCACTGGATGAGACTCAATGCTTTGTATTATTTTATTTCATTTGAAACAGGGTTTCTCTGTGTAACAGTCCTAGCTGTCCTGGAACTCACTCAGTAGACCAGGCTGGCCTCCAACTCATTGAGATCTGCCTGCCTCTACTTCCAAAGTGCTGGAATTAAAGGTGTGCACTATCAACACACAAGACTTGGTATTTTAGTGTTACTTTAACTGTGATCCTAGTCACATCCATGTAAGTAAGAACATAGTAAATTTATTACTTTTTTGAAGTGCAAGACTGAAGGCAAATTGAATCAGATATCTGTGTGTCTAACACAGGGCCATTGTGCCCTGATTGAAATCTCTGTTAAATTTCTATCTCTGTGTGTATTGACTTTTCCTTCTCAAGATAACTTCATGTATTTTTTCAGGGTGGGAGTAGCTAGGTCAGCTCTTTCCTTAGGGAAATTTCCATTGCATCTCACAGTGACATTGCTAGAATGGCTGGACCTGTTGCCTCTTCCTCTGAGACAGCTTTTCCTCTCTCAGTGTCCTTGGTACCAAGGAGATGGTAAAAGCCTTCCTCAGGTGGGTTGAGCTAACAGAAAAGGGACATTTCCAACAAAATCCCACCCTTACTGTGGTCTCTCAAAGTGCTACAGAAGTGTGCCTGTTCATAGTTCCCACTTTGATGCTTTAAAACCCAAATGTGCCATGCAATCTGTTCTTTCCATTTGTGACTTTCCAGGAAGTGTGTGCCAGAAGGGGAGAGAGGAAAGCCCAGGAATAGACCATAAGGGACTTCTATTGGCATTGTTGGTGGGATGCCCACCTGGGGAGAGTTTTCCATCCTTAGTATTTCAATACTCAAGAGTATCTCAGGGGTTGGTTGTAATTTCAGTTTTGACCTATAAGGTCTAGAGCTTGCCCTAATAGGACATAACCTGTTAGGGCATACTGGCTCAGTATGATGGTGACAGATTTCAAGGTAGGTCAGGGTAGCTAGGAAAGGGACAGCCATTCTATGCATACCGTTGCTGCCAGTGATTTTAACACCCGGTCCTCTGGTGGCTCATATGTGAGATGGTTGCCACCACTGTGAGGATTTGAGAAATAATCCAGTTCACAGTAAGCAGCTCTTAGTCCCTGTTATATAGTTGCACTGAAACATGTAGTCACTAGCACCACGTAGCCACTTAAACCGAAGTAAATTACAGTTTCTTAGCAGTTCTAGCCCCTTTTAAAGAGATTAGTATTCATTTGTACCTAGTGCCATCAGGACAGAGCATTGTCAGGGGTGACATCATCTTCATCATCTTCATCACCATTGAGTGATCATATTGGGCAGCAAGGCTTGATATCATTAATGTTGAGCTTTAGACAACAGCCAGGCATCCTTGTCTGTCTCCTTGTTGGGGACTGTGTTACCGAGCAACATGTCTAGGAAAGTGTGTGCTTTTCTCACCAGAGATGAAAAGGAGTTGCATTTGTTTACCAAATATGGTAGCCTATGTGTGAATCAGAACGGACACAAAGTTTATGCCAAAGAACACCTCCAGGGAGGACTCCAAGCTCTCCACCACAAGCTTTACCCGGACAACTACAGGAGGCATGGGGAGGGTTCTGATTATGTCAGCAGAGGAAGCATTCTCCTGAGGTAGTGTTTGGGGAAAAAACAACTAACTGGTTTTTCAAATAGATTTTCGTAAATAACTGACAGGAGATGGTCCGCTTCTATGGAAGTATTAACCCAGCTGATGAGTGTTAATTATTAAACCTTTTAGATGGTGGCTCGCTGATTTCTCTGCTACTCTAATCCGGGTCACAGAATAGTTAAAGCAGCTTTAAGTGGAGAGTGGATTTTTTTTCTCAGTTTCTCTCCTGTTTTCAACTCTGAAACAATGTTGTGGCCGCTCTTATTCCTGGTGACTGCTATTCATGCTGAACTCTGTCATCCAGGTATGTAGCCTTGAAACTTAAAAAGTAAATTAACAGTTTCCTAAATGCTTTCCAAGTCACTGAGTGAAAAACAACCAAATGATTTTTTTTCTAAGTCTACAGACATGTGGATTGAAAGTTGAACCTATGAATCTTAGGAAGAGAAAAGAAAAATGCAAATGATTTAATATGATTTCCACCAAAGTTGCAGGGGTACTGGGGCAGATCAAGTGTAGTTCTTTGTTATGTTCATCTGGGCTGTATTAAACATTAGGATTTATCAGGCTCTGTTTTCTCAGTTTATCCTAATTGCCTGCTTTGTTTGTGTTGTTCTATCTCTGGCAGATGCAGAAAATGCCTTTAAAGTGAGACTTAGCATCAGAACGGCTCTTGGAGATAAAGCAGTAAGTGAACACCTGCCCGTTCTTTTCTGATTGTTTTTTCTGCTAGCTCCGGGCTTTCTCTAATAACTGGCTTCTCTGCGTAGTGATCTTATCTTGACTCTTTCAGTCTGATTTTTTTCCCCAAAGCTAGATTACAGTAAAACGGGACTCACTGAGACAATGCTTTTTTCTCATGGTGCTTGATCAATAGTGAGTGATTGAAAGTAGGTGGGAAAAAATGGTGTTGCATAAAACAGGTTTGAACACTTGAACCTCTCAATTTAGTAATGTGGAGCAAAGGGGTCAGGATGGCCTGGTAGAGGTGTTTATGTCTAGGTTAAGTCTGCTTTTCACTGTTACAGTTATTTAAATTTTACCAGTCTGTTTGCTAGTCATCAAAAACAAAGACGGGTTCTACCAACAAAGAAATAGTTAACAGTACAAAATTTTCCAGTTCCTATGCAAAGCTTCCATTCCTCCTAGCTATGAAAGTGACAGTATGGAAATTGTGCTTATGAAATTATAAAAGTTAAAAATCTTCACAGAGCATACAAGGGTTGGAAGAATGGTAATATTAAGGAGAGGCCATTGTCTAGTTCTAGTGTTAGTTTCTCCATGTGGTCTGCATTTTATTTTAAACTAGTAGTAGGTGATATTAATGCCTCATACTACAAACAAACAAATAAATCCCAGATAGCTAAGGGAATTAAGAGGTATTCTATTTGCTAACCAATCAGTTGCCTTATTTTTCATTATTCATTTGATAAGTATCAGTTGTCATGATAGCAAACATTTATTAAGACATTGTTTTACTTTCTAGTTAGAACTCTTCTAAGTACTTGACTCCTATTAGGTTATTGAACCCTTACCCTCTTGAGTACATGTATGCCCATTCTCACAGAATGAGTGAGAGAACACAGATTCAAAGACATGTGACTCTTTGACAATCTCAAGACAGTAAATGGCAGAAGTGAGATTCAAACCCAGGCGGTTTGACTGCAGGGACTCTGCTCCCTACCAGTGTATAAGATTTCTTATCCCAGGATCCTTAGAGTTGGCTGGATGCTGGGGTTGTAATGGCAGCTAACACTGGGCTTATCTGTGCCCCGAGGACCTTATCATAGTGAGAGAATCACTTGTCCATTAAATACTCAGTAAGCAAATGTACCATCTTGAGAGGTATTACAGGAAGGAAAGGTGTATGGGGCTCTGGCCGTAGCAGGAACCTCAGTACCAGGTACTTCTGCAATGTCTAAAGTAGCCATGAACAGACATGAGAGGAAAGAAGTAGGAATGGCAGAGGGCCATCACATATGAACATAACAATTATCACAAAAAGGAGCTTAATGAGCATGAAGGATGGGAGACCAATGCCTGGAACAGAAGCTAGGAGGAAGGATGTGGTATTTAAGGACCTTGAAAAAAAAAAGGACTGCAAGGGGGAATATGTGCTATGGTGGTGGGGTGAGGTGGGGGTGGGGAGGTTGTTTCAAGACAGAGGAACTGTTTAAAGCATGAAATGCTGTTGAGAGGCCAAGTTCATTGTGTGAAGCAATATGGTCAATGAGGAATTTAGAGAGAGCTGGGTTGTTTTTTGCAAGGGTTTCTCTGTGTAACAGTCCTGGCTGTCCTGGAACTCACTCTGTAGACCAGGCTGGCTTCCACCTCATAGAGGTCTGCCTGTTTTTGCCCCCCTTTCTCCCCGAGTGCTGGAATTAAAAGCATGCACCACTGCCACTCAGATTGAGAGAGCTGTTTTTGTAAAGTGGTGGAACTGAAAGCCAGATGGTGGAGGGGTTAAAATAAGTATGATAAATTGGGGGTGAACATGCAGAAAAATATAGGTAACTTCTCTAAGAACTTTGGCTGGGGCAGGCAGCTGGGGTTGTGCTTCAGTTGGTAGAGTGCTTGCCTAGCATGTGTGAGGCCAGGATTCCATCTCTAATACCCTGTAAACCAGGCCTGGTAGCACTCAGGAGGTGGAGGCAGAAGGAAGAAGTTCACAGTCAGCCAGGCATTGGTGGCACATGCCTTCAATCCTACCATTTGGGAGGCAGAGGCTGATGCATCTCTGTGAGTTGGAGGCCAGCCTGGTCTACAGAGCCATAGGTTTTCACTGCTGTTTTAGTGGGAACAAGTCGAGCATGAGTAAAGTCAGTGGACAGGCTCCAGCTGGACTTTAAGTATACAGAAGAAACTGACACTCTTTCAGGCCAGAGAAGGGAGGCAAAGAGAAGCATTCTTAGCACACGTGTGAGGATTAGCCATTATCAGGAGAGAGAATGTTTAGCACCCGAGTTGAGGAAGAGGCTGGAATGTGTGTCGGTGGTGGAAACTTTGTTTCTTTGTCTTAATAGGAGGAGGGAGTTTAAATTGATAAACTGAGACATTACCTCTAAATTGCAAAAGCAGGGGTTAGGGATTTAGTGCAGTGCCAAGCAAGGGGAAGGCCCTTGGGTCAGTGGTCAGCTCTGTGGGTTGGAGGGATTATAAAACCCAATGCATCTAGTGAGAGTCAAAGTAGCAGGGAAAGTGTTTGATTGGGGGAGAGGTGTAGGAAGTTTGAAGCTGTGTTGGCACAGACAATTGTCCTGAGACGAAGAACTTATGGAGAGCTCTAAGAGGTGGACAGGTAATTTGGGGGTAGGGCATCATGAATTTATAATTAAACTTTAATCATTCAACTTAAAAGTGAGGTGTCATTGTCCTTAGTGTAGGCAGAAAGTACAGTGACCCAGGGTCTTGAGTCCTTAGTATAACTGTTACTGAAATGAAAAAGCAAGGAATCTGAGATGACAGGTTCATACATGCTGCTAATATGCACCATGTGGTCTGTGAAGTCACAAGTGGACTCTAACAATACATTCAGTTTCATATACTTAGGTGTCTATATATCAAGTATCTGGACCACAAGTATATAAAGTGCTACAAGCCGTCTTGTACATGTCTCTTCTGAGTGCTATTTTACTCTGTGGGCTATTAAGCCAGGACTGTAACTCTTAGTAACTCTCTCCTTATTCTTTTTTTGTACACTTTTTCTAATTACTATTATATGTGGCTTGCTTTGCCTGGAAAGTGTCTGAAACACCTTGAAAGGTGGAGCAGAAATGTGACATGAGTGATACACAAGCTTTTAGTCTTTTCCTCCACTCACGTTGGTTCTGTTGACTCAATACCCAACACAAAGCAGCACTAGTTAGTCCCTTCCTGATCTCAATAGCTGTGAGCTTTACTCCATGGCCTGAACTGCACTCTTGCTGACAATGCTCATGCTCACTTTGTAAGAGGCGCTAAGGAAGCCTCCCCCAAGATCCAAAATGCAATTTAAAGCCATGCTTTGGCAAGTTCTGGCTAGCATTTCATTTTTCTTTGGCTCACAGATGTTCTCATTTACACTTGAGCAGGCTCCTTCCCCATCTCCACATCCTCACAAGACTTTTTCCATGTGTGTATAAATGTATACACATTTGTAATATTGTATACAAATTTATATACACATGTAATATATATGTATACTTATTTTTTAAAAATTAAGATTTAGTTTTATTTTGTGCATCTCACTCTCTCTCTCTCTCTCTGTGAGTGTGTGTGTGTGTGAGTGTGTGTGTGTGTGTGTGTGTGTGTGTGCGCGTGTGTGTTTGTGTTTGGGTATCCATGGAGACCAGTAGAGTGTGCCAGATTCCCCAGAGCTGGAGTTACAGGTGATTATGAGTCACCTGATGTGGGTGCTGGGAACTGAACTCAGATTCTTTGGAACAACAGTATGTACTCTTTTCTATGGAGCCATCATCTTCTCTAGCCTTATATGTATGATTTTTTATTAGCCAAGGTCTCAATATGCAGTTCAGGCTGGTCTGGAACTCTATGTGGACCAGGCTGCCCTTGAGCTTGCAGCAGTTCTCCTAGCTCTCCCCCCCCCCTGGGGTTCTAAGGTTATTGTAAGCCTGTGCCATTGCTTGGCAAGTTGACAGGCTTTTTGTTGTTGCTGTTTTGTTTTTGTGTTGCCAGGGATCAAATCCAGGACCTCATAAATGCAAGGCAAGCATTCTATCAACCAAGCTATTTCCCTAGCCCTGATTAATGTTTTTCTGCTATTTTAACTGTACCAATTTTTATTTATATTTTTTTTGCTTAATTATTTCATTAGACTATATCATTAAAAAATAATGACTGTCGCCAGGTGGTAATGGTGCAGAGGCAGAGGCAGGCGGATCTCTGTGAGTTCAAGAACAGCCAGGTGACACAGAGAAACCCTGTCTCCAAAAAAAAAAAAAAAAAAAAAAAAGAAAGAAAGAAAGAAAGAAAGAAAGAAAAAGTAAGAGCTATGCCCTGAAGCCCTGAAATAGTTAATACTTTTTAAACATTCATAGTATAATATAAAAGAAGAAGTTAATATGAAGTAGAGAAAATGGATATTGAGGAGTTGGAAGGAAGAAGGGGTAGATTTAATTAAAACACATCATACTCTTGTACAAACTTCTCAAATAATATTTTTTCAAGTTCACTTTAAAATATGTAAGGAGGGGACCAGTGAGATGGCTCAGTAGGTGAAGGCATTTGCCATTAAGCCAAAAAACCAGCGTGTAATCCTCAGGACCACCCACATGGTGGAAGGGGAGAACCTGATGCTCCAAATTATCCCAAAATTACCTCAAATTATCTGATTTCTACATTTGTGTATGCACAAAAACACACATGAAGAAAATAAATACAAATATAGTAAAAAAATTGAAGGAAGGTAGCTGGGCACTATGGCACACATCTGTAGTTGCAGCACTTGGGAGGTTGGCATGGATAGATTGCTTAACTCTAGGAGTTCAAAACCAGCCTGGGCAATATAGTGAGACCATTTCAGAAAAACAAAGATTGGACTAAAAATGTATTTCAGATAATTTCTGAGGTTGACATTAAAATACAACACTTAGTGCTTGCACACAACATAAAAACAGACTAAGTTTTATTCTCGATGACATTTTACTGCAGCTATGTTAGACAGCACTGAAAGAAAGAGGTAAAGTAGAACTGAATGAAGAAAGTTCTAATAATACTGGTTAACTTATGGGGCTAGGGAGATGGCTCAGTGAGTAAAGAATCTACCATGCAACCATGAAGACCTGAGTTCAGATCCCCAGCACCCCCCCCACAAAAATTTTAGTGCTGTGGTGGATGTCAATAACTTCAGTGCTGGGGCTGGAGGATGAAGACAGGAGACCCTTGGAGCTTTCTAGCCAGTCAGTCTAGACAAAATGTGAAGCTCCAGATTCAGAGACCATGTCTCAAAATAAGATGGACACAGGTGTGGAGGCATATTCCTTTAGTTCCAGCACCTGGGAGGCAAAGATAGGTACGTTTCTGAGTTGGAGACCAGCCTGGTCTGCATATCTAGTTCCAGGCTAGCCAGGGCTACATATTGAGACCTTGTCTGAAAGCATACAAACAAAAAATGTGGAGCACAATAAAGAAAGATACTCAACATCTACAGCCTGTGGCCTTACTTGCATGTGTGGACAAGTGTACTTGCATACATTTGTGTACACACACACACACACACACACACACACACACACACACACACACACTATGCACCCACTCAAATAAAATTAAATTTAAATATTAAAAAGAATGTAAGATACACAGACATTATGAAAGTATTTAGGAAAAAATAATATACCCTTCTTTCCAGAGAAGGTTACCAGGGGATACATTTTCTGCTGTTGCTTAGGGTCATCTACTTTTACCAACAGCCCCTTCCTTACCATGAGAAGAAGACAAGAGCAGTAATGATAAAATACATTTTTCCATCTCAATATGAACCCAAATCTTAGCAATGTTCTCATGATATGCCAGGATGAATTGTAGAAATATCAGATTTGTTGACAGATTAGTGGCATTGCAGGGTCAAGAAAAGAGAGTGGGTCAGGAAACACACCAAACTTGGAATTATAGAATGTCTAAGAATGTGAGTGGCCATGATCTTCAGTGGGAGAGAAAGAAAACAAGAAGACGGGTGATTGGCCACACCACAGAATGGACAGTTTTCCCCCAACCCTATTCACTTCTACTTTCTTTTTCCTTTCTTCAGTATGTCTGGGATACAGATGAAGAATACCTCTTCAGAGCAATGGTGGCATTCTCCATGAGGAAAGTTCCCAACAGAGAAACAACAGAGTAAGCCAACATCATGACATCTCAAGTTTGAGATAATACATTATTTCAAATTTCTATCTTGAAAATAATTTAGTAACACCAAGATTTAAGGGACCAGCATTTCTGTTTCTTCATTATTTATTTGAATGGTGTGTGTGTGTGTGTGTGTGTGTGTGTGTGTGTGTGTGTGTGTATGTGTGCATCATGGTGTGCAAGTGGAAGCCAGGGAACATCTTGTGGGAGTTGGTTCTCTTCTTCTACTGTGTGGGTTCAGGGGGTCAAATTCAGATCTCCCTGCTGGGTGGCAAGTGTCTTTACCCACTGAGCCATCTCTCCAGCCCTTGCTTTGCTTTAAGTCTTTCTATGTAATCATGCTTGGCCTGGAACTTGTGGCAATCCTTCTGCCTCAACCATCCAAGTGTTAGGGTAACAGGCATGAGAGACCAGCCTTGGACCTGCATTTATTTATGGAACTCTTTGCAATGGAGCAAAGCTTATAACTTATGTCATATTCCCTTTGTTCAACATGTGATCTGACTATCAATGACCATGATGAACATTACAGTTGTATGTCTTTTATGTCATAAGCATTCTCCATTTCTAGTGTACTCATGTAATTTTTCTTACAGAGAGCTAGGTAATATCAAAGAAATCTATGCTTCTTTAAAAAGTAACCTAAGTATGGATAGACTATTTCTGCATTGGTATATATCAGAATATCATGTTAACTTTTGTAAAAGTACTTAGTATAAACTATTAATAGGATTTTTTTTTGAGACAGGGTCTCACAATATAATCTCGGCCGTCCCAAAGCTAGCTTTGTAGGTAGACCAGGCTAGCCTAGAACTCACAGAGATCTGTCTGTCCTGTCTCTCTGGGATTAAATATGCTTGCCACCATGCCTGGGCAGTTTTAATAGTTTTACTTGTGTTTCCCTGTTCTTCTCTTTTCTATTTGTAATTAGGCTACACCCTAAGGCTGTCTGTCCCTACCTTATTTGCTTCCAGTTGAGAGAAGAAATGACTGGTTGAGCTGAATGGAGTATTTGAGCATGAATTCCCATTTCTCTGGGAGCAAGCTTGCCCTGTCTGCCCCTACCAGGCATCCCTAGTGCAGCTTGCTAGTAGAACTATCAAGCTGTGCTTGCTATATAAAGTTAAGGAGCATCTAGATTGGAAGACGCCACATTGTACAGCCTGCTAAGTGTCTTATGTGTTGCCCAAGCAGGTAATTTTACCTAGCTCAGTTCAGCTCTACCAAAGATAGTTATGGTTGAAGTTATTTCATTTCAGGATTTTTATTGTTGTTTTGAGACAGGGTTTTGAGGCTGGCCTTGAATTTATTAAGTAGCAGAAGATGGTCTTAGCCTCCTGAGTACTGGAATCACAGGCATACAAAACCCCCTTTTGGCTTTATTTCAGGACTTTTTAAAAGTAGGAAGAAAATTTGCCTGGGGATTAAATAGCCTCCAACTAACTAGTCATTTTATCCTCATCCCTCAAATGCTTTACTAAAGAGTTCCAACTTCTCAATAATTCAGTGCCTGGAGAAGAGGACTACTATCAGTTGCTTTCTCTCAGATTCCCAATATCCAATGTGAGTATAAAAAAAATGAAAAGGAAGCTGGGTATAATCCCAGCACTCCAAAGACAGAGGCAGGTGATCACTGTGAGTTTGAGGCCAGCCTGGTCTATATAAGGAGTTCCAGGTCAACTAGGACTACACAGTGAAATTCTTTCTCCCTCCCTCCCTCCCTCCCTCCCTCCCTCCCTCCCTCCCTCCCTCCCTCCCTCCCTCCCTCTCTCTCTCTCTCTCTCTCTCTCTCTCTCTCTCTCTCTCTCTCTCTCTCTCTCAAATCTAGGATTTGATGTCAGGTATTTTCTGTCTAGTTCTCCACCTTACTTTTCTTGACACAGGGTCTCTCACTGAGCCTGGAGCTCAAGGATTGGCTAGATCGGCTAACCAGCAAGCTCCAAGATCCCCTGCCTCTTCCACTCTCCCAGCACTAGAGTTATAGACATATGCCACCACACCCAGCTCTGCCATGGGTACCGGAGACATGAACTCAGTTCCCTTATGATCGTGTGGCAGTCACTTTAACAACTAAGCTACCTCTCCAATTCTCATACATGTGTAGTTGAAAATAAACATTCACAAAAAATTTTATAGAAAGTTTATAGAAAAAAATTTTTGCCCTAAATTCTCTTCATGTCTTATCAAAATTTAAAGAAAATATATTTAATGACATCTTAAATTTATTCTTTGAAAATTTCACACACTTATGCACTGTACTTTGATATCTATCCATCATTACCTCCCTCCCTTTCCCCCAGCATTACAAGTTTAAAAAACAGAAATAAGAGAGATAGTTAGAGGACTCAGCAGTGAAAACTATACACCGTTCTTGTAGAATACATCAAATCAGTTCCTAGCTCTCAAACAGGGCAGCCCATAACTTCCTGTAACCCCAGCTCTAGAGGATCTGATGCCCTCTTCTGGCCTCTGTGGGGACACCTGCATGCAAGTGAACAACAATCACACAGACATACACACATAACACAATTAAAAATAAAAATAGATCTAAATAAAAACAAGGTGATTGAATTGCAAAAGTCCAAAAGGAAAGAAAGCACTTACTGTCTCACACTGCTGAGTGTCTCTTTTGTTTACTAGCTCTCCCTGCTCCTTGTCAGCAAGTTCTGTACTTTGCTGTGTCCCTGGCACCATGACTTACTCCATGTGCTTATATTTCATCTGGTCCATGACTCTGTGTGTTCAAGGCCAGCTTCCTCTAGAGATAGAGTTCCAGGACAGATAGGGCTACACAGAGAAGCCCTGTCTCGAAAAACCAAAAAGAAGGAAAAGAAATTGGAATTTCTCTAGGAATCTCATGCTGTAAGAAGGAAAAGGTACCAGCTGAGGGGGATGAGACTGAAGCCCAGACAAGGATGGACCAATAATAGGCAAGACCACACCTTGACAGAGACTGTCAGATGTGAATATCCTGGGGCCTCTATTTAAACTTTGATCTCACTTTAGGGCCCTCAAGATGGACTTCGGGGTTTTCCTGGATTTCTTTGTCTCTTTTCTAATGTGGTCACATTCAATAAATCCCCCTTTCTGCTTTCCACTTTTAATTCAACTCTTTTAATTGGTTTACTGAGGATAGGTGTTTGGGCATGACTTGGGGCACAGGTCTACTTCTGCTGTTTCCAATATTATTTAAGCCGAATTTACTGCAACAGGAATTCAAAAGTGTTCTAAGTTGTTTTAGGGGATATGATCCAAAGTTTTCTAAATTGTTTTCAAGGAAACTATGGTCTAAGTTTAGTCTAGTTTTCCAGCAAACAGACATTTAACTACATATTGCACAAACAAGGCTTTGATAATTTATCACTTTTAGCAAGATAGGGAAAAGTCTGTTGCAGGCATTGCTTTCTCTTTCTAAGTAGCATAGTGCATGTAATAAATTTCTTGCTCTACTTAACTGTCCAAGGATAAGTCTTGTGACCTAAAAAGGAACAATGTGTTCTTGTATCCATGGAAAGGTAAGGGGATTACCTGTCTCATGCTTGCAGCCCAGCTCACTTTTAGTCCTGATTTTCAGAAACAAGAGCCTAATTCTTACCACCCGTTGCCTTTGTCTAGCCTCTTTGATGAGAAATAGCTATGGAGCCAATTTGCAGGGAATTGCCTTTGGGTCAGCATTTCATAAATTTAAGGAGACAGAGGGAACATTTGCAACTTCTTTTTAGTGAGTTGCTGAAAGAAGCTATTCATGTAGATGTTTATCGTGGTTTAATAAGGATCAGGAGAAACAAACAGGCCGGATAGATGTTTATTCTTGGAGAAATAACTTACAACCTAGCAGATGAACACCAGCAGGTTCCTGGTCCCAAGGATGCCTCTGGATGCTCTCCTGTCCAGCTGCCAGCAAGAGAGCACTCCCGGGCTCCTCCTCAGACCTAGTTTCCTCAGGTCACTTCCACCCCTTTCTCCGTCCCCCAATGGGCATGGTCAGTGCCACATATGTGGACAAAGTGACTACAGATGTTAATATAATTCATGGAAAATGTCTTTAGTCAAGTACTGGAGAGATGACTCAGTGGTTAAGAACACTTATTGCTCTTGTAGAGGATCCAGGTTCAATTCCCAGCACCCACATGGTGGTTCACAACTATCCATAACCCCAGTTACACAGAACCTGATGCCCTCTTCTGACCTCTATGGGCACCAGGATGTGCATGGTAGTTAATCCCAAAGATGGGAGGAGAAAGACCACGGACACAAATCATCATGGTCAAATTAATTATAGCAAGGTTTTTTTTTTTTTTAAGTTCACACACCCGTGGTGCTGCCTCCCCTAAGGCAGGGTTCCAGAGGTCAGCATTGGATGGGAGGAAGACAGGCCTTTTATAGCTCAGCAGTTGGAGGTTTTCAAATGGAGGACTTGACTGGCAAAATTGGTGGGATTATGAGAGCAGAACATAAGCACAAGTTACTCCTAATGAGCTAAAGATATGGTTGGAAAGTGGACATAACAAGGTAGTCATTGATGTGGGATGTCCTGTACAGTGTGAATATGTGTTGCTTTTATTGGTTGATGAATGAAGCTGTTTTGGCCTATGGTAGGGCAGAATATAGCTAGGTGGGAAATCCAAACAGAGATAGAGAAAGAAAGTAGAGTCAAGATGATGCCATATAGCTACTGAAAGGGTAAGATGACAGAACATTACCAATAAGCTATGGCACAGATTATTAAAAATGGATTAATTTATAAAAGAGAACTAGCCAGTAATAAGCCTGAGCCATTGGCCAAAAAATTATATTTAATATTAGCCTCTGAGTGATTATTTCATAAGCTGCTGTAAGGACCAGCCAGTGGGAGAGAAACTGGTCCAGGGGACCCAGTAGAACAGAGAAAAAATGTTCAGCTATAAGTCATAAAAATAGGTAGTCATAACAGGGTAGACATAAGTGGTCATATAGCCTTTTGAAACAAGGCATGGTTACAATTCCTGGAACAGGCAGTACAGAACCAGTTGTACTTAAGATTACAGGTGGGGCATAGTCCAATCTCTGAGAAACAGAGGTTTAATCATAAACAAGAATGAATCTAGTTTGTCTTTACTAAAAGATGGCTTTTAAGCCTAAGATAGAGGCATGCTGGTTCTTCAGTACACACACACACACACACACACACACACACACACACACACACACACACCACTTGAAAGAAAATCAGGCACTCACTTTTAATCCCAACACTCAGAAGGCAGAGGCAGGTGGGTCTCTGTGAGTTTGAGGACAGCCTGGTCTACAGAGTGAGTGCCAGGACAGACCCCAAAGCTACACAGAGAAACCCTGTCTTGAAAAACAAAACAAAACAAAACAAAAAAAGGAAGAACGAAAATCAGTCAGCCAACCATCATTCAGAATGATTGCTAATATAAACTCACATTGTTCTATTAGGCCAATATATACTTAAATTTTCTGAAATATCAGATTTGTATTTAGTTGTGATAAAAGTATTTCAATTGGATTTTTTTTGAGACAGGGTTTCTCTGTGTAGTCTTGGCTGTCCTGAAACTCACCCTGTAGATCAGGCTGGCCTCAAACTCAGAGATCCACTTGCCTCTGCCTCCTGAGTGCTGGGATTAAAGAAGGCATGCATCACCACTGCAACTTAAAAAAAAAAAAAAAAAAAAAGATCTTTATTGTATTTGTATGTATTTGTGTGTGCTCTCAGTGGCCAGGAGAGGGTGCTAGATTCCTTGGTGCTGGAGTCCTAGGTGGAACCTGATGTAGATTCTGGGAACTGATTGAGGCCTTTACAAGAGCTGCAAATGCCATTAACCTCTGATCCCTTCTCCAGCCCTATCCTTTTGTTAAAAATATGTAGTTCTACCCCAACAGTTTTTACCTAGTGATTATTTTGGCCTTCAGAGGATTTTTTTTTGCGATATCGGGAAACTTTTTTGATCATCACAACTGGAAGCTAAGAGGCCAAATTTGCTGTTAAGAGAATATTCACCCTTTCCCCATTACAGAATTACCTGGCTTAATTGTGCTGAGTTATTCTTTCTAGTTGTGTATGGGATAATATTCCTTTGATAACATTTGTCATATTTATTTTATCCATTCCTCTTTATTGATGGACATTTACATTGTTCGAATTCTCTGCTTCAATGAAGAGTGCTACAAAGACTATCCTCATCGGTGTTCCTGTTTATTGCATGTGCATGTAAGAATTTCTGGTAACTACACTCTATCTTCTAGAGAATAATTGCAATCAATGATCCTGGGTGGCTCGACCCATTGGCTTTTTCATAGCTTCTTGGGATTTCATTTCTATACACATTGCCAGTCCTTGGTATTATTTAAATTTAAATTTGGGGAGGTGGTGGAGATGTTCAGCAGTTAGGAGCATTTTCTGCTCTTCCAGAGGACCTGAATTAGGTTTTCCAGCTGTTTGGTGTTCACAAGCGCCTGAAACTCCAGTTCCAGGTGATCAGGCACCATCTTCTGACCTTCAAAGGTTCATGTTCACAAGTACATATACTTATAGACACATAAGTGAAATTTAAATACATCTTTAAATTGTTTAGCAATTTGAAAAGCTTAAAGTAGCTCATTTAAAAAGCATTTTGCAAAGTTTGGTTATTAGTGAGGCCAAATAAATTATTCCCATCCTAATATAGCCTGCAAAAAAAAAAAAAAAAAAAAAGAAAAAAAGAAAGAAAGAAAGAGGAAAAGAAAAAAAGAAAAGAAAAGTTGGAACTACATTTCCTTAGTTCACCCCCCCCAAGTGGAAATATTTTTGGAAAGCATTCCTTACTTCATTTTGGTCATATTTGTATCTTTGTTCCTTATTATAAGGAGCTGCACATTTCAGAATACCAAGCTTGCCAATTTCTTGCCAGTAGAGGTCAGAATTGGTTTGTGGTTCTCAGCCAGTACCTCACTATTTATTTATTTGTGGCTATTAGTCCAATAAGTATTGAAATGCCTGGAGACACTGTTGCCTACTGCTTGAGAGCCCAAGCATTCAGCTTCCTTTAAGGTACAATGTATAATCTGTAGTATACAGATATATCTGTATAGTACAAAACCTCAGCAGCACCACTAGCAGAAGCTATGGTGTGTCTTGGAAAGAAAGGATTGATTATCTAAAAAAATATGATAAACTCAAGGATAATTACACTCTTTTTTACTCTATAACAAACAATTACACAAAGTGGGCACACTGGGTGTTTGGTCACAAGAAGATGGAAGGAGTTGGTTGGCAGGGGAAAAGGCAAGACCACCAAAGGAGACCACCAAGGTCTCCAGTGTGGGCTCTTTGGGACAAGGGAAGATTACCTGTGAGATCCACCAACCCTAGAGTTAGGAAAGGTTCAGTAGGATGCAAGGGTTGGGGCTTTGAGTGTGAAGAGGCAAGACAGTAACTCTCTCTTAGGCCAAGGAGGTCAGCAGGGGTGGGTGTGCTCAGGGGACAGTGGCGCTCTTTAGTTTACTAGGTCCCTGGCAACACTGAACCTGGTTTTAGCTGTGCAGCAGAAGCTCTGAGAAGAAGGGACTCTAGATGTGCAACTGGTTGTAGCCAGCTGAGAGAGGGCTGAAGGCAGGCTCACAGAGATGTTTATCCTGAGGCCCTGTTCAGAGGCCTCAGCTGAGGCAGGAAGGATCAGGCTTCTCTATTTCTGGTGACTAGCTTAAAGGCAGATGGCCTGATCTTGGGGCTCTCCTTCCTTCTCACAAGGCAAGCAAGATTGGTTCTCTGGTGAAGCCACAGGGTCCGTCTCTGGGGACCACAGCTTAGACTTGGAGCAGAGGGGGAGGGGTGGCTTTCAGAGCACTCTGGTGAAGCTGTGCAAATGAACCTCTAGTCAGAGGTCTGATTGGGGGGTGAGGGTGGAGGGGGAGGATGGGGAGATCTCTGCTTTCTGGTCCCTGCTTTCTAAGTGCCACTGCTAGACCCTACTTGGGTTTGTGAGCAGGGCAGGTGTCCATTCAGTTGTTCAGGAGGGAGCTTTTTTATTTATTATGTATACTGGGTTCTGCTTGCAGGCCAGAAAAGGGCACCAGATCTCATTACAGATGGTTGTGAACCACCCTGTGGTTATTGGGACTTGAACTCAGGACCTTTGGAAGAACAACCAGTGTTCTTAACCTCTGAGCCATTTCTCCAGCTTTGGTTTGGGAGCCTTTAAGAGGATAGTCTTCCTCCCCACATTTGAGGACTTGGCCAGCAAAGCACACAGAACTGAAGGGACTGATAGTTGGGATTAGGGCACAAGCAAAATATAAAGGAGGCCAGGGAACCTCTGCCTACTTGACTGGCCAGGACAGTGACCACAGACATGATATCATCAGGGCTGTTTAGAGCAGTGGTTCTCAAGCTTCCTAGTGCTGCGACTCTTTAATTCAGTTCATGTTATAATAATCCCCTACCATAAGATGATTTTCATTGCTACTTCAGAACTGTAATTTTCCTGCTACAAATTGTAATATTTGATGTGCAGGATATCTGATTTTTGACCAGTGTAAAAGGGTCATTTGAGCCTCAAAGGGGTCACAACCCACAGGTTGAGAACTACTGGCTTAGCTTATAAAGGGCATAAGTGACCCTATACTGTTAGGATCTCCATGGGCAAAACCTGAGCTACCTGATACCAGGCCACTGCTCTCTAACTGGCAAAGGGCCCACTTTGAACCTCTGTCTTTACCCTCCCAGCCTTCAGCTTAGTGCCTACTGGCAAGAGGTCATCATGAGGTGAGGCAATGGCTGGATGTGATGCTGCCCGGAAGACCAAGGAAGTTTATCCCCTGTTCTTTCCATTGCTGGTCCCCGACACTTGGGTCTGGGCAGAGGGGCACTTGCTTTTACTTTTGTACCCAATACTGAAAGGAAGAAAATAGACAACTTCCTACACATAGCCATTGGCAGAAGAACGGCTACCTTTCAACATTATAGGCTTGAATATTCTCATCAAGAAAAGCAAGATTCTCATCGTTTCTGTGAAGGTGATTGATGTGTGTTTCATTCTTGTGGGACGGATGGTCATGACACATGTGCATGCTTTTGGAAGTTTCTTCTTTAGGAGATGGCTAACAGCATGCAGGATTTACATTTCAGCACCAGCCTTGTTGATTTTATGAGTCCCCTCCTATAATTTTCAGCTTTATCCACCCTTGTAAAGATTTTCATTTTTTGAACACTAATGCCATTTTTCTTTTCACTTTTATTGGTAACCCATATGTAAAGAACAGAGGCTGTCACATTTCCAATATGCAGGTGAAAGACCACAGGTTGCTAGTGATTGTAGCACTTATGTTTGCGGGCCTGTTCAAGGTGATGTAAAAACAGATGCTCTTCTTGAAACTACATTGGGAAGGCACTGCTTGATGATCCCAATGCTGGAATAGGAAATACAAGTATAAATAGAGCAAGCATTGAATGAAGAGTAGGTGACAGCTTTTGTTGGGAGGGTGACTGGACAGGACATCTACAAACTTGAGAAAACATGCAGGCTTCTGTGACTGAGACAGAGGCCACATTGCTGAGGAAGCAGGGAGGCTGTTAAACACTTGGTACTGAATAATGATCTCCTTTCATTCTTTCTATTGCCAAATCACACCTTTGTTTTTGGCAGATCCTTCAAGTATGTTATTTTGAAATAATTGGGTCTTCTTTGCAATTTTCTTTGTTTTTTGTTTTGTTTTTTGTTTGTTTGTTTGTTTTTCTGAGACAGGGTTTCTCTGTGTAGTTCTGACTGCCCTAGAACTTGTTCTACTTGCCAGGCTGGCCTTGAACTCAGAGATCCACCTTCCTCTGCCTCCTGAATGCTAGGATTGAGGGAAGACTTGTGCCACCACATCTGACCTTGTTTCAAATTTTGTACAATGTATTTTGATTCCTGTCACCACCACCCCAGTCCTGCTTCTTCCTCTAACTCCTTCCAGATCCACACCCACAACTTTGTGTCTTCTTAAAACATAAACCAAGCCCAAGCTGTGCTGCCTGTATAGTCATGGGTGTGGAGACCCCCACCTACCAAGGCCTTAATGAAAACTGATCTACCCCCAAAGCCATCAACTTGTCAATAGCTCTTCAGTTAGGGGTAAGGGCTTGTGAGCTCCTTCCTGCTCTATGCTAGAGGGCTGATTGGCTCAATCTTGTGCAGTCATGTGCAGGCAAACATACTGTTGTGAGTTTGTGAATACCGTAGTTCTGTTATGTGCAGAATACACAGTTTTGCTCCAGTCTCCCTTACTTCTGGCTCTTGTAGTCCTTCTGCCCCCTCTTCCTCTGTAGTCCCTGAGCCCTGGGGTAAGGGTGATACAGATGTCTCCTTGTGACTAAGCATTCCACTGACATTTATTCTCTGTACTTTAATCATTTGTCAATTTCTGCATCAGTGTCCATCCATTGCACAAAGAAACTTCTCTGGTGAGGTCTAAGAGCAGTACTACCTATGGGTATAAGTATAATTTAGAGAGCAGTTGGTACTGTGTCCATTTAGCAAAATAGTAGTAGTAGCTTTACCCCTGGGGTGTGTAAGCTCCCTAGCCATAGGTTCTTGGCCAGATTTGCAGTACTAGGCATGTGTTTCCTCCTGTGGAACAGACCTTAAATCTATTGAGAAGGTGAAATGTTATCTTCTTCTTTTCTCGGAGACAGGCTTCTCTGTATAGCCCTACTTGTCCTGGAATTCATTCTGTATGTGAGGTTGGTCTCAAACTCACAGAGATCCACCTGCCTCTGCCTCCTGAGTGCTGGGATTAAAGGCGTGCTCCACCAGGTGAAATTTTATCTTCTTAAGACATTCTTTCCTATGATAGAGATGACTTCTCACACATATCTAAGATCTCTCATGAAAAGGTAATCACATCAGAGTTTGAAGAGTTTTCTGCTATTTGTGATGATATTCTTGTAACCCATTCCTCCCCCACCCATCTCTGCAGAATTTCTCATGTCCTGCTTTGCAACGTAACCCAGAGGGTATCATTCTGGTTTGTGGTCACAGACCCTTCCAAAAATCATACTCTTCCTGCAGCTGAAGTACAGTCGGCCATAAGGTAATCATCCCCATGCTTGCTGTCTGCTGATCTATCAGCCTGCTGATGAGCTCAATTGTTTTCAAAGATACTCCATTCCATAGACGATGCATTGACCAAAGTGTCAAGTGTCCCATTCAGTTCATTTTCATCAAAGGTTAGTGTAGTGAGTAATGTTCATCCAGTAGCAATTTGCCTTCAAGGAAACAAATGGCTGGCAATGTTTGGACACATTTTTCTTCTCACAACTGGATGAGAAGGAGGCACTACCCATACTAAGCAGGCAGGAGCTAGGGATGTTGCTATCCATCCTTCTGTGCACAGGACAGAACTTCCTCAATAAATTACTTGACCTCAAATGTCAATTGTGCTGTGAGTCAGAGACTCCTGTCTAAATCCTAACTGAGAAAGAGTGAAGAGTCAAAACCAAATATGTTACTACCATATCTATAGTGATTTTTAAAAATGGCTTAAACTTTATCAGCATATATTAATTATACAAAGTAATGTGTTTCACTGGACATTTGTATGCATGTAGATGATATAATATGATCATATTTACTCTATTTGCTGCCATTTTAATGGTAATTTAAAAATTTGTACTAGAGTAGTCACTTGTATGGAATGAGGTGTGGACATGAGCAACCAGTTCTAAAGTGTCTGTTATAGGTCTGTTGTGAAGACTAGAGTAATTCATCCCAGGTCTTGGCTAAAAATTATCTAGGGTGTCTGATCCCTAGGGAAGGATTCCAGTGAAGGAGGTGATATTATCTGTGCCTGAATAGAACTTCCAATCTATCTGAGAGGCAACAGAGTATGTTCCTGGTGTGGTCCAAGATAGCAGCAAAGGGCTAATCAAGCAAGGAGATGGAGTGAGGGTGCAGATAACCTTTCATTTCCCTTCCAGTCATAGCTTAGCAATGATGATCATTGTTTGGGAAAAGGTTTGCATTCTCATACTTAATCAAGATTGGATTTCAAAAGGTGAGGAGATGGTTTAGCAAATAAATCACTTGCTATGAAGCATGAGGACCTGAGTTTGGAGCTCCAGAATCAACATAAAACCAGTACCGTGCCCCATGTCAGTGATCCTAGGGCTCCTATATCAAGATGGGAGGCAGAAGCAAGGGAATCTAGGGAAGCGCATGGGAAAGCTGGCCTGGAATATCTTGTGATTCTGTTTCAAAGAAGATGGTGAGGACTGACATATGAGGTTATTCTCAATAACTTTCTCCAGGTGCACCTGGAGTACTCACATTCCTGAACACACACACACACACACACAAACACACACACACACACACACACACACACACACACACACACACACACACTAAGATTTTAAAAGATTATTAAAAAATAAAAACATTCTATAGTTTACTAAGATTACATTTAAATGACCACTTTGTACTGGAGTTCTCTTTCATATTTATGACTGGCCATGGCAGGCAGGGCATAGATTTGTGAGTTTCTGTGGTGTTGGGAATAGAACTCAGCTTTGCACATATTAAATTGTGATGTGCCACTGAGCAATATCCTCAACCCTCAGCATAGTTTGCTAATGGAGACCTTTCCTGATGGACTACTATTGATCTGCAGAGATTCTTAAACCACTGCTTTAGACCAGGATTTCTCAGCCCCAAAACTTCTAGCTAAGTATGTTTACCAAGCATTTGAATTACAGCTAGTCCAAAGAGGGGTACATACTAAGTGAAAAACACACCAAATATCAAATAGTATTAAATAAAATAGAAATCAACCAAATGTTGGTGTGTTGAAATTATATTTTATTTGATATAGATTGGGGAGATATCCAATTGTTACAATTTGTTTTCCTATTTCTTTACATTTTAAAGAAACAAACCATCTATTAGAGCTGGGTATGGTTGCGCATATCTTTAACCCTAGCGCTGGGGTTGCAGAGGCAGATGGATTTCTATGAATTCAATACCATGCTGGTTTACATAGCGAGTCCTAAACCAGCAAGGGCTATATAATGGTATCCTGTCTCAGAGCAAAACAACAACAATGCAGCTACTGAGAAATTTTATTTCACACAAATCTCATGTTCTGTTTTCTATTTGTCAGGGATACTCTTAAGTATAGATGAAGTTCGTTTGTGTAAAGAGTACAGGCCATAAATGTCTCCAAGGGGTCTGGGAGATGGCTCAGTGGTTAAAAGTCCTAAGTGCTCTTGTAGAGGACCCGAATGTGGTTCCCAGATCTCATGTGACAGCTCAGAAGCATCTATCACTTCAGTTCCAGGTGATCTGATGCTCTCCGAGGGCTTTTGCATGCATGTGGTATATATACATACACTCAGCATCCCTGCCACACACATTAAACCAACCAACCAACCAACAAATAAATAAAATGACTTCAAGAACTCTCTTCAACTAGTTTTACAAATTCCAGATAAAGATGAACTTTTTTTTTCAACTAAAGAAATCTTCACTACCAACCTGATTGTTCCCAGCTCTCAAAATGCAGATTTCCTTCCTCCTAGGAGAACAAATATATTTGCCTTCATACTTTTAGATGTTTGGACTCCTAAATGAGCATTGTGAGTACAGAAGCACTTTTAAACATATTTTAATTTAAAGAAATGCCTGTTATTTACGTAAGCCACCTTAAATAAAGTTCTGTTATTCATTCAAATCTAGATGGTATCTCTCAAGTAGAACTGGGGGGAGGAGTGGAGCTCAAAGGTCACAATTTGTATCAGTTGAGAGATGGGCTTGTACTTTATTTCTAATGTTTTATTTTTGTCTTACTTAATTTTTTAAAATTATGATTGCCTTTTAGAATGAATAGGAACCGGATCAACAGTGCATTCTTTTTGGATGATCATACTCTAGAATTTTTAAAAATTCCTGCTACTCTTGCACCCCCCACGAATTCATCTGTGCCCGTCTGGATTATTGTATTTGGCGTGATATTTTGCATTGTCATAGCTGCAATTGCACTTCTGGTTCTGTCAGGAATCAGGCAACGACGAAGGTAAGATGTTTAGAAGGAATGATTTAAGGAATATTCATGTATTTTCTTATGACTGGTTTCAAGTATTGTCTAAAACATACAAAAGTCATGACTTACAAAATAACTATCATAATTTTATCTTTTGATGTTTTTAGACTCCAGTGTCTCTTATTTAATGAGGCCCCTTCCAATACTATCTTCTTTTACTCTATTCTATTCTCTTTATTATTGTATGTTCATCATGACTCTCTCTCTTTCCCTCTGTCTCTCTGTGCCTCTGTCTCTGTCTCTGTCTCTCTCTGTCTCTCCCCCCACCCTTCTCACTCTGTGTAGGTCAGAGAGGACAGCTTTATGCAGTCAGTTTTCTCCTTACCCCTAATCTGGGCTCCAGGGATCAAACTTAGGTCATCAGGCTTGCATAACAAGCACCATTATTCAACAAGTCACCCCACTGGTTTTCCTCTATTGTATACTGTATGACTGTCTTGTATCCAGACTTGAGTCTAGTATCTGTGTTCTAGTTTCTGTTGTTACCATAGAACACTGACCAAAAGCAACATAGGGAAAAGGGGCTCCTTTCTTCTTTTGGATTATAGTCCATCCTTGGGAGCAGTCAGGGCAGAAACTCACAGGCAGGAACCATGGAGGAATGATGTTTGCTGGCTCAAACTGTGGCTCTTTCATAGGCTCATGCTTAGTTAGCTCCCCCTGCTCCGAAAAAAAAACCCACAGAGTTTCTCTGTGTAACAGCTTTTGCTCTCCTGGAACTTGCTCTGTAGACCAGGCTGGCCTTGAACTAATAGAGATCCACCTGTGGATGCCTCCTGGGTGCTGAGAGTAAATGTGTGCACCACCATCTGGCTTTTAGCTAGCTTTCTTATGCAGCCAAAAACCACCTGCCTGAGGAATGTTGCTGGCCAGAGTGGGCTGAGCCTTCCCCCATGAGTTCATAATCAAGATAGTCCTCACAGACAAAGAGCCTTATCCTCTCAGGTGACTCCGGGCAGTGTGAAGTTCTGTGCTGAAATTTTATAAGCTGGATACACCTTTGGTAGTAATCAAGTGCAAATGCTCAGGTTTGCACAGGTGTTTCAAGGACTCCCTACCTTTATTGGCCCAGGGCCTATAGGCCGAACTCTTGTTCCAGATGCTCTGGCTGTGCCAGCCTTCTCTTCTACTGATTGATACTGGCCCCTTGTGTGTCTTTGTAGAGAATTCTGTTGCTTTTGAGCCAACTGCCTAAATCAGAATCACCTGAACACGTGTGCAGTCTCTGAGGCCAATTCAGATTCACTAAATAAGAATATTTAAAGGAGATGCATTTTGATATCACTCAGGTTGTCCTACTTTATTTAATTTTCAGATGTTCAACTTACCAGCTTACATATAGGGCTCCAGTTCTTGAATTCATTTTCTTGCATTCAGCAAGACAAGATATAATGTCTAAGTTATTAACAGTTCATTGACAGTCACTGATGTGACAACAAGGACAGGAGACAGGATTTCTCAGCATGATAAAATGAAAATACGTTTTTGGTTGTAAGTATCTCTAATTGATAGGGGAAGATGAAACTTCCTTGATTTAAAAGATATTTTTATGACTGAAAATTATGTACGTGCGTGTGTGGGGGGGAATATGTGCTCACAAGTGCAGAAGCCCGAAGAGTCGAGAGGTGTTAGATGCCCCTTAAGCTGGAGTTCTAAGTGGTCATGAACCACCTAATGTGGTTGTGGAACTCAAACTGAAGTCCTCCCTTCAAGCAGTGCCTGTTCTTAAAAGCTGAGGTATCTCCTAGCCCCCCCCCCGCCTTAAATCTGTCAAAACCTGTCTAAACCTACCTTTCTGATACAGAGACAAAACTTCTGTGAAGTGGCCCTCATGGGGACATGCATTCTAAAATCAAGGGGTATGGTTTTTGAACAGCTGGGACATGTGGAATGTGTTTGATCAAGTGTGTGTTGGATTAAATGCCTCTCCCCACATTTACTACTTTTCCTTTGTGTTTCCCTAATTACTAACAGAAGCATTTTCAATTCCAAATATTTCCATTTTCCCCACAAATGATAAAAGAAGCACTCTGGTATAAATGTGATATATGTCTATGCTTTAAACTGTGTCCAAAGATTAGGATCAAGCGGTACTTGCTTGATTTTTCTAGGTGCTAATGGCAGGAAATGCCAACTTCTTTGCTATGGGGCATGCATTTGTTTTGGGTTTTAGAGTATCAATACACATGCTTTTGCAATATTTGAAAATCAGTGTTCTGTCCTTTAAAGTTTTGTGTTCATTCCGAGATGTTTCAAATGATTTGAAACCTTTGTGAATTGACGTCATTCTTTGATTCCCAACTTCCTTACTAGTGAGCTATAATGTAGGAATTAAAAGAATGGATTCAGGTGATAAAATGCTTAGGTTCAAAGTATTGATCTCTAGATTATGCTCTCACATCAAACCCATTAGCTGTATACAAGTGTAAACAAGGAGACAGGGAAACTGAGTTTGGGAGGAGAATATGGCTTTGTAGTCCTAGAGTCAGTCATTCTAGTTAAATTTATTTTTGCTGTCTGCATGTAGATACCTTTCCTCGGCTGATAAGCTATGTGTGCTGGAAATAATTAACTTGATAGGATAGAAGACTTTAGTATGGGAGAGTGCTCAGAGTGATATCTGGCATATACTGAGTGCTCAGCAAGTGTTGGCTGTTACTATTATTTTATTATCTTGCCATTTGCTAGTCTTTCAGCTAGTTTGTGATGGGATCAGCTATTTCCTTCCAAACAGATTCTGCAGTAATATAATAATTGGCTGGGTAGCATCATAATCTGTTGCCTGGGAGAAGTGAGGCTGTTGTTACAACTCTGCCTTAACAAATTCAGTTCTTGTCCTAACCCTAACTAGGAAAACAGATGAACAAATCTTTTGTGAAACCTGGAAAGCATCAGCAATGATCAGATACAGTCAGCACAATTAAGATGGCCTGCTGGGGGGAAATTGTTTATGTATTTTAAATTTAATACTACCTGTGGTGGTTTTCCTCTTTGGCAAAACATTGCTTCAAAGATGAGGAAAGGGTACAGTTTAAAGTGGAGAGAGCCTGTCCATTTTTTTCAGACAGGATCTCATATAGCCCAGGCTGGTCTGGAATGAATTATATAGTGGAAGATGACTGAGAACTGGTCATCCTGTCTTTGCCTCCCATAAACTGAGATTATAGGTATGTGTGACCATGTTAAGTCTGAAAACTCCTTTTAATCATAGAAAAGTTAGGGATTGTTTTTTTGCAGCTTTGAGGAAGAAAGCTAATGAAATGTTCAGCTTGGGTCAGCAGAGAAGGCTCAGCAGGTAAAGGTAAACATCCTGATTTTGAACCCCTGGACCCACATGCCAGAAGAAGAGAACAGACTCCTGCAAGTTGTCTTCTGACTCTCACACTCATGCCATGAGGTGATCTGGCATGTGCACATGCTTGTGTACACACACACACACACACACACACACACACACACACACAGACACAGACACATACAAACACACACAAACATATACACACACACACTAAAATGTAATAAAAGCTTTTTAAAAATAAATGTTTAACAAATCATCCATATGTTAAATAACATTGAACACAGTTGTTGTGTTCTTATGTGGTCATTTAAGCTACTGTTCTGTTTCTATGGAGAGGCATGCTAAATTTATCCAAGACAGATGAATACATAGACTTACGATTGAGGAAATGTCTCAAGCAAGGCTTTAATCTTTCTGTTAGTTTTGTTAATGACAGTATTATGCTGACTATTCAGAACTGCTGGGTTTGGTGGACTAGAGGTCAAACTAGGTAAATTTAAATACTGTGTCATTATATATGTAAACTAGATCAAGCCACCGAATTTCCAGATATATATATATGTGTATATATATATATATAAATCAATTTTCCCATCTATAATAAGAATGTAGTATTTTCCAACTAGTTCTCCTTCTGATGTCTTTTTTGTGGGGGGTGGTAACCCAATCAGTTTCATTGGGATTGCTTATAGGTGATGCATTGTTTACAGGAGCATTAGCAACTTACTAATGGCTATACCACTGAGGAAATTATCTCTCCATCCTCTAGCAACCCTTAACTGTGTGTAAATCTTTAGTGTGTAAACATTCTTGAGACCCTCTTAGATATGTACATTTCTTAACACAATAAGGGAAAACAATTAGCATGGCAATTTCTCATTTGACTTACATTTGAATGTCAAATTGTAATATATGATACCACTGAGAAGATTACAGCTTTATATAAGAAGGATGATTTATAGAAATCCAAATTTGCTACTGAGCTTACAGGAAGAGTAACTAGAAGTAAGCCAAGCAAATTTAGTAATGACTCTGCTCAGTGTGAACATTATCTAGGGTTCTATGTCTGAAGTCCTTGGCCTTGCTGCATTACTAAGAACAAGAAAATGATTGCCTTGTAGGCAGGGCTCATCTGCATTATCTGTGTTCGTGTCTACTGTGATCTGCATGAAAGCTGCTATCATAGACTGAATGATCAATAAAGAAATAAAAAATACACATGCAATGGGAAATTAGTGTGTTTTGGATAGAGCTTAGTGCGTCTAAAATAGAGTTCCAGCCAGCTTCTTTCATGAAACATGTCCCATTCTAAAAGAAAAGACAGTACATATATTTGAAACCCAGTTTTCATCATCTGAAAAGCAAGAATAAAAATAAAATCTGTACTAGATTGTAGTGAGAATTAAATAACATCACGTGTAGAAGGTATCTAGTGTGACTCATGCCATGAAGGAGATTCTTATCACCATTATTATTTCTGTTGTTGGCTAATACTAAAAAACTTGCCTGCTGTGTCATATGATTAGAAAGTTGCCCGAGAAGCTTAATCCCAATGCCTGTTGACCTCACCATACTGCAATGTCCACTAAGTCATTCCAGGGACAATGACATTTCCATCAGACATTATTAGGCAGATCACTAAGACTGCTCTATTTACTAATAATTAGTACTGTCCTGTTTAAAAATGTATTTCGTCTTTTATTGTTTTCCTGGCCATTCTCAGTACTTAATTCTTGGGCCCTATTTTGTTTGAAGAGAGACATGAATGCCCTTTCTGCTTTTACTTGTTACTTCCCTATCTCAGAACAGAACATATTCTGGTCCACAGCACACTGTAGCCTCAAGGGCCTCCTGAGATTTCTTGTGTCATCCTTTTGACCCTCTTTACTCTGAATTATAGGGGATAGCCATTATCAAAGTTCCTAGGAGGTAGTTTCCTCATAGTTTTTTTTTCTTTATACCTTTCAAGAATCACCTGATGTCTCAGGGGCAGTGGAAGTCATTAACATTCAATTCTATTTTTTTCAGGACAAAGAACTCTTATTTTTAGCAGAACATCAAATCAGAATAATCCAGAAAGACAGTTAAGTTTTATTATCCTTAGTAAGAGCAGCTCATGGGCACTGGATCAGTTTATTATGGCACACACTATGAAATGTGACAGGTGTTATAAAGTTGGTAGATAACCTTTGAGCTGCTTATCGTGTCTACCAACTAGCAAGTTCCTGACACTGCAGTTCGTGAAGCCCAGCAGAACCAAGACAGGGAACAACTGGACCCAAGGTCACACTAAACAACATGTACCTGATTTGTCTCAATTTGATAGCTTTTCATAAGGATTCCTCTCTGACTCTTTTTGGGTGGGAAATGATCCTTCTTTGAAAGAAGAGATACTCGCCTTCTCCTGTTTTTATTTTTCTTTGACTTACTCCCCATTCACTGTGATGCCTGGTGGCTTATTCTTCCTTTGTGGTTGGAGTAAGGGAAGTCAGATTCCTTGCATTTATCTGCACATGGTCAGCTCTCTGTCATTATTCTTCTAACCCCACAAAACTGTATTTTACAGAAGAAACTGTCTGTCTGGTAGACACTGGTCATTGTTTCTCAGGCTACTTTTGCATTGAATATTTTAGTATGCGTATATGTACATATGTGCGTACACATATATATCACAGATAGTGTGTATATGTTTGTGAGTCTCTCTCTCTCTCTCTCTCTCTCTCTCTCTCTCTCTCTCTCTCTCTCTCTCTCTCTCTCTCTCTGTCCCATATTATAAAGATTCCCCAAGATTTTTTTGTTTTGAGCCAAAGTCTTACTATGTGGTCTAGGCTGGCTTCAACCTCATTATGTAGTCCTGGCTGGACTTGAGTTTACAAATATCATTTGTCTTTGCCTCCTGAGTACTGATATTTAATGATGTGAACTACCATGCTGGCAAGAATTTTGTCATATGGACTCATGTGTAATTCAGGGTAAACTTTGACAATTTAAACTTTGACTGTTTAAAATCCAGTGTTATCTATTCATCCACTTGTTTATCCATCTATCCATCCATCCATCCATCCATCCATCCATCCATCCATCCATCCATCCATCCATCCATCCAATTTGCTGTGTAGCCACCCAGCCACTGTTTTAGATTGGATACAGGGGATGATCTATTTATCCCCTGAGTTGAATGCCTTCCTTTGAGTGATTCCAGGAGAGTAGTTTTATAAAATTTTTTTAAATTTGAAATTTTCTGATTATGAGTTTCAGATGGAAAATATTTATGGGGGGAGGGAGAATACAACACTCCAATATGTTGGATCTTTTCAGTATTTATGTGAAGGCGCTGTCTATGGGTTATGTTCAACAGATTTAACAAGTGTCTTTTGTATCTCGTCCATTGGTTATGAAGCTATTTTGAGACCATGTGTATCCAGAAATCATAATCAACTATTTAGTTTTCATTGATGAGTCTCAGCAGAATGACTATTATAGCCATGGTGACTTTCCATTACCCTTTCTTTATTAGCTAGAGTTCTTCTGCAAATAAGGGCTTTCTCTTCTTCCCCCTTTTGTGTACCTAATATTCCTTAAAGCACATTAAAGTTGATCCTACTGTAGGACTTTTTATGAAATCCCATCCTTTATCGTAAAGGAATCTTCACCACCTCCTCATCTGTCAGAGACTCACATGTGTTTCTTTTACCACTGTGAGGAATCCCTAGGCTAATCACAGTAATTTTCAACATCCTAGCCAGGTGATACTTTTAGATCTGCCTCTTGGAAGGTCAACAGATTCCTTGTACAACAGAATCCTGCTGGCAAATCTGGTGTCTTGAGGCACTCACATCATGCTTTTTCATGATGCCTCTAAGGCTTCGAACACACAGAAATCCTCCTGCTTCTACCTCCTGAGTACTGGGATTAAAGGTGTTCACACCTGGTTTGAACACCAGAAATATGTTGAATAAAAAAAAAATAGGTGTGGAAAAGTGGGGATAGTTCTGAGTTTCTCATTCAAAGAAATTACCAAGAATCAGGTGATGCTTTAAAGCCTATTTGGGTTGCATGGACCATATTTGAGCCTTCTCATCTTACACATGCAAAAATTGTATCCACTCTAAACAGCATACATGAAATAAACCTTAAGATGATAAAACTGAATTCTGGGGCTGGAGAGAGGTCAGCAGTTAGGAACAGCTCTTGTAAGAGGACCTAGGTTCAGTTTCTCACACCCACATGGTATCTCAACTCTAACATGAGGAAAGCCTGGAATGATATGGAATTGCAGCCGTGAGCTATAATGTAATTAGTAAGGTCTTTTATGAATTCCAAACCTGGACTTACCAATTAATGCAACTGTTTGGTAATGAGTAAAGCCAGTCAGTTTTTAGCAATTTCTTCAAAGTCACAAGAACTGGAGTCCTGATGTTTCATTAATTTGAGTTTCATCAGCATTTGTGGAACATTTCTTTGTCAAAATCTCTGAGAGAGAGTTATTTCTGTTTGAAATTTCATTTGTTACAAAGTTTGCTTAGAGCTAATTTTTAAAAACTTCCCAGTCTATCATATATTTCTTCATGTTCCTTTATGCAACTTGGCTGGATGAAGTTTTATGAAAATGAATTAATGTGTGTATACATACATTAATATACCTATCCCTATACGCTTATTCTACAGTTTTAAATAACACTACTTTTTCTAATTAGTGTGTATATATATTATTATTAGAGAAATAGTTTTTTGGGGGGTTTTCAAGACAGGATTTCTCTATAGCCTTGGCTGTCCTGGAACTCACTCTGCAGACCAGGCTGTCCTTGAACTCAGAGATCCACCTGCTCTGCCCCCAAGTGCTGGAATTAAAGGCATGTGCCACCACTGCCCAGCCATAATTCCTATCTTGGCAATCTTTTTACCTTACCAAGTGTTATGATCCTCAATTTCAGCATTCTCAGGCTCCTATACCCCATTCTGTTCTTCACGTTTGTAAACAAGACCATATTCAGCCAAAGCTTTCTCATTCTAGACTCTACTCACTCTTCTTATGTGCTTTTAGGAACAACAAAGGACCACTTGGAGTGGAGGATGCTGAAGACAAGTGTGAAAACATAATCACAATTGAAAACGGCATCCCCTGTGATCCCTTGGATATAAAGGAAGGCCACATTAATGATGGCTTCTTGACAGAGGATGAACGCCTCACCCCTCTTTGAGTAATAGTTTCTTGGCAGATTTATTTGGTTTCACCACTCTTTTTTGTAAGTCATTTTCAATATGCTTGACTGTGGTAGACAATGAATTATACCCACAAAGACCACTGCAATCATAAGGCATTGAGTTCTCAAAAATTTTTAAAACTTTCCCCTGATAACCGAGTGTCTAAGTGTAGTCATGTGTGTTTTTAGTTACTGATCTGAGTATTTTTAGAAATAGAGTCAGGGCTATAAATATATTTCACACTTTGAAGACCTAAATAAAAAATTAAAATTTCCAGTGGAAAATAACTAAAACAGTGGCATAGAAATAATTGAAAAATTATCTGTTTTGAATATTGTTTGAATATTGCTCTGCATACGATAAAGTGAGGAAAAGTAAACATGGGGTGGATAAAATTGTAATTTTAATCTGTTCTTATACCAACAGCTGCTTGTATATTTTATGCATATCAGTCTTTAGTAGAGCAAGCAGGTCTCTTTGTTGTTGACTATTTGCAACTTGTACAAGTCCTACCTATGCTAATGTAATAAAGCACTGAGCATCTCATTTTGATTATGTGACTGACTCTTGTTTGGGGCTTATTTTCATACTGTGGGACATAGTGAGTCTAACTTTACTAATTATATTTAATTTGATCTACAGCCCTGGTTGGTTTTATTTGTATATGTTCCTTTTTTGTACTTGTTTTTGTACTTGTTTTTGACTCAGGGTTTCTCTGTAACAACCCTGACTGTCCTGTACTTCACTCTGTAGACCGAGCTGGCCTCAAACTCCCAGAGATCTACCTGCCTCTGCCCTCTGAGTACTGGGAACAAAGGCATTCACCACCATACCCAGCTCTGTGTCATGCTTGCTAGGAGACATGTTTTTTTCTTCTTCTTCTTCACATTTTTAGTTTTTTCAACATAATATTTTATTGATTTGGGAGTTAATGTTCCTTTTTGGCAAAGGGTGAGATTAACATAAAAGCTTTCAATGTCTCTCATTCTCAATTATGAGTCTTACAGACATTTTAAAATTTTCAGACATGAGTTTTTCTTAAAATTTGAACTAACCTTTAAACTTATAAATAAAACATAACATTGCACATTGTTAATTTTTAGCATTTATTTTAATGTGCATAATGTGTTTGTGCCTGTGTGTGCACATGCCCACATGTGCCATGGCATATACATGGTATGTGGAGGTCAGCGGACAATTTTGAGGGAATCATTCTTTTCTTCTACCTTATGGGCTCTAGAGATTGAACTCAGGTTGTCTGGCTTTGCAGCAAGCAGCCTTTCCCACAAACAATCTACTAGCCCAAACTGTATATATTTATGTATGTACAATATATACATGGCAATATATATCTACAACATACTCATAACAATACATTACATACAGCATGTTTGTTGAGACGGAATCTGGCTATGTAACTCTGGATGGCTTATAACTCATTGTGTAGATGAGGCTGTCCTCAAACTCATAGAGACCCATCTATCTTTGCTTTCAGAGTGCTGGGATTAGAGGTGCTCATTAGAACACCCAGCCTTAGCATAATGTTTTGATATCTGTATGCAACTTTGTAGTGTTTAACTCAAATTTTTCATACATACATACATACATACATACATACATACATACATACATACATACGCTCAAACATCATTTCTTTATGGAAAATCTTTTATGTTTTTAGACTAGATAACACAGTGTCATCATCTGTATTTACCCTATTGTGCAATGCTGTACCAGAATTTCCTGTTCCTATCCAGCTATTACATAGTTCCCACTGATCAATCCTCCTCCTTCCCTCCCTCCATATCTGCACTATGGTAGTAGTTATTCTGTGCTCAACTTCTTTTTTTTGTATGTGGTACTAAGGATCAAACCTAGGGCTTTGTGTACATGAGGCAGGCACCACAATGCTGAGCTACCTCCCTAGTCCTCTGCTCTCAGCTTCTATAAGAAGAATGAAATGTGATCTTTTGATTAGCAAGCTATGACTTACAAAGGAACAATTATATTCATCTGAATTTACTCAGTGTGTGTTATCAAGCAGAATCCAAGACATGCATTCTCAACATGGTAGGTATTGTTTTTAATTGGGGGAGATGAAATTTGAGATATTACAATGGTTTGTTGCCCTCAAAAATATAAAATATAACATATAGAATATATACATATATATATAATTAAAAATATATGGGACTGCTATTAGGAAAATATCTTAGTTATAGAAAAAAATTAAGTAACATAAAAACCAGTTATGGCTTTTATTTTGAAGGTATGAGATGAGCTCATTTGATCACTAGCTCATTTTCTTTACTGTTTATCCTGACAGGGAGGGTTTCCTTCCACTGGGAAAGGTCTGCTCCACTAAACTCCTTGTTTGAGGATTTTTTTTTATGCTAACAGAAATGTGCCGTAACCTTGACAATCACTATAGCAGCAAAATGGAGCTTATGCCTCCTGCCTTTGACAAACACTCTGGGTAAGAGAGGGGTCAATCATCAACCACACTTCTCATTTTTAAGGTAATGATCATGTAATGTGCCATGAGGGAAACCATTGTGAGGTGATATGTACTGGAAACAAAATGTTGTAAAGCAGCTGGAAATGGAGCTGTTTTTCCACTCTCTAGGTCTTTAACAGAAACTCCTCAATGAAACTGGAAAAGAGAACCCTGAAAACCAGCAATACACAGAAGTAATTAGCAAGGATGGTGATATCTGGATCTGTTTCACAGGAGAAACATAAATGCCGATAACTTGGTCTTTGAAAGTAAACTTTCAGTATTCACGTTTCCCATAAGACGTAACTAAGATAAACCATCATAGAAGGAATGAGTGGGGCCTGGGGTGAACCTCAGTGGCACAGTGCTTAAGGTATCATGTAGGAGGTGTGGGGTTCTGGGTTCCATCCACAGCAAAATATATACATCCACACCACAACCCCCACACTCCCCCCCCCACACAGCAGGGGACAGTGAGTTTATGCATCTAGGACAATTACCATGCTTCAGATATGGATATTGTGAACTGGGAACATTTATTGTCATTCCCAGGTAAGTGACAAGGAATAAGAGTGTTAGGTCTCAAACCTGAGACAAATGGCGAACTGAAGTGTTCATTAACATATCAAAGAGGACCTAGTCCAGCAGTCATGGCACACGCCTTTAATCCCAGCACTGGGTGGCAGATGCAGGTGGATCTCTGTGAGTCTGAGGCTAGACTGGTCTACAAGAGCTAGTTCCAGGACAGCCAGGGCTACACAGAGAAACCCTGTCTCGCAAAACCAAAACCAACCAACCAACCAAACAAACAAACAAAGTAGACCTGGCTAGGTTCTAGCATTGCTCAGTCTCCATCTGTTACAGGCATACTCCAGCCCCCACCCTGAACTCTCCAGCCCTGGTATTGGGCCAGGCTTCCCTACCCTCAGCTCCTCTGGTCCCTATATAACTCAGCCATTTTGGCTATTCCAGTCTCTTGGCCCAGGTTACCCTTCTTGGTCTGTGGCTCCTCTCCCCTCTGCACTGTCATGTTCACTCTGGACTCTTCCAGTTGTCACTGACTCTGACTATTCTCTCCCTCATATCTACAATAAACTTTCTCCTCCACAATACCTAGGAGCAGTTATGTCCTTTCCTTTTCCTTCCTTCCTTTCTTTTTTTTTTTCTCTCATTCATTTGGTGCTGAAAACCAGGGATCTGGATTCTGAGGGAACACTTGGAGCTGGCAAGTTACTGGAGCAGTTTTACAGTTGGTTTGAACAGGTTTGGAAACAAAATGAATAAAAAGAAACTCAGCCTCCAAATTACTAGGCTCTATTTAAAAAGTCATGAGGTTCCTTAACAATATTTTGTATTATATTTTATATTCTGCTCCCTTCCTTAAATGATTCCATATAAAGCATTTGTTTGCTTGTTTTTCTACTTTCCATCTTCATTTCACCATTTTCAAGAATATACTTGATGCTTTTCACTCCATTCATGAAATCATGCCAGAGTCAAGAAATATGAACAGAGAAAGGTATGAAGACCCTTAGCAGACACTGGCCTTGTAAATTAAAAATAGATCTATCAGCAAGCTGCAGTGGTGGCTGCCTGTGGCCTCAGCTCATCAGGAGACTGAGGTGGGCATGTAGCTTGAGCCCAGGAGTTCAGTATCAGTCAAGACAACACAGCAAAATCTGTTGACAAAGCAAACCAGTCCAGTTCATATTTGCCTTCATTGCCTTCTACTTTCTCTGGCTTCCATTCTGTACTCTGACAAAGCTGCTCCCTCAAAAGTCACTGACATGTAGCTGGCTAACATCATGGCTTTCTTAATCTTTATCCTTCCTACATCTCTTTGAGGTATTTTACAGCACCCACACCCCATGGATACATCTCCCTCCCACCAACATTTCTCTCATCTCTTTCACATTGGTCAACTCCTCTACCACTGAACTATGGCCTCAGCTCTCTTTTTGCATTATATTTGAGATAGGTTTCCCTGAGTCATTCAAATAGGCCTTGAACTCACTATATAGTTAAGGCAGTCCTTGAATTTGGGATCAACTTGGCCAGCTTCCAGGACAACATGGATGACAGGCCTACATCACCATGCCCAGCTACATTGGCATTTGTTTGGCTTTTGACCATTTCTTCTTTCCCTTTCTACTGCTCTCACCATCCCAGCCTCTGATATACATGAATCTGTTTTTACATTTAGTGAATAAATTGTCTTCCCAGTCACCAAACCAATTCGAAGCTTCTATCCAGTAGCTGAACAAATTGTTTTGATTTTAAGTAGTCAAGCATTGCATTAGGTCAAATGCTAACAACACTTCGACTCTTTTACATTGACTTGCTTGCTAGGTACTTGGGGATGAGTCACCTATCTTGTTTCTTCATCAATTGCACCTCTTATGAGCAAGGTTTCAAAGGTCCCTGGAAGGGCAGGGCCGTACAAGCAGAGGAACAGTTTTTACATTCATGATAAGCCTTTCAGGCTTCTGTATAGGATAATTCCAGGTGGCCCAACTTGCTCTTTTAATAACAGCTAAATAAAATTTAAACCAATGAATAAAGCACCTAGATTTTACTGGCTTAAAAGTGGCAAAGGGTGGCCAATGTTAATAACTTTGCCATCATCTTGAGTAAGTGGGGCTTTCATTTAATTCCATCACCCATTTTGTTTGCTTGCTGGGTTATCATCTATGTAGCTGCAATGGGAGAACAAGGCTTATGTAAGTACCACAATTGCAGAAGAGAGTGATTGGACATGAGCATTCTAGTAAAGTAGTCAATTAAATACTGCATAGGAAACTTTGTTGAGGTATAGAACACAGATTTGCTTTTAAGCAGGATGGGAGGAGGATTGAAGACCTTATGAAGGGCCAAAAATCATTGTATTGGCAGTTTTTCCGAGTTTTACAATTTTTTTGCATGCATTGATTGCTATCTGTTTCTACTATCTTTCTGACAGATCTCCCTATTTTTTCAACCAGTGACTTATCTTACACCCAAGATTTACTCATTGTGAATCTCAAATGGCCTAAAAACACTTAGCATCCTTAGCCATCATGGAAATGCAAATCTAAATGACTCTGAGAGTCCATCTTACACATGCTCATTACAAGCAGTTTTCTGCCAGCCTGGTCCTAGAGTCCTGTCAGTCCCAAAATAACACACAGAGACTCTATTAGTTATAAAACTGTTGGCCAATGGCTAGAGCTTCTTATTGGCTAGCTCTGTCTTAATTATCAACCCATTTCTATCAATCTAAGTGTTTCCACGTGGTCTTTTACTCCTCCTGATCCTACATTTTGACTTCTCTTTACTACATTTCCCAGAATCCTCCTTGTCTCCTAGTCCCACCTATCTTGCCTTCCTATTTGCCAACAGTGCTTTATTCATTAACCAATAAGAGAACCATATTTACAGAATGACATCTCCCATCACATGTTAGAATGGCCAAGATCAAAAACATAAGCACAGCTCATACTGGAGAGGATGTGGAGTAAGAAAAATACTCTTCCACTGCTGGTAGCAGTACAAACTTGTGCAACCACTTTGGAAGTCAGTGTGGTGGTTTGTCAGAAAACTGGGAATCAATCTACCACAAGACTCAACTCTACCACTCCTTGGCATATACCTAAAGGATGTTCAATCATATTATAAGGACTATGTTCAACTGTGTTCATATCAGCTTTATTTGTAATGCTCAGAACCTGGAAATAACCTAGATGTCTCTCAACTAAAGAATGGATAAAGGAATTGTGGTACATTTACACACTGGAGTATTACTCAGCTATAAAAAACAATGACATCATAAAATTTGCAGGCAAATGGATGGAGCTAGAAAAAAATCATCCTGAGTGAGGTAATCCCAGACTGATAAAGACCAACATGGTATGTACTCACTCATAAGTGGATATTAGCAATAACATAAAGGATAACTACTCTATAACCCATAGACCCAGAGAGACTAGGTAGCAAGGAGGACTCATGGTGAGGACTCATGGTGGGGATACCCAGATTTCCCTGGAAAGGGGAAATAGAAGAGATTTTGTGAGTGGACTGAGATCAGATGAAGATAGGAACATGAGTAATTAGATGGGAGGTGGAGGGGGAGAGTACCGAAATAGACTACTGAAAAGAGGAGGCATTTCAGGGTCAGGTAAAAATCTGACACAAGGGAGTCTACAAGAATGACCCTAGCTAAGGCTCCTACCAATAGTGGATGCATAGCCTGAACTGGCCACCTCCTATGACCAGATTGCTGTCTAGCACAACTGTCATCAGAGAGTCTTCATCCAACAACTGATGGAAACAGATTCAGGCCCACAGACAAACATTAGGCTGAGTTCAGGGAATCCTGCAGATGTGGGGGAGAAAGGATTGCAGGAGCCAGAGGGGTCAAGGACACTACAAGAAACTCATAGAATCAACTAACCTGAGCTCATAGGGGTTCACAGAGACTGAACTGATAACCAGGGAGCCTGCATGGGGACTGACATGGGCATTGTGCATGTGTGTTACCACTGTGTAGCTTGGTTCTCCTGTGGGACTCCTAACAACAGGAACAGAGGCTGTCTTTGACTCTTTTGCTGGCTTTCGGGGCCTTACTCCTTATACTGGGTCCCCTTGCCCAGCTGTAATGCATGGGGAGGTGCTTTTTACTGCAACTTGATAGGACATGTTTTGTTGATACTCATGGGAAACCTGTCATTTCCTAAAGAGAAATGGAGGAGGAGTGGGTTGGGGTTAGTGGGAACAAAGGGGAGTGGGGGGTGGGGGAGAGGAGGGAGAGGAGGGAGAAGAGGAAGAGGAGGGAGAGGAGGGAGAGGAAACTGTAGCCAGGATGTAAAACAAACAAACGAACGAACAAATAAAATTATATAAAAAGATTTATTCATTGTGGATATAAATACTAACCCGTATTCTAAAACTTTCCTTAAACAGGCACCTCCTTTCTATATCACTTTTTATAAGTCATATAAAAATGTTATTTACTGGTCATATTTTATTCAATTAGTTTTACTGTTCTTTTGTTTACTTGTTTAATTTTTAAAATTTTTTTTTTTAGATAGGATCTCACTATGTAACACTGACTGGAAACTCACTATGTAGACCAGGGTGACCTTTATTGTTCTTTTTAAAAATAATACTATTTATTTATTCTTGCTGGGTATGGTGGTACACACCTTTAATCCCAGCACATGGAAGTAGAGGCAGGCAAATCTCTGTAAATTTGAGGTCAGCCTGGTCTGTACAGTAAGTTCGAGGCTAGTCAGAGCTGCATAGTGAGACTTTGTTTCAAAAAATTGTTGTTTGAAAATTTTACATATTTATACAATGTGTTTTGACCATATCCATCCAACATTACCTTCTGTTAAGTAGTGTTCTCCTCCCAACTTTACGTCTTTTTTTTTTATTTGTCACTAATGACCTCCTGAGCCCAATTAGTGTCACCCATGGGTATTTTGCTATCTAGTAAGCACTTACCAGTAGCCACATCCCTAAAGATGAGTGGCTCTCTCTCCCTCAGCAACCATCAAATGCTAATAACTTCTGTGCTAGGAGTGAAGCCTCAGGACCCCCTCATGTTTTACTGTTTCTACTTATTTCTTTCACTCAACAAAAGAGCCCTTTGGGTGAATAAGGCAAAATATTACTCATTTTGCTTAACAAAAGGGAGAAATGAAGGTTAATGGATTTAAACCCAAGTCACACAGTACTAAAACACATTCATAGGTTATGATGGAGGATTAATAGTGATTGATCATGTGTGTATGTAAATGCTCATGTGTGTGCAGGTGCCTGCACCTCTATGCACACATGTGGAGGCCAGGGGTGTCCTATTCTATTACTCTTCCTCTTATTCCCTTCAGACTGTGTCTCTCACTGGACCTGGAGCTCAACACTGTTTTTAATACTAGGCTACCCGGTCAGTAAACTCCAAGGATCCCTGTCTCTGCTCCCAGCATTGAGAATACATGTGCACATGGCTATACATGGCTTTTCTGTGGGTTCTGGGGATCTAAACTCAGGTCCTCATGCTTTACTTCTCCATCTCCCAAGGCCCCTTTTCACTTTTAGTTTAAAAATTGCATCCATTGGGGCTGGAGACATAGCTCAGAAGTTAGAAGTACTTACTCTTGCAGAGGACCTGCAGTTGGTTCCCAGAACCCACATGGTAGGTAGCTCACAACTATCTGTAACTCTAGTTCCAGGCAAGATACTCATACATATAAATTATACACAGAAAATTCAATAAACATCTAAAAATTGCATTCATTAAGTGTCAGTGTGTGTGTGCGTGTGTTGTTGTTTAAAAGTATCAGAGGACAATTTCCAGAAGGAGGTTCTCTCTTACCACAGCGAGGGGTTACTATGATTTGGCAGAAACTGTCTTTGTCTGCTGAGCCATCTTAACAAAATATCATTTTGACATTTTGAGACAGGATTCCCTATAGTCCAGACTAGTCTCAAACTTGCTATATAGCTGAGGCTAGCCTTGAACTCCTGATTTTTGTGCTTCTGTCTTACAAGTGCTAACGTTGTGATCACCTTGTCCGGTCTCGTTTCTGTTTTGATTCCTTTTGTTCTACCTTTATCTTTCTCCAGTTAAAAATGCTTCATCATCAGCTTCTCTTCCTGGAATAATTGGAGCGTAGCATGCCAGGTGTGCACTCTAGACAGAGCAGGAACTGGGAGGGAGTGACTGGAGAATGTTTGGGGTGGTTGCCAGGATGAGTGCTGATGCAGGCTGAGCACATCACGGAATACAGCACCGAACACCGTGGGCAGTGGTGCAGAGCAGAAGCAGAATCTTCGACAGCTGGTGTGTGTTTCACAACTGGAGAGGCTGAAAGGATAGTTTGTTGTTTTGCTTGAGAATTTAGATAGCCTTATGGATAACTGCCTGTTGCAAATTCCTACTCTATGAGCTGAGTGGAGTCGTGTCTCCTCCCCCACTCCCCTTGGGCTTTTCTTGTCCATCTGCCAGATAATCCAGAAAAACTGCATCCAGAACTGTAACTCTCCTCATCCTGGTACCAAGGCCATTTGAGAAGAAGAAAACCCTAGTGTTTTCTCCTAAAACAGAAAATTAGATCATGTCATTCCCCTTTCTCAAATGTGCTTCACTTATTTTTTCCAGGGAAGAAGCCCAAGTTCCTCAATGGTTAGAATGCTCCCCACATTTTGTTCTCAGCTCTATAAACCGCTCCACCTCTTTATAGCACAAGCATGGTCATACATGAGGTAAAGGTAGAAATCAGTACAACAAACACAAGCCTGTTTCCTGTCTTTGCTGAACTGCTCCTAAGTGACCCAATAAAGGATTAAGGGGAGCCTGCTTTCTGACAGGGCTGTGTGCAAGGGACAGAGCTTTTCACTTTTCTCATGTTATAGATAAAATGGGGGTGGGCTTGGTTGCCTAGGGAATTTAATGTATTTATACTAGCAGTTGAAGTGGCACAGAGGACAGGGGGAAGGCCAGAGCTGGCTGTGGCCAGGGCAACCATTAGAGCATTGTTTATCTGGAACTCTGGCCCTCCATGCTCTCTAGTCAGGGCTACATTCAAACTCTCAGAGCCAAGGAGCTAATCCAGTGGAACCTTCAAGAGAAGCAGTTTCTACAACCTCCTTCAGTAATGTGTATCAGTGTTTACAACTGTCAAGCGAGTCTCCCTTAAGACTCAGCATGAGCTTGTGCAGTGTTCTCTCAGTCATTTCCTCCTGTTCCTGTCTCAAGAGATGCTTCGGGATCTGGTCAATGTCTTTTGTGTGTTGATGTCAACAAGCTCCGAAGCAAAAGTACTCTGCTATTGCCATCTGTTTTTTAAAGAGATCATAATTATTTTCTCCTTCAAAACTCGTAATTATTTTTCTGGGTCTCTTACCACCTCCCACAGAGAGAGGTGGGGGTTGAATTATAAAATACACTCATGGGCTGGAGAGATGGCTCAGCCGTTAAAGGTTAGGCTCACAACCAAATAAAATATACTCATAGGTTAAAGCTCATTTCTCACACTGAGTGACATAGATGAGGCTAACCAAGATGCTGAACGTTAAAATACGGTTTGGAGCACTCGGGAAGTAACATTGATTGACATACACTAATACATGGTAAAAAAGGCTCTGGAACACAGCAAGCACTTAATGGCTTTTGGATATTAGCTTTCTCAGCAGTAGCAGTAGCAGATTGTGAGAGTTAACTCTTTGTCTTCCTCAGAAAATCTACTTGACTCCTTTGGCTTCTACTGACACCCTGTCAGGGAAGGTCCTGTAACCGTACAGATCACAGCTCATCCATGTTGTATTTTATCTATATCATCTGAAAATAATTTTCCAACAACACAAGCACTATGTTTTGTATGCTTTCCATTCTGTCATCTACATCCAGTATTAGTGTTGGTTAACACTAAGGGGGGTTTGCACACCTGGGAAACAGTTTTGATAGTGCATTGAGGAAATGTCTTTGCTCTCTAGCCAGAGCTTTGTCTTATTGTGTGTTCTTTGCTGATTAAGTCAGATTCAGTTAGTATGCAAAGGCTTTAGCATGACATTGATGTTAAGGTGGAAGAGGCCTGGGGCAGAGGTGAAAAGTCACAGACATGATATTGCAAGTTTTGCCTTCTGTGTCTGAAGTTCTCAAGAACGCTAACAGCAAACTTGGGATGAAGTCTCTATAAAAGCTGCTCCTCAGCATATTCATACAGTGGGTGGAATAAGTAGTTTACTTTTACTGAAAGTAAAAGTATGAAAGACAGCCTTTTCTATTTCCTTAATATGGAACCAAGGCTGTGGCTGCAAAGATGCGTCAGTGGTAAAGAGCATTTTCTGCTCTTGAAGAGGATGTGGATTCACTTCCCAGAACCCACCTGGCAGCTCACAACTGCCTGTAACTCCAGTTCCAGGGGATCAGACACCTTCTTTTGGTTTCCATTAAGACTTTCATGCACATGGTGCACATAAATTTACCCATGCACATAAGCACATTTTAATTTTTTTTTCTTTTGAGACAGGGCTTTCTGTGTAGCTTTGTAGATCATCCTAGCCCCAATCTCACAGAGATCTGCCTTCCTCTGCCTCCTGAATGCTGGGATTAAAGTGCGCCACCACTGCCTGGCTACAAACACATTTTTTAAAAAAGTCTTCAAAAAGATAGAACTACTTCCATCCATAATCAAGACACTATTTCCAATTAACATATGCTTGCAAAGGAAAAATTGGGATTTTTTTTCAATGAAGTCTCACTGGTTGCATTAACCACATTTGAGAGTAGACCCCATGGCTAGTAGTAGATGGTCAACACAAAACAAACTCAATGGTGCATTTGTAGATTTTTTTGTCTCAGTTTGTTTGTTTGTTTGTTTGTTTTGCTTGTATGTCATGGTTTCTGTGTGTTTCTTATTATTTTTTAAATTCTGGTTCATTTGTCTTATTTGCTTGCTTGTTTGTTTTCTAAAAAGAAAGAAAGGGCATGGAGTTGGGTGGGTGCGAAGTAGGAACAGGATCTGGGAATAGTTGGAGGGTAAAATGTGATCAGAATATATTATATGAAAATTTTTCAGTAAAATATAAAGACAGAATAAAATCTAGTTATATACCTACCACACTTCATCATGAACCAAACAGAAATCTTGGTTAATCTCATCAAATTATTTTAGTTTCCTGAAAATTCTTTGTTTACTCTCAAAAGTTTCATTAAAGGACAGGAAGATTTATGAAGAAAAAAATAGTTTCTCTTCTTCTGTACTGTCGTTTATGCATGCGACACCTGAATTCAGTGCAGCCATACAATAATAGGAAACCTTTCCATCTGAACCAAAATCCACATGTGTAAGGTGTCACAGGACAAAGATGGAAAAGAATTGAATCTTTGGTAACACAGACCCACTATATTAACTTTTGATTTGATGTATCATGGCATCTTATTTCTATGAACTGTTTGGTATATTTATAGCTCATTACAGTCAATTCTGACTTTTTCTTTAGTTGTAGCTCAACAGCATTCAAACTGAATAGCTTTATTAAAAAGAGCTTGGAGAACCAGATGGGGATCATGCCTTAAATCCCAGTACTGGAGAGGCAGAGGGAGACAGATCTCTGTAGACTGCCTGGTCTATAGAGTGAGTTCCAGAACAGCCAGGCCTACATAGTGAGATCCTATCTCCTCTCTTGAACCCCCCTTTCCTTTCACATCTGTTAAATAAAAAAATATGGAATTTGTTAGCCACCTGGCACTACACAGACCTCCACCTCTCTTGGGTAGCTTGGCAGTTTGTACAGAGATTCTTCCTCACTGTCAGAGGTCCTGTGACCCCAGTGGAGCTCTCCAGGATGCTGGGCCATCAAGGTTCAGTGCCTGATGGTTCTCTTGGAACCTGATGTAGTCTTGCCTTATGACCCCTGATTTTTTTATACATTTTATTTAAATTAGAAACAACAATCTTATTTTATGTATCAATCCCAGTTCCCGCTCCCTTCCATCCTCCCCAAGTCCTTCATCCCATCCCATCCCCCAACCATTCCCTATGACCTCTGATTTTCAATTTTTAGTGGGGCAGATTATGTATCCCATAATGTCAGGCCTACATTTTTTTCTTCCCAGCAGCTTTCTCTTTAGAGAAAGGGTGGAAATCCCTCACTGATGATAGAGTTTTTTGGTTTTTTTTTTTTTGTTTTTGTTTTTTATAATGGACGATTGCAATAGAATCCACGAAAGCACAAATAAAGGGAAGTCAGGTATTTATTGGGGAATCACTCATGAATGACAAATTAAGGTAGAGAACAACTGAGGTCTCCTGCCCTTAGGCTTTGGACAGTGCTGTTCATTCTGCCACCACCTCCCAAGCTTGAGAGCCAGCTTGTTCCCAGTCCACACATAGCACAGCATTTTTTTTTTACCTCCCTCGCTGTTTCTACCATTTTCTAAGAAGTGAGTTCCTTTCTTTTAAAAAATATTTATTTTTATTTATGTGTGTTTGCTGTCAATATGTGCACTGTGTGTATGCAATGCCTGTGGAGGCCAGAAGAGGGTATTGGATCCTATGGAAGTGAAGTTATAGGCAATTGTGAACCACAGTTTAGATGCTAGGAACAGATCCTGGATATTTTGCAAGGGCAAGCAAGGGCTCTTATGTACTGGGCCATCTTTCCTGCCACAAGAGAAGTATATTTCTTTTTGGTACCTATACTACCTCTAGAGTACCTTAAGTCCTCAAATATCACAGATCATACAGAAGCATCTTATGTTTCTTTTCGGTACCCACACTACCTCTAGAGTACCTTAAGTTCTCAGATATCACAGATCATTCAGAAACATCTTATGAAAATAATCCTCAACTTTTCAATTCATAAAGATTGGAGTGGAACTTGAGCCTAAAGGCTTTTTGAACAAATGAACAGATAGGATTACTGAGTCAGGTCTCAAAAAGTGATCAAACTTTCTAGTGACTTGTAACTTATTCCAGCTTATCTGATAATTTGGAGTGAGAGTTAGGGTTGATCTAGAGAAGAGCGAAATTAAATAAATAAATGGATAAATGATCAATAAAATGAGGCTTTAGATAACAGCACTCACTACTAAATCCAGTGAAAAGGCTTAGCTAAGAATTTCCTAGGAGAACTCTTCTAAATGTGTTCTAAAATACCTAATTTTTGCTTAGTGGCTTCATCTCGGTAACAATTGTAGTGACCTTGTTTGCATTTCAACCGATGAAGAAACATTAAGAATTACTGAGATATAAAAATGACATCTTGTTGCATAATGTCATTATCCAAATTCTAAATCAGTATGGTCCTGATTCCTTTCTGAGAAGCATACATATTAAAGTTATTACTGTCTATAATATTTTTATTATTTTCAGAAAATATAGAGCACTGCCGTGGAAAAATGTTGTGTGATTTCTATGTATTAATCCTATTTTTAAATCAAATATAATTCCTGGTAAATTTGGAGACAGATTAGCATAACTTACAATGGAAAGATTTGGGTATTAAATTGAATGCTAAATTTCTTATCCAACTTACTTCCAGTTTTTATTGTATATATTCATAGTGATAACACATTTCCAGTACTGCAAATGCCGAGAGATAGTGACTTAAAACATAAGACTCTGAGGCATCAGCAACTTCTTATAATTTCAACTTCATATATTTATGTGGGCATTGAAGCCCATACCTTTAACTTACCACTTCTATCTAAACCTTTAACTTACCACTTCTATCTATCTATCTATCTATCTATCTATCTATCTATCTATCTATCTATCTACCTATTTACTTATTTTAACTTACAACTTTTAGACCAGTCTTCTTTGAAGTTAGGATATTTTGATCTTGAAGAGTCAGAAAGTAAGTTATTTGCCCCCCATCTTTTTGATTTTGGAGAATGGAGTGATTTTAGGTGATCCCATAATCACCCTTACTTTCCCCCCACATCTCTCTCATTTGCCTGGGATGGGAAAAGCCTGCAGGTGAATAAGCATTAGCATCCTTGGACACAGAACTAGTTTTCCATAATAATCCAGGCTCTTGCTTTTTTCTAGACTCTAGAAGAAAATTTTAGAGCTCTGATTAAGCATCTTTCTCTAGTACTATAGACAAGATGGGCAAGTTTCACTCAGAACCTCACCCTGGTTGTGTTAGCTCTTCAGAAGTTGCATGTCCTTGCAGCTTATAATTGTTAATCACAACTGATATTCTTATCTGAGACATTGTGTGTGAGAGGGGCACAAATGGAGAGAATCCCATACATTGTAGAGTCATTTTCACATACTGTGTCTTCTCAACAACCATTTTCTTCTCTTTTAGGACTTTAGTACTAAACTATGATGTCATCAAGTATCTTGACTTTATTTAGGGGTTTTCCACCATATTAACCCCATATTTTACTTTAAATCAAGTGCTCAACCACATTAAAGAATCTGTGGTGACATAATTATCACATGAAGTACAGAAATTCAACCTCAAAAGGGGAGATGAATTCTGGGTCACACGTGTCAAGAGACTCCCAAGTACCTTATGATTCATAGGGTTACCTGTGCTCCTATAATTGATGTCAGCTATTTATTATGAAGTAAATACACCCATTCCAGCGTTGAACTTGTTGTTAACAGGTGTGGCACCTCTCACAGCTGCAGGTCAAAACTATCACATCCTTGTTCTTCTCACACAAGGTGACTGTAGGAAAAAGTATATGCAATAGGGCTGCTAGAGAAACTTCAGTGTAGCCAGTATTCTAGCTTATTTGTGCTATGGTTAGATAGCTATATCACTTCTTTTCTAGAGCTAATGGAGGTCCACAACAATGGTGAGAATGCCTTATTTATTATAAAGCCAGAATAGTTGTACATCTTTGTAGGGTATATTATGATAATCCAATACATATGTACAGTGTGTAATAATCAAATCATGCTGAGAAGCACTTTTTTCTATTCCTGGGGATGAGTTTGGGTTTACCAAGCATGCTGTCACTGGGGGGCCATACTGATCTGGGTGGCTTTTGTCATGGGGCCATGGTGACAAACAGGCCTAGGCTGTGCAGCTGAGGACCATGTCTGTGCCTGTGGTCCTTCCACAGCTGAGGTCAATGTTGATACCCATGTCCCCACGGTGTTACAAAAGGATACATGAAGCCTAAGATTTGAGCTGCATCCTGTGGCCTTGTTGGTGTCCAGGGGTCATACTGCCATCAGAGCCATCCTGATTTGAGTGCCCAGAGATACCACTCAGAACAAGGATGTCAACCTGGCTGAACTGCTGCCTGAGGCCATGTCTGGGTCAACAGCCCAACTGCAGCTGGGGTCTGCATTGAACTCTGTGGCATAAGTTGCCCGAGTGTCCATATAGAGGCCTCAGATCTGGGCCAGAGCCCGCAGCGTGGGTAGAGTCAGGGGCCATACCACAGCAGAGGCCATACAGGTATGGGTGGCCTGTGCTGCCACTCAGAGCCAGGGTGTCATCCAGGCCTGTAGTGCCTGCGGTACGACCTGTTCCACGAATCGGGAAAAGGCCTAGAGATTGAAATAAAGAGACAAGACAGCGGGTCATTTGTTCAATGGCAATGTTGGGACACCAAATGCTGAATGCCGTTTATTGAGGGAAAGAAACGGGCTTAAATACTGACTTACAGCACAGTGGAAAATAACAGGATTTTTAGGCATAGCTCCTCCCCACGAGGTGTGTGTTGTCACTAGGTGTGTGTTATCAAAATGGGAAGAGTACCAACAACAGTTTTGGGGTAAGGAGTTCCAGCCAACAGCTTCAGGCTTGCTCAAGGTGCCTCAGGGGTCCATGCAGGGCCGTATGCGGGCCTAAGCTGCAGCCTAGGGTCATGTCTTGGTCTGTGGCCCTGTAGTGTCCAGAATCCTAATTGATTTACCTGCTCTTGTTACCACTGAGCACCAAGAAGAAGCCCAGGGTTAAACCAGTCAACAGAGCCCAGGTTGATATCCAAGGACCAGGATGCATCCAGATCTGAGTGACTGGCACTGCCACTCAATGACATGGCAATGTCTGGGCCTGAGCTGCAGCTGAGGGCCATGTCAGGGTCCATGTCCCTACTGCACCTAGGGTCTGTGCTGATGTCCGATGCTCCTGCTATTATCGATGGCTGCTCAGACACCAAAGATCAAGGGCCAAGTTAGGGTCTCAGGGCCATACTACCACTGGGGGGGCAGTGGTGACATCCAGACACAGCTGCTGCCAAGGCCCATGTTGAGGTTCATGGTCCTACCATGGCTGGGGTCTGAGCTGAAGTCAAATGTCCTGCATTGCCACCAACGGTCACATAAGGCCCAGGATTGGGGCCACAGCCAGAGACCTTGGTGGTGTCTGGCGGCTACACTGTTGCTAGAACCATTCTTGCCTGAATGGCATTCCTTCCACCCAGAGCCAGGATGTTGCCCGGGCCCATGCTGCTGCCAAGGGCCATATCTGGGTCTGTAACCCAGCCTCAGCTGGGGTCTCTGTTGATGTCTGTGGACAATGTCACATCAGGAGGTCTTGAACATTCTAGATGAAAACAGAGGGCTATGTTGAACCAGCCCTGCCCTTCACTGCCCTGGGAGAGTTATTCTTATTGCTGGCCCCTGCATTCAGCAGAGATGGTCCCCACCCCTCGCCATAGGCAGGATGAACCTACCCCGAGGGCGTGCATGTAGGGGAGCTGACTCCACTCTGACACCCGGTACCAGAGGTAGGTAACCCTAGTGGCTCCATCTAACCTGCCTGGCCTACTGGCTTGACCCACCCTAACATCTACTGCATCTGGGTCTTGCAGGAGCTCATGAAGGGACTGGTCCTGTGGAATAATACCTGCAGGATCTCCAAGACTGGGGCAGCCACAGGGTATCCCAGAGCTCTAGTGAGGATCCAGTGAGGATGGTGTACCAAAACCTTGAACCAACTGTTCATTGCACTGAACAGTTGCCAGTCAAGCTGATGGGGCAAAGGGGTGTACTATATGACACACGGAAGCCCCTGGTGACATCAGGACGAATGAAGAGGTGATGGAGAGGCAGGGGAGAAGGAGAAGAAGAGATTTTTCTGTTCCTGGTGTGCTTTTTGTTCTGTTTTGGTTTATTAGTTTTTGTTGTTGTTGTTCTTGCTTGTTTCCTTGCTTGCTTACTTTATTTTGTTTTCTTTCATGGTGGGCACAAGAGGGATGGGGGTATGTGGGGACTGGGAGGTGAACAAAATTGGAGTGCATGATGAGAAACCCTGAAAGATTCAATAAAGAAGTTTTTTTTTAAAAAAAATAAATTAGTAGAATCAACATATGGTGGTAGATGATGGTAAGTGCTGTGGAGGACAATAAAGGATGGGAATTGTTTAAATAGTGCTAATATGTGTGTATGTGGTGGTGGTGAGGATCAGTTTTAATAATGCCCTCATGTGATGATGGGGCAGACTTAGTAGACTTCTTAGGGGAGCAGATGGGAGGCAGGGTGCAAGGGAGGTAGAGGGAGCAGGAGGAGAGGAGGGAGGGGGAACTGGGATTGGAATGTAAAACATAAATTAATAAATAAAAAATAATGTCTTCATGTAGGTTGAATTCTATTCTTTGACTCAATAAAAAAGAAAAGCATAGTATTCAAAAAAATTGAATTGTCAGATTGGCAAATTGCTAAAATATAGAGTCATTATAGTTTTTAACAGCATTTCTTCTAGACAAACTTTGAAGTTATTACAGTTGGCATAATCTAGGTATATTAGATACTTTTCTCACAATTGTGACAAAATACCTGACAAGAAACAATTTAGGGACCTTAAATACCCTTCCCTGATAATGAGATTGATAACTACCTTATATGCCACCCTAGAGCCCTTATCTAATAGCTGATGAAAACAGAAGCAGACATCCACGGCTAAACACTGAGCCACACTCCTGGAATCCAGTTGCAGAGAGTGAGGAGTGATGAACAAAGGGGTCAAGACCAAGCTACAGAAACCCACAGAGACAGCTGACCTGAATAAGGAGAAGCTCATAGACCCCAGACGGATAGCTGGGAAACCAGTATTGGACAAACTAGACCCCCTGAACATGGGTCTCAGAAGGCCTGGGCAGTCTATCAGACCTCTGACAGTGAAACCAGGATGCATCCCTGGTGCATAAAAGGACTTTGGGAGCACATTCCCCCTGAAGAGATACTCCCTTAGCCTAGAGGCAGGAGGGAGGGCCTAGACCCTATTCCAAATGACTTGACAGATTTTGATGTTCCCTCCTTGAAGGCCTTACCCTTCCTGGGGAGTGGATGGGGAATGGGATGGAAGGGGGTGTCAGGGGGAGGCATGAGAGGATAGGAGAGAGGGAACTGGGATCGATATGTAAAATAAGAAAAATAATAATAATAATTAAAAAAGAAACAATTTAGGGAGGAAGGGTTTATTGGGTTCACTGTTTTGGGAGATACAATCTATCATGGTGGAAAAGTCAAGGTAATGGGAGCATGGGGCAGCTGGTCACACTGCACTCAAGGTGGAGAAATATAAGTGGCACCTAGGTCATACCCTCCTTTCTCTAAGTTCAGGGTACCAGTTCATGAAATGGTGTTGCTTACAATCATTGTAGGTCTTCCCTCCATAATCAAACCTGTGTCTCTTAGGTGATTTCTAACCTAGTCAAGTTGACAATGAGGTTTAAACCACCACACTGCATATTGTTTCATTGGCATTTAGGGGCATCTGATCTATGATCATGGCACCCTGAACATGACACTGGATTTCATTTGATCTCAGATGCTAAGCAGGATTAGGACCTGAATGGGAGACACTTGGGATTACTAAGTGTTATAGGAGGTTTCATCTTACACATTGATAAAAGTGACTCCGAAAAAATGGAGATAGGGAGAGAAAGTAACTAGTCTTGACTGAGACACTTTGATGACCTAAACCAGACAAAGCCCTTAGATGAATGAGGAGGAGTACAATGAGGTCTCCAGACACAGTCTGTCAAGAAGACACGTACCACTGAACATTTTCAGTTGGAGCAGAAAGCATGATTCTTACACTGGGACAGAAGCCAACAAAAGCGAAGGCTTTTCTAAGATATTTAGAGATGATTAGGAAGCACTGACCAACATGGACAATTTTGTAGTCACCGTTAAAATTGAGCTGAGAGACAGGATCTGGCTTTAAAATGAGTCTAGTGCTGTCTTTTGAATACCGAACAATGCTGAAGCCTTCCTTTGAATTGGGTCTAAGTCATTTAACGTTGACTATCTTTTATGTTAGTTACCATTCCTGGATATGCATATTTCATCAACACAGTATCCCTATGCTCCTGAGACAGTTCTAATGTGGCTGAAAACCACTGAAGACAATTGCTCCTCTGGTCAAGTTCCTAAAATTCCCATGCATCATCACCATGCTTATTTCACAGATGATTCCTTTAGGGAAGGTTGTTTCAGTAACCTTTTATTTTTATTTTTTTAATTTGTCTACCTCTTTTTGTTGTTGTTTTGAGATAGAATTTTTCTGTGTAGACCTGGCTGTCCTGGAACTCACTCTGTAGACCAGGCTTGCCTCAAACACATAGAGATCTGCCTGCTTCTGCCTCCGGAGTGCTGGGACTAAAGGCTCTTATTTGTGTACCTTATTTCTCTAAGTCTGGACTAAGTAATAATTTTCAGCACACTGGGACCACCTGGTCTTAGTTGAAAAGATGTTTAATCAACTGTGTGGAGTTGACAATTATCAGGTTTAAATTTCTATCCCAGACCTTTCCATCAGACTTCAGATTTGTCTTCTCAGCATCTTCACTTGGGTTTCCAACTGATCTCACAGAAGCCACTGAACTCTTAATCCTCCCTCCAAACCTGTTTATTAAAATTGACCTTAACCTTGACCTTTTTATTTATTTAGTCTGTAAAGACTGGGTATGATCCTTCAATTTATGAGACTTTTTAGTATAAAAATACATTCAGAATCTAACCATGCCTTATCAATATTGCCACCACCAAGCCCTTGTATCATATCCTTTCTTTTTCTTTTCTTTTCTTTTCTTTTCTTTTCTTTTCTTTTCTTTTCCTTTCCTTTCCTTCCTCTTTCTCCCTCTCTTCCTCCCTCCCTCACCCTCTTTCTTTCTTTCTTTCTTTCTTTCTTTCTTTCTTTCTTTCTTTCTTTCTTTCTTTCTTTCTTTCTTTCGAGAGAGGGTTTTCTCTGTGTATCCCTGGCTGTAGACCAGGCTGGACTCAAACTCACAGAGATCCACCTTCCTCTACTGCCCGAGTACTGGGATTAAAGGCATGCACCACCACCACCACTGCCTGGCTACCCTATCATATCTTGGATGCATGCATTTACTAATGATTTCTGCCTTATACAGAGTATATTCTTGGAATAGTAGCCAAAGTGATTTCTCTCAAATGTAAATGAGATCATGTCACTTTTCTGTCTTATCTTTGTCATGGGCCCTGTTTTGTGTAGAATAAAGCCTCAATTTTGGGGGAAGCTTGAAAACGTAGAAATTTAGGATTGCTAAGGTCTTAGATATAAACTGATATTAGTACTGCCCCTGTTCCAGTACTGTCTAATACATAGTAGTCTTAATGTGAAAATATGTTAGTGTTACTGTGGCAAGTAAGACAGAATAACAGATTTCAGGTACTCATAATCAGTACAACTTCTGAGGAATACACAGTGTATTCTTACAAATTAGATTCCTGTTGATAAGATTTGTCAAGTTGGTTAGTGGAGGTTATCTGAAGGCAGAATGGTCTGCTATGCAACTGAATCTTGAAAAAGGAAAAAGTAGGTAGAAAACTTGTTCTATTTCTAAAGAATTTAAAAACTTGCATGTGATGAGTGTGTAGCCAAAACCATTTGAACCAAGTGTATATCATTCCTGATCATATAAACTTTAAATCTCTCTGTGTTTTATATTTCTAATATCTCCCATTTTGTTCCTGTCAGAAGCATTACTAAAGCAATCTTAACATAAGGTGTTATAGGAAACTTTCCCCTTTCTCTAAAATTTCCAATGTGGAGAAGTAGAAGAGGGTTTTGCTCTAGTTGTGTGGCAACCTTACTGCTTGTGACTCAGTTGGAAGTACACAAAAAGTTGAGTAGTAAGGGAAACCTGGGTCTCAAAGTCTATGTACTTTGTTCAAGCAAATTGAAGACCCACCCACAGGTAGAAACCTAAGCAAAGGGAGCTCCGGGAAGGAACCTCTTGATTATCTAGTTTCCGCTTAGGTCTTAGTTGGCAGCAGATGAAAAGCAGGGAGATTTGTGGTAGGCAGGGCTACTAAGAGCTGATACTCCAAGAAGCAATGTGAACTCAGAATGTGCAAACACAGCAGAATTCTTAGCAGTAAAACCACCTGGAGTCATTTAGTGTAGAGCCCTGGAGTCCACAATATGGACTAGCCAGTGCATAATATTTGTGAAAGAAAAAAGAAAAAACAACAAAACAATACAACACAAAGTAGTGTCTAAGAAAAATCAGAATCAGTACGGAATCTGCCCTAGAAATCTTTCCACTTTAAATAGGTATAAAACATAAAACTGGTGTAGTCAAAACATCTCACTTCTGTTTTGCTTGTGTGGGCCTGCTTATTCTCAGAAGATGCCAGACTGATGAGGACTTATGAGGTCCATGAAGTCAGTAGGTGACCAAAGCTATGACTCAACAGAGAGAAGGTATCTATCTCCTAACAGCCTGACATCAAATGCTGTCAGTTACAGGAATTTAGTGCAGTCACAAGATCACTAGGAAGTTGTTTCCTTAATTGTAACAAGGGTCTCACAATTCCCACGTATAAATGTTCTGGCGAAGAGTCTATGTGCAGGGCCTGGTGCAAAGCAAGTGTAACCATGAAGATAGTATCTGGAAAGATCAGGAGGGAGCCATTTTGTGTTTATGATTTTCTGTTCTCCCTTAGTACAGCAGTATTCTCCTTTTCTGTGTTGGGGAAGCTTTGTAACTGGGCCTGACCATTAGGTGATCAGAAAACCAGGATTGTTGCTCATAGCTAGACTCAGTCCAACTTTCTTTCCCTGACTTGTTTTCTTTCACAAATGAACTTGCTTCTTCCACAGATGGGCTCTTTCCTCCTATTTTAACACAGGCCCGTAAACATCAATAAGTCAAGATCCTACAGTCCAAATGGACCCTGGAATCAAGCTCTCGGCCAACCCCTGATGCAAGGAATGTCCCTGCAAGGTTGACAGACAGTTTGCTTAGATCTTTCGGCACAGAAGCTGACTATCACAATGCTCGTTTCATTGTGAGTAGCTTTTATTCCTACTCAAATATAAATTCATACAATGAAACATCTCCATAAGACCACTAGCTTTGTAGGAAAGAAATTATATGCAGGGTACTAGCATATTAAAGGTCTAAAGCCATGAAGCTCCACCTCCTTAGTATGTTCTCTGGGTAGCAGCCAGAGAGCATAAACACGTTTGTCATATAACTTCTCCACTTGAAGGTTTCCATTGTCTTCCTCCAGGCCTCAGGGTAAAAATCACAGTTGGAATTTTCTTTCAGGCCCTCCTGGTGTAAAAGCAAGCTTTCTTCTCTCCTTCAAATCTTGTCACACAGGTCTCTGATGTTCCTGAGATCTGCCTACACCCTTTGTGCATGGCTGCTACCCCCAGCTGGAACAATCTCCCTACAGATGGCCTTCACATATCCTTCACATCCTTTCAGATCGTTCTGCCCAGATGACACCTTTTCAGAAACACCTTTTTAAAACAAATGATCTCTTGTCCTACTTCATCTTTCTCTTTTCTTCCTTTCTCCAATTTTCTGATTAATGCAAGTCATAGTATTTATCACAAACTACTCAATTATGCCCTATACCCTAGCATCATCACATAATATAACACCTATGGGAATCTTTTCATATTTTACAAATTTTATTTAAGTTAGAAACAATCTTATTTTACATATCAATCCCTGTTCCCTCTCCCTCCCATCCTCCCATGTTCTACACCGACCTCCATTCCCCAGGAAGGGTGAGGCCTTCCATGGGATGTCATCAAAGTCTGTCACATCATTAGGGGCAGGGCCTATGCCCTTCCCACCTATAGGAATATGCTGCCTTATACATTAATGCATGTATGTAATATCTAGAGTACTACAGAGCCCATAGTATATAGTCCATAAACATCAGCTGAATCAAGATTTCTGTTGGTTATGACATCAGCAGATTGCCTAGTCCTGTACTATGTGGTACTTTCAGGAACATTTGGTTTTAGACATAGCACTTAACCTTTTGCTAAATTCTTTATTGAAATGAAATCTATAGTATGTCTTTGGAATTTTTCATATAGGAAAAAAAGGATTGTATTCTTTCCTTAGAGGTAGCATCCGACTTTGTCTTAGAAAATTCCCTATGGACCAGACAGACATTTTCCAAGTGTTTATTGGTCACATAGTAAATTATATTTTACAATTTTGTCAAGCATCAAGGTCTAATTCTTCTCTATAACTTTAATCAAACAGACCCCCAACTCCAATGTTTTTCAAAGTTAGAATTTTTCCTTAAAGATAATATGTTCCTTGAGGCCAGTTGTTTTTCTGGGTTACATGCCCTCCATCTCTAGAGGATTCTTTCTTTTCTCAGATTGGGCTCAGAGACAATACTTCTAGGTAACAGAAAATTATTATGTCATCAATGAAGAGTGAATCAAAATCCCAGCAGTTCGGTGAGTACTTGTTGTGGTTCACCAGAAGCTAGTTTCTATAAAACATCATTATATACAATTCCATGCTGCTCAGAATTTATTGGCTTCTAGCATTTCCCTCCCTCTTAGTCTTCTTGTCCATCTACTTTTAGCTTGGATTTTCTATCACGTTTCTACATTTTAATTTGATTGTGTGAACCTTATTTTCTGTCTCAGTAAACTGAATTTGAACTACACTCTATTTCCCCTCTAACTCCAAGTATTCGGGATCAGATTAGACGTTTTCAGCTCTTTCTCATGCAACATTCTTGTTCAGAGACTCGCATGCTGCTCTGCTCCCCGTTGTGTTGCCTATTTTTCTCCTTAAGCCTCTGAGAAGCGGTAAGATTTTTCAGATTCCTTGTGTATGGAAGAGCCTTACTGCCACGTCTGCACCAATTTTTCTCTCATGTCATTTTCTTTGAATGTCTTTGTTATTATTTAAATTTTCTACCTGCTTTTTCTTGATTCACATTTGATACAGTGGAACCAAATACATCACCTTCACTAAAGACACAAGTCATTTTCCTTTAGCCATGTATGGCTCCATTCCTGTTCAGACTGCAACATACAACTGAGCTTGGAGCCTGTACTCTAGAGCCAGACAGCCTGGGTTCATGGCCCAGTTCCACCCCTTATTAGCCTAGTGAGGTTTAGCTACTTAAGCTCAATTTCACAGTCCATAACATGGTGAGGTAAATATTTGCCCACAGGTAAGTTGTGATGCTTAAATAAAATGTTATAATACAAAACACTTGGAGCAATTACTGCTTTGGTTCCTATTCTACAATTGTCTGCCCAAGTTTGGAATAAAGTGAAGTAGTGGAATTATTTTTCAGGCTTAGTTATCACCATTTAGTATAAACCTGGAAGACTTGTTTTTCTGGGTGGAGAAATGTTTTCTCTGCATGAAGGTTTCATCATCACAATCAAGCAGGCCTAGGAGCCCTGGCATTTAAAGTGGCTCCACTCTTTTATCTATGGCATGCTTATACCCTGGGAATGAGGACACAGAGCCAGCTGCTGAACTTCAACGGGATAACCAGTAGATTCTCTTTGACCTTCACTTTGCTGTGATCCCATGCCTATGGATGCCCAGGACTTGACGTGGATATGCTTTGGATTTCATAATTTATTCCACATTATTACTTCCTTGTGATCTCAGCCAAGCCTTAAGCAGGTAAGCCAAAGGGAAAGAGGTACTTGATGAAGTCAGCCATGGAACTAGAGTTAAACAGGTCTCCCGAGAAACAGAAAATGACAGCTCCAAACTTGGCCAATGCCACTATGGGAGGATTAAAACTACATAGTGGAAAATAGTCTTATACTTTATTAAATTGGAAGACAAATAATTATTTTTAAATAAATCTCTTGAAGACAGCAACTTTGCTTATTTAAAAAGAAAACTGTTAAACAGTTAAACAAGAAAGTGAATTTTGTGAGCGTTCTCTTGAAATTAAAAGAAAGAATGGGGATGGGAGGTGGTGGCGCACGCCTTTAATCCCAGCACTCGGGAGGCAGAGGCAGGAGGATCTCTGTGAGTTCGAGGCCAGCCTGATCTACAGCGTGAGATCCAGGACAGTCAGAGCTTTACAGAGAGACCCTGTCTTGAAAAACAAACAAACAAACAAACAACAACAAAAAGAAAGGATTGAAAACATATTGATAGAATTGTCAGAAACAGTTACAATTTCCAATATGTCTCCCATGGTTTCTAATTCTAGCCTTGGTTTTGTTACTGTAAAATTATAGTAACCCACAGTGTATCTTTAACAGCTTTTAAGGAACATATTAACTGAATGTCCAAGTTTTGATCTGGCCATAAAATGTTAGCAGAGCTAAGGTTTTCTAGGATTAATGAATAACATGTCTTTATTTAGTTTACTTAAAAAAAATCATCCTAAAAAATTCTGTTTACATATCTGTCCTCTCCAGGATTAACTTCATATTGGTTCAGCAGCTTGTTTACTGTTCTCTTCTGTTTCTTCTTCTGCTTTTTTTTTTTTTTTTTGTCTTCCCTTCTCAGTGCCCAACCCAAGTTCAAAGGCTGATGAGAGAGAAAATCTCATGAAGAGATTTTACTCTAGGGAAAGTTGCTCAGTGGATGGGATCTTGGCGCACGGGGAAAGATGTCAAGCTCCTCCTGGCTCCTTCTCAGCCTTGTTGCTGTAACTACTGCTCAGTCCATCATCGAAGAACAGGCCAAGACATTTTTAGACAAGTTTAACCAGGAAGCTGAAGACCTGTCTTATCAAAGTTCACTTGCTTCTTGGAATTATAACACCAATATTACTGAGGAGAATGCCCAAAAGATGGTGAGTTTTTGAGGCTACCTAGGGGGTACTGATTGCTTATTAAAGATTAGACTTACTGCTTATAAGACTGGATAAGGGAATCGTAGAAATCTCTGAAGTGGGAGGTTGAATGATTGCATCTGTAGCTCTGATCCTACTATTCCACATGACTAAATTCAATTGACCTTAGAGTTCATTTGGAAAATTGTTATGAATGAATTCTATGACCAGATTCCAGAGATGATTCCAGAACTGGGTGAAAATGTTTGACAAAGTTACCATCACTATTCTCATTATACTTGCCATGCAAAGCATTCATGGAAATGTAAATTATTGAGTCAATAATTTTCTTTAGCCTATAATGCCAACAGGACTATCTGAGGACTACAAATGACATATTAACTGAAAAATGCAAGTGGAGGTTTAGTGAAGGCAGCAGGTTAGTAATTAAGGTAACCATGGCTTAGGTGAAACTGGACTCGGGAATTCCTTCTTTCATTGTCACAGAGCTCTGAGGAATTTCCAAAGGTCACAGGAGAAAAGCTATAATTAAACCAGTCCTGAAAACTCTCAGCCTACTCTGGGAAAGCAGCATATTTTGCTTGACAAGTACAAGGACTTAGAGTTATTTTTTTCTCACAGATCCTGAAGTGCTTTTTAAGTATATTTAAGTGGTGGAAAACTGAGCAACTATTTAAGAAAGTACTTTTGTGCCCCCCATGTTTTCCTCCAAAACTATAACTTAGAAGCCTCATTCCTTTCAAAAGATGAGGGTATTGTGTATTTAAATTACTGCCATTCACAGAACAGAGTAAATCTGAAAATTGCTGTCTCTTTTGAAATCCTAAGCTATTTTTCCAAAGTTCAAGAAAAGCAAGGAGATCTTTGACAATCTAATGTTGCCAAGTGAGTTGCTTTTATCTGTTCCCACATTTTAGTCTTATCCGTGTTCTCTTTATTGTAACATTTTTCTCAATTTTTATTTGATTTTTGTTGGAGGTGTCTGATTGTACCGTAGATTTTATCAGCTGAATAGTTCATGGTGAGACTAACATGAGACTAACTAAAGCTTGCTAGCCTGGAGCTTAACTACTTACATCCAAATCCTGGCCTCACCACTTTTTAGGTGGGTGAATTTGAATTAGTGAATTAGACAATCTGGATCTTACTTATTTTGGTTTTAAGATTTATTTTTATTATTTTAAAATCATGCTGAAGTTACAGGCTATTGTATGCCACCAGGCATAGATGCTGAGTACCAAACTTGCATCCTCTGCAAGGGAAATACATTCTCTTACCCAACCACTGAGCCATTTTCCTACCCAAGTCTTAGTTAATTTACCTGTGGAAAAAAAATAAATAATACTCATATATGATTCATCAGTTATACAAAAACACCAGAACGATACTTGATACTTATGGGCTTAGGAGAAAAGGAAGACATTGTTATTAGTATAAGGGGGAACTAGGGTCTTTGAAGAATTTTGCAACAGTTCTTTTGAGGGCCTATGTATGCAGAAGTCATATTATAGATTGAGATGTGATGATATTTGCTGAATCCATCTTTGAGATTATTATGGTGTTGAGATTTGACTCAGTGGCACAGTGCAAAGAAAGGGTAATATCATTTTTTAAAATTATACAGTTTGATTAGAGCAAAAGATTAGAAATGGAAGACTATAAATTATCAGATGTTTTAAACTGGAGAAAATTGTGTACCCTTTAAAGCAAAAAAGAACATTTAAATGAAAACAAATGACAAGGAACTCTGTATCCCCTTTGCCAGAAAGTGGTAATGGGCTTTTCAAAGCCTTCAGCCGAACTGCTGTGGGTTTACCTGCACAGGGAGACAATTGTGGGAGAGGGAAATGGCTCATTTTCCTATTCTCGCCTAGTTTCATGTGTAGAGATTCTCTTTATAGGCTAGGCAGTGGACAGGTATCACAGGAGTTCTAAGATGAGGTTGCTGAGATACACTGTGTATAAGGACAATGAATGCATATGGAGGGTGAACTTGGGCCAAACAGCCTGGGTTCCGTTTCTCCTTTGAATCTTAGAGGCTGAAGGTCTTGATTAAGTGTCTCATTGAAAATATTTTCTCCTCATATACTATATCCTGATTTCAGTGCGCCCCTCAGTCACTCCCTGTCTTCCCTCCTATCTGGATTTACTCTCTTTCTGTCTCTCATTAGAAAACATACAAACTTCTAAAAGATAATAAAGAAATGAAATAGAACAAAAACTAACACATCAGATTAGGACAAAACAAACAGAAGGGGAAAAGCCCAAGAAAAGGCACAAGAAACAGATATAACCCCAGAGACCCATTTGTTCACACACTCAAGAATCCCCCACAAAAAACATTAAACTGGAAATTATGTTATGTACGCAAAGAACCTGAGAGAGAAAGAGAGAGAGAGAGAGAGAGAGAGAGAGAGAGAGAGAGAGAGACAGAGAGACAGAGAGACAGAGAGACAGAGAGACACACAGAGAGAGAGGATATATATAAAATAAAAATATGATGAAACTAAAAACAAAGCAAAAGCAAAAGCCATGACATGACATTATGAGACAAGTATCCTCCAAAGACGCCTTTGTGTTTGTTTTCTGCTGACCATCTACCGCTGGGCATGCATCCTACCCTTAAGAGTAGTTTGTTTTCCCAGTGAGACTCCCTTGGAGAAAATTAAATTTTCATTCTCCAGTGGTTATCAATTCGAGATAACTTCAGGGTTAGGGATGGGGACATGTGTCCACTTCTCCTTTCAGCTCTAAAACCTCATCTGGCGCAGACCCATGCAGGTCTTGTGCATGTTGTCACGTCTATGTGAGTTCATATGTGCATTGATCCTGTTGTGTGTGTGTCCTTGGTGTGGTCCATCCCCTGTGGATCTTACACCTTTCCTTCCTCCTCTTCCTCAGAGTTCCCTGAGCTCTGGGTGAGGGGGGAATTTGCTGGAGACTTCCTTTTTAGGACTAAGTGTTCCAGGGTCTCTCACTCTGTACATGTATCTGGCTGTGAGTCTCTATTTGTTCCCATCTAGTTGAGTAAGAGTGTTAACTTCCTTCAGACCCAATTGACTCAGATCTAAAGTGAATAAAATTATGATCACAGTATTAATAATATAGTATATATTATAAAGGAATGCTGAATTTATAAAATATACGAAGAGTGTGTGCTTGTAATTTGATACCATACCAGGCATTTATTTTGACCTTCATAAATATTATTCAATAGGTTTGCATTTTGAAAAGTGCATTGTGTAACTGATATCTCAAATGTCCAGATTTTATTTTTAGATTTTTTTGGTGTGTAGTATGAAAATATAAGTCAGAGCCTTGTGAATGCCAGGTATATTCAGCGCTGAGCTATGTGCTCAGCTCAGGTGGTTTTAAATAAAGATTGCTCTGGAAAGGTCAGATTTGAAGGAAACTAGGCTCTTCTGAGATTCACAGAACAGCTGCTGGGGAATAGGTTTCTGGGAAAAAGCCATCATGTTCCTTCCTTTGCCTGCTTCTTGGCCTTGTCAGTGGAGAATTTAGGGTCAAAGAATTAAGAAATAGCAACCTTTGTCTGTGTATTTTCACAGCAAGCCTTCTCTGGGCAAAGGGGAGAATGTGTTCCCATAAATTTACATACTGCAGACTTTACTCTGTTTTATCATAGATCAACACTTCTTCTTAGAAATGCACTGACTTGCAGAGTTAGAAACTGTGAGTTTGCTTTAATAAGACTATCTGATGATCTAGTTTATCTTGTGGGGGGAGTTAATGGAAAATGAACTTCTTGGACAGAAAAAATAAATAGTTCTGGAATTTCCAGAGCTTAACATTTGCTTAGCAGGAACTGAGTCTTAACAGAAAACCAATAAATACTTGAAATTACCACTGATATCTTTGAGGTCATTAGGTTCTTCTGATCTTAGTAGTGAGATACATTTATTGCTTCTGGGAAGTTTTACAAGTTTTGAAAAAAAGTTCCCCCATAAAATAAGTATGTATAAAATGTCCAGAGAAGGTTTTCAGAGGATCACTAATGCATAAGCAAGTATTTGATAAGAACAATCCTAACTATAACAAAAAATTTACCACCAGAAGTTGTCATATATTATGGAATTGCGTGAGTTGGAACTGTTCTGGAAAATCCAAGTTGGGTATAAGTTGGTTGTTACAGGGAGCTGGTGAACCATACAAAATAGTTTCAGATCAGAAAGGATCTACAGGTCATTTTGGATTGTCTCCTGAAAACATTAACTAAATACATTTCCACAACCACAATGATTAGCATTGTTCAGATGGTTCTGAATGTAATACTGGTGTTCAGATGTAAGGAAAAAAAAGAAAGGAAGGAAGGAAGGAAGGGAGAGAGGGAGGGAAGAACCCTTGCCCTTCTCCCAAGAATAATCAGAATGAGTTAAGAAGGGGGTTGGACAGGGCTGGGGGCTGCAGAAAACCTCACTAAAGGAAAAGTGTGACCTGGAACAGGAAAGGACAGTGTTGACAATTGCATTGGCCCAATATTTTTCTACCTGAAAGGCAATTCAGCTGGAAGCACAACGAAGATAAATTCAGAGTAAACAGAGGAAAGCACTACTTACACCACAGGTGGTGAAGCTGATAAGACCTGTAAAACTTTAACCTAAAAAAAAAAAATGTGAGACATCGAAAAGTCTAAATAGGTTTTCAAAGCATTTAATCAAACATGTAGGTTGCATCTCCACCTTTGGTTAAGGAAGTATGGTCAATTGCATTGATGGACTCAGGTCTTTATCCTTTCCCATAATAATGTCTAAGGTCACACCATTTTGCAGTGCCATCCCATTGCAGGTTCTGGGAGTGTGTCCTTCATCATTTGTCTCAATTTGTGTTAAGCAGGGCTGATGACAACAGTAGCTTAATGGGCTTGAACAATGGGGCTTGTCCTTCACACCTTTGTCTTTGCCAAGAGAACCTGTTTAGACGAGCCAGCTATTAAGTAGTTGCCCAAGCAGAAGCTAACTTCCAGACTTGCATGCAAATCCAGCCAAGATCAGCAGAGGTGTCTGCCAACTCTGAGTTATTTTAGGCACATAAACAATAAACACTTATGCTATTGAGGCTTTTTGGTTGTTTCTTAGATAGTATTATCATTGCAATAGGTAATTGATATAGAATAGGAAATTAGGTTGTATGACATGTGTCCATGCCCTATCATGGTGACATTACTGAGGGCCACCTGCTCTTTGCTTATTGTCTCCTGAGGTAACTTTCAGGAGTCAGGATGTTGAGGTTACTAGCCTAGCGGACCTGGCGTATTATGATGTTACTTAGATGATGTTGTGAGAGATATCTAAAAATAAAAGAAGGCCTCAAACTATGATGCCCTAAAAGCTGCTTACCTAGAGCAAAGCAGGATCCAGAAAATAGGGATAATGAAAGCTTGGCTCAAACCAGGCTTCTAAAGCTCCCTACTTTTCTTTGCTGTTGTGGTGTGTGTGGCTAACTCCATCTATAGTCTGGTCTTTTTATGGGAGTTTTAAGATTATGATATTTGTGTTCAAGAAATAAAAGGAAAGATCACCCTATTCCCCAATGGATTTGAATGAAAACTGGTAAGATAATTCTATATAATTCCAACATGAGTCATTGGAGAATAGCCAAGCTGGGTCTATGAAGTGTCTTAGTTAGGGTTTCTTTTGGTGTAGTAAAACACTGACAAAAAGCTACATGTGGAGGGAAGGATCTACTTCATCATATTTGTCCAGAGAACCACCAATGGAAATCAGGGTAGAGGAACTCAGAGCAGGAACTGGAGGCAGGAACTGAAGCAGAAGCCATGGAGGACTGCTGCTTACTGGCTTGCTCCCAGTGACTTGCTTAGTTTCTTTCTTAGACACCCCAAGACCAACTACCCAGGGTGGGAAAGCACCACCCATATCATTCTGGGCCCTTTCATATCAAACATGAATCCAGAAATTGCGCCGCAGACTATAGGCCAGTCTAATGGAGGCATTTATTTACTCAGTTGATGTTCCTTCTTTCTAAATGACCCTAGCATCTATCAAGTTAACAAAAAAAACAAAACAAAACAAAAACAAAAACCTATGACAATAATTAATTGACACAGCATGACACACATGTTTTAGCTACATTCAGGTCACCATCATTTAACATATCTAGCTAAAAACTTCATCACTGTTTGGACAACTGGAAATGTTTCCCAGGAAAGATGATTTTTCCGTTTGCATCCATGTCTCTGCACTAATAGGTTAGTTTAGAAGTGAATATAAAAAAGGTGTTTGTTTGAAGCAGAGGTTTGCAGATAGTTCAAAAATTCAGTGAAAATTAATCACAAACTCTTGTAATATTCTACACAACACATTTTTACTACAGAAAATGGTAAACTCAGTATCCAGCAGCTAAAGAATAATTGATTTCTCAGTAAAACAACACTACTTTTTTGGCATGACACTTTCTCTGTAGTTTACAGTGGTTTAATTTTTGAAATAAGATTCTTTGTACATCTTCCATAAAGGCACAGGTGTGGGTATGATATGTGTGTTGCCACAGGTTAGCCATGGATGTCATTCTCCACATCAATCCACCTTATTTTTGAGACAATGTCTTTTGTTGTTTTTGCTTATTTCTTTTTCTTTGAAGACTGGTTTCTCTGTGTAACAGCCCTGGCTGTCCTGGAACTTGCTTTGCAGACTAGGCTGGCCTCAAACTCACAGAGATTCCTCTGCCTCTGCTTCCTGAGTACTGGGATCAAAGGTGTGCACTACCCATCCTAACCTATGCCTGACTTTTTAACATGGGTTCTGGAGATTAAGTCAGCTCCTGATGTTTGCATGGCAAGCACTTTGCTTTCTAAGCCATCTCCTCAGCCCTTAAAACTCCATTTTCTTAGCTAATTCAACTCAATCCTGACCTTCCTGCACACAAAGACTCTAGGTTTTAGGGAGAAACTGGGGCCTCCTAGCAACAATTTCAAAGCAGGCATGCTTGGTTTTTAGTAACAAGGTCAGAAACTCTGCAGCAGCATAGAATGTCTCTGGATCATTTTATCCTGGAGAGAGCAAGAGGAGTCCAGAATTTAGCAGTAACTATAGCAACTGCCCCCTTACACCTGTCCATGTCCCTAAAGAGAGTTTTGAATATTGCCTTGCAACTCTTTCTTGTTTTTTGTTTATTTGTTTGTTTTGTTTTGTTTTTTAAATCAGAAGTTATAGAGAGAGTAGGAGGCCAATGTCTTGGTGATCTCTAGGGTACTTCAGCTTTTCTGCTAGGTTCTTTAAGGTGTCTGGACATAACCATTTCTCTTTCCTATTCCTGTCTTCAGGGTACCTCAGAGGCTGATAATGCTAAATAAATTGTTAGTCTCTATCCAAGCAACGAATGTTGGCTTAATCCTTGCCTCTAATGGCTCCTCATTATGCTTCATGACACAAATAATACCAGTATGTGAGAACAAGATTGGGGGAAGTGGGGGAAGTGTCATTGCAATACAAGTAAACTGGAATTCAGAGCTGAGTACTTTTTCCCCCCGGAAGATTAAAAAAAAAAAAAACCACACACACAGGTGTGGTGGTGCACGTCTTTAATCCCAGCACGCAGGTGGCAGAGGCAGATGGATCTCTGTGACTTTGAAGCCAGGCTGGTCTACAAATTGAGTTCCTGGACAGCTAAGGCTACACAGAGAAACTCTGTCTTGAAAAACAAAATGAAACAAAACAACAGCAACAACAAACAACCAAAAACAAAAAAGTAAAATAAAAGTTTCCAAATATTCAAAAACATAAAAATGTCAACCCTTTCGTACAAAATATGGAAAAGTTTTGGAGTTCTAGAATGGCATGACAGGATTCATATAACTTGTGTTACCTACTCTAGTGAATAAAATATATTTATTTTTCATGTTGCAAGTCTCTGGGTATGTTTAAAAGATAACCAAGGCAGATTTGTTGTCAAAGCTTGACATGGTTTTGATGGCTGTATCTGGAAAACATCCCAGCATATGGGGCTTGAGGATGGAACTTTTCCTTGGAGATTGTTGGACTGTAAGGTCTCAGAGCTAAGGTTCTCCACAGCTTTTCCTTTTTGGTCTTCAGAGAACTTTCATAGGGAGGTTGCCGATGGTCTAGCTCCAGTGAGCTCTAGAAAAAGAGAAAATAAGACAGCAGTGATTTATATCTCAAGCAACTTACCACAAGAAGAAACTGTTCTTATCTGTGTCACAGTTTTTCAATGGGTTAGCTGCATATTTTAGTATATAAATGTTTCACAGGCCTCAAAAGTTATGATAGTTCTTAATCAAAAGCAGGGATCAACGATCGTTTTAGTAAAGTGTTGAGCAATGGCTCTTCTTGACTTCTCATGTCTTATGGTTTCTTCACAATTACCCAACTGTGCAGTTGTGCAGAGAAAGCAGCCATAGACAGTATGGCATAAATGGGTGTGTGGCTTACCAATAAAACTTTATTGAAGAAAGAACAGGTGATACCTGAGCTTGGCCCAAGGGCTATAATTTATCAGCCCTGATTAAAGGATGAAGCACCGATTTATAATTTTTAAAAGAAATAAATATAGGTCATAAAGACTTGCCTAGGAAATAAGGAGTTTTTATAGTACTAATTCTATATAATTATATTAATAATATAGATAGCTAGATTCTTTTTATTGACTCCAGAATATGGTGAACTTTAATTTCACTATCTTTTAAATTAATTTTTAGATGATAACACGTGAAATAAGGGGATTCACTATAGCATTTTCATGCATACTTTGTTCATGATCAATGCCCAGTCTCCTATTCTGTTCTATTGCTTGGCTGTCTTCCCCGAAGAGGGCCTTCTTCTGCTTTTATGTTATATTCTCTCTCTTTTTTTCTTTCCTCTTTTCTTCTCACCTCCCTTAACATGGAGTTTACTCCCCTGCCATGGTCTCCTTTGTAGTTCACACAGACACACACACACACACACACACACACACACACACACACACACACACGCGCGCGCACATGCACACCGGGAGTAGGGGAGGAAGCTAGAGACAGAAAGAGAAGGGGAGCTAGAGAGAGAGAGAGAGAGAGAGAGAGAGAGAGAGAGAGAGAGAGAGAGAGAGAGAGAGAGAGAGAGAGAGAGAGAGAGAGAGAGAGAGGCAGAGAGAGAGAGAGAGAGAGAGAGAGAGAGAGGGAGGGAGGGAGGGAGGAGGGAGGGAGGGAGGGAGGGAGGGAGGGAGGGAGGGAGGGAGGGAGGGAGAGAGACCCAGGTTCACACAGAAGAAAATATGTGTTATTTGGTAAAATTATTGCTTAAATAAAAGTGACACAATTTGGGTAGGGGACACTAGACCTATGTCCTAACACAAAAGCTCACACGTAGACATTTAAAACCATAATGAAATTATCAGATTTAATTTACACAAATAGACTATGTTCTTGAAAATTTAAAAGTAGAATTTAATAGTTTATACTTCTAGTCCTTGTAATTGCAAGGAAGTCTTACTGGATAGAAATACAGTATTCATTACAGTTATAAATGGAAGTCAGAGAGTGAATGTCCTATGGTTGTTCTAAAAACATGTCTTATTCCCAAACCCCTATGGGTGTATATAGAAAACTTGGCTGTTTCAGTTATTTCTTGTATGCTTTTGCATAGAAAGGGTGTGGAAAGCTATTTAATTCATCCCAGCTTGCTCCTTGAAGATGAGAAGCTATATAAGCTGTTGTCTAAGCTTTGCTTCATACATCAGTCATGTCCATAACTTGCATGTAGCCATCAGCCACTGTCTAAACAATTGAATTAATGTATATGAACTGGCATTGAGTCTGCATAACAGATAGGCTGTTTATTTTATATAGACTCAGGAGCCTTAAGGGAGGGGAATGGAAAAAACTGTAAACTAAAATGTAAAAGGATAGTTTGGGAAAGAGCATTATTCAGGAGGCAAAATGCAAGTCAAGGTAAAGGACATTTTAAGTCTCATAATGTGTAACACACACACACATAATGTGTAACACACACACACACACACACACACACACACACACACACACACACACACACACACATTTGTTCTACAGTTTTTTTGTGGGCCAGGAGTGCAGACATGCTTCTTCTCTTTCTAGTTCTCATCAGGATGCACTGAAGGTGCTGTCTAGAGCTTGTGTATCTAATCTTACTGCCAAGCTAGGTGTGGCTAGGGTTGACATTAAGATCTTTGCACATTGCTGAAGTGAGGTTCTTGGTTTATTGCAGGATGTTAGTTGGTGGTCAGCTTCAGTTTCTTGTCATAAAGTCCTTTCTGTGCAATAGCTCATTGCATGGTATCTTGCTGCATTATAGCCCACAAGGGAATGGGCCTGCTAACAAGATAAAAATGACAGTCATGCATAATGTAAATAAACACATCTTACTGCTTTTGTTGCATGTGATTGGCTATAATTCCATTCTCTTTGAAGAGGATTATCATACTCAGGTGTGACCATTAACAGATAGGCATCCTGAAAGCCACCACAGAGTCTGTCTATCATAGGTTCTAGGATAGAATGCTGGGTTGACTGCCAGCTCCCCTACCTTGCTAAGTCCCTTGCTTAATAGATAAAAATAGTGACACAGTGATTTTTCATCACATGGGATTTTTAAAAGCTCAAAAGGAGGCAAATTGTTTTTCAAAACATTCTACAGATATCCAACTCTACCTACTTCAAGATTACTTAAGTCTTATCTCCTCTATGAATACTTGAACAAGTATAGACTCCTGTTTGATTTTTACCTTCTTATTACAGAAACTTATAGATTCATTTGTGGTTCATGTTATTATAGGCTTGTGTTTTGTTGGGAAATCATTCTTGATACATATCCTACATGTCTGATAGAATTCTAAGCTACTTAACAATAAGAATGTGTCAGGCACTCTGGGGAGCACTTTGCTATGTGTTGATTGTTATAATCCTTACAAGAATCCTGTAGTCACAATCACATCATTAGAATTGCTTGATTTTGTAAAAGATTATTTGCCCGAAATCACACAGCTATCCAGAAGTGTCTGACTCTAGGAGTGGAGCCTACATGGCATCTCTTTTGTGTGTTCCAAAGCAATATCATGTAGAAAGCAGTTGTTCCTTTTATTCTTTGACAAATGGAAGTGACATTGTGCATTGAGAGAAGACTGTGTTAGAGAAGTCTGGAGAAGTCCATCCTGCTTATTGTCAAGATGGGGCTGCTTCAGGGAGGCAGGTGGATACCAGCATCATTACCTGTTTTGTGACTCCTGTTGCTGTCGGAAAATCATCACCCTACCAAATGGCCCTGCTCCAGGAAGCTTTCCTTTGAGATCCCAATGTAAGGCCAAAATTCCTTCACTAAACCATGGCACCCAGGAGTTCTCTTTGATCTGGTCTCATTTCTCATGGTTCCAGTGGTCACAAGGGACTGTATTCCCATTGTGTCGGTCTACTCTGAGATCTTCAAGGTTCTCCTTTTAGCCCATTCATCCCCGAATCTTTAGCCAACTTACCCACGTCATAGCACCAAGGCCATAAGTTCCAGGGCCTCACAGTGTGAATTATCTGTGAGAATTTACTTCCAGTTCTTGGGACAGGACCCTTGGGAAAACTAGGCACTGGGCCAGAAAGAAAGTAGCCCAAGAGTGGCCTGATTACTTTTAACCTAAACCTTGACCCTCAGCAAAGTAAGGGACTAAGCCATGCAGGAAGTAGTACATGTTTCCCCAGATGTTCTTTGGACTATATCTTCTGTCCAACTTTATTTTATTTATTTTTTCAGAATGAGGCTGCTGCCAAATGGTCTGCCTTTTATGAAGAGCAGTCTAAGCTTGCCAAAAATTACCCACTACAAGACGTTCAGAATCTCACCATCAAGCGTCAACTACAGGCCCTTCAGCAGAGTGGTTCTTCGGCACTCTCAGCGGACAAGAACAAGCAGGTGTGTTTGTGAATATATTAGTCCTGCTCTCAAGAGTTGAAATGTGTGAGAAATAATACACACTCACAGCTCATATAGATGAGTTCCTTATCTGTAAAGATAGTAATGCCAACTCTGTGCCTAGGTAAGTGACTATAGTATTTATGATCCAAACTAAAATCTTTTTGAGGGTGAAAGAAGACACTTGGGTTCTGATCAGCACAAAAATAAGCAGGTACATGACATTTTGCACACTGTGGTCTGCATTGATTGAGCCAGTCTAGGAGTATACTAGAGCAACTTTCTTTGTTGCTTGTCTGTTCTTATTGCTGGATGCCTTGGTTAGTTCATATCAACCTCACTCTTGATAAAGCCCCCAATCTTTTGTGTCAAAATAGCTGTAAAAACAACACATTAAAAAACAGCCAATGCTGAGATGATTTCAAGAATTCTTATATTTATCCTGTTAAAATACCATCTCTCATCCCATGCCCCCAGTCCAGGGGCCAGCAAACTTGAAAGCAAGCTGTAAAGAGACATAAAATAAATATCTTAGGTTTTGCAGGCCATATTGTCTGTGTCACAACAAGTCAGCTCTGCCATCAGAGCAGGAAGTCAGCCATAGATAATACATAGATGAATGGATGTGGCTGTCTTCCAACAAAGCTTTATGAAAACATGCAGCAGACCCCTGATATAGCCTATTGAAATATTTTTATCTAAAACATGCAGCTCTTTCACATCAAAGTTTCCTTTCTCAGTTGCTTGTCCTCTGGAACTATGTATGTCTTAATCTGCATTTATAAAAATAAAAGTTCATGATAAGAACAGAGATAAAGCCATATGGTATTTGTTCCTACAAGTTGATATTTATTATTCTACATTCCTTGGATTTAATTATTCCACCAAGTTATTAATCTACCTTATCTTGTCCTGTCCATGTTTCTCCATCTATTTTTTTAAACAAGGGCTCCATGAGAAATCTTGCCCATCTGAATGTAGACAGCCTACTCTAGTCTATGTGGATCCTAGACATTTTTGTTTTGAAAGAGCCCCAAATAATTACAGTGTGTAGCTAGGATCGAAAGCCACTAAAGTGCAAGTAACAGCTTTCATTGTATGAGAACAGAGGAGAGTTCAGGATGCATGGAGAGGAAGGAGAGGAGGTTGAAATAGCAGATAGAGAAAAAGATCATGAAAAAGACCATTTCTTGTGGGAATTTTAAGTATGGGCTTTATCTAGTGTTCTCAAGACAAAGAGTTTGTAGCAGTATAAAATTATAAGACATGAGTGTGTTAGGATAAATTTTAATGATTGGTGTGAAAGAATCAGTCTTCCCTTCTTTTCTCTTTCCTTGCTCCTCTCCTCTTTCATTTCTTTCTGCTTTTTTCCTGTGTTTCCAGCCCACCATGGAGCAACTCATGGGTAAGTTCATTGGTTTCATGCTTAGATATAATGAGTCTATTGATTTTTTACAAAAGGCTTATAGAAGTTTATTCTCTCCATTCGTGTATTTATCTTGGAGTGGAATTAAACCTTTTGCTGACTTGCACCTACTGATACCCTTGAGCAGGTCAGCTTTATCCGGTATCTTCACTCCTCTGTACCTACAGGGTAAAGTTTAAATTCTTTATTGTGGTATAGACTGCCCTTTGTGATCTGGATTCCACATATCTCTCCATTCTCGTGGCCTCCATTCCCTTCAATGAGCATGGTTACTGGAGTCCTAATAATCTCACCGCTTGTTAAAAATGATTCGCCTTTCACATCTTAGGGTCTGCCTTCTCCTTTCCTTTATTTGACCAATTTCTACTCTTAGGACCCTACCTCTATGAAGCCATTTCTAAATCTCCAGGTCACAAGTCCCTCTTATTCTACCCTCCCCCACTCCTTAGCTAGCATTGACACATCACTTTCTGGTGACAGTTCCAGTTTCTGCCACTCCCTTTTATTGTGATCCATTTTGTGGCCATCTTATTCCATGACTTGGGGAACTTTGAAGGTCAGAGACTTGTTTGGTTCAGAATTATCACAACATTGGACATAGTGGAGCCTTAGTAAATGCTAAACAAAACAGAAGCACAATCTCTGTGTGTATGTGAGAAATATGCCTGGGAGTTTTGGGAGACATGTTTATTTTATTTAATCTATATGTATTTATCTCAAGTTCTCAAGATTCTGTGCTAGTTGACAGCACAGGCAATTACATAAGCTATTTGTTCTCTATACATAGGAACATACTTGTCAAATAAGATATGAGTTGCTATATTTTTGAGGCATTTAAAAATCCCATGACCATATGAGCTCATGAGTTCACAGAGACTAAAGCAGCAAACACAGGGTCAACATGTGTCTGCACCAAGTCCTCTGAGTTATATATTATAGCTTTCAGCTTAGTATTTTTATGGGACTTCTGAGTGTGAGAACTAATGGGCCTCTGATTCCTGTGCCTGCTCTTGGGATTCCTTCCCTCTTGTTGGGTTGCTGTGTCCAGCTTCGATACAGTAGTTTCTGCTTCATCATATTATATTTTATTTTGTTTTCTTTGCTTGTTATCTCTTAGAAGCCCATTCTTTTCTGATGAGAGACAGAAAGGGAGTGGATCTAGAGGAGAGGAGAAGTGTGGAGGAACTGGGAGGAGTAGAGGGACAGGGAACTATAATCAGGATATATTGTATAAGAAAACTATTTTAAGTAAAAGTGGGAAAATCCAATGACCAAAAGGATATCTTTATGCTACCATCTATTATAGTACGTTTTCATGCATATCACTATTTATTATGTTTAATTTCAGTTGAACACAATTTTAAACACTATGAGCACCATTTATAGTACTGGAAAAGTTTGCAACCCAAAGAATCCACAAGAATGCTTATTACTTGAACCAGGTAGGTTATTTGTTTTCAGTAGTAGTTACAAAATTTGTATTTTTTCCCAAATTTTAAAAATGAGATAGAGTATTTTAATGTGTGGTGTCTATTCATGTGTGTACCGGTATATATGTGTGCACAAGTGCACATGGTTATAGAGGTCAGAAGACAACCTCAACTGTCATTTAATAGTTTTCTTTGAGACAAGGTCTATCACTGGACGGGAACTCACCAAGTGGATATTGTGGTTTGTCAGCAAGTCCAAAGGATTTCCAGGTCTCTGTTTCCTCAGGACTGGAATTACGAGGGTATACTACCACACCTGACTTTTAATGTGAGTTCTGGGAATTGAACACAGGCCCTCATGCTTGTACAGCAAGCACTTTCTGGGCTGAGTCATTTCCCCAGCCTGAGATAGACCTTTGACAATGACACAAGGTTTTGCAGTTGGATAATCAACAGTTGATACCATTCCAAAGTGTTTCAATTCACAGAGTCTCCTTTTTAAAAGATGTATACTTGGTTTAATTGTGTGTATGTGTGAATGTGTGTGTGTGTGTGTGTGTGTGTGTGTGTGTGTGTGTTTTTATACATAGTGTACATGTGTATGCAGATGTGTATGCCCATGTGCTTTTAAAGGTCAAAGGAAGATGTTGGGTGTCCTGCTCTATTGCTCTCTGTCTTATTTCCATGAGACAAGCTCTCTCACTGAGCCTCGAGCCAAACTGGCAGCCAGCAAGGCCCATTAATCCTGCTGTCTCTGTCCCTCGCAGCAGCGCTGGGATTGCAGTTGCATGCCTGGCCATATCTAGCTTTGTGTGCTTGTTTTTGAAATTGTAATCCAATTGCAACATTTCTTTTTTTCTTTCCTCCCTTTAAACCTTCCACAGACCCTCCCTACTCTCCTTCAACATTTAGTTTTTTTACACAGGTTCTGGGGATTTAGACTCAGGTCCTCCTATTTGTGAGCCATCACTCTTGTTCTCTGAGCCCTTCAGAGATACACTTTTAACTTAAAAAATCACATTGTAAATTCTATGACATTCAAGTAATTTAATTCAGTAATTAAATTACTTTAGTGCCATTTTCCCCCTCCATAGATGCATGGATCTAATAATAAGTACAACGATACTAACCCTGACATTTTGTTTAATGGCCTGGATGTTTGCCAACGTTTTAATGCTTTAAAGTCTCTCTCTATATATATGTAAATACAAGTTATTTGTATTATAAATACAAACACTTCACTTTGTGTTTATTTTCCTTTGGGACAACAGGTTTGGATGACATAATGGCAACAAGCACAGACTACAATGAGAGGCTCTGGGCTTGGGAAGGCTGGAGAGCTGAGGTAGGCAAGCAGCTGAGGCCATTGTATGAAGAATATGTGGTCCTGAAAAATGAGATGGCAAGAGCAAACAGTAAGTTCACTGCTTTGTCTAGGTCCTTATGCTCTCCACGGGGAGGGTGTTATAGTACTATTTCTCATTTAGTACTGAGATTGCCCTGTAATAATTGGATGCCCCTACATTAACAATCATTTACTTAAAGGTTCAGGTTACCTGTCCCAAGGAGCCACTGGGACATTTAAAAAGGTGCACTGTAACTCTATTGTTCAAAGGGCTTATGGGTGAGATTCAACTATTGGATCTCAAATGAGTCATCTAGGGCTTATGAATTATTAATTATGCATGGAGGTCTAAGGCCCTCAAGGGTATCTAAGGAGATCTGCTTTTCTGGTAAACAGAAACTGTTTTTAGACTTGTTTACTTGATAACAGTTCTTCTGTTTAGGACAATATCACCATCATGGCCATTTTGGAGGGAAGGAGAGCTTTAGATGTAATATTTAGGATGGACAAGGTTAACGATCACGTGTACAATATGAGGACTACAGTTAAAAATAGCCTACAGTTCTCTTAAATGAACATATTATCATTGCTTTTGTCAAGGCAAAAAATGGGTTAACTGTGTGAGATGTTAATTTGTGTCCCTATAATAAATATTTTGTTAATATGTAGCATAACAACATGTTGTATGACCTGAAAAATACAAACTAAATTTTATTTCTAAAAAACCAGAGATTGTCAAGTCATTTGAAGTAGGGACTAGGACATCTCTCCTGTCTCTAGGTTAAGGCAGTATCCCTCCATGGGGGATGTGTCCGCCCTACATGTGGAATGGGGGTGGGGGGATGGGAGGGGAGGGTGGTCAAGGTACATGTGAGGAGGAAAGAGGGTAAGTGGGAGGGAGGGAGGAAGGGAGAGAGGGAGAGGAAACTGGGATCGACATGTAAAATTATTAAATTATATTATTAATAAAAAATAAAAATACCCCAGAGATTGTGCAGGTCTTGTGCGGACAACCGCAGTTACTGTGAATTCATGAGAACAATAGTACTGTCATGTCCAGAAACCATGGTTTCACTCCAGTCCTCCCTGACCTCTGGCTCCTAAAGTGTAATTCAGCCTATTCTTCTGAAGTGGCTTCTGAGCCTTGGATCTGGAACCACCTAGAGAAAGGAGTGGGGGATGGATATGGTGAAATACATTGTGTGAATGTTCAAGGAATTAATAGACTATATTTAAGAAGCACATGTTGTCAATCAGCATAATAGGCTATAGAATGGTCACAATATCACATGGTTTCTGGGCTTAGTAAACTAGACAATCTATTTAAAGTGCCAAGGAACAACTGCTTAATGGAATTTCAGGTCTTGTCTTTCATTTGCACACTTTTGAGTTGACATCTAGGAGGGCAACAAAAAATGTGATAGTCCTTAATATCTTTTGTTCACACTATCCAATCAAGACTAACCTAGGTAAACTGTATTTCCCTCTTTTTATTTCCTTAATTCTCCCCTCGTTTCCTTAAAAAAAAAAAACCAACAGATTATAAAGACTATGGGGATTACTGGCGAGGGGATTATGAAGCAGAGGGAGAAAATGGCTACAACTATAACGGCAACCAGTTGATTGAAGACGTGGAGCGTACCTTCAAAGAGGTAACAGGAACTGTGGGGCAATAAACAGGAAGCCCCCCCCCCAAATTACCAATAGCCAAAGGCTATTGTTTTATTATTCTTTTGCTTTGTTTCATTTTGTGTTTTTGTGACATGGTCTCTTTACATAGCCCTGGCTGTCCAGAAACTCACTGTGTAGTCCTTGGGTTGTCCTTGAACTCACTATGTAGTTCAGGCTGGCTTCAAACTCACAGAAATCCATCTGTTTCTGCCTCCCAAATGCTGGGTTTAAAGGCGTGTGCCACTGTGACAAGTGAGGGCTATTATTTTTAACATGCAGATAGATTGGTCATTCCCAGCTCTCAGAGAATTATGGCATATTAGAGTTTGTAAAAATTTTTGAGACATGGTTTAACGAATCTCAGGCTGGCCTCTAACTTGCAGTGAAACTAAGCATGACCTTGAACTTCTGATCCTTTCTTCTTTCTCCTCCTGAGTTGGGATGACAGGTAGGTGTACACCACCAAGCCAGGTTTATGCAGGGCTGAGCACTGAACTCAGAGCTTTGGTACATTCTAGGCAAGCACTCTACTAACTGAGCTAAAACTTCAGCCCTTAGAAAATATTTCTGAGAAAACTCTGAGCAGCTTTTACAGGCAATCAGAACTGCATCGCTTTCTGCTCTTTTATTCACTGACCAGTGATCACCAATACGAAGACTAAGAAAGGAAGGTCTTGCTGATACATCATGAGCTTCCTGCAGGCAGCCTAGTTTTCCTTTTTTTTTTTTTTTCTCCAGAAAGACCATAGGAATTTTTTTCTTTCCTTGGGACTATTGCTTCATCAGTCTTTGACCAAGAAAGTTTTTTATTTTCTTTTTTTCCTTTCTCTCCCTGCTTCCCTTCCTCTCCCCCTCTCTCCTTCTTTCTAGAAAGAGTCCTAGGACAGAAGAAGTCAGTAGCATCTTAAAAATGACTATTTTGGCACCACCTTTCCTCTGGGGCCTTGCAATCCTCCAAGTGCTCATGTTGATTTATTCAGCAGGGCTAGTCAGAGTCAATATCTGTGAAGAAGGAATGCTCTCAAACTCTTCAGAGTATCTGAGAGGAGAAAAAATTGTCCTGTGTGAAGAAGCGCTTATTTCTAGAGTTGGGCATTGGAAACTGAATTTGGGTATTTTTGGTCTTAAACTTTCTTTCTGGGCTTTTCAGATTAAACCATTATATGAACAACTTCATGCCTATGTGAGAACAAAGTTGGTGAATACCTACCCTTCCTACATCAGTCCTACTGGATGCCTCCCTGCTCATTTGCTTGGTAAGAAACTACAGGGATTCTTTGTGCTGTTTGTCCTTTGTTTCTTTGACTAAAGCTGTCTTTTGGAGAGAGGCTCAATTTAAAACATTTGAAAATGTTTGTAAATAATTTTACTATTATTATAGAAAACTAGATTTACAGCAGAAAGTCTAGTTAAAATCATTATCTAATCTATTCTATTTAAGATGAATATTTAAGATGAATCTAGTCTCTAAAATATATTCTTTATCTAAGATGAATAGATAAAGAATTCTAGCTTAAAAGTGTTTATTTAAGTCGGTTGACTAAGCTTGGGATTTCAGTATTATATGGTAAGAGTGAAGCAGCTCAGTGGGCTGAAGGTGGCAGGTGACAAATGTTTCTAGAATAAAAATACTGTCTAAGGTAAAGCTTCACAAGTTCATGCTAGACTGTGCCAATAAATCTTGCTGAAAATACTCTATTTGGAATCACACATGAGTAATTAATCAAGGAAAATGGTCATCCTCTCCTACTCTAACTGCCAAGGCCAAGTAAAATAGAAATACCTGAAAATTTCCTGCCATGCATACTGAGCATTCTCCATAGATAAACCTAATACCTACCAGCCAGAGCGAATGTGAATAAAATAACTTTGAGAATCTTTACCTTTAACGCAACATAGAAATCTTCTCTATGATGTCCCTGGCAGACATTATTCAGTAATTTTGTGTTTGCTTAAACCTGTCTGATGTGATGAGCTCTTTCTTCCTACCAAGGTAGGCTCATTCTTCCTTCTAAGGAGATGTTGTTTGGTACCAATTATATGAATGTTCTGTTTTAGATGGAACAGAACCAGCACTTCTCTAGAGCCTTCAGTTCATTACTCTTATTTCCATGCATAACATTACTCAAAAGTATGTCAATTCTTATTTTACAAGACCTTCTAGACATATGTGAACAACTACTATATAAGATACAGTACTACCTGGCACACAATTCTATCTTCACCATAGTTTAGTGACTTATGGTTATTATCATGTATGCATTGTTTTCCTTTCTTCAAGTTCCATGTGTTACATAGATATTTAATTACTCCTTAAGATTCCAGTACTCTGGTTCTTTTTCTTTGGTTGTGCTTTATCTGTGACCCTCCTCAAACACCATACTCAGAGCTGAACAGCTATTCCAGATGAGTTTTCACTGACACAGAAGTAAAAAGTAGTAAAAATAGTACCAGGCATGGCTTTCCTCTATGGTAATTGTTCTCAACCTTCCTAATGCTGCCACCCTTTAATACAGTTTCCCACGTTGTGGTGACCCCCAACCATAAAATTGTTTTTGTTGCTACTCCATAACTGTAATTTTTGCTAGTTATCAATTGTAATGTAAATATCTGACATGTGACCCTTAAAGGGGTCTAGATATTATCATTTTACCAGCAGCCGAAGGTCTTACTTGTTTTAGAAATCATATCATGCTGCTTCTTGGGCCACTTTTGGTCTTTTACTATGTACTGGGCTTCATTTTGTGGTAAATACTTATAAATTTAAGTATAGGATTTCACTTTTATCTCTATTAAATTCAATCTTTGAAAAAAATAATCCACAAGGGCTGGCATGGCAGGTAAAAGTGCTTACCATGCCAACTTGGTGATCTGAATTTGATCTGTGGAACCCACAATGAAAGGAGGTAATCACCTATTGACGATTGTCCCTATATGTGCTGTGATACATGAAAGCCCATGCTCACACACATCACACACACAGCTATTGTTGTTGTTATTATTGTTATTATTATTATTATTATTATTATTATTATTATTAATGCATTCACTGGAGTACTCTTCATGTAACTGGGTTGCCCCATATTTTTAGTGCCAGATTTTTGGTCTCTTGTTATTACAGTGCATATCTTTCTGGATCCATTTTTCTTTTTAGGATTTATGGTCAGTTACCTAGTTAAGAGTGCTATTATGGTATTAAAAGTAAAACTTAGTTATCAATTAATAGAAACACTTGAGTCATAATCCTACATGATCTCATTTGAATCTAATAGCTTCACAAGTAGTATTTTGTTGAGTTCATGGTGGTTTTCCCCATACATTTTACTTTCTTGAGCTTTGGTTAAGAAAGGGTCTCACCAGGTAGTCCTGACTGGACTGGAACTTGCTGCACAACCCAGGCTGGCCTTGAACTTAAGATCATCCTCTTTCAGCCTCCCAAATCCTGAGCTTACTGGCATGTACTACCATGTCCAGTTTTAATTGTGACTTCCTGTAGCAATTCATAATAGAAGAAGCTGTGAAGATTCCCTAACAAGCTTTTCCTAGTCACATAATCTCTTGTACATTTAGTGTTTAACAGGTGATAAAGAAAATGTTGTGAAGTTAATATAAGAAAAGGACCAAAAAGAGAAATGGGAATAGTGAAAATGGAATGCAGAATCTAGGCTGTTTAGAAATACTGCGTGGCTGCTTTGCCCAGCCAACCTCATATACTATGTAAGATTGGACCTGTGTTTCTGTTGTTTTGGTCAAATATTAATGTATTTTTTTGTAAATAGGTGACATGTGGGGTAGATTTTGGACAAATCTGTACCCGTTGACAGTTCCCTTTGGACAAAAACCAAACATAGATGTTACTGATGCAATGGTGAAGCAGGTAGGAAAACGAAGACTTAAAACATGAAGTTTCAACTGCAGTTTTCACTTATGCATCTTTCTGTTCTGATCCTGTATGTGAAGTCATGCTGGTAAAGAACCAAGCTAACTTAAGTTTATTTCCTATGTATTTTCATGAAAAGGTAGTTTGTAATGGCAATGATCTCAAGCACCTTCAATAACAGGGCCTCTATCTTGTTGAGAGGCAATCAAAATTGAGATTACTTGGTTTTTTTCTTCAAGCAATAAGGTATGGATTTATCAACTGGTTGGCATCACACTTTTTCAAAGTCAGTTGTTGCCGAGTAATCAGTCTGTAATCTGTATGAATGGTGATGAACAGGAACATTTTATTTTGAATATTAAAAGTCATTGTTGTTGAAAGATTATAAGAATCCCTTAAATTACCCCCTGTCTACCATCTTGGTATCATTGTTTAAATTGTGTTCTCTTCCATCAGTGAAATCATATTAAAATTTTAGATAGGGTTTTTAAATTTAATTAAGTTTGACATTTCTGATTAGAGTGAATGACCACATTTCCATTTTGCCTCTAAAATGGCCTCAGATGATCACACAATAATTAAATATGTATGTCTGCTGAATATTTCCTTGCAAATCCCTTTACAGCTGTAAGTAATACAATGATGACCTTCACATATATAACATATTCCTGGGGAAAGTTCACAGTGGAATAAAACACTAAATCTGTAAGTCCTCAACTCGTGCAGCTGTTCTAGCTCCATTTTGTCATTGAGTTACAGCAGAAGGCCTTCATGATATCAACCCTTCTCCTTTCCCAAGGGGCCTCATGTGTATTGTATAGTGGTGTGAGCATAGCTGCCTCCCAAACTGACTACATAGTTGTTGATTTTCCAATGGTGCCTTTTCCAATTCTGGAAGTGTCAGAATAGCTACCATGAGAGCTCCATGCTGTACAAAACAAAAGAGGCTTAGAAGTAGTATTCATTTGACCTCACACAGAGGCAACTCCTTCCTAAATTCAAAGCTTCTAGATCCACTTCTGTTTTTCTGTTTATTTACTATTCAAGAAATGTTTACTGTGATTACTAGTTTGTGCTGTTTTGTTTATTCAGCTTCAGAAAATCATATTTAAAAGCAATCTTGAAACTTACATGCCATAGTAAGCATCCACCCCTAAGAACCAAAGCAATCTTCAACACAAAGAACAAAGTAAAAGACATTACAGTCTCTGACTTTAAAACATGCTACAAAGCATGTTTTAAACAGAATAGAAAGCCTAGGAACAGACTCACACAATCATAGCCAACCAATTTTCAACAAAGGTGCTAAGAATATACATCAGAGCAAGGACAGTCTATAATCATTCATTCCTGTGAAAATTAGAAGTCCACATGTAGAAGAACAAAATAGGAACTTTGTTCCTTACCAGTTCTAAAAGTCAACTCAAATGGGCAAAAGATCTAGTAGTAAGATCCACGACTATGAAACAGGGGAAATTATTCCAGACATTGTAGTAGGTAAGGAATTTTTGAGTAAGACCCCCCAAAACACAGGGATCAAAAGCTAAAGCAGACAAATATGAAAGTAAAAAGCTTCTGCACAGGAAATGAAACAACAAGAAAAAAATAATATATGGATCAAGAAAATATTTAAAACATGTACATGTGATGAGAGTGTCTAGAAGGTATAAGAAATGCAATAGCAAAACTCCATATAACCTAAGATATGAGCATTGTTCTTCAATAGATATTTCTTGAAAGAAGGCATATTCAGTGCTATCACTAATCATGAAAATGGAATTCAAAACCAAAATGTAAGATGACTTCACCCCAGTAAAAAGGGCTATTTAAAAAAGAAAAAACACAAAGAAATGACAACAACAAAAAACAACCCAAACAAAAAACCAACCCACTGAATGCTGGTGAAGGATATGAAGTATAAAAAAAACAAAACAAAACAAAAAAAACAAAAAAACACTGACTTGCAATTGCAACTTAGCACAGCCATTAGAGGAAGCAGACAGTCACTTCCTCGGGAAATTAAAAATGCAACTGCCATATAATCTAGCAACCTCATTCTTGGGTATATATCCAAAGGAAACGAAATGAGTATGTTCAAGTGCCAACAATACTCACTTTGTTGGAATGCTATTCATGGTGCTCAAGAAATGGAAACAAACTCAGTGTCTATATGGGGATGAATAGGTAAAGAAAATGTGACACCTGTGCACAGTGGAATGCTTTTCAGCCATAAAAGAATGAATTCCTGACATTCATGAGAGCACAGATGGAACTGGATGGTGTTATGTTAAGTGAAACAAGCCAGACGTACAAAGACAAGTACATATGATCTCACTCATACGTGGGAGTACAAAAGTTGATCTTATGGAAGTTGAAAGTTGAAGGGACCTCACCAGAGGCTGAAGCATGTAAGGATGGAAAGGAAGGGAAGGAAGGGGAGTGAGAATGTGGGTAAAGGAGAAGGAGGGAGGGAAAGGGGGGAGAGGAAGGAGTGAGATTAAGTTATCATCAGTTAACAGTAATAATTTATAAGTCCTATTGCACAGTACAGTGACTGCTGCCTTGAGTTAACAGTCTTCAGCAAGTGGATATTTATGTTTTTTCTTCTGTTGGAATATAAAGAAAAATGATCAGGGATGTAGCTTGATGGTAGACTGTCTAACATGGAAAACTCCTGGATTGCTTTACAGCATGAGAGGGGGGTACACAAAATCAAAAACCCAAGAATAAGGACAAAACAAAAGAAAAAAAAGCACCCCACATATCATTCTGCTTTTTGTTACTATTTTCATGTATCATTTTCTTCATTAAGATTGATATCAACTAAATGATTTATTTTTCACTTATATCTCACTCTATTTTATAATATTCATGTGATTTCTTTGTACATAGTTTGAGTGGCTTCACACTTTCCATTCTTCAAAAGTCTCATTGCTTACTCATTCTCACGACTCCTTCTTCTTGACTTATACAAAATCATACCCAGTGTAACTCTTTGACACAAGTTTGGATCATTTCCTAGGTGAATTCCCTAGAGACAGCACTATGGAGGCAGATGATAAACATTCAAAAGCCTAGCTGTCTGTTGGAAAAATTATGCCAACATCTATGTACATGTCCAACAGGAAGAATTTCTATTATAGCACAGGGATTCAATATTGTTCTTTTTCTCCCCCAGGGCTGGGATGCAGAAAGGATATTTAAAGAGGCAGAGAAGTTCTTTGTTTCTGTTGGCCTTCCTCACATGACTAAAGGATTCTGGCAAAACTCCATGCTGACTGATCCAGGAGATGACCGGAAAGTGGTCTGCCACCCCACAGCTTGGGACCTGGGGAAGGAAGACTTCAGGTAGTTGGGCTGACAATTGCAGTGCAGATATATTCTAAACAGGAAACAATGAAGGCAGGGTTCTTCTTTGGGCATATGATTTAAGGATCTGCACGCTAAACCTGGGAGTCCACGTGAGTCTATTTGTTTCACCCAGGAAAAGAAGATCCACAGGTCCTCAATGGCACTTCTAGAGAGCACACCTTACTTGAAAATTTTCAGGTCCATTAGAGTCTCCTGGTCACAGGGTTGGTGACACCCCTATTAGGAAAAGAATTGGTGCTGAGAACTATGACAGATGAACATATGACTCACATTGATCTTCCCCTCTGTCTCTCACACTTGTGAGACAGGACAAATGGATACCAAATTGGAATGAAGGGGAGAAAAATGGTACATGCCATAAGAGAGGCTCGGGGAATGCTTTATTAGTAATTGGGATTGGGGAATGGGTCACTCTTGAACTAAGAAATATGGTCAGACAGAGGCTTTGTGGGTGGCTTAGGAATTGAGCTTGAAGTGCAAAAAGAGGTTGGATAGACACCTGAGAGGATAGCAGGTTGGAGGAACAGAGGGATCAGGTACAGAGAGACAGGACCTGGCACCAATGCTGAAGTCAGCAAGCTTAAACTGGGACAGGAAAACGATGTTCAGGATAGTCCTGTGATTCTGGGATGTGGCAGGATGAGCACAGGCTTTGGAATCCAAGGTGTGTCACATAATGATCAGGCAACCTTGAGTAAAGTCATCTTGGGTTTCAGCTTCCTTATCTGTAAAGCAGAACACTAATGTCCAGATGGCAAGTTTATGTCACGGGTTCATCCCCTGGCTTGAACTGGCAATTTATATAAGGGGACACCTCTCAGGAAAAGGCAAGTGATGGAATAGGTCAGGATGGGCAAAGCAGATAAGGATGCAATCTGTGATGGAGACTTGGCTCCAGCCTGATCTCATGAACCACTCTGAAGCCCGATTTGAATCACAATTGGCCACACCTTGAGCCAAGAGTCTGGCCTTTATATCTCCCCAAGTTAGTCAGCCACAGGATGTAGATTGTCCCAAAGTACTAAGAAAACCTCTCCATGAGGCAGCCCCTACTTGGCCAAACCAGGGAAATCAGTTTCTGACAGATATCACTCAGGCATCTGAGGGATAGTAGATCTACTTGAAGGATTAGGTCTGGTCCCACAAACACCCATTAGAATAGAGGCCAGTAGTCTTTTCTGTAAAGATGCTAAGGAGAGAGGGCTTTGAATACCTCTGTTGCAGCTGAGTGTGAGGACACACACCTATAAGCCTTTAATCCCAGCACTTGGGAGGCAGAGGAAGGCAGATCTCTGTGAGTTCAAAGCCAGCCTGATCTATAGAGTGAGTTCTAGGATAGCCAGAGCTGTTAAACAGAGAAATCCTGTCTTGACCTACCCCACACACACCCAAAGAACCTCCCTGTTTCAATCAGATAACTCTGCATTTGTAGCATGAAAACAGTCATACATAATCCATGAACAAATGAGTGGGTATATGTGCCAATTAAGCTTTATAAAAACAGGCATTAGGCTGTGGGTTATCAGTCCAAATCCTCCAGTGAGGCTGAAAAAATAAGAACATATTCATATGTTTTCTAGTTCAGAATATAAATAGTAAATATGTAATAGCTATTATAACTATTGGGAAAAAAGAAATAAGGTAGGAAAGCAAGTTGTGGTCATATTGTGGTGGATATAGGAGATTGGCCTTATTCTAAACAGTGGAGAGACCCTAAAGAGTATTTATCAGTATCTAAGGGTTACACAAGGAGAATGATAGGAAAATCCATTTGAAAATCTTTTGAAGTGTAACACCCACTCATATCTGAATAAGCATATGCATGTCAAATGGAGAAGGACCACCATATATTTGCCAGATGCAGTTCTGTTCTCAATGGAGCACAACGCAATTAGACAACATTTACCTGTTATCTTTAAACATTATTTCTCATTTATTTCTGTGTGGTGATGGTCTTCCAGACTTCTCTGATATGTCTAATAGCATTTTCTCTATGCATTCTTGAGTCTATGCTTTGGTACTCAGACTTCCTACATCTTTGTCTTTGGTCCTCTTTGTTGCTAACCTGCTCCTGCTTCTTGGCCCACCATGTCTACCTTCATGGTTTACATTTCAATGATACCCAAGTCTAAATGTCTAGCTCCTTCTCTGTCCTGGCTATACATGGTGTTTCTAGAAGACTGTGCATGTATTCACTTATTGTTGTGCACTGGGCCACTTTTATTGATCACTTACTCACTGCTCACCTCAGATTTATGTGGCAGAGAATTCTGTTTATTATCCTTTCTAATAGTGTATGAGCACAAGCACAGAATTTAGGCCTGCCCCTCACTTTATATTGAGTTACTGGGCAAACAGTAAAAATTCACCGATAAATAAATCAACATGTTGCCCAAACCCCACAAAACTCTGTTATAGTGATAAAAGGAAATTAAGTAAGATTCATTTTAATCTTGCTCATTTTTATGCAGAATCAAGATGTGTACAAAGGTCACAATGGACAACTTCTTGACAGCCCACCATGAGATGGGACATATCCAATATGACATGGCATATGCCACACAACCTTTCCTACTAAGAAATGGAGCCAATGAAGGGTTCCATGAAGCTGTTGGGGAAATCATGTCACTTTCTGCAGCTACGCCGGAGCATCTGAAATCCATTGGTCTTCTGCCATCCAATTTTCAGGAAGATAGTGGTACACTTTCCTTTGCCTTGTTTTGGGGAATAATCTGACATGGGGAGAGGTATATATTATCACCTATAGGAAAATACTTGTTTTATGCCACCTAGGTGAAAAAAAATGTTTATGGGGCTTGATACAGGTAAAATTTTTTAAAGAGGATGCCAACTTATGACTATATATTTAAAGAAGGAATGAGTGAACTTGGAACTCTAAGAATGATCTAATGGGCTTTTTGAAGAATCTGAAATAGCCCTCAAGAACTTAAATGGTCCGAGGTCACAAAGCTAATCAGTGTCTGGCTTTTAAACAGTTGGCTGTCATTTTCGGTTAGAAACAAACATTCAGGAGAGCCATATTTTTTTTTTTCAGTGAGGTTGCCATGGCTTTTGTAAAAGAAAAACAGAGTCTAATACCTTTATGTCTTTAATGAATTTCTCACCCTTCTTTTCACTAGTTTTTACATTCTGTAATTTATTTATTTAACTTTATTTTTGTCAAATTACATACATGCATAAGTATACTTTGCTGCTATCCTCCATCACTTCTTTTCTTATTCCTTCCCCCTCCCTCAGAACAAACACTTTCCAATAAATTTCCCTCCTATTATCATGTCTGCTTGTTTGTAGCCCACTGCATTTAATGAGGGTTTGATCTGAGCCATGGTTCTCCTGTATGAAACATCTAGTCAGGGAAGTCAAGGTTATGAGTTCCATTCTTGTGTACACAATTCACTTGACCTTCATCTCTGGCTGTTAGTGATCTGACAAAGGCCTGTTAGTAGGCCAGTGGAAGGCCATCATCATTTCTGAAATAGTCACTATTAACCCAGATACAGTAGCTTATAGTCCAGTAATGGTGCTTTTGATAAAGAAAGCAACATGCAAAAAAGCAGTTTATGGTAACCGTACCTGCTTCCTAATTTAAGAATATGATTGCTGGGCATTGGTGGCTCACACCTTTGATCCTAGCACTCAGGAGGCAGAGGCAGGCGGATCTCTGTGAGTTCAAGGCCAGCCTGGTCTACAGGGGGAGTTTCAGGAAACCTCCAAAGCAATACAGAGAAACACTGTCTCGAAAAAACAAACAAACAAACAAACAAAAGATATGATTAATCCATGCTAATGAACAATGGTTTGCTTTACAGCTTTTTACATTTTTCTTGAGAATAGGCAAAGATAATGAAATCAGTATGTTTCTTATGATGTCACACAATGAAAGCACTAGCTTGAAAAATCCTCCTTTCCTTGGCTCTGGCCTTGATTTGTGAATGATGTTAACCAATAGATTTCTTCATTCTTTTTCTCCTTTCCTTCAGCTTGACCTTTTCTTTTGTGGGTTGTGTGTGCTTTGTTGTTTGGAGATGGGGCCTTACCCTGTAGCCAGGGATGTTCGGAAACTCACAACAGCCCTTCTTCCTCAGCTTCTTAAGTTTGTGGATTCCAGGCATGAGTCACTGTGCCTGCCTCTTTTTTCCTAAACAATTTATTAAGCACATACTACACACAAGGCATATCCCCCTAAACATATAGTGATGCACAGATTAGATAACAACCCCTGCATTCACATTTGAGTGGCCTTCTATGGTGTGCTGGAGGCCAGCCCTACTTCTTTAGACTAATGAACTTACATAACTTTTAAAGAGCACATTTAATATTCTTTCTAAGGAAGAAATCAGTCCTTTTAAAGTACAATGTACTTTTGATTATCCAGTGGAGATGTCCATTTAATTTTTTGGCATAAATTTATTTTAGCTAGTATAAAAATATAACCATTGTGCATGTTAATGGAGTAACATGATGTTAAGATACATGTATATATCATGTGTACACTACAGCAAATGTATCTGTCTCTATAATCATCATTAACTAATAGTGAAACTTTTGGGAATCCTTTCTTCTAGCTTTTTCTCTAGGGCCTCATACATGTTAGGTAAACACTCTATCACTGATAGGCCTCTTTCTGAAATGTACAAGACATCATTGTCATTTATATAGCTAACCTGTTGTGCAAAAGAACAATATTTTTTTTAAAATATGCCCCCACCCTAGTTTACAAGGTTTCACCACATCTGTTTAATGTTTGCTTATTTACTAAGGGCTCACAGAGAGCATTACAGAGCAGACACTAGACTGGGTACATAGTCTTGAATGAGACATTAACAGTCACTGCCTACATGGAGCTCTCAAGAATAAACAGTATGACTGGGAAAATCGATGAAATTGCCCTAATTAACTCTGGTGAGGGGATATTTAAAGAAGTCATTTGACAGTAGTAAAAAAGTAAAGATTAGTTAACTTGTGGGTCTTTACTGACTTGTTCTATTCCAGGGTTTTATCCTATTCTAAATCCATCCTATGAGAAGATATATAATATACTATATATATATATATACATATATATATATATATATAGTCCAGTGTCAATATTTCTCATGTAATCATCCTGGAGTAAGGTTATCTTGAGGAAGAATGATAGCTTGAGATTAAGAATGTTCTCTTACAAAATTTCTGTTTCCATTTCCTATCTTAACAGTTGGCCCTTTCCATTTTCCTTTCAGAAACAGAAATAAACTTCCTACTCAAGCAAGCACTGACAATTATTGGGACGCTACCATTTACTTACATGTTAGAGAAATGGAGGTGGATGGTCTTTAAGGGTGACATTCCCAAAGAACAGTGGATGGAGAAATGGTGGGAGATGAAGTAAGTCAATGAATTTGCAATCAACAAAGTATTTCCTCATGGGCTTACATGTGAGCGCACGCGTGTGCGCGCGCACACACACACACACACATACACACACACACACACACACACACACACACACACACACACACACAATGATCTCTATTTCAATTGCCCGAGGGAGGCTTTCTGCGGTCACGGGAACCCACCAATGGCAGGAAGGCTAAGAGATTAATGCCATCCTCACCAGTCCTCAACCAATGAGAGATGGACTAGTTGGTGGATAAATACCTTAGTTCTCCAGCTTTCCTGTGGAATGGCTCTTGTGGTAAATAGTGTCCACAGAATCCTCATGGGGGAATCAGCTCACATTATAGTACTGATAGTTGTGATAATGCATCCTTTTGGGAGGAATCTTGTTTTACTTTCTCACCCCTTTGCTCATGTTTCCTGAAATCATATCCCAAGACATTGTCTCAAGGGTCTTTTTCCAAGTGGTAAGGTAAGAAATGTGTAATTAGCATAGTAGTGGTGGCTCATACCTTTAATCCAGGCACTTGGGAGGCAGAACCAGGTGGATCTCTGTGTTCAAGACCAACTTAGTTACAGAGCAAGTTCTGGACAGGCAGGGCTATATAGAAAAACTCTGTTGTTATGAGCACTTTCCCGCCAGCCTGGTCTCAGAGCCACATCAGTCCCAAAGTAATAACACACAGAGACACTGTATTAATTATGAAACTGTTGGCTGGTTACTAGTGTTTCTTATTGGCTAGCTCTGTCTTAAATATTAACCCATAATCACTACATGGTCTTATCTTACCGAGAGAACACCAGACTTGTGTCTTCTCTTTTCAAGATAACATCACGACTCTACTGTGTTTCCCAGAATCCTCCACCTCTCCTAATCTCACCTATCTTGCTTTCCTATAGGCCAACAGTGCTTTATTCATTAGAAACATATTTACAGAATGGCATCTCCCATCACTCTGTCTTGAAAAAGAAAGAAAAGAAGAAAAGAAAGAAAAGAATGATGTAATTAATGAGAGGGAGTCTCTAAAGTTCATGTATAAGCAAAGCTGTCCATAAAGAACCAAAGTTGCCTACAAAATTGCAATAATAAAGGACAAAACTATATTCCTTCTAAATAATTTCTAAAAAATAATGCCTATATGACTTCTCTACCTTTTTTTTTCTAACTGGGATAACTTTTGGATCTCTGTTAATTTCTTTTAAACCAACATGGAGCCAGACCTTCAAAGTAAGCCATTAATGTATTGATTGCTTATTTGGTCATTTGCCAATCAGAAATGAAGTTTCTCTGTAGTGCTCTGGGGTAGTATTTAGCATGAGAGCTGTACAGATAATTAAGACACAGCCCCATCCTCTCAGAGTTCATGACTCAGTGGTAAGGAGTTTGCATGTAAAAAAACACACACACACAACACAGAGAGAGAAATGGCAAGGAATTAAAAGAAATAATACAGATAATGCATGAAAGTAGAAGGAGGGTTCAGGGGTAATGAAAGGGGAACAGTAAGAAAGGGAGGGTATGAAATAGGGGATTGAAGATGATCAAAGTATATTGCATACATATATGAGATGTCATGAGAACCATTATTTTATATAACTAAAAATACTAGTAAAAAGCAAGTGAATAAAGCAGTACTAAAAGAAGACTCAGAAGCTAAGGAAGCTTACGGGGTTAACAGCATTGCAAACTGGGTGGCAAGCTTCATAGAAGAGAATGCATTTGAATTAACTTTGGAGAAAAAGATTTCAATTTCACACAATTCTGACAGAAGCATAGAAAGTGTGATGGCTGAGAGGAATTGGTAGTGTTTTCACTGCATATTTATAGCCATACAATGTACTTTATGGACTTTTAAAACTTAGTGGTGTGTTTTAGTTGAATTAAGGCAACCGAGATAAACACACAAGAGGCTTTCCTTTCTGGTTTTTACAATGTTTTTTTTTTTTTTTTTTCAACTGACAACAAGTTCCAATATAAATACGATTGCCAGGCGAAACTGTTATAGTTGAGCTTGCAGCTCCATTCTCATGATGGTTTACCTGCAACTAATGTAGTCTTCCCTTTTCTTCCTAAGGCGAGAGATCGTTGGTGTGGTGGAGCCCCTGCCTCATGATGAAACGTACTGTGACCCTGCAGCTCTGTTCCATGTTTCTAATGATTTCTCATTCATCCGGTAAATGGCAGTTTTCTTCTCTCGGTTTATCATCTAGGGTTTATAGGATAGCTGTGACTAATAACAAAACCACAAACGAAATGATAATTACAAGCCTTTTCTATCTACCGCCTATTGCAAACTTGATGCAGATGATCAGTTTCGGTTCAATTTAATGCAGCATGTTTTATTGAGACCTTGTCCCCATTGCTAAGGACTGTCCTATTTGCATTGTATTACTGGAATAAACACTGGAACCAAAAGCAACTTGGAGAGGAAACAGTTGATTTGGCTTTGTTCCAATCACAAATCCATCATTAAGGGAAGCTAGATCAGGAACTGAAGCAGGGTAGGAACCTGGAGGCAGGAACTGAAGCAGAGGCTGTGGAGAACACTGCTTTCTGGACCACCTGCCTGTGGGGGATACCACCTCCAGTGGGCTGGGCCCTCCCACACCAACTGCTAATCCAAAAAAAAATACTCCACAGACTGGCTTCAAGACCAGTCTGATAGGAACATTTTCTCAATTCAGGTTCTTTCTTTTTAGACTCCAGCTTATGTCAAGTTGACAAAAGACTAACCAAGCACAATAGGCTCATTTGGTGAATCAGAAAAATACTTTTAGCTCATCTTATCACTAATGGAGTTAACTATGCATCAAAAAGTAGTTTATTATTGATGGTGTTTGTTTTGTTTTTCATTTGAGACAGAGACTTAACTACATACCCCAGGCTGGCTTAAACTTATGATCCTTTCTGAATGCTGGGATGCAGCCATGTGTAGGTCTCACCTTCTGTATTTGTAAAAATGAGAATTTTACTTTTCTGGTATAAGGACTAGCTTGACACCATTTTATAGAAAAGGGCTATAAGTCAGAGACAGCAATTAAAATGTGACTAACCCATGCTAGTGTAGCAATGCTGCTTCAACATCAAATATATGCAATTCAAATAGCATGTGGTGCATCTGAAGAGTTCATGTTGGACCCCTGCTACAGAAAGACTTTTAGGCAATACATCTGGGATTACTTGGGCCAGGAATTCAAATATCCACCCAGATCTGTGACTCCACTACAAAAATAAAACACGAGCCTTCTTTTTGTTTCTTTCTTTGTCACTTGTACAGATATTACACAAGGACCATTTATCAATTCCAGTTTCAAGAAGCCCTTTGTAAAGCAGCTAAACATGATGGCCCACTGCACAAATGTGACATCTCAAATTCCACTGAAGCTGGCCAGAAGTTGCTGTAAGAAATACCTCAAAATGCTGAATATCTCTTAGCACCCATATTATTAATTTCCATGCCTGTGATTTAATTTAAATTATTTGCCTCCTCACACCTCTCCCCCCAAAAAAAATGGGGACTTCAGAATTTCTTCAACCAACCAACCATGAAATAAATGTTTAATTTGGAATGAGACAGGAACCTAGATTGTGAGATGCCAGGATAGTGATGACTACAGGGCTCTCTTTTGAGCAATTGCAAGAAGAGGCTGAACCTTGAAACATCTGATAATATGCCTTCTCTTTCTAATCCACCAAAAGAAAATTTAGCCAATTCCAAGAAAAGAAGTATAAAGTGTAGATGCAAAGTATCCCCACCTAGAACCCCTCAAAACGATGCTCACTCACGCTGTCTTTTTTCATGTAGCAATATGCTGCGTCTTGGAAAATCAGAACCCTGGACCTTAGCACTGGAAAATGTGGTAGGAGCAAGGAATATGGATGTAAGACCACTGCTCAATTACTTTGAGCCATTGTCTGTCTGGCTGAAAGAGCAGAACAAGAATTCCTTTGTGGGGTGGAACACTGACTGGAGTCCATGTGAGTTCACTAGCTATGCATGCATTATCCATTGTTTCTTGTTTGCTTCTCTCACTGTCCTTTAGCTATAGCCTTGCGGGGGCTGTGATACAGCTGAATACATATTCCCTCTTCTTTAGGCTATGTCACAAACTCTGTCAAGTGTTCTTAATAGTCTCATGTTCACAGTAAATGTTAGGACACTCCTACTGCCCGTGAATGTTGCTCTTTGTCCCAGTTTGCTTTCTGTTGCTGTGATATGGACAGTGACCAAAAGCAACTCAGAGAGGAAAGGGTTCATTTCACCTTACAGCCTATAGTTATAGAAACTCATGATAGTCTGGGGGCTGGAGCTGAAGAGGGACCATAGTGTGCTCTCCATGGCTTGCTCAGCTTGATTTTCCCAGGACCACCTGCCCAGAGTGGCATTTCCCACAGTGTGCTGGAACTTCACACATCAATTTTTAGTCACAAAAATGCCCCATTAGGCCAATAGGATGAAGGCACCTTTTTCTATTAAGGTTCATATTCCCAGATAACTATAGCTATGTCAAGTTGATCAAACAAACAAACAAACAAACAAAGCTAACCAGGACACTCTCCTAAGACACTGTCATCTGCATCATGGTTAGACCCTGTGTTTCTGACAGTCACCTTCATACTAAATGTTGTTTATACAGGTGTCTGACTATGAGACAGTCATAGAACCCCTACTTTTCCACTGGCATTTTTTCATTGCAGCAGGAAAGATTTAATGTGGGTTTTAGTGAAGCAGTTGTCAATATTTATGTCTGGTCACCTACACAGCCAAATAACATACTATGGTATATCCTTTATTAAGGGGCTTGTTTGTATCAGAGTTTCAACTCACCTCAGTTTTAGTATGCATAATTCACTATCAAGCAGAGTATTTATTCATTACCAACTAGTATGATTTATCTACTCTTTTCAGCCTCTGTTTTCCTTCCTAGAAACTTCCCCTTGGAGTCTTACATAGTCCTATCTTAACATGGTCCAAAATTGTCCTTCAGAATCATCTCATGGCTTCTCTGGATTGAATCCTGTTTCCTAGATTCCACATATTTCCACGTTTATATCTTGTTCTGTTGAACGACTTCCAATTGGTGAAGAAAGTGATAATGGTGTGCAGAAACATGCCATCTCCAAAGTGCCTTTAACCACAACCTCATTTCCCATTCTCTTCCTGCCTCATCATTTCTCATTCTGTAAAAGCTGTGTCTGTACCTTAAAAAAATCCTATTGCTTTCACCTTAGTGCAATCTTGGGAAGGGAAAAAAATAAATGTGTGGTTAGTCTGTCATCTAAATCAGCTGTCTGAAATTTCTCTTTACTCAGATGCCGACCAAAGCATTAAAGTGAGGATAAGCCTGAAATCAGCTCTTGGGGAAAATGCAGTAAGTATTCTGAATGATGATTCCATTTTTCTTTAGAACATTCTCTTCCCTTGAAATCCTATTCCAGTGTCGTATAAATGAAGAGAGGCTACATGGTTTTCTTAAAACTATAAGTCCCAGGTCTGGTCTTCAGCTGACTCCTTTCCTTCCTTCCTTCCTTCCTTCCTTCCTTCCTTCCTTCCTTCCTTCCTTCCTTCCTTCCTTCTTTTCCTTTGTAATCAAACCCTTATTGGATAGACAGTGTCTGCTGTTCACTTGTTACCTTGAATGTGTTAGGAAGATCTGAGCAGAAGCATCTGTTCTGATCCTTAATTATCAAGCACTTCCCAACTGACTCTTCCCACTGTGACTTGTATTCAAGGACGAGGTCATTCCTGAGAACTATTGAGAGCTTATTTCTTAGGTTTTTGGTTGGTTTTGTTTTCTTAATCATGTACCTTCTAGTTTTCTTAACATTATGGTTGGCTCATGGGGAAAAAAATAGTCATATCTGGTAAAAGTGTATCATCTCAGGCCCCATCCCTGGCCCTTGTTTAATCAGGACCCACAATTTTGTAAGCCCTTCATTTGGTTTATATACATAGTCATGACTGGAAAACTCTATTCTCAAACTTGGCTCAGCATTGGAACTGTGTGGGAAGTCTTCAAACTCTGAGTACGTGGGTCACACCTCTAGAGACACTGGGCATTAGGACATTTGTTTGAGACTGGGTCTCACAACGCAGTTACAGCTGGCCTAAAACTCACAGTGTAAACAAGGCTGGCATTAAACTCCTACAAAGCTTCCAAGTGCTGAGATTAAAAGCATGCACCATCACACCCAACCTCATTAAGAGTTTTAAATTTGGAGCGGGAGTGATGGCTTGGCAGTTAATAGCACTTAAGGCTTTTGCAGAAGACCCAGATTTTGTTTCTTGCCCCCACATGGTGGCTCACAACCATTTGTAACCCCAGTCCCAGGGGTTCTATTTTGATCTCTGCTGGCACCAGGCACAAACATTGTACTAGCAAAACACTCTTACATATAAATACATTTTTATAATGTAAAGAATTTTTAAATCTTCTGGCAGTTCTAAGTATAGCCATGTTGAGAACCATTGACTTAGAGATGAACTTTAGGGTAACAAAATATTTTATAGAAACTTATTATTTATACCATTTGTTTTAGTTCTCCTCTGAACACCCATTACCCTTGATCCAGCCCTAGGAAATATAAGCTTCAAAAATATAATTTTATTAATATATAGTTATTGTACAAAATGAATTTCATTGTGAGATTGCCACACATTTACATCATTTACTTTGATGGTGAATCTCACCTTCATTTACTATCTTCCCTACTCCTCCTCTACTCTTCCCCTTCGCTTTCCGAATAGTCTCCTTTTTAGTAATAGCTTTGATTAGGAAAGGAGAGGACGTGTTGTTTCAGGTAGATGGGATCAAAAGCCTGGGTGTGTCCTGGAAACCTGAAAGCCTTGCAGGTTTAGAAGTCATCCTGGGACGATCAGATAAAACAGTCCAAGGTGCTACAGAAAATTGTTGTGTCATTATGTAGATCCAAAGATTCAGTTTCTACCTTCCCATTCCCTGAGAAAAGACTTGAAAGACAACTTCGATAAAATTTTATAGATGAATAAGACACCAAAATATAAATAATGCAAGCATTAAATAATGAAACCGTAAGAAAACACTCAGTTTTCTCTCTTACTGAAAATAGATTCTTTTCTCACACAATATATTCTGATTACAGTTTTCCCTCCCTCTCCTCCTCCCAGTTTCTTCCCACCTCCCCATTTTCTGCCTTTCATTAGAAAAGAACAGGCTATGAGAAAGCAAATACAGAAGCACAAATCCATTGCTTCTCAACTCTGAGTTCCCATTTCTATTTTTGAATGTGCATTGTGGGCTCAAAAGAGTATTTATCTTCACCATACTTTTATTAGCTTTCCATTGGCCTAATAAACTGAAATTACTCCTGGCAGGTCAGGGAACTTCGCAGTTCTCTTGTTTGGGCATTTGAGGCCATGTTTCCTTTCCATGCAAAGCTGATGGTGTGACATTCTGAAGCCCATCACTGAGTGAGATGTCCTTCAGTATCCATGCACAGTACGGCCAGAATATCTGCCCAGTTCAAGTCATTTCATGGTGGACATCCATTGGAGCTAAGGCATCATCTTAAGAATTTACCTTTTAAATGTTTTAAGCCATGGAAGTACTGGACAGACAATTACTAGGAAAAACATTAATATACCATTATTACTATTAAGATTAAACCCCATCCTTCATATATCTGAGCAAAACTAAGCTCAAGTGTAAACAATTCTTTGGTGAGCTTTTGTGTGGCCTTTCTCTAAAAGTGAAGAAATTAAGTCCCCAAGTCATTTATTGATCTCTACTGCCAGCTACTGGAGAAAATAGTGAATGCAAACACCTCTACCAAGCTTTGCAAAGGACACAAGCTATTATTATTATTATTATTATTATTATTATTATTATTATTATTATTGAGATCCCAGGTAGCAAGGCTGGCCTTGAAGTTGCTATGTAGCTAAAGTTTGCCTTGAAGACCTGATTATCTTGCCTCTATTGCTCTAATGCTGGGCTAACAATGAGAACTACCATGCATGGTTCAAATAGCTGAGAATTTACAATCAAAATAATAAAAGTTAGATTTAGTTGCTTGCATCATACAGATAGTCCACAAAAGCCTCCACAGATTTGGGTTGCCTCCCATATATAGACCTATACTTGGGGTTCTTATTTCAATTCATATTAAACCAAATTGAGAGGAGCGGTGGACATCATGGTTCCTGAAGCAGGGATGGTTTCCTGACCAGCTGCATTTAGCACCAGGGGTGGGGATGAGAGTTGGGGGTGGGGTAAGTAGATATGCAAATTTCCTTGATGGTCTGATCAGAAATTCTTTAAGTACAGTCAGTGGTCAGTTTTAAGCATCCCACCACCAAATGCTGATGGGTGCTCACATTGGAAGGCACAGACTTGATGGCCAGAGTCCTTGGAATAGTGATGAGAACTCTCCAGTTTCCCCTCTCCTTTACCACCACCCCAACTGAGTGGTGTCTTTCTTCTGAATTTGCAGTATGTATGGAATGACAACGAAATGTACCTGTTCCGAGCATCTGTTGCATATGCCATGAGAGTATATTTTGCAAAGAACAAAACCCAGATAGTTCCTTTTGGGTGAGTTGATCTGCTAAGGTCTATGAACAAAAATTCCCCTATTCTAGAGTCTAAGGAGAGATGCTTAACTTTTTGTGTGGTTTTTCAAGACAGGGTTTCTCTGTATAACAATCCTGGCTATTCTGGAACTCGCTTTGTATACCAGGCTGGCCTTGAATTCACTTCCTGCCCCTGCTTCCTGGATGCTGGGATTATAGGAATGCATTAACACTGCCAAGCACCTATATTTGTTAAATTCTTTGACAATTTTATACATGTATATACTGTGTTTTGTGGTTCTCTCATCTGACTCCCACGGATTCTTCTTCCTCCCCCTCCTCTTGTACCTCTATTTTTAAATTGTTGTTCTATTTACTTGGGGCTCAGTGATCTTAACTAGAGTTGCTTGCATAAGCATAGTCCAAAAATTTATTTGGCATTTGGAATTTGGGTCACTTCCTTTTAGGATGCTTGTGGTTTAACTTGTAGATGGCATGAACATTGCTGTTATTAACCCCCCTTTCTTGCTCCATATACACTCTCATCCCTCCCTTAGAAGTAAAAAGAAGAGGACATTTCTGCCCTCCTTGAGGAGAGATATCTAAAAGATCTAAGGAGGGAGAGAGGAAGGGAGGGGAGGGAGGTAGGAAGGGAGGGAGGAGAGAGAGAGAGAGAGAGAGAGAGAGAGAGAGAGAGAGAGAGAGAGAGAGAGAGAGAGAGAGAGAGAGCGCAAGAGAGGATGAGGAAAGGGCTGGGAAATGCTCAGCTTTTATGGAGTTGTTGGAGAGAACATCACTAACCTTAAGAAGCGGTGCAGACAATGGGAGAAAGTGTTCAGGTAGGGCACAACAGGCACTAAGTCTGTGGGGTAATATCCATTATCTGTGAAAGGAACAGTAAGAAGGCCACTGATATGGGGAAGCATCTTCTAGACGCAAATAGGCCACATTGTCAGGGCAGTGTTTGAGCAGGGTAGGTGGGTCACAGTGAGCAAAGAAAGTTCATTTGGGCCTCAAGGCCATTCCATGGCCTTTGGCCTTTATTTTGAGAAGGTCAAGTAGTCATTCAAGGACTATAGATATCCACATGCTCTGCCTTAGACTTTTACTAGCACCACTGTTCTAACTTTGAGAACATGGCCTACTTTTTAATCTTCATCTAGAGATGCCACTCAGTGCTTTGCTGGGTGGAGCCAGGGTAGAGAATGTCAGCACTCTGTATTTGAGACACTGAGATATCACTGTCTTCCATGTTGCTTTTCACACTTTTAAGGCCCCAAGGATTCATTCTTGATTCTCTTGATGCTTTCAGTTGACATTAAAAGGAATTGAGCAGATGTGGGTTTTGTGTGGTCATAGGAAAAAAAGAAACAGCATCAAAAGTTGCTCTTAACTTTTTGTTTGTTTTGTTTTTCGAGACAAGGTTTCTTTGTGTAGCTCTGGCTATCTTGGAACTTGCTGTGTAGTTCAGCTGGCCTTGAGCTCACAGAGATCTGATTGCCTCTGCCTTCTGAGTGAGTGCTAGAATTAAAGGCATGTGCTATCATGCCCCAGGGCAGGGCAGTGTTTTGCAGTTTTTATGCAGTTGATTTCATGTGCTTTGGGAAGTGTAAAGTCGTGTGTCGTGTGCCCCCCCCCCCACCTCGGCCATATCTTCCCACTGTTTGTTTGCCCTGCCCTGTGTCTCCTCATCCAGGAGCCCAGCTCTCATCTCCCTTTCCACCAGCAGGGGGAGGACTTCCTATCTTTACTGTGTTCTTTCTTTAGGAAAGAAGGAAAAATGTTTCTTTTTTTGTTACAGGGTGGAAGATATACGGGTGAGTGATTTGACACCAAGAGTCTCCTTCAACTTCTTTGTCACTTCACCCCAAAACATGTCTGACATCATTCCTAGAAATGAAGTTGAAGAGGCTGTCAGGTGAGGCTTTCTTTACTTTCAAATAAACCATATAAGGGTTAAGGGGTTTGCTAATGCAACAATAGTTTACATTTAGTGCATTCCTTTTGCGTGCTGGACATTATTCTAAGCCATTTTGTCATGTTTTGCCTCACCCCAAAACTTGGATGGTGGTTGTTCTGTTCGTGTGTGGTGTACGTATAGGTTTGTGTGTGTCTACACATGATATGAGACTATGAGTAGAAGCCAGAGGTTAACATTAGGCATCTTTTCTGACTTTGTACCATTTTGTGTTTTGAGACAGGTTGTCTCACTAAATCTGATGTTAATCAACTCAGCTAGGCTGGCAAGTAAGCTTCAGGGATCTGCCTGTTTCCCACCCCCAGAACTGGAGTGGACAGGTACTGAGTACTACCACCTCAGCTCTTTCATGTAGGTGCTAGGGATCAAAACTTAGGTCCTCATGCTTGCGCTGGCCGAACCATCTCTTTAGTCGTGCAGACTTGAGTTTTTAGTTCTATTATAATTCAATAGCAAGAGACTTGTTTTGATTGGAGACTGCCCCAGTTACAGACCCTTAGCCAAAGATTTTGGCATAAGCCGTTTATTGGGAGAAGCACCTCTGGAAGCTGTGGACAGGAGACAGAGAAGAGAGGAAAGGCGACATTTCAAGGTATCAAACAAGTTCCTGTTGTCAGAAAGGAGAGCTCAATCCTTCCAGACAGCTCTGGGAAACGGTAGAATATGCACGGGAATTGTCTCCCCAGAAGGCTGAGGGAGCTGGATATTTACTTCTCACTAGTCATTGGCTAAAAACCGATTCTGGGTGACATTCATTCCCTAGCCTCTCTAGCTTGACAATGGTCAAGGTAAGTCATTTCTGGCTAAAGAAAGCTTGGCTAGCATGTTTGGAAAGGGCAGAAAGGAAATGGGCGAAGACTGCCACTATTTGTTACGGGGCCGTTATGAAAGATTTATTGAACTGCCCAAAGCAGGAAATAAGGCAGGCAAACACCAAGTTCCTTCCACATTAATTGTCTCCCACACTGAGAGGAATTTACTATTGAGCAGTGATTATACATAAGAAATGACTTGTCCAGTTTGCCTCAGCTGTTTTAAATAAGATAGCAGGAGTGGAAGACAGATGATTTTCTTTGTTATTGAAAAATGATAATAAAAATGCTAGGTGGCTGTGGTAGCTTACACCTTCAATGTAAGCACTAGGGAGACAAAGCCAGGCAGATCTCTGTGATTTCGAGGCCAGCCTGGTCTACAGAACTAATTCTAGGACAGCCAAGGCTCTGTTACAGAGAATCCTTGTCTCAACCCAAACCAACCCCCGCCCCGCAAGACTTAAAAAACTTCCTTACTTGGCCTCTCACTAGGTGGCACTCTTGAGCCATACCAGAAATCCTGTATAATTTTTGAGATCAGGTCTCAGACCTGAGGGATAGGGTGTGTCTAGAAAATTTGGCCTGGTTGTTGTGTGTAACTGAATCATGCCCAGGAATTCATTCTCCTCTTCCAAAAAGGCAAGTATCTGCCTTAGACAAAATACTGGCTGAGATAGTTGTGAAAGCGCCTGCTTTTCCTGGATTCCCAGCTACGAGCCATGGGGATCCTCAAACTTTCTTTTCTAGAAATGACTCTTCCAGAATGTCTTGAAAAAATCTTGAGGTTTCCAGGGGGTAATGGCTAATTCTATGCTAGGTCCTTGTCCTCTCTGATGGAATTTGACCTTCTTATCTGAGCTACACCCATAGATGGGAGGCTGTGAAGCCAAATGTTTAAGTCTACTAGAATGTTCCCCCATTACACCGTTTTTGCTTTAAATTTCCTTCAACTTTCTGACTCCATCAACTTCAGCCACTTATCCCAGTGCTGGAGAGATGCAGAGGTCTCTTTCCCGTGGCACTCTTTGATGCTGCGTCCAAATATCAGTATCTTTTGTTTGGAAAACTTCTACAGAGATTTGGGTATAGGACATGATTCATTTATAAAAGAAAAGAGGGACATTCAGTTATGTGTTTCTGTTGTTTGCTGTAAAATCATTTTTGAAGTACTCTGAAAGCTGAGACATTCTTGCTAAATATGCTAACTTAGCCTTTAAAATGCAGTACTTACACATGAACAAATACTAGCTATTTGTTCATTTCTAAAATTCTTTTGTATAATGAAACCTATTATTGTTATTATTATTATTATTATTATTATTATTATTATTATTGGTTTTTCAATGCAGAATTTCTCTGTGTAGCCTTGGCTGCCCTGAAACTCACTCTATTTACCAAGCTGGCCTTGATCCTGCAGCGATCTGCCTGTTCCTGTTTCTTGAGTGCTGGGATTAAAGGCGTGTGTCACTACCACCTATTAGTTTGTATAACTTTATTCTTTTAACATTTTAGTGGGTGTGCCTGCATGTTTGTATGTGTACCACATGTGTGCAGTGCCCATGAAGGCAAGAAGGCATCAGAGTCCTTGGGACTGGAGTTACAGGCACTTGTAAGCTCCCCAGTGTAGATGCCAAGAACCAAACTTGGCTCCTCTGGAAGAGCAATACAAGCTCGTATACAAGCTCTCCGGCCTTGTCAGTTCTAAATTTCCAACTCAAATTTCAAATGAGGTTATTGACAGACCTAATTCAGGTTACCAGATATGAAAGATAAGTCAAAAGTTTATATTTTTCCATTGGCTCTATCTACTTCAATTTCGTTGATATTTGGGGTGTATATTTTGTGTGGCTTTTTTCTTTAAAACAGTATTTTGCTATGTTCCCCTGGCTATCCTGGATCTTGCTATGTGGAGCTATTTGTGCACGCTTCCTCCCTTTGCCTCTAGAGTACTGGCTTTCCATCCATGTACCACTACACACATTCTAGTTGTACTTTCTCATGATAAGCCTTATTTAATATTTTTGGGAACCATGATATAAAGAGGAAATAACTAGGTCGAATTTTATTTGTTCTAAGCATCTCCTTTATTATATTTTGCTTTTGTAAATAGGTTTTCCAGGGGCCGCATCAATGATGTTTTCGGCCTGGATGATAACAGCCTGGAGTTTTTGGGAATTAACCCAACGCTTGCACCACCGTACCAGCCTCCTGTCACCATATGGCTGATTATTTTTGGTGTTGTGATGGGAATTGTAGTAGTTGGCATCGTTATCCTAATCGTCACTGGGATCAAAGCTCGAAAGAAGTAAGTGCCTTTTCTTAGACATATCTTTCTTTTAGGGAATGTGAATTGGAAAATTTGCAACAAATAGCACAATATATACATAAGCCAAATACTATTTGGACAATTCTCTACCTAACTACTCTGATGTGTCCCTTAGAAACTTGGCAGATGTTGTGAGCTCTTTCTCTTCCTAGTAAGCTCACATACTAGATGTCTAGCCTGGGGTTGATTGGCATAGAGTACTGCATACTCAGTAAGGGATTACCCTCATTCTATGACCCTTGCTTCATCCACAGAGGACAGACTGAGGCAAGCTTTGAACTGTGATGCCACCTAAAAATGAGCCCTAAGATATGCTTCAAAGTACTACTATTTAGTTACTTCCATTCCTCTTTGGGTAGATAAAATGCCTTACCATTTTAGTTCATGGCCAGGCACCCTCTAATTTCTAGATTTGCAAGCTGATTGAGGGTTGTAATCATCAGAGACCTGATTGCTAGCTTTGTTTTACAATTAGGTTTTTGCTCCTGCATTGAGAGAGAGTTAACCTTTGTTGGACTTCTTAAATACAATGGTATTTTGTATCACCTGATGAAATTCTATGTATGTTTTGCGTTGTTTAAACACCCTCAGTTGAATATTTACATGGATGAGTCTATTTTATTTAATTTTCTTCAATAAAAAGATTTTTCAGTTCTACCAAATAACTTCACTTGAAAAATTGAGGCTGTGGAAATCACTTACTGCATAAGTATGGAGACCTGAGTTTGAATCCACATAGCCCATATGAAAGTCAGGTGCAGTAATACATCAGTATGTACTGCCAGCACTCTTATAGGGGAAGGGAGGCAGAGCTTGGAGAATCCTTAGAAGTTTGATGGCCAGTTAGCCTGGTATGCTCTGTAGAAACAACAAAGAGACTCCATGTCAATCATGGGTGTGGAGAGTCAGCTTTCTGGGGTTGTTTGTCCTCCACATTTACACTATAGCATACACTAATCCACACTTACATACTGAACATGTATGTTCACACATACATACATGCACACATGTATGTACACACATACATACATGCCTACAAAACATTTTCTAGGTAGCTCATTCACATGGTTAAAAATTCCACAGTACAAAGGAGTCACAAAGTTCCTTTGCCATTATTCTTTGCTTCTGAGATTCATTTCAACCAAAGTTATCAGGTTTTAGTATATGTGAAATTTGTGCTATATATTTTTATTTCCCACCCAGTATGTTTTAGAGATATTTCCAGATTGGCTGTACAAAGCACTTTCTTGATAATATAGTTTTCCGTTTTGTCGTAATGAACTCTTCTACGGTTATCAAATGTTTGTGTCTATAAAAAAATACAGGCAATTTCAGGTGCATGCTAATGTTGCTACACGACAAATCCTTGCAGGTGAAAGGCTGACTTATAAAATCTACATGAACTTCTCATTTTAATCAATACCTCTGAACTGTCCTCAGAGAGGCAGAATTCATGTATACACATAGCACCAGTTTATGAGAGTTTGCTTTTCTTCAACTCAGCATCCTTAGCACAGGGTGTCATCAAACTTTTTGATTATTCATCCATTTGGTTGTGTAAGTGTCATTCTAACATCACTTTCTTAAGGTGACTTTGTTTCTTTTTACTTAACAGGAAAAATGAAAAAAAGAGAGAAGAAAATCCTTATGACTCTACGGACATTGGTAAAGGTGAAAGTAATGCAGGCTTCCAAAGCAATGATGATGCTCAGACTTCATTTTAGAGTCATTTTACTGTATGTAATTGCTAGTGTTATAGTACAAAAAATATGAGATTATATACATGTCATTAGATATCAAAACTTTGGTCTGTTCAGTAAAAGTTGTCCAAAGAGCATCTGACTTGAGTGGGCATCTTCACTGACATTGCTTTCAGTATTTATTTCTGCCTTAGGATTTGACATCTCTTCTGTTTATTAATGGAGATGTTTATATTAGGGCAAAAGAGGGAAACATGTCTTTGGCTTCCCAATCTGTCCAGAGATAATGCAAATGGAGACACTGTTGGGTAACTGGAGTCAGAAGATGAAATGATGTATCTTGGGAGCAAGTGTTGGCTTTGGTATGGAATCTGTGCTGTGAACCTGGTGGAGCTGCCGAGGTTGAGAATTGTGAACGATGCTCACTGTAAATCAAGTGTGACAGATGGTGGGTGTCATGCTCTATGGCCTTTCATGAACTGACTTTAAGTACTGGAGTAATTTATTCACAGTAATACTTGAAATGGATTGTTCTTTCTATGGTGGTCCAGCTTCAAAGGAGAAAGAAGCCGGACTTCAGGTAGAAGATACCTTTTCTCTCACAACCTGCTTGATCAACATCTCCCTAGCAATACACAGCTAGCACAGGGAACTTCATGAGCCCAGAGCATGCAGACAGAAACTTGTTTCCATTATTCTCTAACTGTGCAGTAAAGGAAAATTCCAGCTGAATGCTCACCTGTGAAGTGGGTGCCCAGTCTCTAAAAGTCTTTTGTATTATCTCACAGGGTCTGAGCAATGCTGAGCACAAGCAGACCTCAATAAATACTTGCTAGATTTGCACACTTCTCTGCCCTTATGTATGCTGATGTGTCTGTTATTTCTGGCTTTCGTTCTATGAACAGAGTTGTCATCTTGGACCAAAAAATTATAAAATCAGTTCAAAAGAGCAGTGCTCAGATTGTAAACATTATCAGGTTAGGAACCAAAAAGCTACCGTTCTTAAATATAGCAATACTATGTACCTGAACACTGATTTAAAATTATATAAAATAAATTAATATATACGACATACTATGTGGTGATGAGCATAATGGTAGAGTGACTTAGTACTTAATAAATTTAATCATGGTAATGGTGATCATGGTAATGGTGGGCCACCAATTCATCCAAATCAGGCTGAGTCATTTTAAAGCTATTTAGTAGCTTTGCATCTATATGATACACTGGTGGCAAAGACAGTGTCTTTGCATGACAGCTATGCCCCCTCCAATCAAGATGTCATATCATCATCTGCCTTACTATCTTGCTTCTGGGGCAACCAAAAATTGCATTTCTCCTTAATTTACATTCTCATTTCACTGACACCCTTTTATCTTGTGTATGCTCTGTCTTCTCTAATACAAGAAGGTCTTCTGCAAACTATTATCTAAACATCCCCTGTAGTTGCCACATTTATTCTATGAAGTTCTCTGTCAGTGTCTTAGTGTAACACTGTGCAAAAAGAACCATCACCCAACACCTTCAAAAGTCTCTCCATTCACAGTAAAGGACCCGTAGGCACATGACACAATCTCCAGTTGTAACATGGAAATTAGAGAAACTGCTCTCACACCAACTGAATTTTTCCCCAGGTCAGTCCTCATTTTGCATTTACCTGGTGGGCCTTCTCCTATGTGGTAGTATCCTCTGAGAGGATAGAGCCTGTACAAAGGTGGTCCTGTACCGGGACATAAGATAGGTGTTGACCAACTGTGAACCATGAGTCAAATTATGCCCATCCCCTTGAGTTAAAAATGAGTACTATCTATTTCAGTTGTTGGGAAAAAAGTAGAATAATATTTCATGGTACATGAAGATGATATGAAATTCAAATTTCGTTGCCCATAAATGAAGCTTTATTGGTACATAGCCATGCCCATCAATTTTCATATTATGTAGGGCTGCTTTTGTGTTACAAAGCTGAGCTGAGGAGGTGACTTGGAGAAGCTCTGGCCTACAAAGCTTTTTACAGGCAAACATTGCTGAGCCATGGGCTATAAGGAAGCAAGGGTGTATATGTAAAAGAGCAGTTGGAGTTCAGAGATCCAACGGGTATTTGTTTATGGAAGCTCATGTCTTTCTTTCCCAGGAATTTAATTATTTAATAGACAGTGGACTTAATAAAAGAGTAATTGGGTCAGAAAGAGCAGGTACCAGTTTGTTCTTGCCTGGAGTTTCTCAATGCCGTACTCTCCCTCATCTGAGATCTACTTATTTCTCTTTAAGTAAAGACAGGGCCTTGAGCTTAGGGATAGTTGCATAAGAGGGGGACGGAAGATTGTTAGAGCCAGAGGAACAGGGAATTTTCTGTGAGATTGTGTGTTTGTAAGGAAGATCAGAAGATAATAAAGTCTTGCCAACATGGCTGCCTAAACATGACCTGAGCAACGATACCACCACTGCAAACATGGAAGGGGAAAAGCTCATGAAGCCTCAGCCCTAGAAGAAGAGCTCTAGATGACTAAGGAATACTGAGAGCAGAAGAAATAGTCTTCCCAGAGAAGATGAAACCATCTAGTTATCCAATACCAAATCGTCGATCTGGAAAACATATACAAGCCAAATTATACAGACTGAATAGGTTGTATTTATATGTTTAGGAACACACACATAACTACAAAGAAAAATTGCTATGAAGCAAGGGAGTTATATGGGAGGGTCGGAAGGGAGGAAAGGGAAGGCAAAATGATGTAATTATTTATGTTCTCAAAATGGAAGGTTGAGTCAGGGTAGGAAGAGAAGACAGAAAAGAGAGAGAGAGAGAGAGAGAGAGAGAGAGAGAGAGAGAGAGAGAGAGAGAGAGAGAGAGAGAGAGAGAGAGAACATAAAAGGGGGAACCATTATTGGTTTGAAGAGAAAACTGAACCTAAAGAAAGGTCTAGAGATCTACAAGACTGACTCCAACTATCAATTTGAGCAACCGTGGAAAGGCTACCATAAATGCCCTTCCCTGATAGTGAGATCAACAACTAACTTATCCACCATCACGGAGCCCTCATCTAGTACCTGTTGGAAACAGAAGCAAACACCCATAACTAAACACTGAGTCAAACTAGAATCCAAATGCACAGGGAGAGGACAAGACCAGGTAGCAGAAACACATCAAAGCAGCCCCCCAGACTGATAGCTGGGAATCCAGCATGGGACTGACTCAGACCCCCTGAATATGGATCTCAGCTAGAAGGACTGAGCAGTCTAAGGGACCTCAGACAGTAGAACCAGGATGTATTCTGGGTACACAGATGTGCAGACACATCCCCCATGGAGGGATACCCCCTTAACCTAGAGATAGGAGAGAAGTCCTAGTCCCTACTTCAAATGACTTGACAGATTTTCATGACCCTGGCTAGATAGCATAGCCCTACATGTGAAATGGGGGATGGGAGGGGAGGGTGGTTAGGGTGAATGTAACAGAGGAAAGAGGGTAAGAGGGAGGAAGAGAGGGTTGGAGGGAGGGAGAGGAAACTGGGATCCACATGTAAAATTTTTAAATTATATTATTAATAAAAAATAAATAAATAAAAAGGTAAGGCCTTAGGTTCAACCTGGCTTCCTTGTACACTTACTCTCAAGTCAGAATTGAACCTGGGAAACCACTATATTGGAATCTTTCTTTATTAGTTCAAGTATATATAATACAAATTTTCTAGACCCTTTGACTTGTGTCTCATTTTAGACGGATCAGAAACAGCTCAGCAAGGCTTCTGGAGCCTACCTAGCAAAGAATTCCTATCCAACTTGACATCTGGGAGTGTTTCCTATCACATAGTCTTCCTTTTGTGTCACTTCTTAGAGAGTGTGGATATACTGCAGGTGGTAGAGCATAAATGTAATTGCAGCAAAACACACTTAAGCAGCATTTTAAAACATGAATGCTTTCAAACAGCACAAATATTATTCCCCTGGCTCTGGCTGTCATCAGTGTACCGATTTTCTCACAGATCTCCAGCAGTGACATATAAACATAAAATAAAATAATCTTATATTTTTTAAAAGAGCCTGTGGTACAGGTCCCTACTAGACAAAACTCCAGAGGGCAGGAACAGTTGCGTGGGTAGATTGAGATGAAGGTTTTAATCCTTTGAGTAGTAAGGAACCTGACACACAGAAAACAGTTAATAAAGGCATTAATGTATAAATATCCTAGTGGTTATTTTAAAAGTGACATTTCATTATTCATTCATTAGACATTAAAATATGCATACCTCCATTAAAAATAGAATGCCATTATCCTGTCAATTCTCTGCTGAAATAACAAAATCAGTAAGCAAATGTCAAGACACAAATAAGCAAGGGAGATATTTGAGCTCACTGGTAGGAAAAAAATGGGTGGTATGAGTAAAAGCAAGAATATCAGTGGTTAAGAGCACTGGCTGCTCATTTAGAGGACTGAGATTTGGTTCACAGCACCTGTATGGTGGCTCACAACCATCTGTAACTGTGATTCTAGATGATCAACTCCCTCTTCTGGACTCCATTGGTACTACACACATACACACACAGAAAATAAAAAATTTAAAAACTCTTTTGTATCTGTGTTAAGATATAAGATGGAAGTAGAAACTTCAATTATCTTTCAAATGAGCCAAAAGCCCCAAAGCCCCTAACTTAAGTATATATCACCATTAGAAAGTAAGTTTGTCTTAACTCTAGTAAGACCACTGTCTCATTGAGTGGTGATTGATAACGATGGAGGTTAATGTGAGGAAAGAAAGCATTAAATTCTACCACAGCATCATTCATAATAAAGTGTATTCAGTGTGAAACATGGGACACATTGTTCAATACTATTATTTTGTATCACTGTACATGATGACCTGAAGTACCATTCATTGTTTTAGTCTGGAGGAGAAACTGTACCATTCAGATGGAGTTATAGACCATATATCAGTGCCCTGCCACATACTGAGGTACCCCAGGGCGGTTCAGCACTCATGGAATCTTGGGAAGAATATCAGCTCACAGGCTGAACTCTAAGGTGGTTCCTAGAAATTTGTGTTTTAATCAACTCTCCATTTGACTCTCAAACATGTTTAATGTTGAGATCGTTTATATATCGTATTAGTTGCTTTTCTGTTCTGTAATAAAAGACTATGACCAAGGCAACTTAGAGAAGAAAAACTTTATTTGGCTTACAGTTCTAGAGGGTTAGAGTTCATAATGGCAGGACAGAGGCAGCTTGCAGGATGGTAGGTAGTAAGGATGCTGAGATCTCATATCATTCATGGTTCTTTTTAAATGTGTACAGGTGTTTTGCCTGCATATATGTTGAAGTACCACATGTGTATCTGGTGCCCATGAAGGCCAGGAGAGGACATCAGATACCCTAGAACTGGAGTTGCAGATGGTTGTAAGACACCATGTAGGTGCTGGGAATTGAACCCTGTTCCTCTGGAAGAACAGCCAGTGCTCTTAACAACTGAGCCATCTCTTTAGCTTTTGAGAGCTCATATCTTGAACTGCAAGCGAGGAGCAGAGAGCGTAAACTAAAAGTAAAGCCTGCCCCAATTGACATAATTCCTCCATCAAGGTCACACCTCCTAAACTTTCTCCAAACAATGCCACAAACTGGTAACCAAGTATTCAAATACCCAAGATATTTCTCATATAGAGGCAAATGTACACACATTTCTCTTCTGGAAATGGTATTTAATTATCACACTAGTGCCAATAGAAAAAAGGTGAGTTCTCAAGAAATCATCTTTTCAGTTCTGCTCAATCTTTATATACAGTACACACCCTTCAGAAATTGCAATCTAAAAATGAATCTCTGCCATAGGCTGGGAAGTAGTACACTAAAAGCAGCACAAACAAAATTAACAATTTGACCTAAATTTTAAAGAATGTATTGCTTCCTACCTTGTTGTTTTGTAGATAATATAACAGGTAAGCAACACATAAGACATTATTAAGAACTAGCTAAATTACACTGTATCTTTCTACTTCCCTTAAAAAGAATGAGAGTGTTGGTCAATGTTTAGATCCATTTCCATTAATATTCCAAATTTTCTCTTCATGGCTTATCTTGCTCCCGAAGTGGTTCGATGGCAGACAGGAGTTGCTGAAATGTGGGGCGTTTTTCTGGAAGCTAAATAAAAGAAACCCCCAATGTGTTAGATGATGAAAGTCATAATTCAAAAGGACAGTATAGAGGCTGGGGCTGTGACACAGCTGGTAAAGTACTTGCCTAGAATTTAGGACAACCTGGCTTCAGTTCTCCGCACCACATTAACTAGGTGTTGTGACATACATCTGTAAACCGAGGATTTAGGAGGCAGAAAGACCAAACGTTCAAAGTCTTCTTCAGCTTTACAGCAAGTTTGAGGCCAGCCTGGGTTACATGGGGCCCTGACTCAAAAATTAAAATGCACAACAATGTAGGGCTAAGGGATGAATCAGTGGGTAAAAGCACTTGCCCTGCAAGCTCCTATCTTTAGAACCCACATAAAAGCCAGATGTGTGACATAAGTCTCTGTGATCCCAACTCTTCTATGGCCAAATGGAAGGTGGAAACAGGAGAATGCCTGGAAAGTCACAATTCAACGAGCTTGATATATACAACAGAAAACAGGAGATTCTGTATCAAGCAAGGTGGAGGGCAAGGACTGGCACAAGACACAAACTCACTATGGCACCAATATTCCTACATTCACAAATACAAACACACTGCATGCGCGTGCGCGTGCGCGCGCGCGCGCGCACACACACACACACACACACTATAAAACATGTATACTTCAGTGCTAATATGAGTGATACTCTATTTCATTTGAGAAAAGATCCCTGGAGTAGCCCCATCTGGCCTGGAACTTCTGGAACTTGCTTTGTAGACTAGACTGATCTCAGACACATAGGGATTTGCTCTGCCTCTGCATCTTTATTGCTAGGATCCAAGGCATGTGTACCACACTCACTGAGAGTGACTTTCAAAATGGGGAAACCATAGAACTTTCTACTGAGATTTGGTATAAAGCAAGGGTTCTTTCTATACTCACAACTCTTACTAATCAATGCACCCAGAAGGGAAAACTCAGCCTCAAGAATTAGAAAAGGAAAGCTATCTTTATTTGCATAGGTCATAATTATAAGCTGGAGAATATTGCTGAACAAAAAACGAGTTTGCTAGGTGGGCAGGGTAAAAAATTTAACAAATGAAACCAAATAGCCAATAGCAACCAGTCAGAAAATATGATGGAAGGGAAGACATCATTTATAATAGCAATGATGCCAAAATCAAGTCCTTAAAAATGAACCCCCCAAATAAAGAAATAGTTAAAAAGATACACATGTAGATTGGAACATATGCTAAGAAAAAAGTCTCCTTTGTCCTACAGTAGGACATGTTAGTGTCATGGAGATGTAGAATGTCTCCAGTTAAAATAAAAAGGAAATAGTCTTAAAGATGTGAATGGGTTTCCTTTAAGCGACTTGACTTTATTTCAGAGATTTTGACTTTGAAAAATGTCTAGGAAGCTGTAAAGAACAATAAACCTTATGGGTTCTAGCCTCCATAATACTAAAACATCACATAATGCTTTACTTGTTGTACAACAGTATATAATTAAAATAGTGTGGTGCTGGCATAGAAAGACCAGACCACAGAAGAGGAAGTTCCCAAATAAATCAATATATTTCTGCATGGAAATATAGAATAGTATTACTGTGGCCTCTCAATGCCATTAAGGTGGCTCCTTGACTCTTGGTGGTATTTTAGCAAACAGTGCTCCAACAACTGTATAAACATCATAAACACGGTGTGTTTGGACTATATAGTCCATACTAGATATAAGAAGCACAATAAAATGAAAGTATTTTTTAATGCTTCATTTTCATACTGCTCAACATTTTTCAATGACTTCACAATGCATGTAAAACTCGACTCTCTCCTCTCCTTCCTCCCTCTTCTCCACTTCCTCAACTTCAGAGTATAGAACCTCAACCAGACTTAATCTTCCAAATTTATTTTCAGTCATTCAATAACAGCTCTAGCTGAGAACAGCATGCCTGCTGCCTGCTGCCTGATTCCACACCTTTACTCTGGCTGTTCTTATTTGGACATGCTTTGGCTCCATCTCTACTCACAAACCAAGGGAATTTTGAAGACAATTCCTGATTTGGCTCAGACATGAATGAATTCAGGAAGCTGCTCTCCTTCCTCTGAGCTCCGTGCTCCTTTCTATCTTTTTAATTTGGGCACATAATTACAAACTGGTTGATGTTTTCAGCATGCCCACACACACACACACACACACACACACACACACACACACACACACACACACAGTGTGTGTATGTGGGAGAAGATTGTGGGTTCAGCGAAGGCAATAGTGGAACCTCAGACTTCACGGCACCAACTAGTTGTTTAAATATCAAAGACATTTGTGACAGGATTTCCTCCATTTTGGGTCCATATCTACTTCATGTTATTTGGTGTTTTGGGAATTGGAAGGTGGGGTGGGGGGGATTAAGAGGGAGGAGGAGGAACAGTTTTTCATTTGATATATGCACTTATGTTTCTGTCACGCATTTTTTTGAGTTGAGATTTTATAGTTTTGTTAATAATGAGGCCTCAACCCTATACAAAGAACTGTAGGCAACTGAGGAAAGCTGGGAGCAAGAGAGGTGGCCTTCTCCAGGGAAGAACACTCCAATTAGTTATCCCATGTCAAACAGTCAGCTCCTAAAACATACATAAGGTAACATTACATGACTGAATGGTTTATATTTAGAACTATATGTTATACACACATATATGCATGTAGTAACAATAAATAAAAAGAAGAGGCCATGAATTTGAAGGAGAGCAGGGAGGGGTATATGGGAAGATTTTGAGTGAAAGAAAGGCAAGGGAGAAATGTAAATATATTATAATCTCAAAAATAAAAGAAGATAGCTGGGCAGTGGTGGTGTACACCTTTAATCCCAGCACTATGGGAGGTAGAGGCAGGCAAATTCCTGAATTCAAGGACACCCTGGTCTACAGAGTGAGTTTCAGAACAGCCCAGGGCTACAAAGAGAAACCTTGTCTAGAAAAAACAAACCAAGCCAAACCAACCAACCGATCACATGTTAAAACAAAGAGTGAGGACACTGGTACCAGCCAGGCTGCCTTTTTAATAACTTTTTAATAACTCGATTAACCTCCCTGGGCTCCTATTTCTTCACTTATCAGTTTTAGTGCTGATAATATTACCTGCCACTTAAGGTGTTTTGTGATGAGTTAAGATTTATAAAGTTCTTACAACCGTGGTGTAAGTTCTTCAGCAAATTGTCAACACCTGCCTTGTTTTTTGTTTTTGTTTTTTACATTACAAACAAACATAATCCAGGACCATTCTCATTTTTTCTGTAACAGGTACTTTCCCTCATTCCCGATGAATATTCCACCCATCTCCCACCCATTCCAGCCTGCTTAGGGGGTATACTTGCCTCGTGCCAGCAGCTGTACATGATCTGGTAGATGGTGTCTGATGCCAGCTGGGGCCGGTAGAGTCTGTGGCCCTGGGAGACCTTCACAACCACTTCGGAGTTATCATATAAGTCATAAGGCTGCTTCCCCAGACTAAACACCTCCCACATCAGGATCCCTGTGGTGCATCCGGTGGCAGCCCCAGCAGACAGAAGAGAAAGAGAGCCAGTGTCAGAAGGCCCAGGGCTTGTGGAAGGAACTTCACATCACAGAACCAGAAGGCCATGAACCAGAGCAAGGGATTTCTGGGAAACAAGGCCTAGTGAAAAGGGGATGGCATGGAAGGTAGGCTTTTGTTATCACTTCTACAGTCTAGGTGTTCCTGTGTTTCTACACACACACACACACACACACACACACACACACACACACACACACACACACACCATGGCCTTGTTAGAAACCCAGAGCTTGGGGCCAAGGTTTATGGGATGCTTTGGAAAGGCACTTGGGGTCTCTCATGCAGCCCTCACAGCAACAGCAACAGCAAACTGGGTGGAAAGCCACTACCCAACACTTTTGAGTGATGAGGTCCTTGCCTTTTCTTTCTTTCTGCTTTTGCAGTTGTGCACAAGTTCATTGCATACCTGAACTAACTTTTGGTAGAAATATAAAGATAAAATATGGATGCTTATTCCAGTCTGTTGTTGCTGCTGGTTTCTCATCATCTTTCATGAGTCAGGTAGGGGACTCTGATAAAAGCCACAGGCTTGGGAACATGGACTCATGGTCCACCTATCCATTTTCACAATGTTCATAGCCCTCCAGCTCATAGAAGACATTACTGACTTCAAGATAAGACACCAAGTTGGCCTCAGCAATCCCAACCAACAGCACTTTCTAGAGTTGCCATGGGGATTATGTAAGATATGACAGAATTCCTTTAAAAGAGTGCCAGGGTATTGAAAATGCCACCTGAATGATACCATTCTCTCCAAAGACAAAGATGCTACAGCAGTCGTTCTCAACCTTCCTAACCCTGTGACCCTTTAATACAGTTCCTCGTGTTGTGGTGACCTCCAACCATAAAATTATTTTCTTTGCTACTTCATAACTGTAATTTTGCTACTATTATGAACCATAATGTAAATACCAGATATGCATAATATCTGATATGTGACCCTGGTGAAAGGGTCATTCAACCCCAAGGGATTGCAACCCATAGGTTGAGAATGACTGCTTTAAACACTCATCCAGGTTCAAAACTCTGAACAACTCACACATACAGAAAGAAGACAATTGTTGTCAAACCCCAAACTTTCACTTGTAGGCTACAGATTTTATGTAAAATACATTGTGTTGTCTCTTCCTTTAAACACATATTCTAAACCAGTCCTACAAAAGAGTGAGACTCCCTCACAATCCTTTTGGCAAGGCTACATACTATCCCAAGGCTGGTAGCATCATATAAAATAACTGGGGGAAGAAGGGGCATTTTTAAGAGGGGCTTTCAGAAGCCCTGATTAATTTTGAATATCCATATCAGGAGTAAATTATTTAAGAATAGATTTACTGTCTGTCAGCAGCCAGAAAACAACTGTAACTAGGTTGTTTTATGAGGTGGATAATCAGGTTGGGTAATGCTGTCTTTGGTTCAAAACAAGGTATAACTATTGAATGACAGTACAAATGTCAAGAATAATTTTCAGCAGGCATATCAGTTGATCCATAGGTATGAAACTGGTTTGGACAACAAGAGCCAAACTTAACATAAAAACACTATCTGTGTGACTTTGCCTTTTTGTGTGCCCATCTGATTGAACATCTTTATACTTTTCAAAAAGGGACTATGTAGTTTCAATATTCATTTGGAACAGAAAAATAAACTGCTAACTAAAATTTTCTTCTCCCAAGTTGTCTAGCATGTGTTAAGCGGTAAATCAAATTGCACTTAAGGACGAAAAGAAACATGAAATGGTTCTTGGCATATTTAATACATTTTGTAGCTTGGTAATAATTTAATTTACTTATTCTGGACCCATCTTATAATTGTTGAAAACAGTCATGATTCTACCAACAAATTTTTAAAATCCCAAACTCTGACAATTTGACAGAAGCACAACTTAAGAATTTTTTTCACCTCTGCTGAATATGGCTTCTCTTCTTTTGGTTTTTACAGTGCAGGGTATCAAACCCAGGGCCTTGATCACTGTAGGCAAATGCTTTGCCTCTGAGCTACACTGCCAACTCAACTACTCAACCTTTTGTTGTTGAGATGGGTCTTGTTAAGTTTCTCAGCCTGGCCTAGAACTTGTGATCCTCCTGCCTCAGTACCTGAGGTCCAAGATTACAGTTGTGTCTTGTCATGTAGCTTGAGATAGTAAATTTTAATCTAAAGAGTTTAATAGTGGTTATCAAACTTCTATAAAACATACAATGGTAAGTATCTTAGACTGTGAGTCAAATGGTATCTGTGTCATTTGCTACTCCGTTGTAGCACAGAATCAGCCACAGACAGCATAGAAAAGAATAGGCATGCCTGTGGCCAATAAAACTTTATGTACAGAAACAGGGCACCTAGTTTGATCCAGGATGGCTATTTCCCAAATCCTGCTTTAAAATGCTAATTTTAGCAAGAGGAGGAGATGATTTGAAACAAGGTGTTTGCTGTGGTTTGGAGGCTTGGTCTCCTTGCCTTTGGGGGGTGTGGAAAGCTTAAGAGGCCTTACAGTCATGAAGAGAGTGCCCTGATGGGGAGAGTGAGACTACCACATCTCCTCTAGTCTCTCTCTCTTCTTCCTTTTGGTCACAAGGGGGACAGCTTTGCTCCTGCCACATCCTGTGCTCTGTCCCTGTCCCCCTCACCACAGACACTAAGCAGGAGGTCGGATTGCAAACTGAAACCTTCAACACTGTGAACCAAAATAAATGATTTCTTTTTCTAAGTTGATTCTGCCAGGGATTACTTAATGGAGAGAGAGCTTCCACAAAGCCAAAGAAAGCACACAGTCAAGTCTGCTGTTCACATTAGGGGTGCTCAAAAGCTCTGCCCACTCTGAAAGGAACCATTAGAACAGTTATCATAGTTCACATTCATGCCTGTAAACAGTGGTTTTTATTTAAGTCCTCCAACCTTTGAGGGTTCAAATAAATTGAGATTTAAATGTCAATGATCCTTTCATGAAACTTTTTGAGGCTAGAAGAGGTGGTACACACATATAATCCTAGATTTTGAGAGGCTAGGGAGGTAGGGGGATCATGAGTTTGAGACCAGCCTGGGTTACATAGCAAAACCGTGTTTAAAAACAAAACAAAACAAAAACTGTTGGAAAGTTTCATCAGAAAAGCTCCCAAATCCTTTGATTCTTCGAGTAGATGCTAATATGATGTAAACTATGGAAGTGCATAAGACTTCCTAACCCAGAACCCACGGAAGGAAATTGGCTTCTTCAACCACTTGCTTGTATCACACCATGTGTATAATTTTGTAAAGATTCAGGGTTCTTTTTCAAATGAATATTGCTGTTCTTGCGGTTTCCTGTTGTGGAAGCTGACTTATGTAATGGGGCCCAGTGCCTTGTAGTTACTTCCTTACCGAACGCCCATACGTCTGACTTGCTGCTGTATTTGAAGTAGTGAAACACCTCTGGGGCCGACCACTTGACTGGAAACTTGGTTCCTACTGAACTGACATACTGGTCATCAAGAACATATCTGTAGGGAAGATATCACCACAGACATTAAGACCAACTAGGAAGACCTCTACTGGCCATTGTTGCCTCCATGGCCCACTATCAAGCAGGCTGATGAAGGACATATAGTGTCCAGAGTCAGCTGAAAACTTCAGTTTCCTAGCTAGTTTCTTTTCAATTCTCCCTGACTCTCAATTCCTGAGACCAAGGTCTCATGAATTCCTGATCTTCTGTTTCTACCTCCCAAATGCTAGAATTGTAGATGGATACCATTAAATCTGGTACTTTGATTTCTTTTCATTGTGACATTTTAGCTTTTAGTGAATGTAAGCATTTAGGAAGTGTAACTTTTAACAGAGCAGAACTTGGGTGCAAAATGTTTGGTAAGTAGCAAACACCACAAGAATGTAAATTCTACCCCAATTCTATCACTCAAGATAGATACATTTTTCCTTATACTTTCTCATTGTATCTTTTCTCTATTTGTAATTTGAATATAACTGGGTTTCTGTTGTTTCAGCATCAAGTTGGGAGGATTTCCCTTAAAGGGTACATTTTCTCCTCCAGTATCAGTGACTAAACAGTATCCTTTCTAATGGACTAATAAATTTATTGAATTTCATCAACTGTTATAAATTTTCTATCATAAATAATGATGACACTATTTGATGGACAAATCAAAAACAACAAAAAAATTCAATGACGTTCATTAAACCTACGCTTTATTGTGATTATAAAATGGAAATAACTTCAGTGTACTCATGTTGATGAATATGTAAATTATATTGTATATAAAAATACTATGTAAAAATACATAGAATACTATGCAGCCATTGAAAATGATATAGTTCTATAGTTCACCAAATAAAAATATGCTCACATGCCGGGAGATAGTAGTGCATGCCTTTAATTGCACCACTCAGGAGACAGAGGCTGGTAGATCTCTGAGTTTAAGGCCAACCTGTTCTATAGAGTGAGTTCTAGGACATCTAGGGCTACAAAGAGAAAGCTTATTTTGAAAACTCAGAAAAAAAATCTGTTCACAGTATATGGTTATGTGCAAAAGCATGTATGTTTGATATAATTCTATTTTGAAGAGAGCAAACAGTAAATGTATATATATTTATGGGTATGATTGGCTATACTCAAAAATAAGGCCTGGGTTGGAGAAATGGCTCAGCCATTAAGAGCATGTACTACTTTTCCAGAGGACTTGAGTTTGATTCCCAGCATCCATATAAGGTTCCTCACACTCCCACATAATTTCAACTCCAAGATAGTCCCACTCCTTTGGCATCTGTGGGCACCTGTCTTCATGTTCATATACCTACACAGATACACATACACATAATTAAGAATATCTTTTACAACAATTGCTTACTACTTTTCTGTAATTAATATTAGGGAATACTATATATCTGCCAACAGAATTACCATAAAATAAAACCAAAGTAGTTCACTTAGAAAAATTAGTATAGTCAAAATTTGTGTGTGTGTATGTGTGTGTGTGTGTATGTGTGTGGTGTATGCATATGTGTGCTCATATGTGTAGAAGCCAGAGGTCAATGTCAATGTTGGATGCCTTTCTCAATCTGCTTTACAATTTCGTTTTTAAAAAATTATTTTATTTTTAATTGTGTATATGTTCAAGGGCTGTGTGTGTGTATTCATGCAGTTGTCCAACAAGACCAGATAAGGATGTTGGATCTCTTAGAGCTAGAGTTGCTAATAGTTGGGAGCCATGTGACATGGATGCTGGGAATCAAACTCCAGTCCTCTGAAAAAGCAGCAAGTGTCCTTAACTGCTGTGCCATCTCTCCAGACTGTCCAACATATTCTTTGAAATAGAGTCTCTCACTAAATCTGGAGCTTGCTGATTGGCTAACCTGGCTGACCCTTCTATCTCTGCCCACAGTTGCTGACATTTTGTGCACACTACAGGGCCTGGATTTGATGTGGATGCTGGGAATCCAAGACCAAACTCATGCTTGTGTAGTGAGTACTCTACCAGTTGAGTTGGCCACCTCACTTGAAATCAGATTCTTGACTACAGTTGATGGGAATGCTGCACCCCACAATGTGTTGGAGGTCATTGGCACTAGAGTTGGGAACATCAGAAAGAAAAGCTGTTTGAGGACATTACTGGCTTACCTTGTCATTCCAAAGTCTGAGACTTTCACAGAGAGATCACTGTCCACCAAACAATTCCGAGCAGCCTTGGGAGGGAAAGCAAAATCTTCAAGAAGCAACCAAGAATCTCTCATTATCAGACTCAGACATTTTCTTCTCCTTGGTTTCACACTCAGCAAAATCTATCACAGCCTATCACAACCTCAATTGCTCCGAAATGTTTTTTCCCTTGTAATTTCCAATTTTTCAAAATGAAAATGTGCTAGCATAAGTCTGTTTACCCAAGCATCTGCAATAATTGGAAATATTCTTGAACACAGAATCTCAGCTTAACAAAGAGAGAGCCAAAATGCCTTCCATTAGGTCCTGTGTATTCAGAGATGCTTGGGAGTCATGCATGCTACACCCAGGACTTATGGGATGCATTGGTCTGGTGTGTGCAGTATGCTTGCTATTCAGCGCAAGCAAATTCAAAAGAGTACTCTGAACTCCCACCACAACCCAAACACACACTTTCCTTTCCATGTAGTTTTTCTTTGTATTTTTAGTTATTCTGTCAATTGACGGCATTAGCATTAAGCTCCTTTCAGAATAAAGGTCAACTTCAGTTTAATGGTTTTGAGAAACACGGAAGTGGCCCAAGTCGTTCCATCTGTTCTTCACACTACAGCACAGGTAGCTATGGAGATCCTCATGACTCATTTTACTCTGACCTTTCTGAGTTTCAAATGTTTTCCTGTAAGATTGTGATCTTTGGATTACAAAACTATTACACGCTTGCACCAGTCACAAGTGTGCAAAGGAAAAAGTGAAGTCATCCTCTTTGTCAGCCCACTCAGGGACCCTATGCCTGGAGGAGGGATAGGTTCTATGCCTGTGGGCTTTGTCCTCTCATTCATCATTGACCTTCCAATGGCTTGCCTTACCAAATCCCGGTGTATGAACTGGTGGCTCTCCAAAAACGCCATGCCTTCACAGACATCATAGCACATTTCTAAGAGCTGTGAGGTTTCTAGTCCTTTCCCATTACTCTTCAGGTAATTAAGCAAGCAACCATTAGTTATATACTCAGTTACTATGTAGATGGGATATTTCTTCGAACACACGCCATAGAATTTAACCAGCTTGGGATGGCTGAGTTTCCTGAAAAAAAAAAATTGATTTGAAAAGTTCGAGATGGCAGGAGCAAGGGTGAACAGATCCTCATTCCTTTCACCTGAACAGAGAAAGAGACCCGGGAGCTTCAGATCTTGTTTTAGAACTAGGATACTCTTTGGAAGCACAAAAGGAAATAGTGCTCTTGCCTCAGGTCTGATACTGGTGAATCTGGTAGCCATTCAGCAGTGCTCTCAGTCTGGACATGCTGCATTTGCCTTTTCTCCCGAGAATTAGGGTAGTGTCATATGTAGAATAAGTATTATAATTTGCAGGGTGTACATAACATAAAAATGGCTGCTGTTTGGGGAAGTGAGACTGCACATAATCTCTCTGTTTTATATCTTTTGTTTTCACTTTCTTTTTTGATTTTTAAAATGTGTGTGTGTGTGTGTGTGTGTGTGTGTGTGTGTGTGTGTGTGTGTGTGCATGCTTGTGTATGGAAGCCAAAGGACACCTTCAGATGTCATCTTCAGAAAGGCCACCAATCTCCTTTGAGACAGGGTCTTTCACTGTCCTGAAGCTTTCTAAGCAATTGACTGGCCAGTGAGCCCCAGCGGGGGTGGGGTGGGGTGGGGGGATGGGGGAGCTTCTGTTTCCACCGCCCCAGATTTGGATCAGTTTTACAGATTATAATAATACTCTGTAGTGGGAAAATTACACTTTGATATTTTACCAGGAGATACCAGCTGTACCATGTACCCAAGAAAGTTTTTTGTTGTTGTTGTTGTTAAGAATTTTATGTTCTATGAAAGGCAGATACCAAGGGGCTTTCTTTAGTTTTCTGTAACAATTTCATTACCAAAGACAGAACCAGCCACATAATTTGCAGGTTCTAGGAAATATGAGAATAAGAAAAAATAATTGTTTACAACTTAATTTGAGCTACATGTGATAGCTCACACCTATATTTCCCTGTACTTGGGGATAGGAGTCTGGGCCTTGCTGTGATTTTAAGGCTAAGTTGGGCTATGCAGTAACTTTTAGTCTACTCTGGGCTACAAAGTGAAATTGTGTTTCAAAATCACAAATCAAACAAAAAAATATTATTTTGCAACAGTGAAAGCAGAGCATTAAAGCAAGTAGGGGCCTTGCTAATATGAGGTGGTATGTCCAGAAAGACAGCCCTGGTCAAAGGCTTACATTCATGTAGCATCTTTACTTCAGAACAATTCTTCAGTTATGGTGAAGTGAGTGTTGTAACTTCCCTGGGCACTGGAGTATTTGCCTATAAAGATGCCCCAGTAAACTGTTGAATAGTTCTTTCACTAGATGTGGATATAAACTCTTTCTTCCCCAAGTCACTTTTGCTTATGGTCTTTGTCACAACAGAAGTTTTTTGGGATCTACAAAATTCAACTATTTTGTGTATGATGGAGGAGAGAGGCCAGCCTTGGCTGTCAATCCTCAGGACCCTTCTACCTTGTTTTTGAGACAGGATCTTTTATTGTAACCTTAGATTCCTTAATTAGACAAGGCTGGCTGGACAGTGAACTCCAGAGATCCACCTTCCTCCTCCTCCCCAATTCTGGGATCACAAGCATGTATCACTGTGCACAGCTTTTTTTACATAGGCTCAAAGGATTGAACTCATGTTGCAAGGCCAGTACATTATTGACTGAGTCATCTGACCAAGACCTTGATGTAACACTTCTTGATCTTCCCTGAATAGTTTTCTAAAAGATTGACCAGCCATGCTGTTTTACCTGGGTTATAAGTGTTTCTAAGGATGAAGGACTTAGCCACTCTAGGACTCCTGGATACCTGAATCTGTTTGTTCAAGGGTGAACCACATAGTTGTTTGTGGGAGATGTAAAGGGAATTTAGATATACTGAGTGCTGTATCTACATGTAACTACTAAGACCCTTTGTAGCACAGGACAATGTTGGGACTGGAGAAAGATCAAGGGTAGAGAATGCAAAGGTACAGCAAATGTTAGGGACAAAGACTGCCAATGTTGATGTTGTCCTGTGGAGATTCAACATTGCCACTCCTGAGGAGAGACTTACATCATGGTCTGGGCCTCCTGAAAGAATTCATCTTCTGACATGGCACCCTCCTTGATCATCTTTACTGCCACATCGTACTGCCCTTTCCACTTGCCCAGCTGGACCACTCCAAACTGGCCACTTCCCAGCTCCTTCAACAAGGCAATCTCTTCTCGTTTCAGCTCCCAAATTCCTAATGAAGGAGGCAGACACTTTAGAAGTCTTGTCATCAACTCCCAAAGCGATTTATTCTGCAATGAGCTTTTTGTATCCAGAAAAATGAAAACCAATAGGACATAATTTGGAGTTAATAACTTAAAAAATCCTTAGTGAACTGATATCATAACCACATCACGGGAAAATAGTGTTCTCAAAGCAGCTGCACTTCTTGACAACAAGGATCAAAATGAAATATTTTTGCCAACTAGGGGTATCTTGGAGAGAGTCAATGTCAAAAACGTGCTTAATGCTCTTAGGTTGGTAAATCTTTTTTTCATATAAAACACTTTAAACTGTGATCACGATGAATGCTATGACCCTAAAAATACTGAGTCGAGAACTAGCTTCAAACTAGGAGCAGTTTAAAAGAAAGGACAGATAAGAGATGCTGGATGTGAATGGCAATATCTGGTAAGAATAAACACTTGACAGTGTTGGGGAGACAGCTGGGAAGATTACAGAGCTAAGTGTGGATAGATTGTTTAAAAAATAAATGAATGAAATAAATTAGACTCAATTTCTCCCTGGTTCAGTCTGAGCAGAGACTTATTTCCTGTCATCCATCATGTGTCAATAAGGTTTGAATCACATGTGTTTGAATGGGAAATGGAGTTTAAGAGCCCAAGGATGCGTCCATACCACTTCCCAGAGCCACAGACACCGGGACCTTGTTGGCCTTGGTTGACACTGGGTGGCGGAGCCGTGTGATCATGCCTGCAATGGAATCAGCAGCTTAATGTTACATTATCATCATACCATGTTACATAGAAGTACTTCCCACTCTCCCAATAAGCAGAAAATGTGGGACTTGGGGTGTGGTGATGCAGAAAGACAGGCAATGCTGAGTATTTCATCTAGTTCTCGTATTCAGTGGTTTGATGTGACAACAAAATCTAAAAGAGCCACTTACGTTGTGTGAAATTCTACAGGGATTAGTTGCTAAATGGCATATTTTACATAAAATTTTTTTCTCATTCATATTTAACTGTCTTTCTCCAGTTCTACATTTACATATGCATATAAATAGCACATAAATCTAACTAAAGTCTCAAAGACTAAACACATATCTACATATAAAACAAGCAATCTTAAAATTCAATCTATTTCTAAATTATGTTAAATACTCAAGCCATTTTCATCAACATATAGTCATGGGAAAGTTGTGTTAAAAGCATCATGCTGAAAGTGTTTTGAAAGAAACCACACAAAAGCGTAAATTATTATTGCTTTAAGCATAGAATGGTTTCCTGATTAGAACTACCACACATGTGCGTTCCCTTCCTTCTTATTTAGGTATTTATTGTCTTTTTAGTAGTGTTCACCAAATGTTTTCAATACTATCCATTTAGTCAGCAGAAATAAATACAAGCATGCATAGCGTAAGTTTTTATTTTGCAATAGCATATATAGACATATATGTATATTTGTACATATATAAAAATATACATAGATATGACTTCTGGGTAAGATAAATCATGATTTATTTTTAAAGTACTTTGCACCTTATGATTTCTATTAGAAATGTAATATCTTTGTGATAAAATATTTTAATTAAAAATAAATTAGAAATTAACACCCTTTTTGAAGTATGTATGTGTGCAACTACTGCTGTAATAACCATTGTGTAACCATAAAATACAGTAACAAACTGAAGATTTAATGAAATGATATTTAGAAAACACAATGCTAAATCAATATTTTAATATCTTTTTTTTATACTGTGTATCCTTTAAAGTTCAATCGTTCATTTAGAGATAAATGTTTGTAGACTAACTTTGCCAAAATGTGCTATTGGTTAAGATAAACAATTGAAGAAATTTGAAAAAAAGAATAATACAAACAAGAACCAAAAGGAATTGCAATCAAGTGGTAGCAGTGCTTAGATACCAAGCCCATGGTTTTTCATTCACTGTTGGAAATTCACCAAGTCACTGCCTGTAACTGATACTGTTACAGACCTGGGAGATGCCTCATTTAGTAAAGCACCTGCCTTACAAGTATAAGGACATGAGTTCAGATCCCTAGTATCCATGTAAAAATCTGGCACCATGGTGTACATCTTTAATTCTAGCACTGAGAAGGTAAAGACAGACAGATGCCTAGAGATGGCTGGCCAGCCAGTCTAGTTAATCAGTGAGCTCCAGGTTTAGTGAGAGATCCTGACTCAACAAATAAGGTGAAGAGTAACTGAGGAAGGCACACAATATTGACTTTGTCTTAGTCAATGTTCTAATGATATGAAGAGTCACCATGACTAAGGTAGCTCTTATAAAAGAAAACATTTAATTGGTGGCTTGCTTGCTGTTTCAGAGGTTTAGTCTGTTGTTATCATAGTGAGGAGAATGACAACATGCAGGTAGATACTGATGCAATAGCTCAGAGCTACATCCTGATCCATAGGCAAAGAGAGAAAACTTAGGTCTGGCATGGGCTTTTGAAACCTTAAGGCCCACCACCCAGTGATACACTCCCTCCAGCTAGGCCACACGTACTCCAACAAGGCCACACCTCCTACTCCTTCTAATTCTTTCAAATACTACTATTCCCTGTGAATAAGCATTCAAATATATGAACTGGTGGGGGGTGGCACTCTTATTCAAACCACCACATACTTCATGCTTTTACACACTTGGGCACATATGTACATACACATATACATGTAAACAACATAGACCATAGCTGCTCACATAGGTACTATTACAGAAAATAGAGATATTCATTACTCAGGCAAAATTTTAAGAGAAAAACAGTATCTCATGTTGTTGAATATGAAAATTGTTACTGGTATGATTGTGCCCTTCTGCAAACCATTTGACAATTTCTAATTTTTAAATGTTCATAATCTTTGTCTTAGAAACTACCAAAAGAATCATTCAAGTAAGTGTAAAGTGTACAGAGCTATTGCAGTGCTGTGCAATAAAATATCCACTAAAATGTAAAAATATCACACATAATCCACTGCTAATCCTCAGAGGGTTACTGCAAAATGTCATAAAATTCTACATAGCTGTTAAAGAGATCAACATAAGCCATGGATATTTGCATGCAAAGTCCTCAGGGTTAGTAACAAAAATGAATTGAACAGTATGTGGATAATGATGTTATCTCTATAGAGTATGCTTTTGATGAATATGCGATTCTTATATAACAAATATTAGTATCAATATAAAACATCATTGACACCATCCTGTACTGAGAGATTACCCATCCAATGATGCACATTTCTCTCATATTTGAATCTTATAATCAACTTGCTTTTATGGGCAAGGAAAAACCTAGAAATAAAGTTTTATTAGAACAATTTTCCTTTTGGAGTTGGAGAGATGCTTCAGTGGTAAAGAGCACTGTATTGCTCTTCCAGGGGACGAGAGTTTGATTCTGAGCACCCACATGAGGGTGGTTCACAACCCTCTGTAACTAATGTAACTAGGGAATCTGATGCCATCTTCTGGCCTCTGTGGGCACTGTATTCATATGCACAACACACATATAATTAAAAATATATAAAATCTAAAAAAAGATTTTTTTTTAAATCACTCAACTTATTCCACTTAATCCCTTTTAGTTTTATTGGGTGTACTATGTTATATTTGAGAAGGTATGAGCTACAAATCATAACAGACAGAGATTGGTAGCATTTCTCCCTCATCTCTTGGTACTATATTAATCAAAAATATTAAGAGGATTGGTGGTATCCAAAAACGTTGTCATTTATATTCAAGGGCTCATAAAGGAAAACCTTAAATGAGTTACCTGCTGAATTGTGTTGGTGATAGTGAATGAGCTTTGGGATGGAATCAAAACAGTAGTTTTCAGCCAGGTATAATTTATTTTCAGCATTAGTATGCACATGGTAATGTTTGACAGTTCCTTTTTTATCACTAGTAAGGAAGAAAGACAATGTTAGAATGCTTTAAACAATAAGATTTCGATAAATAACTAGGGAATGATTATTTTTAATTTATTTGCTAATGTTGGAGTAGGGAGATAGGGGTAATCACTCAAACTTGACATCTGGTATTTCTCTGCAAGCATCCATAACAATCAGTAATGATGGAAGAGGGATACTCTTTGAACTCAGTGTGTCTGTTGTGCACACACAGAATTCATGCTCAATAAAATTTCAATTTTAGATGCTAGGAACATGGCTTAGCCAATAAAGGTACCTGTAGCCAACCAGGACAACTGAGTTCCATTCTACAGGGTAGAAAGAGAGAACTGATTTTCACAAATTTTCCTCTAACTTCAAAACATGAGTACCCACCAGGACAGTTAAATAATGATAATGATGATAATGATGATGATAATAATAATTGGAAAACAATTTCTTGTACTGTTCCTTCCTTATCAAATATAAAAATAGAATCTACAGCATCTGTTTTTGATGGCTAAGAGCCTTCACGTTCTTTAGGATCATGTGAGAAGATAAACTGTCTTTTAAGATAATGCAGAGAAAACTGTGGACAAAGGTGATTAGGTTATATGTGGTGTATTCACACTAGTTTCTTTGGGAGTAGAGCATGCTGGGGAAGAAAAGCACAGGGATATACTTAAATGCCTCACCTAGCAGCAACAGTACTATTGTTAACATCCCTTTATCAGGTGTTTGCTATGTGCCAGACCATGCTAGGATCCATTAATTACATTACAAATACTTTCCACATAAAACATTTTCTTCTTTTCTTCCAGTTCTAGAATATTGGGATGAGTTCATTCATACCAATTCAGGCCAATCAGGAATAACATGCTTGTCTTATATTTTAGAGTCCAGTTCTAACACTCAGTTGCTCCCTCCTCTGGCTTTTATAAAGATTGGATGAGATTATGTGAGATTATGGTGTGTATGTGTGTACGTGTGTGCGTGCGCTCACACACACACACACACACACACACACACACACACACACACACACACACACACACAAACTATACTTGCCACACAAGAACAAATTTATCAGTCAATGAATTGCTCTTATTGTAATACAAACCAAGTTTAAAAATGCAAGTTGCCAATGGCTGATCTGCTTTTGGTGTCATTATAAGCCAATGACATTTCATAAAAGACTTTCCCTTTCCCAGTCCAAAAGGATATATCTATCTACAAAGACTATTGCACCTAAGGTATGGCTTGGGGAAAAATGTGGAAAAGGAGATTTGAAAGACTGTGAGAGCCAGAAGATAAGGGAGTTTGCTGTGAGATTGTATCTCCTAGGAAAGCCAGGAGCTACACCCATAAAGTCTCACAAACATGATTGTCCAAATGTGAGCAGAACAAGAATGATGCCAGTGAACATGTCAATCTGGATGGGGGAAAGGCCATGAGCCCTCAATCATACACAAAGAACTCCAGGCAACTGAGGAGAGCTGGGAGCAGGAGAAGTGGTTCTTCCCACAATGATTGGTTGTCCAGTGCCAAATTATCAGCCCTATAAACACACACACACAAACTAGCATCATATGGACTCAATAGGTTCTATTTATGAATATGTAAGTATATACATGTAATAACAATTGATGAAAAAAGAGGTCATGAATTTGAAGGAGATCAGGGACCAAGGGAGAAGTGTAATTACATTATTACCTCAAAGTTTTAAAACAGGCTATTCCTTTCATTTAATTTCTTATCTATTTGATAATTTTCTACTGGATCAGCTTCAAAAATGAATGTGGAGTGATGAAGCTCAAAAAGGAAGAATCTGATATTGCATTTGGCTCTATCCAGAGTGCCACAGCTGTTTGGACACTCAGTGAACAGACTGTTCTCTAGTTATTGGATTAGTTTCAGCCAGTGACCATGTAAAATGTAGTATTTGTGCTTATTATGGATTCTGGTTCTGGCAAATGCATCATGGATGTGCAAGATATACCCTATTATTTCAAGTTGGAAGTAGGTATTCTGTATAACAAATATCAAAATAAAATACCTTCATCATCATCTAATTATTACATATACATATGCATGCTCTGTGGGATAGATCACACATCTACACAAGTCATTCAGTCTAGCTATTAAGAAATATTCCTTACAAATCGTTCAAATCAATTAAGCATTGGTCTGACTCCCAGTCCCAAAACACTGAGGGTTTCACAGACATATTATAAATAAATATGGCTTGGTAATTTGTTCATTGGTGCTCTAGCTTTGGATTGGTCACTTATTCAGTTTCACAGTCTGGTCTTAGGCTCCCTTTGAAGTCCAGTCTCCTTATCTGTAAAGAGGACAAATAAGAATTGTATTCCTGTTTACTCTGGATGGGCTTTACAAGGAATAAAAGAGGTACTAGCCCACGGGAAAGTGATTTATAAAACTCTGGAAGGTGCATGCCTATAATCCTAGCCCTGGGGAGACAAAGGTGGGAAGCTACATAGTGAGGCTCTGTCTCAAGAAAACCATCTTCTGGAGAGAGCTTATGACGATGAAGACTTTGACAGATGATTCTCAAAAGCCTTACATACCTAAGTGTCAAGCATGCAACACCGTGAACAGTGACTTCTCTTTAACTGGGTGTCATTACATGCCAGACAGTAGCCTAATCTAATACGCATATTAAATTATTTCATTCATAGAACATAAAAATCATTTTTAAAAAAGATAAACCCATATTTATTAACTAGCCCAATTAAAACAATACATAAAAGATAATTCAAGTAGCTAATAATTATAATCCCAGCCCTTGCTCAGTAATCCAAATTCATTAAACTATGGATACTAAGCTATATAAAATTGTACCACTTTAATTAAGGCTTTTAGTTTACATTTGGCCACTTCAAAGTCATTGTTAGGTTGGTGAATTTAAATACTGTGGCTTTCTGTTTGTTGACACATAATCTTTGGACAAGGACTGCAGATGTGAATGTAGGAAGTAATTTTAATCATGTAATTGGTTACAGGAGTAATTTGCAATAACCATTGCTATTTTATTTAACAACATCTTGTTGCTTTGAATGCATTAAAGATCATTATTATGAATCCCTTTTAAATGAGGAAGTTCAGGTCCAGAGTGGTTAAGAAACTTGCTCAAGGCCTGAACTGGGAAGAGAAGTTGACTTTGAACCAGAACTCTTACCTGCAAAGGGCAGCAGGCAGGCGGAAGCTACTCAGAATGCAGCTCCCTTGGTTCAATCTCTTAGAAAAGGTTCACTGAGAACTGGGCACTGGGGCAAGCTTCTCAGCTCAGCAGGCAGGCTTATCTTTTATTTAAAAGTGCTATGGCTATTTTCTATTGCTCTTTCTGCTCTGGCCTGACTCCAAGGGGCTCACACTGCTGTTTCAGTGTGTTGTGTTCACAGCACTCCTTCATCATCTGGAGTGACAGGAGAGGGTCACTCAGAGCACAGGCTTTTTTGAAAGTAGAGTGTAAGAAGGCAATGGCTAATGGCTAGATTCAACACAAAGACTTTGATCCAAAACTCCAGAGGTCAAGAGTGTTGTCACATCTCAAACTATGCCTAAGTGGTCACTGTTCACCAACAGTCATAAGAGAATAAAAGAAAAAAATGTAAATTGTACTTACTTCACAGCTTTACTAAATAAGGACACCGTGTACATTCCTATCTGGCTGGAATTTCTAACCATAAAAGCTCCTTCTTTTCCCTGAAAAGGAGAAATGATTTTCATTATTTTGAAATAAATTTTATGCAAGCAGTAAGAAAAATATTTTTAGATCCACTTCAAATGCCACCAAAGGGGCAGGTTACCCAACAGTTGGCACAGAAGGACTGTCCTACAGCTTAGCTTTCTTTCTTTTTTCACTCAATTATTTCCCCCTCATCCCCCTTCCTTCCCATCCCTTCCTTCCTTCTTTCATTTTTCTTTCTTTTCTTTTCTCTTTTTGGTACTGGGGATGGAACCCAGGGCCCTACCTTTGCTAAGCAAGTGCTCCACCATTGAGTTTTATCCTCAGCCAATTAAGTATCTTTATAGACCCATCCTAGGTGAACTCTTCTTCTCTAGGTAATTGGCAACTCTCTATCATTTTTGTTTTATTTTATACTTATGGAAGCTTAATGTTTTCCTGTTTGAGAAATAAAATTTAGGCACGTGTCCGTGCCCTCACATACCATTATAATCATATTTTGGAAATGTCTGAGAAATGAAGAATAAATACTTTGTTAAAGTTGTACCCTTTATTTGTCTTTTGAAATGATTTCTTCCAATTTTAACTAGTGCCATGTTCATAAAAATATAATAAACTGTGGATATAACAACTTGCCAAGTAACTTATCATATTCTATTGAGCACATCTGAAAATGTAATTTGTGTATTTAGTGTTTTATTACACTGAATTGTACCAAAGTACCAATTTCATAGCTCAAAAGAATGTACTATAGGCAAGTTCATACCACTCATCAGTAAAATCAAATAAATTAATTCCATATCACATCTGCTATGCTGTGGTTTTGGTGCTAAAGAATGGTGAAAAATAACTAAGGAAAATAATTACATTGATAATCAACATTAAGTCACTTTTCTTGGGCTTAGGAGAGATAGCTCAGTAGTAGAGAGCATGTCTTTTGTTTAGAATGAGAATGGCCCGCATAGCCTCATATATTTGAATGATTTGTCCCCATTTGGTGGAACTATTTGGCAAGGATTAGGAGAGAAGGCCTTGTTAGAGGAGGTGTATCACTGGGGATGCGGGTGGGAGTTGAGGTTTCAAAAGTCCACATCTTTCCAGTTGGCTCTCTCCTTGTCTCGTGGTTGCTTTCTTAATGTGTAAGCTCTCAGCTGCTGCTCCAGCATCATGCCTCCCTGCCTGTTGCCATGTTCTCCACGAAAATGGTCATGGCTCAACCCTCTGAAACTAAAAGCAAAAACCCCAATAAACTTGTTAGTTGCCTTGGACATGGTGTCTCTTTACAGCATTAGGAAGCAACTAAGATAGCATGTCTAGCATATGCTAGCATATGGGTTCCATTTCCAGTCCTAAAAAATGGAATCATCTTTCCTATTGGTGATGCTGTGATATCTCCTCCCACCTTGACTTTGGCATGGGTCATGTGACTTGCTGAAGACAATAGGACACTAGTCAATACTACTAAAGCAGAGAGTCCCTAAGTATTTCATGGCTGAGTTTATTTTCTTGGAAGGGTTTTTTTTTTTTTTTTTTTTTTTTTTTTTTTATTCTGTGAGAATGGCCCAAACCTGACACATGGAGAGGCTATATAAGGAAGGACTGTGGCACCCCAGTTGACAGTCTCAGCTACTTTCAGCCATCCTTTGGCAAAACATTGAACGGGATCAGCTGTTGCACAGAATTGTGAGAAATCCAAAATCTTGTTTCAAGCCACTAAGCTTTGCCGTGGTTTATTTTTAAAGGAAAGGTTATTAAGTACATGACAAAGGGATGGCAAGCCACTCAGTAACAAGAGTGCCACCTACAGCTTGAGGTGGTTTATTATACAGCAATACATAAGGCAAAAGGAGACCCTAGTAACTCAAAGTGTGCACAGCCAATGCTATGGCAAATTGAAACATTAGCTATAATGTTTCTCAGAGAAATACATTCACCACTGGTCCCAGCCAGAGACAGATATTCTTGGACTAAAGGTGTAGCCTAGTGGTAGGAATGCACGATTCCCATATACCACACACACACACACACACACACATACACACACACACACACACACACACACACACACACACACACACACGGGGGGGAGGAAAAGACTATTTACCTGTTGTCTCAGTAACTGCTCAGATTGTGACCTGGAGATATTCCCAGCAAACCAGCTGCAAAAGAATTCTGGATTTGAGAATTGATAACTTTTCAATTATATAACTTGTCCCTCAACTTTTTAGTCTGATATAGAAGCGTTGGTCTATATCATGAATTTTCTAACCCAATTATTGGACAGTATTACCTGAGGATATTTTCAAAACCCAGCTTCTTAGTCTCCATTGCCCAATCTACTTCTGGGATGACACCTGCACAATGTCAAGTTGTAAATAGGCTGCTAGAGTCCTTCTAGGTGGCTTCTAAGTTAGCCTACATTTCACTATTTTGAATGAAGCCCAGAGATTATACCAATGACAATCCAATGGGAAAGTCAGGGTGGCTAAGGATAAACACTCTTGTCTTTCCACCCCATCACACTGTATTTTAATAACCCAATAGAAGTACATTTTATATCAACTATTTTCAAAGTAAATTTTTTTCCTTTGGAGCTGGAAGAGATAAACATCTAAGATGATATCCAGACAAGATGCAAAAATATGTGGGAAAGCCCATTAGAATTCCTTTTTCTTAAAAAAAAGTAACCTTTGCTCTTTTAATTAATGAGCCAAGAACATCATGTCTTACTTTGTATGTGAAGCTTAAACTGTGTCTCACATGAGGTTAGCTATGTCTGTGGCCCTCTGGTTTGGGCTAAAATGTCATATATGGGAATAAGTATTGTATAAAGTACATGGGGCATGGGTTTGGGGAATCAGGAAGTACTGACTAGAACATACCACCTGAAGAGGAAAGAAGTACAGAAGAGCAATGGTAGACATAAAGGCTTGTGGGAGAAAAGCAAGGCAGAGGGTATCTTCCCAATGAATGGGAACTGGTATTTGTATGGTATCTGTATTAATGGAGGGAGGGAAAATAGCAGCTGGACAGTTCAATAAAGTGGAAAAATTCTTAGACCAGACAATTTGGAGAGCTGAGTTCTAGAAAGAACTAGCTCATGTGTAGTTGACTTTAAACAAGTCTCAGCCTTTTTGACCATAGACCTTTCCATCTGTAAAATTAGGAAGGAGGCTATCCTGATTTTCTGGGAACATCCTCATGGACAAAAGCAAGGTGGAGAGGAAATGGTTTATTCCAGCTTTTGGGTTACAGACTATCATTGAGGGAAACCAATGCAGGAATTCAGGCAGAAGCTTGGAGAAAAAACCAGTGGAGGATCACTGCTTACTGACTAGCTTCTGCTGGCTTGCTCAGCTAACTTTCTTATATGACTTAGGCCCACTTGCCTAAGTTCAGACCATGGTGGACTGACCCTCTGTCTCAACTAGCAATTAAGAAAATAGCAGCTGGAGGACAGTTTCTCAGATGAAGCTCCCTTCCCAGGTATGTCAAGTTGACAACCAAGATTAACTATCACAGGGCTGATCTTGTGCAGCCTTTTTTTTTTAAACTCTAAGCGTTGTATAATTAACATTTGAGGTGTTAATGATAGTTTTCTTTTTAACTCACATTTCAATGTAATAACAGCCAATCAAAAATGCCACTTAGAAAACATGACATAAGACACAGCTTCTTAAAACATGGATAGGGACCCCCATGTAGTATTGAATAACTGAATTAGGGGGGTCACAAAAATGGTGATAGCAAAAGGTTCCTGAAAGTATAGCAACCAAAAATTATCTTAAACTAAACATGCAATATATCTGGTATTTCTGGTAGTGCTCAACTGTGTTGCATCACACAACTTCATTGCAGCCTTGTTGTGAACAGACAATATGTGCACTTTGCAATGGGCATCTCATTCACACACAACACCAATTAATACTGTCTGAAACAGCACAGCCCTGAGTCAAGGCCACTGTGTTTTATGAATCACAGTATTTGTATTACACATGCAAAGTTTTCTGATCGCATGGAAACATAATGGTTTAATTACTGAAAACAAAGATTTAATCTTTTCCTACCATTATTTCTCAACATATAAGTATCAAATTGGTATACCTTCTAAATTTATTTATTTATTTATTTATTTATTTATATGTTATGTATAAATGCTTGGCGTGTATCCCTGTGAGCCAGAGGAGAGCAGCAGATCTTATTATAGAGGGTTGTGAGCCACTATCTGGGAATTCAACCCAGATCCTCTGGAAGAGCAGCCAGTGTTCTTTACCACTGAACAATATCTCCAACCCAAATTGGTATATCTTTGCATTGCATTTTATTGGAATGTTCCATCCTAATGATTGCTGCATGCAGGTAAAATATCCATACACATAAAACAAGATAATGTAAAAACATGTTTTAAAAAATTAACCCCATGGAGGGATACTCCCTTAACCTAGAGGAAGGAGTGAGGGCCTAGTCCCTACTCCAAATGACTTGACAGATTTTGGTGATCCCTCCTGGAATGCATCACCCTCCCTGTTGAGTAGGGGGGGTAGAATGAGATGGAAGGGTGGTCTGGGAGCATGGGAAGGATGGAGGGAGAGAGAGAGAGGGAACTGGGATTGATATGTAAAATAAAAAAAATAAAAAAAAAAATTAAAAATTAACTCTGTAAAATGTTGAAGATGCTCTTCCTTCACTATCTGATATTTAATTAAGGTCTAGTTCTTCATGGAACATAAATAAGCAACTTTACTTTCATATTCAATAAATGGCCAAGTTATAGATATATCAAAGAACAGTTTTAAAATAAAATTCTTTATGATTTATTGTAGCAAAAGTTTGGTTTCTATACTTTTTAAATAATTCTTTATAGCTTGAAAGATCACAAAACCTTTTCTGGTTTTAAAAAAAAAAAGTGTTCTGTGAGCAGAAAAGTTTAAAAACCCTGATCTGGGATATATACCTATGGGTAGGTAGAAGAAAGAAAGGAAAGGATCAGAAATAAGGACATGGACTTGGACATATAGGGTGAGATGGCATATATATGGCAAGACCCTGTGATCTGGGCGGTAGTGGTGCATGCCTTTAATCCCAGCACTTGGGAGGCAAAGGCAGGAGGGTTTCTGTGCGTTCAAGGTCAGCCTGGTCTACAGAGTAAGTTCCAGGACAGCCAGAGCTACACAGAGAAACCTTGTTTCAATACCCCCCAAAAAACAAACAAACAAAAAAACAAACAAACAAATCCAAAAACCGAACAAGCAAGGTCCTGTGAGCAAGCCACCAAGCAACATTTTCCCATGGTTTCTGCTGTGCTTCCTTGGCTGTGAGAAAGTTCCCTGGTTGGGGGTGCTGCATGGAAGAGCAAGCAGTTCTGCCTTCAAATTCCTGCTCAGGTTCCTGCCCTGATGTTTTGCAGTGACAGAATGTTACCTGTAGGCATAAGCCAATTAAATCCCTTCCTCCCTGAAGTTGCTTTTGGTCAGTGTTTCATCACAATGACAGAAAGCAAACTAGGATACAAATATCTCTAAACCTTCGAATGCATAGACTTGTTACCTACACCATTATTTTGCTGAACCCTGGCTCTGCTATATTTTAAAAAATTGTATTCCATGTCAAAAGAGCAGGGGCCCAGCTCTAGTCCTAACATGATTTTCCATCTAAATCCCAGCACTTTGTCTTTATTTGAACGAAGTAGAATTGCTCAAGACATTATGATAGACAAATGTTCCAGTGACAGTACAGGAAGTCGGGAGTGTCAAGTAAGATGCAGGGTAATATAGCCTTGCACATCTTGAATTCCTTTTCAGAGATCTTTTATTTTTGTAGAAGACGAGGTTTTTATGGTAATTTCCACAATGTGCAAATCTCTCACATTATTTTAATCTAGTAGAGACAATGTTGTAGAGCTTCAATTTACATAAGTACCAGAGCCTAAGCCTTGACAATTTAAATATTTGCTCTCCTCTTAGAGACAGGAAATGAAGCAGAAATCACAGAGGAACACTGCTTATTGGCTTGCTTTTCACGGTTTTCTGCTTTCTTATAACATTCAGAACCGCTTGCCCAACGGTGGCACTGTCCACAGTGGGCTGGAATGGACTCTCCCACTTGTCAATCATCAATCAAGAAAACACCCCAAAGCCATGCCCATAGGCCACCCTGATGGAGGCAATTCTTCAATTGACATTCTCTCTTCTCAGCAGACTTTTGGTTTCCATGAAGTTGATAGCTAAAGTTAACTGCTAACCAAAGGCTAGAATGTGGAAAATAGTATCATAAAAGAATGGAGGATATACTACATCTTCCCTAATGTGACAGATATGCTTAGAACTAGGGTAGTTTATAGGCTAAAGGAAAAGAGGAAACATACAGGTCCATTGTAAAGCCTCTCACTTCACATGTAACTAATAAATCAATAACAGCATTCACTCAAAAGAGAATATAAGAATGCAGAATCCTAGTGTCCATATGAATTCTAAACTTTCTAAAGTTATTTGACTACTGTCTGCAAACTATAATATTCTATATTATTCTCATCTTTCTTCAACACAAATCTTTAAGCCTAGGAGACAACAATGTCAACATTTATAGAATGACAGAAAACCCTGAGTTTTGCAAAGAACCTTAATGGTCCTTAGGCCTACCCAAGGACACATTTAGGATGACCATTTATTATTAGTTTTCCAGAACAGATCAATTTATGCCATATGTCTATTGGATTTGTCTCTCTGTCAGGGATCTCAACTTGGATGCCAAATAATGAGGCCATTCCTATAAACATAAATTGTGTTAGTTGAGTAGTTCAGTGCACTGCTTTGTGCCATTAATGCATCATACCAAATGCCTCAGAGTTTTCGAACGTTACCATGATTAGAGGGCTCCAACAAATAATGAACAGAAATCTAATATTATTTATTTATGAAATGAAAACATAGAGCATGTGATAAATCTAATGAATATATGCAGTACATTTAGAGAATCCAGACTGGGGAAAGTATCTTCATTGATAATCGATACTCAAGTTTATTGCTACTTGCCATTTAGAAAAATGGCTCAGAGTCTCACATGAATTTACACACATGAGTATAGCCTGCTAAGAAAGTCTGAGCCTTCAAGGAATCAAATAAATACATCTAATTCTACTTTTAGAAAAAATAAGACTTTCAACACTCACTCATAATCATCCAGATTTTCCTCTTCTTCAGATGAACTTGACTCAGGGAATCCCCTTAAGAAGAGCCCAGAAACAACATAAATGCCAAACAAACAAGTCAACCGAGTGCCTAGTACAGCAATAGCAAAACTCTTACTTATTTTATCCACATATACAAAATTAAGTTTCTGCTAAATCTCCTCTCTGCACCTGGGAAAGACATCAGCTAAATGAAAGGGCAAATCACTCACAAGCTGGGTTTATGCCTAGTGCGATAAGAGAATGGCTCTTTAACCAAAGGCTTCTAGGAACTCAGGTTGTTTAGATTCTTTCAGAAGAGCAACCTTGTGAAACACATGAAGATTCCTTCAAAACTGGCTGCAGTATAAAGTTTTAAAAGTTGGTACTATGCCTAGAAAGATGGCTCAATGGTTAAGAGCACTTCCTGCTCTTGCAGAAAGCTTTGGTTCAATTTTTAGCACCCACATGGCAGCTCACAACCATCTATAACTCCAGTTCTAAGGGATCTGTTGCCCTCTTTTGACCTTTGTGGACACCACACATAAATGGTGTACTTGCATGCAGCCAAAACACTCATACACATAAAAATAAAAAATAAAATGGACTAATAGTTTTTAAATGTGGGTGATATGCATTGAGCAATTCTTATGGAAGAATTATTTATTCCGTATTGCTTTTTATCTTATTCGATAAAGTCTGCACCAGTGCGTCATAATACCAGAGTGCATAATGAGTGATGAGTAAGAATAATAAATGTGAGGAAAACTTTAACCAACCAACCTTCAATGAGAGCCAGCTATGTGTTCAGAGGCAAACCACATGGGCATTTTTAAATTATATTTATCTTTCATGGAAAGTTTTATTGCAAACTTATTTCAAATTTGGTTAATTTTCCTGCAAACACTGTAAATTTTGAGTATAAAGTAGCATCTAGAATGGATTTACCATGACATCTTTGAGGTTTTGTGATACACAATATTTCTTTCCACTTGGTTATTGCTGGAAACATCTTCCTCACTGCAGATAAAGATATATGGTTAATGTGGTGGATGTGAAAGTTCTTGGTAAACAGCCATATCTTCTACTGATTCTTCTACAAGGCTCATTAACAGATTAGAACATCAGTAATTGTGGAGAAGTTGGAATGTTGCAGATCCAGAACTTAATTTTGATTTATCTATTTCAGGTTCTCTTTAGCTGTCTTAAAGTTTTAGTCATCCCTTTTCCACCTCTGCGTATGACCTAACATATTTGTGACTGCCAGTCAAACCTTTTTCAGTGTATTTACTTACAGACCACTGGAAAAAAAATAAATAAAAGGAGGAGGACGTGACTACTTCTAAAAATATGGACTTTTAAAAATTGTAGATAGAAAGAAAGCAACTAGAGTGAAGAGTCCAGGCTGAACATGGTGGCAGACTAAACTGGACCATAAGAGGAGCGAGGGGGAGGGAGAGCAAGAGATAAGCAACCAACCAAGAGGGAGGTAATGAAAATGGCCACTGGCTGCATTATTTATATTGGAAAGATAGCAGAGGGAAGGGAAGCAAAAGCTTCTCCCTGGGGTAGAGGGCCAGGGTGAGAAGTGTTGGGAGGAGCCACAGTTAATGAGTGATGCTGAGAGAGCTAGCCAGCAGCTGTTGCCTGCTTTGATATGTTAATAGGAATCTCAGCCATTTGCTCTGTGTTTCTTTGAGAGCTAAAAACCACTACCTTCCATAAACCTCAAAGCCAAATTGTCTTTAGGTAATGTGAGGACCAAAATTAAATGCTGGAGGATATCTATGTTTTCACTCCTCTAAACAAGTTTATTTGACCCATATCAAGCACTGGATGTGCTTGTGGGTGGGAGGTATGTGAGTAGGAAATACATTAGAATGTATGCATTGCTCATGATTGGATGTAGGTGGAAGTGGGGAGGGGAGGAAGGGAGTAGGCAGAAAATATGTCACGAAATATGCTTCCCCCGGTTGGATCTGCTGGTGGCTTGGTGGATTTGCATTTTTAAGCCCCTACAAGGGGCTTTTTCTTGGAACTAAGAGAGTTCATCAACCTGACCAACATTTAATTAAAGCTTGCTTCAAATTTGGCTTTAAACTGTAGTTGTTGTAATTTTAAAAAATCAGCTCAAGAAAGACACCATGAAACAGAGTCCAAGTGGGATGGGGAGAGTAGTGGTGGTGGGAGTGGGGGTTATTAGTGGTAGAAGTGGGGGTTATTAAGGGAGTACAAAGGGAAAGGAGGTGGGAGACCAGCCTCTGGTGACAGGGGCTGCAGGAGAGAGGAAAGAGAGGCAGAGAGAGGGGAGGCAGAGAGGGGAGTCAGGGAGGCAGGCAGGTGCAGAGAGAGAAAGAGAGAGGGGGGAGATAGAGAGATAGAGAGATAGAGAGATAGATAGATAGATAGATAGATAGATAGATAGATAGATAGATGGGAGGTGGGTAGGGCTCTTATAAAAGGGAACATAGTGACTAGGCACAGGTCGTGCTCTTAGTGGCATCAGCTGAGGGCATCTCCATCAGAACTCCAAAGGCCAACCAGTACAAATGCCTAAATACCAACAGTGGTAGTGATAGTCTCCACTGGTAGTAGGATCAACAGTAACACATCTGAGGCTTGTAACACACTTGTTCTTCCTTTTCTATAGTACCTCTCTCTGATGTATTTGATTTATGTATCTACCTGTGTATTTGAAAAAAGGATTTGCTTTATGACTTTATTCTGGTTCTAAAATATCTCATTAGTCAGGCATAGTGGTGCGTACTTTTAATCCCAGCTCTTGGGATGCAGATGCAGGCTGATCTCTGTGAGTTCAAGACCAGCCTGGTGTAAAGAGTGAGTTCCAGGACAGCCAGGGCTATTACACAGAGAAGTTCTGTCTCGAAAAAATGAACAAACGGACCCCCCCCAAAAAAAATACCCTTATGAAAGTGCTATGTCATTAGAACATGAAATTTGGAATGGCCTCAATTTGTGTTCCTGGGCCATGGGCACTCACTCATATATGGCTCCAAAATAAACTTTCTTTTCCCTTTTGACAGTTGTGAGTTCTTTTTTTATTGACGGTGCCTTTATAAATGTGTGATTATTGAATGTTAAGTGACAGACTGATTTGTTTCCGATAGATCTTAACTATTTGACTTCATTTGACATTTTGCGCCTTTTAGAGAGGCAATAATAGTCTTGAACAAATGAGAACTGCTAATAATGATCTTCATGGCCACACACAGCAGGAAAGCTGAATCAGGAAGCAACCTGGCTATATTTGCTCTGCTTTTCTTGCTCATAAACAAACATGCTGTCCTTCACGTGCTTTTAAGTACGTTATTTTCCTCTTTGTTGGTGTGATTCCAGCTAAAAATCTTGAACTTGGACTCAACTGAACACAGATGGACCAGCAAGATTTGCATAGTACTTCACCACCCATCATTTTATCTCTTTTGTTCTGAGTGTTAAAAGCAGGAGGAAGTGTCTACCTCTTCCTAAAGTCCAAGGGTTGCTTTGTCTGGAATTTAGAACCCATTTCCTGTTTGCCTTCACAACTCAGCTTTTTTTCTAAACTACAATTCACAAGGACAAGCTGCTTTGGCAAGGAAACACTCCCCTGGCATTGTTTCGAGAAATGCCTAGAGAATTCTAAATGCCCTCAAATTCTAAAATGCTTCCTCCCCACCTGCTCAACCAGCATTGCCCCTGAGGAGAGCCTTTTGCCTTCTTCCTTCATAAGAAACTCTCATTGAAAAGGGAAAAGCTATTTATTTAGCCCTGTTTATTTGCTTTTAATTGTGTGTGTGTGTGTGTGTGTGTGTGTGTGTGTGTGTGTGTGTGTGTGTGTGTGTGTCAACTTGCAACAACTTGAAGGAGTAATTCTCTACCTCTACCATGTGAGATCTGGGATTGAACTGGGGGCATTAGAGGTGACCTGAATGAATTCAGATGGTCAGGCACTGAGCCATCTTGCCAGCCCAGATCTATAAGAGCACCGGGCAACATACAAACAAACGCAACCCTTCCTTCAGCAATCGGGTATAGACTCTACATTTGGAAACTAGTTGCCCTAGAGTGAAAAGGACTGTGACTTATTATATTTAAAGACATTTAAATCCAATGGAAAAATACTTACGTTCTTTCAGGTTCCACATGACCCTGTGGCTGCATCATTGGTACAGTGAGGCATTTGCTTTAATTAAAAATAATGAGGGTGAGAAGAGTCAAGGAATAAGAGTACAAGAGGCGATAAATGATGAGTCACAGAGATGCTCTGCATTTACTCTGTGTAGAGACAGACATCAGCAGCACACTGCAGGGAAGCTGACAACTTTGTGAGAATGATAGACAGTGGACTTTGTGGTGGGTGCTAAATTCTGACGCAGCAAAGAAGGAAGGGATAACACTTGACCCTTCTTACATGATCCCGTTGTTCAGTTAAACATTTATTGAGTATCAAGTATGGCACAGATCCCAAAGCTATACTCACGTTATGTATCACCTTCAATGTTCTTTCAATTCTGAGTTTGAATAGCATCATTGTGTTGAAAACTTGAAGGTACAAAGTAAATTCACCTAAAACTCACTCTTTTATATAAGAGACACATTTTATAGATTCTGTGTTTAGGATTGTGCATTTATTTGGGGGAAGTGGGAGCAAGGGGGGAAGGGACTAAAATGCTGAAGCTATCATGAGGAGCAATTTATTTATTTATTTATTTATTTATTTATTTATTTATTTATTTAGTGAGTTCTCTACCTGCATGCACGACTTTATGCCAGAAGAAGGCAATAGATCCCATAATAGATGATTGTGAGCCACCATGCGGTTGCATGGTTACTTGGAATTGAAGTCAGGACCTCTGGAAGAGGAGCCAGTGCTTTTGAAGCCCTGAATCATCTCTCCAACCCTCAGCTTCCTCACTCTTCTAGTTGAAGTACTGAATAATTTTGAAGAAGACCACCCTAGTAAAGCTAAGGCCTGTACTACCAGTTTTGAGGCTGTGGTCCTAGGTTATGGGACAATGTCTATTCTATACTCTGGGAAGCCAGCTTAAATGCTTAGCTTTACCTTTTCAATTTTCTTACTTGCCACCAGTCAGGGCAGTCTTCCCTGGGAATATAGCGTATGTTGATGGTTGGCTGGGAACCATAACTTCTCTTTGAGTGGCTGTCATATTGGGATGGAGTGGTGCTTGAGGATGATGCATCCATTTTGAGAACAGGTACAGGCCGAGGAATCTTCAGCTTTGGAGAACAAGAGATTTTATTACATCACAAAAGAGGCACAAATCTATGAACAGAATATAACAGTTCCTACACAAAAGAGGGAGGATGGAAGAAAGAAAAGGACAGAGAAATAGAGACAATGTCAAGCATTGACAAGGACACAGAACAACTGTTAACTCACGTTTTTGCTAGTTGGAAACTCATTTACAGAATGTTATAAGGCTGGGTGTCTATATCTTATAGCCCAGCAATCATATGCTATATGTTCAGTAGTGAAACAAAAGATGTGCAAAATAATAGTCACAGAATTGTCAGAAATGGATAAAATTGGAAACTACCAAAATACTTACCAAGATGATAAAACAGAAAATATATTGTTGCTGCAGTAGGCTGAGAAATGGCTTCCCCATATTCATGTCCTAACTCACAGAAACTGTGACTATTTTCCATGCTGAGAGGGACTCTTCTGACTGTGACTAAGTTAAGTGTTTGAGATGGGGATGTTATTTTGGGAGATAGCGATGAGCCTGATCTAATCAGAAGTGTCAGGGATTAGCTAGAACATGTGAGCAGAGGCATGTGAGCAGAGGCAGAGTGCAGACTAAGAGTAGAATTAGTTAGACTTTTGAAATTCAGAATTATGAGCAGCAACTCAATAAATCACATTGCTTTAAGCCACTTAATTTATGGCAATCTGTTGTAGCAACAATAAGAAAATAGTTCAGTAGTATAATCATATGATAGAATTCTATATGCAATGATCATAAAATATAACCACTTATTAAAAAGAATGATTGTCATAAACTGAACAAAAAAAGACAGGCAAGTAACTGGGTAATCACTCTCTCTCTCTCTCTCTCTCTCTCTCTCTCCATATATATATATACATATATATGTATATATATATATATATACATATATATATGTATATACATATGTGTGTGTGTGTGTGTATGTGTGTGTGTAAATCAAGCAAACAATCAATGAGGTTGAACATCTGGCTAGCAATTGCTCTTGGCTTATGTACTAATTGAAATGAAACTTAAGTACCCCCGACATTTACTGATATTCCCTTTCTTAATCTAAATGTTTTATGCTGATTGGTTCAGATTCTGGAAATTTATAAGCTGAGTATATTTGCATGCTTTTCTTAGTGTACATTATATGTCATTAAAAACCTTTTGTGTGTATGAACTCTAAATTTATTTTTTAATTTTTCTTGCAATGTATTTTCCTGTTTTTCTCTTATTTCATGGTTATCATTTATTTGGAGATTTACTACCCTAGAACTCCTTGTTATAAAGGATCCCATTGCTGAGAAATTTAAAGCTGAGTTCTCTACAAAGATAAACACATTATAACATTCTTCAAATGCAATCTGAGCAGAATCTCTAAATGACTGTTATTTCCAACCCCCTCCCCAATTCAGAAAATGAATGCTTTACTGAGTACTGTGGTCAAACACGTACACACACACACGGGGTAGGAAGGAGAGGGAAGAGAGGGAGAGGCGAAGGGAGAGAAGGCTGTTCCTATTCCTTTCATGGTACTTTGATCAAAACCAGTCTTGGACTCTGTGAACATTGAAGAAAAATGTGTAGAGAGATTGTAAAAACCAGAGAGGTTGTGGAGGACTGTTGCCAATTAGTGTCCTCTGGGCATGACATGGCTATTGCACTCATGAACTCACAGCAATTGGGATCGCCTTCACAAGACCCACTCAAGACACGCCAGTCACCATTCTAGCATGGAGGAGGGCTCACAAGGTCTCACCCTAGCAGAGGCTGTTAGCAATTGATGGCTACTGGAAAACAGAGGGTCAGTTTTCTTCAGGGATGTGCCCTGGTAAGTGGCCCACACTCCAGAGGATGACCCCACCACACTCATGAGTATGTGGGTGGCACAAACTGAACTTTGTGTGTTATGAAAAAAATAAGAAGGGAGCATGAAGTTGTGGAGAGGATGTGCCATTGGGGATCTGCAAGGGAGTAGAAGGTAGATATAATCAAAATACGTTGCACATGTGTACGGAATTCCTAAAGATTGAATAAAATATTTTTTATAAAAGGACTTGGAACCCTTGGGCCACTGAGTTATCTGCTGATTTTCCACACATTTCCCCCCTCCCACAAAAAAATCCCTTTCAAGAGATAAGATTTGTTGGTTTCTAGCTCCTGATTTGCCCTCTGTGCTTAGATTTGTTTGAAATAAACTTCAGTGGAAATTATGCTTTTTAAGTGTAGAATTTAGTGACTTAGTAAATGTACCCAGTTCTATGGCCATCATTACAATCTATCCTTGACATATTATCATCACTCCTATAAAATTCCTCCTGTCCTTTTGCAGCCAATTTCTATTTCTGTGATGATTACATGTGATATTACCTGGACATCTCTGTCTTTGTAACTTTGTCCACTCCAGACATTGTTGTTAGGATCACAGTTGTTTTCAGCTTTGAATGCTAGAGTTGAACCCAGGACCTAGTGCGTGCTAGACAAGTGCTTTACTACTAAGCTACCACTCCAGCCCAAGATTTGTGAGTTTCAAGCAGCAGGCCCGCAGTAAGCACAAACAGCAATGTTTCTAATACAAAGTAAAAGCTCCAACAGTCCTACCTATTTCCTAGAACTACTATAACACATTGCCACATGTTTGGTAGGCTAAGATTATGGAAATTCTTTTGTGGTTCTAGAGGTATAAAGTACCAATTCAAAGTACCACCCTGGCTGTATTCTCTCTAAAGGTTATAGGAAAGGCATGCCTTTGCTGCCCTGGCTTTTGGTGGGTAACAAATGTTCCTTGAATTGTGTTATAACTCCAATGTAGGTCTTCACACTGCCATCTTATCCATGTATCTACCTCCTTGTGTCCTTGATCTTACAAAAGCAACAGTCTTTAGCCTCATGACACACTCTTGCTCTGCATGTTACTATCCTGACCTTTGATTACAAATTATGTCTGTAAATATCTTGTTTGCAAATAATGTCACATTTTGAAGTTCTGTATCGACATGAGATTGAGGAATGCTACCGAATGATGTTTTTTTTAAAAAAAATATGAGTTATTTTTGTCAGTTGTATTAGCTCAGAAAAATGGTACTGGTTTTTCTCAGAAGGAGAAAAATAATCAGAACTTAAAACACACCATAGACTTTAGAGGCTCATTTAAGATGATGTTCTAGAACATCTGGAGGCCACTTGAAACATCTCCTAGCATGTGAAGAGGCTGCCACTTGACTAGGAATCCTAAAGTAGAAGGCTATGGCTATCAACAGAAGAGTGGGGGAGGGGGCAAGTTGCATATATTTTAATGATGCAGAGATGTCTAAATTTTGTTTGTTTTCCTATTGAAAAGTTTCACCCCTGGGGAAAAGTTGCCAAGAAACAATCTTGAAGGGACTCCGTCTAAAATAGGTGGAGTAATCCAATGTAAGGCTTGGGGACTGGCAAATGTAAGGGCTGAGTGTCCAGACATTTTTCTTATCATAAAGTTCTATTCCAATCTGCCCCCTCAGCAGAAAATTGACATTTGTGAAATTCATGCAGCTGCCATCACTACCAAATCATAATAGGACAGTGTATAGTTATGTAAGCAAATCTCTTTTTTTTATTATATTCTTATTACTTGCCTTACCCCTGAAAGGGTCAAATGGCCCAGTGGTTCCATGATCCTTGCTCCAAAGCAAGCTGACTGTTTATAAAGACCAGAGTGAGGTAAAGGGAAAGAGGTGTAACTTAGAATAAGGTATCTATAACAACAGATGGAGACATATTCTGGAGGCTGGTTTTTGTCTTGTTTTTTTATTTTATTTTGAGTCAAGGTCTCACTATGTAATTCTAGCTATCCTGGAACTCACTATGTAGACCAGACTTGCCTCAGCTCATAGATATCCACCTGCTTTTGCCTCCTGAATACTAGGATTAAAGGCATGAGCCACTATGCCCAGTTTTCTTTGGAGTCTGTTCTAATGACCAGTAATTGGGGAGACTTTAATCATATGACAGTGACTGGAAAACTATGGAGTCTGTCAAAAAATTTATCCGGAAGCAGAGAGGTTGTATTAAATGGTTGGAGAGAATAACAGAGGGAATGAATTATGTTTTTTAATGCTGTGTTCCATAGACTCCCATTCCATCACCAGGGTGTTTTCACAAAGTAGTTTTGTCCATGTTTTTAAGAAAAGAAACATCATCTGTTATGAGTGATGCTGTCATAACGATTTGTTTTACATGAATACAATTTTGGTGGCTGCTTATAGGTTTGCTGGTTAGGAAAAGACAGTAGTTAATAAATAATAAAATGTTATAATGGTTCTATGTTTGAATAAGTTATTTAATACTAACCATGGATGTGATAGCTCATAGTTTTTTCTCTCTCTGCTGAGAAGTTTGTATGAATGCCACATTTTTTAGTCTTGAATCTGACAACTGTTGGTTTGTTTACGATATCCTGGTTGCAAAACACTTTTCAGACTATTGACTTAGCACAGAGATAATTGCACACCTGTTGGAGCATGATCCATGAATGAAGCTGTGTGAGGAGATTTCTGAGAGCTTGTGAGACAACTCCAAGGAAACGAAGCAGGAGTTGTGTAACCTGTTTCCTATAACATGGGTTGTTCTTGGAATGTGCTTTTGTGCACCTCCCAGGTGTACTAAATAGGAGTGGGTTTATTTCAGATTACTCAATATCTTACTTTTCTTATTCAAAGACCTGTTTAACTGTCAAAATACCCCCAGAACATAAATTGCATGAGACATTAATCTGCCTCATTTTAAGGCCCCAACTTCACAGGTTCCACCCCACCAACTAGATTGGTAACACACACCCATATATGTTGTTCATTTATTGTTACACTATTCACAATAGCTAGGAAGTAGAACAAGCATAGGTTTCCTTCAACAGATGAATAGATAAAAATGTGATCCATATACACAATGGATTTTTATTTAGCTGTAAAGAAAAACAGAATCATGGCATCTGGAAGAGAAATAGATGGGAACTGGAAATCACTATGTTAAATCAAAAAAGTCAGACCCAGAAAGACCAATGCTGCATCTTTTGCAGAACCTAAATTTTGAATTATATGTGCATGTGTGTTTGTGTGTATGTGTATGTATGTATGTGTGGGTCATAAAACTAAAACAAGGATAATAAAGAGGAAGGAAGAGAACTTTAGGGGAAAACGAGAGGGTAGTGAAATATGTGGGACATACATGCAGAATGTGAAAAGGAACCAGTGGGGAAGAAGAGAGAGGACAAACTAGAACAAAATACACAAAATAGAATGACACTCATATACAAATATTCCAGACTTGGTATGTTAACTTAAAAAATAATTGAAAAATGGACTTACTATTCTCTCTGGGAAAGTGGGGGCTCTGTGTTTCTCCTCATTAATTGCAATGTGCAGATCAGCATCTGAAAAGTAAGAGCAAACAGAACAAAGAAAAACACCCACCCAATACTGGGAATCAAAACAATGAACCAGTTCACATTAATAATACACAAGAGCAACTGAACTCGAATTCAACACTTGAAGCAATTCTGGAGCTTTCTCATGTAATGCTCAACTCAAATAGCATTCTTTGAACACCAACAACTGATGCATTAAAATGTCTGGATTGCAAGTTCAAGTTCCTCTAAATCCTATAAGCAATTTATACTTCATTTTCACAAGCTATTAATAAATCAGCACACCCATACAGAATGGCCAATAACTTTAAAATAAATCTTGTAATGATAGCCATCATCATGTTGCCATATGTTATAATTGAAACTATTATTGAAAATGTATCTTTTGCTACATATTTGAAAAGCAGGGTTGCTTCATATTTTTTGTTATTTATAAGAAAGAACTGAGCGCTCGCTCTCTCTCTCTTTCTCTCTCTCTCTCTCTCCTTCTTCTTCCTCTCTCTCTCTCTCTCTCTCATATGTGTGTGTGCCTGTGCATGCTTGAGATGGGGTCTCAGGATGAGGCTTAGTGTTAAACTTGCTATGTAGCTCAGGCCAGTCTCAAACTATAATCTTCTTTTGCCTACATGCCTATCTTTGATTAAAAACAAAACAAAAACATACAAAAAAGGCTTTCTTTTCTTTTATGTTTTCTTCATATATGAGTGTTTTTCTTGGATGTGTCTGTGTACCACATGCAGGCAATGTAGAAGTAGGCCAGAAGAAGGCACCAGAGCTGCTGGGACTGAAGTTTCAGACTGTTGTGAAGCATTACATGGGTGCTGGGAATCAAACCCAGGCCCTCTCTGGAAGAGCAGCTGCTGCCCTTAACCACTGAGTCTTTTATTTCTTCAGTCCCTCATTTTATTACTAAGTGGGAAAACTAGCTGTTTGATCCATGGTGAGTTGCTCACCACATTTTACTTCTAAGGAGTTTGCTTTAAACTAGAAGAATTATGAGAGGTATTAATGGATCATTACTTAGTCCATGTTTTTAATTTTTATTGAACTGTTTTCATAAAGTATATTTTGAGCATATTCTTTCCCATTTCCCAACTCCTTCTAGATTCTCCCCACCTCCTACACATCCGTATTCATGTCCTTTTTCTGACTGGTTGTTTGTTATGGTTTCAATTTTAAAAACATTTTTCATAAAATGAAAAAGGCATGTATTAATACTGAGGGAGTATGATTCAACTGACACTAAAATTGTAACTCATTTTCAGCATAGCACCCACAAAGCTATATTACTATGATGTCAATCAATATGATATATTTTATTTCTGGAAAACTGATCTAGCACTGGCAAGGCTTGATGTACTGGGGCCCTACCCCCAGAGGTCCAGCACAATAGGGAGTCACACGTACATGCTTCCCAGAGAGTGCATCCTGGGGCTGCTTTGCAGCCCTGCTGGCAGCACAGAAACTTCCCATCCACGAAGAAGCCACTGTGGTACTTGATCAGCAGGTGGGGGTTGCCCCGTATCTCTGAAGGTCAGGTAGGAAGGACACAAGACATAAGCAGACATTAGCCCAAGAGAAGCAAAGCAGTAAGTAAATACCATAATCTCAGTAAATGACAATCTCACTTACCAGCAACTGAGGTAAGACCCAGTGTCTACCACAGCAACTGAGGTAAGACCCAGTGTCTACCACAGCATTTGGCTTTCATTAAGAAGATAATAAACCCAAAGAATAAACAGAAAGCACAGCATGTTCCACAGTTTAATCCCAGCACAATAATGTATCATTCTGATACTAAAAAGTTAGAAAAAATGCCTACACTGGCTAGCTTGCCATTAAGATTTTATAAATAGGTCTGTAAAGGCCCTGAATGGGTTACAATACCTGATGTTTTTTGGTGGCAGAAGTAGGCTGGGTACAGGAAAAAGAAGAATTTCTGACAGATTGTACTATTTGAAAATTTTTCAAAGAATTGTATACAGTATCTCCTCCTCTACCCTTTCCTTAGATCTGCCAATGTTAATTAGATTTTTTTGCTGCTTCTTTCTCTTCATTTTACACATCATTATTGTCCTAAAAATTTGCTATTATCATTCACATAATAATTTAGAGTGAATGGCAGATATATGGCTTGAATGCTATCACCCATAAATACTTCCCCACACAGCTTCTATTACCAAGGTTATTTATTTTTTTACCTAACTATAATGCAAAATCTGAAATTCAGAAAATTGAATATATATTCATATTTTATTTTCTCCAATTTTCCAATAATGTCCTTTAAATGATTTATTCTTTCTGATCAAAGTTCTTATTTAGTATTATGTATGAAATTTAGTTGTTTAGTTATCTTAGACTGTAATAGTTTCTTATCTTTCCTTTGTCTTTCATGATTTTGATATCCTTCCTCTAAGGAATAAATAATTTGGAGGGAGTAGGAAACTATCTTTTTTTTGAGACAAGTTCTTGTGTATACACCATCTAGTCTTGCCTTACCATGTAGCCAAAGATGAACTCTTGACTCTCCCAATGCTGGGAATACAGGACTCTGCCACCACATCTAGCTAGGGGTTACTTTTTTTTTTTTAATAATTTTTTATTTAAATTTGAAACAAGGTTTACATGTCAATCCCAGTTCCTGCCCCTTCTCATCCTCCCTTGTTCCCCCACCAACCCCCATCCCATCCCCTTTCTGCTCCCCAGGGAGGGTGAGGCCTTCTATGGGGGATCTTCAAAGTCTGTCATATCATTTGGACTTGGGCATTCATAAGTAACAATAAGATTCCTTGTGATTCACTTGGGAGCTGAGTGATGGGCCCCCAAAGAATAAAAGAATTGAAGGAAAAACACCCACCAACTACAGTGTGACAGTGTATATTTGAGAAGAGGAGCTAAGAGTGCAGCTTGGTGGTAGAGTTCCTGCCTAGCATGCACCAGATCCTGGGTTCCATCTCTAGCACTGGAAAAATGAACCATGAGAATAAAGAAATGTCAATCAAAACAAATTAAATCATAATCTTGGACTATAGTGCTGTATCTACAAGAAATTAGCATCCTTTGCAATATAGCAGAGAGACATCCAAGGGTTTAGTAGAGAAGAGCTCAAGAAGCATCTTTAGGTGGGGAGGGATGGTTCCGAGTGCCACTTCAACTCTTCCTTCTGGATTTTATGTTCATCTGGAAAATTCCTAACTAGGAACCCAGAGCATCCTAGTTCTCCTTTATTAACCCCACTTAAGGAATAATAATTAATATTGTACTTGATCATTGAAGGGTGATAGGATACTATATATAAATCATTGACCTCATATAATTCAGTGAAAAGTAAGTTTTAGTAATGACATTCATTTATAACAACTCATTTCACTTTAGCTGAAAATGCCAGCACCAAGGAAAAACTATACTAGTGAGCATTAAGAATTAAGCATTAAGAGATTAAGAATTAAGGTTAAAGAATGTTAATTTCTGAGTTTAGGCTCAAATATTCCCCAGGCATATTGCACACTTTCTTGCTAAGTGCTTCCTCTTTAAAGTGTCAAGATTGCCAATGTTTCCTGAGTCCCAAAGTCCACGTGCAACAATCCCAATACTTAATGATGACACTAAGAAGTGTATGTGACTATATATTTTTTCCTCACATTCATTGGTTAGTCTACATACTACCCCTGCGGGTTGGCTGTTCTTGCTATCATGACTCTTACAGAGTTAAATAGACTGATATAGTTTAAATTGGTGAGAGTTTGTAAGAGGAAATATTTAAATGAGAACCTTTGTCTTCCCATGGCAAGTTAGTTTTTGCTAACTTGATCACAATTTCACCCACCTTGTCTATCCTCCAGCACAGAGAATGGGAAACACTAACACAGTTCTGAGAAATGTAGCATGAACAAAAGTTTTCAGCGGGGGGGGGGGAGTGGGGTGGGGTAAGGGACGGAGAGCTTCTAAGACAGTTTAGAACCTTCCAGTAGCCTGTAAGAATGGTAAAACAGAAAGCTAGAGGGAGTTTGGCTCCCTGACCTTGAATGGCTGCCCAATCCTAAAACTGCCTGCCTCCCATTACTGTGGGAGAGAAAGCACAAATAGATTTGTTCCACTGATTGTTTGATGTCTTTTCTCCTCCGGTATAAAGCACTTCTAACAGGCACACACTTTCTGCTGTGCATACATCAGCACTAGGAAGGAGACACTACAGTTTCATGAGGGATCAAGAGATGTGTGGTTGTTTGTCAATTTGTTCCATCCATAAACCATCACGTATGCTATCCCAAGGCCTGAACAACACGTATAGTTCTAGAAAGACCCACAAATGGAGACACAGGGGCTAAACAAGAGCTAAATATAGAGAGTATCTATATGATAAGCGAGACCTAGGGGGTTCCCCCAAAGATGGCTGGCTGGGAAGCAAAACCTTAGGGCTCCTCATGGAAGCCCCATTATAACCACATGCCTTATGTTTAAGAGGATATTTAATACATTTTAGAGTCATTCATGCATGCAACTGCTTTAGGAGAAAAGAAATATGCGCCTCATTTTACAGGTCAGGAAAGGGCCAGATGTGTTACATAAGATAGATGACATGGAAACCAGATTTGCCTGGCTTTGGCAGAGGTATCTGTCTCATTTCGTTGAGATGATTGTAGATAATGAGGGACACTTCTCTCCCTAATGACCAGTTCACTACTCCACAAAATAGATTGCTCAGTCCTTTTGAATAAAGGAAAAATGAAGAACTACGTGTGGGAAAGGATGTATTTGCATTGATGTGGAGTGGGTGTGTGTGTGCAGTCTGAGGTGTACTGAGATAGTGCCATAATCTAAAGCATAAACATGAAAATAACATCTTCCTCTGTCTAGGTTGTTAAAACCTGAAGCTGCACCAGTAGTCACTGACTTGAGTTAAATGCTATTCTTACAAAATGACACTTTTGAAAACAAAAAGATTGCAGAGGGAAATATCATGGTGTTAAATTAATAACAACAGTTCTCTCCCTTGTTACCATAGCAGCTGAAATATCACGAATAAAATCTTCATTAAATCTTCAGTGTGGGGTGAAAATATAGTGACAGCTTGCAACGCTGTGATTTTCAAAGTTGGGTTCAGGTAATTAAATTGTGAGACTCCTATTAACAAGGTTCACGGCATTTATCTGTTTTCTTTTAAACTTGTGGGAAAAATGAAGACTAATAATATCTCTGTCCATAGTTGTCAAGGGGATTATGCAACAAGATGCAAAATGTGTTTGATAGAGTAGCTGGCAAGTGGGGAGTGCTCAGTACTATTAGCACTGTCTATGAGAATTGGAAACATAGTTCCAACAGGACTTGAGGCACAGCAGGAAGTACTGCTGGTCTGACCCCCCATATCCCCCACCTCCTGCAGGGAAGACACAATAGCTAGCTCTGTGCTAGTTGTGAAAGCGAAGGTGATCCCCAGGCTTCCTGTCTGTAACACTGAGAATGCAAAAGTAAGCATGAATACAGCCCATTGCCTGAGCTTAACAGGAAAACAATTCAAGCCTTCACTAAGGCTTTCTGTTACCTTTTTGCAGTGCTTTCAGCCACCGAATTCGGCTCTCCTCGTTTGATGCATAGACATAGAGAAGCCCATCTTTATACACAATCTGGAAAGGAAAAAGAAGCAATGACTTTTGACACAAGTGTTTCATGGTTCAGTCTGGTGTACTGAAAATTTTTATGTTATCAGAAATAAACATTTTTTTCTATAACATATACTAGCTTTGGAATTATGTGAAAACAACTATAGGTTTTTAAGTCTTCCATATCTCAGTAGGTTTTGTGTCAGACACATGAGCACTTGGGAAAAAAAATCACAGCAATGAAGCATGGAGCAGTGGTGGACATTAAAGCCTCATTTGGAATGCCCTGGGCCAGGAAGTATTATAATATGGTAAATTACATATTTCATAGGAGTTTTGTGGTTCATCTTTCTAACCAGTAGGCAATTCTTCTCACAATTAGAAAATCCTTATCTTCCTTAAGAAATATTTCCAGGGATGGAATATGAAAAATTTTGGCTCCCGGATAAGCCTCACTGCCAACACAGCAATCCAAATCGGACCAAATCAAACCAAATTCTTAAAAGCCCACGTTTAATGAGTAAACGCTCCCGGATGATATTCCGATGCCCCTCCCCCCAAGAGGAGACCGACAAATCATGTCTGTTTTGTGGGGGCAGTTTAAATACCATGTGGGAGTGGTCTTGAGCAACTCTGGGGGAGGAGTGTATTTGGTGGGCTTCCTGAGATGAGGCAGGGGTTTGTGGGGAGAGAGAGATGAGGGAGGAGGACTGAGGTGAAGCTTCTATCATAACATTCCAGACTCTTTGGGTATATGAATGCCAGGGGCTGAGGTGGATCTATCCAGAACAGGATTGCCTTCCTTTTCCTAAGCCATGTTGGGTAGTTCTCTCACATTCTGGTCAGTTTACAGTTTGTGTTTCTATTCAGGAAAACTGTCTCCTTGTTATGTCAGTCTGTCACATCATGTAGCATCTACACTCTACACTATGAGTTTCTTATCCCTTATGACAACACTTGTTTATGGGGCTGGAGGGATGGTTCAGGGGGTAAGAAAAGCAGGGTGTGCTCCCATGTAAACCCGTAAGCCCACTGCTCTGTAGGTCACAGAAGATGATTATTGAGACTCCAGGATCAGTAGGAGATCCTGGAATAAGGTGGAGAGTGATGGTAAGGATTCAGGCATTATGATGTCTTGCTCCTGTAACCTGCCCGAATGCACTCAGGCAGTACTTTGGTCAGCCCAGGGTTCCATGAGCACTAGTCTATACGCAGGAGGAAAGGGCCCCTTTAAAAGATCCCTGCCCACTTTTGCTCTCTTTACATGCTCTATTTCCCTCCCTTTGCCCTCTCCTCTCTTCCCTGAGGTTCCCCTGGAGCAAACAAGACTTTTCCTGTCTCCCTCTTCTGTCCTCTCTTGTGTTTTTGTGTCTCTTTACCTCTTTCCTCTTTCCTTTGTTTTCCCTCCCATTTCTAATAAAACTTCTCACCTAAGCTCTGTCTACCTGGCATGTTTGTCCCTACACCCTGGTTAACCTCAGGCAAGACGGAATCTATGAAAGGTCCCCCTCTATCATAACAGGATAGAGCAGGATCCCGGGTATCCTCTTGCCGCCACACTCAGGACACCCCATGTCCTCCTCTTGCAACCACAAGCATATATCGGGCTTATTTTACAACTAGAAAAGAACACATACCACTCATGAAAGATCTAGAAGCTGGGCTCATAATACTTTTAGTATTTTTACTTTTATTTACATATGATATAGATGAATATGTTTTTTTCTAGCAAATGAACAACTACACTCAAGGATAAGTTGTGATACATCTTTATGGCTATACAAACGGAAGTAGTGGGCTAGGAATTCTGTAGGGGCCCAAAACTTTTGTGGCTTTGGGTAGCCTCCGTGTTCCTGCTATGTTTGAGGTCACCTCCATGAGCTCCCTCTCCTTTCATTTTCCCCAACTGGCTGATAGTTTTGTTGTGGGTGTGATTCAGCTTAAGCCCCTTCACAAACACATTCTTTGTAGCATAGAAACGGGCCAGAGGGATGGCTCAAAAGTAAGGCTACTTCTACTTGCCACTAACCTGATGACCTCATTTCAATCCCCTGAACCCACATGGTAGAAGGAGAAAACTGAGTCCAACAAGTTGTCTTCTGATTCCACATTCATATTGTTGCATGTGGGAGTACACACACACACACACACACACACACACACACACACGTATATTTATTTATTTAAGGTGGGCCCTCCATACTAAATAAATAAATAAATAAAGAAAGAAAGAAAGAAAGAAAGAAAGAAATGTTAAAAAGAAAGGATTCTTGGGGCTGTTGAAATAGCTAAGAGGTTGAGTGTACTGACTACTCTTCCAGAGGATCTGGGTTCAATCTCTAGCACCCATGTGGGGGCTAACAATTGCCTCCAACTCTAGTTCCAAGGAGACCCAACATGCTCTACATGCTAGCAAAATGCTGATACATATAAAATAAAAACAAAGATCTCACAAACAAAGACAGAAAGGAAGGAGGTAGGAAAGGAGGGAGTGAGAGAGAGAGAGAGAGAGAGAGAGAGAGAGAGAGAGAGAGAGAGAGAGAGAGAGAGAGAGAGAGAGAGAGGAAGGAAGGGAGGAAGGACGAAGAGAAGAAGGGAAGGGCAGAAGGAGGGAAGGAAAGAGGGAGGGAGGGAGAAAGGGAGGAAAGGAGGCATCCTTTGGTGTAAATTACCAGTGCAGCACCACCTGTTTCTCTGTGGTAGTCTCTTTCATCCCCTTATTTCAGCCTACAGTGCCTCCACACTTGCTGTTTAGTTCTGCTGCCTCTTCCGTCTTTGCTATTTAAGGTCTATTTGTCACCTCCAACAGAACATTTTCTTGACATCTTGTAGTGAGGAGCAGAGCACAAGGAATGTATTGTATCAACCTCCATTTTAACACTCACAAGTCAGGGTGGGGTTGGTACTTAATTCTGCATAGCTTCCTACTTGCTTTTACCCAAGAGAGAGACACCCCACAGAGGTCCATAAAAGAGGTGGGTAGAGTTGAAGCAGGTCAGACCACAGTTGCTTACTCATCTTGCTTCTCCTCCCTCTGAGGGAAGCAGATTGGCCAGGACGGTTCTGATTAAACTGCCAACGCCCACTTGGGAATATTCCAAACATTGTTAACGTCTCAAGGGATTGTTTTGCAATATTGTTATTTTCCTTTGTACAGCGAGCTAACAGTAGAAAATATTAAAGAAACCATCTGCTCCCCCCTTTTTTCTTTTTTACCTGAAACGGGTACTGTCTCTCCACAGGTGTCTGCTCCTCAAGGTTGACTTTTTCCACACATCTGATTTTCTTAATTTCTATGGATCCTTTTCTGCTTCCTCGTTTCTGAATTCAAAAGCAAACCAGAAGCTACATTATGTTGGTGTGTCATGGTGAGCAGGGAAAAGTGTACAGCCAAGTTAATGTCTGGGAGGAGACTAAGGGATCTAACGGGGAGGCATGTCCAGTTTCTCCGTGACTGTCACAATCATGTTTCTAAATTATGAACAGACATGCTTCTCCAAAAGCAAATATCTGAGTGACAGTTAATAATCTTATTTGAGAATTGTGTAATTTTTTTTCAAACCACCATGTCCAGTGGTTAATAGAAAAATCAGAGTTTAATGATATGAAGCAGCTTCACTTAGTTTTGGTTTTTCTCCCATGATCAAGTTCTCAATGTCATAGAGCTGTTGTTACTTCCACTACTATTTTAAGGCAGTAGTCCTCATCCCCCACACTAGCATTTGAGGATGGATAACTTTGCTGTGAAGTAGAACCTGTGCACTGCAGGTTATTTTAGCAGCATCCCCAGTCTCTCCATTGGATGCCAGTAGTGCTTACCCTCCCATCCTCAGAACTAGTTGTGACAGCTGAGGTATCTCTAGTCATTGTCCAATGTCTCCCAGGAAACAAACATTACTTCAGCTGAGAACTACTGTTTTAAAGACATACTATGTTTGGTCTTAATAAAACAAATTAAGTATTTCTTTAAAGCTTTTTTCTTCATCATACTTTGGTTAAAGAGAGGCAGTGTAGCATATTGACACAAGCTGCTATTTACTCTTAGCTAAGAAACCTGGCATTCTTTCTTTATAATCAAGTGCTGTGTGGAGACTTGGGGAAAATGATAAACAACACAAAACAAGGAAGGAAAACCTTACTTACCATTTTGTCATATTCATAGTAGGAAAGGCTTGTTTTGGTTAAAACAAAAAGCCGCTCCTTGTAATTATTGGGTGACATTTTCTTCTTTTGCTGTGACCTTTTGAGAAGCAGTTCTTCTAGAATGGATTTGGTATCCATCTTGTCGTCCTAAAGTAAGAAGTAAAATGATTACAGTATCTAGCTAGGTTTAGGGAGAATAAAGATGCCAACTTCTAAAAATGAGACTGATTTGAGATTATAGAAAAGATCACATAACTCTCTCTTTGTCCTGAGTTTGGCAGTATGTGGCTTTTCTATAGCATTTTATGCCTTTCCCGACACATGTCTCACTCTGTAACATCAAGTCACCATCTTTGCACCCTCCTCCTGACTACTTCGTCACAATGGTCCCTACTGTCAAAACATTCTATACACATCTGTTGAATTGAATAGAAGATAGTAAAAATTTTAAGCTGCATTTCAGGAAGCCCACCATATATTAAGTAACTAACCAATTGAAATTTCCCTCCATGCCTGTGACTAGTGGTTCCACCTTATTATCCAAATCACCACAAAACACTGGTATCACTGTAAGGAACATTCACCACCCCAAACATGACAGAAAGGATGCAGGTATGATTAAGAATATCAAGATTAAATCAAAGAAAGAAGATGAGTGAAAAGGCAACAAAAATGTTGACAAAAGAGACTCAAAAGAACAGCAGAATGAGTACATTTACAAAGGAAAAACTTTTCACTCCAAACTACGGGAAACATTTAGAACTTAAGGTATTTATAGAGAAAAAGAAGTGCATCAATTCTTTCTTTCTTCTAAGGCACAGCAGTTTTAGGTCTCTCTGTGATATCAAGTCTAATAAGAAAAGTAATGATGTTAAGCAGCAGGCCACACAGGTAACCTTCAAGTTCTTCTTTGCTTTGTGAGCCTGCACCATTATTTACAATTAGGTGCCCAGTAGTGAAGAGCTATCTCTGATGCTCTGAAGATAATTAAGTTTACTTACCTTAGACTCCTTGGAGCTGAAGTCTATGTATGGGTCTTAACTTTAAGTCTCAAGCTGTAAGCAAAAAGTTACTGCTCTGAGGCACCATCCCTCTTGTTCTCCCTGACTATGCCAGAGCCGTGCATTAAAAGAGAAAATATTTGCATCCTATTAACACTCTTGATCAGGAAGCACCAGCACAGACATTGTTCCCTCGCGATGGAGGCAGGTGCAGGCGCAGGAACAAACCCAGCTGATCAGTAGCAAGTCCTTCCTACTAGTCCAGGAGTATGCCACAGCAGGTAGCAGATAGAAATGGAGACTAAGAAACACAAGCTAGGGCTCAAAAAATCACCACCAGTTGGTCCTACTGATATAGACCACACAACGCTAAAAGTGGGAATTTAGAAAAACAACTCTTTAAATCTATGTACATAGGTCAGGAGACTGTGACTATTGAAAACAATCCTAAGGTTGTTGCTTGACTTATAGGCAAACTACAGGAGCTCCTGTTCATTAAATAGAAGAAAATAATGCACACATATGGCTCTGGATATTGTTTTATGAAATTTATTTTTAAAAAAGGGATAATTCTTTTGTGAACATAGCATGGGATGTGGTGATGAGATAATTCATTCAGAGGGTAACAGCATTTGCCATGAAAACTTGATGATCTGAGTTTTGTTCTAAAACTCACATAAAGGTAGAGGAAGAGAATTGAGAATTGATTCCATCTATAAGTCTTCTGACTACCACCATGCACAAGCGTGCACACACACACACACACACACACACACACACACACACACACACACACACACACACACAATGTTTTACATTTAAAACTGAAGTTGGTTAGGATCTGGGAGGAGCTAGGGGAGGGAAAAGAATATGACCAAAATATAATCAAGGTATAAAACTTTTAAATGAAAAAAATACCAGGTATAGTTGCATATACTTTTAATCCTAACACTTTAATTCCTGCACTTGGGAGGCAGAGAGGCAGACATATCTCTATGAGTTCGGGGGCAGCCTGGTCTATATAGTGAATTCAAGGGAATCAAGGCAATGTAATGAGACCCTATCTTCAATTACTTTCTTTTTTGTTGTTGTTTTGTTTATTTTTGTTGTTGTTTTGTTTATTTTTGTTGTTGTTTTGTTTATGAGACAGGGTCTCACTAAGTAGCCCTGGTTATCCTAGAACTCACTTGGTAGATCAGGCTGGCTTCGAACTATAGTTCTGGTATTAAAGGTATGAGCCACCACCACCCTGCTCAATTTTTTTTTAAAGAAGATAAGTAGGATTAGTCCATTTTGAGCAGTGTGGACACTGGTTTCTTTGCCTGGGGTTGGATGACAGGGCAGAGGTGAGGGTGAGGTATGGGTGGCAGGATTTGAGTAAGGAGGTGTCACACTTCCTTTCCACCTCTGCTGCCATTCAAAGTTCCTTCCCTAATAAGACTATTTCCTATATCCAAAGTCTATGGCAAACAGGTTCTTGAAATGCATAGAAATTATGAAGAGGTAGTTTTATGCTATAGATCCTAGCATAATTACAGTGTACTTTCGTATTATATTTGCATTCTACATTAAAAATGTTAAAAACTCTGCCCAATTTTCTCATACATATGCAACTAAAACAGCCTTTCTCAAAGCCATCTACTAACTCGGCAGATCTGATCAGAGCATGAGTTTAAACAAGCAGGGCTTCATGTTTGGGGTAAGATGTATTTTTTCCCAGTCTTGCATGATGATTTACATACTGTTGTGTTTATTGAGCTCTCATGCACTTCACATTAAAGATGGGGCTGGAGAAAACTTTATATAGAGGATTAAGAAAAAGAATGACAAAATTCTCTGTACACTAGAAGAGGAGGAGTAGAAAGAGAGGTTATCGGGCCTTCAATTACATTCTACAATAAATTTCTAAGAGTTTACAAACCTTCTGCACCAGACAAGTTATAACTTGTCAAATTTCAACATCACACTTCATTTAAACCTGCTCTTTGTAAATGTTTGCTTTATTCCCCCACTTAAAAATTACATGATATATGCTTCTTTTACAAACGTGAAAACTCAAGCAGGACAAAGAAAAAGACAAATGTATCTCTAGATTATTTTCTTTTCAGATATATAGGCATGCATGCTTACTGTCATTAAAATGGGTTCACATTCTGTTCTTGGGGGGATCTGTCATGTGCAGTCCTTGGGTGCCAGGCACTTGGAGTAACGTGTCTCTGAAATCCAATTCACGAGAGCTAGATCTTCAAGGTTATGGTCCCTAAGGTGGACTCTCAGTTCCTTTTAGAGACCGGAAGAGACTGGTTTTGATGAGCCCCAATTTTGTCATCAGCAGATTAGTTTTTTCTAACAAACTTGCATGGTTTCTGCTCAGTGTTGGGCCTTCCTTTCTCCCTCTACCCACTTCCTTCTCCTCTGTGGACTTATCTAGCTACAAGAGTATCTGGTACCTCTAGCCTTGTGAGCAGTGTAGTCATGTACACTCATATAATAAAAAATAAAATAAATATGTTTTTAAAGTAAAGACTTTTATCATGGCATTTCACACATTTATCCCCAACTACCCTCTTCCAAAGCTATCTCCTTGCTTTCCAGCACACATACTGCAGTGCTTTCCTTTGTTTCCATCTCTCTTTAGACCTCTTCCTCTTCTCTCATGGCTTCCATTCTAATCTCGTGTCCTATACATACATATGTGTATGTTTATACATACATGTATGTAGAAATTTAAATCGAGATTTTGCATGTAAGAGAAATGTGGTACTTGTCTTCTGATCTCCAGTTTCACCACTTTTTTCCTGCAGATGTCATAACTTCATTCTTCTTTACAACTAAACAGAGATCCAAACTGAAGGAATTCCTGTGGCCCCATTTTCTACAAGAAATAATACCTGATTAATTTTTAGAAATGCAAGGCGCCCTCCTTCTTAGTAGGATAGCAGTTAAAAAGGGCTCAGATACTCTTATTGATTCAAAAGCCCACTCAGTGACTGCAACTTTTTCTATGTCCACCATCATTTAAAGGAAGTTCAGGTGAGAAGGCAAGAGTAAAAGAAGACCCTTTCACAGTACACTGTCACATGAAACCTAGTTAGTATTAAACCGAAATCTATTTCCATACAGGAGTGGGTGGGATTTGGCTGGGCTGCCATAATACCACCCACAAAGAATAGAAACATCAATTTGCTTACCAAATAGTCCATGCTGCCTATTTCCATAAGCATATCAAACTACACACAGGGGAGGTAAAACCAAAAGCTGAAAGAAATAAATACAGTGAAGCTAGCAACTATCATGTTATTGATTACATACATAAAAGCTACATGTTGAATTAGTATGGCTCATAATCACATGGTTATTTAAGATTCACAAGAAAATGATCTTGTGGGAGTAAGTGCAATGTGGCAGTTCTAGGTGGCATGCTTGACCTTCAGCCCAAAGGGTGTCCGACACTGAGTGACTGGTTCCAGAAATAAAAGTCACTTTTATATGTGAGATAGGTTTTAAATATATGTGAGATAGGTTTTGTGACTAATTGATACGTAAGGGTGTTATGCAGCAGTAGACTCCAAAGGTTCAAAAAGTGTACGATGTCATTTGCCAGCTGTAGCACCTGGACCAGTCTCCTTCTCTCTTATAAGTCTTACTGTCCTGATTCATAAAATGAGATCTATTATAGCCCTATTGCATGAAGCCACTCAAATGAAACACCTGGCATGCTATGAACAAAACAGCCTGAAGAAGAAAAAAATGGAAGATTATTTTATTTTAAAAATTGTGTGTGTGTGTGTGTGTGTGTGTGTGTGTGTGTGTGTGTGTGTGTAGATGAATATACACATGCAAGTGTAGTGCCTTCATAGGATCTCCCTGGAGCCAGAATTACAGGTGGTTGTGAGCCATCCAATGTGGATTCTGGAAACCCAACTCCGGTCCTCTGCAAGACCAGTACAGTATATACTCTGAACTGCAGAACCATGTCTCAAGCCCCAAAAGAAAACAAAAATATAAATCATGAAAGTTATTATCTGATGGAGGTCATTGATAATGAGCTCTGGAGTACACAAAAACATTTCAGTAATAATGACCCTTGCCAACATTTAAGAAGGGCTTGCTCTACACCAGGCACAATTTATCATTTCAGAAATGTTTATTTATTGGTTATAGTCACACTGGGTGATGGGGTGTGACACACATTTGTGCACACCTTAGAAGTAGGCTATTGTACCTCCACCCTATTGGGCATGTCCTGGCACAACTAATCCTGTCCCAGGGTAGTTTGTGAAATTTCTATTCTTTAACAGTCACATTGTATAGTGTATTGTAACTTTAGTCCCTACTTACAGGTGATAAAGCTGCAATAGAAAAACAAATTGCCCAGTTGTAATTTACATTATATTGGTAAATTGTCAGGGGCTGTTTAAGCTTATTAAAAGTGGATTCTGGGAGTCAATCAATACCCTCTGTCTCCTATTCAAGCATGCTTTGTTAAATGTCCTATAAACTCCCTGTCCTAGGTCAGGCTTGATCCCTGACTTTGTAACAGAAAGAGGGGAAAACTGTAAACAACAAAGGGGATTGACACAGGGCTTTATTCCCAGCACTCAGGATGCAGAGGCAGGCAGATATAAGTTCAAGGCCAGCCTGGTCTACAGAATGAGTTCCAGGACAGCCAGGGCTGCGTGGAGAAACCCTGTCTCTAAAATACCAAACAAAACCAACCAACCAAACAAACAAACCAAACTTGTGTCCTAGAGAATAGCTAAAAAATAAGCCATTTCCAACAGAGGTTACTACTGTTTATCCCAAGGTATAAAAATGTCTGTAGTGGAAATGGGAAGCCAGAAGCTCACTGATGAAATGACTCCCAATCAGAAACTCCAGTTGATCTTTGCTACTAGATGTTATAAGCCTCCAGTTTGATGTTATTAGCTTTGCTTGCTTTCTCAACTGGACTACTCCACTTGTTCTGTTGGCTGTTATAAAACCATGGCTTGCTGATGTTTTGCTACCTATCTATGCTTTGCTTCTGTCTATTTCCTACTGGCTATTTCTTTTCTTTCTTTCTCTCTCTCTTTCTTTCTTTCTTTCTTTCAACTTCTGTTTGCTAACTTCTTAATAAACACACCCACTTGAAACTGTAAATCATCCTCTGAGCTACACGGAACACCAAGTCACACTGCTAATGTGTTGGACCTGGGATTTGAATTCTTGTTTATTAGCTTCACAGTTCACATTCTTGATGAGGGTACCAGTGACAGAAAAGAACACAGACATTGTGTGATGTATACCTGATTGGACACTTAACCTACACACAAAAAAGCAGCCACAGGGTGTGATAGCTTAGAGCAGCCCTCAGGATCACTTTTATTAATGAAATACTGAGCAGTAACATCCTAAGCATCTTTGCTCAAATTACAACCCAGTGATCCAACAACCAGGGAGCTACATTCTGCTGTCCTGCCTTAGACATTTTCATACCATGGCAGTGAACATACTCAGAAATAACTGGGCATGGTGACACGTGCCTTAATCCCAGTATTCAGGAAGTAGAGACAGGAGGATCTCTGTGAATTCCAGGCCAGCCTGTTCTACATACTGAGCCCCAGGCCAGCAATGGCTACACAGTGAGATACTGTCTCAAAGAGAGGGAAAGCCAGAGTTGGGGGAGCAGAGAGAGACAGAGACAGAGAGACCCAAAAACACTCTCTCTCTCTCTCTCTCTCTCTCTCTCTCTTGTCTCACACACACACACACACACACACACACACACACACACACACACACACACGAGAGAGAGAGAGAGAGATCTTCATTTAACCAAAACTACTGTCACCTTAATAAGGCACACTGTTGAAAGAAATAGACATGAATATTGGTCTAATGAGATCTAATGAGATTGGTGCAAGGGACATTTCTAGGGAACACTCAGAAAGATGGGATGGAAATAATTGTTCAGCGGGACCCCTCAGAGCAATGTTGAATAGTAAAACTCTGGGCTAGGGTACAACATGGAGATAAAGAATGCTTGTCCATCATGTACAAGGTGCTGGTTTTCGTCCTTGGCTTCAGAAAGATGAATTATAACTCACATTTTGAATACTGGTAAAAATATGCAGGCTTAAAAGTGGGAGTGAATGGCAAGTAGTGAAGGAGAGGAAGAGGGGACCCCAAAAATGAGATTCATTTAAATGGGCCCCGAGAACATCTCTGTTAATGGAAAACTATTTCCTGAATGGTTCAAGATGGTGTTTTTAAGGCTTTGTTCTTTACAATGGAGAGCTCAGGCAACAGTTCCTTACCCTTGACTTGGTTCCTTGTCTTCTTTTACATGTCATTTAGCTATAGATTTTAATTGATTGATTGGTGCTAAGACAGTAAAGTGATAAATGTATTGTATTGGTAGCAGGGAGAGAGGAGTAAGCAGGCACCACAAGTAAATATTAGGCAGGGGTTTGAAAGACAAACTCGGCATCCCTGTGATAACTTTAACAGTATAATATTTGTCCAAGGTCCTGCTTATCTTTCTGCCAAACAACTAAATACAATCAAACTTCAAGCTGAAGCAAAATTGAGAAGTATAATTCCGAATCAGGTGGAGTGGCTGATGGTGCTGACTCTCAGCTCCACAGAACTCAAGTCCCTATTTCACAGGGTACTGTGTAGGTCAGAGAGTTACAGTTGATCTTGGCTCAAGATTTACAGAAACAGTAATGTCAACACTCACATCCTCAGCATTTTGGAAAACCATGCTTTAACTGCTCTGAGATAAGCTTATGAAAACAAAGTATCTCGGGGAGACTTTATTCTCATGAAGAGAGAATTCCAGTGCTATTTCTGATGAATATCACATTTGCTTTGCATGTGAAATTCATCTTCTGTGCCTTCTAGAGAATTTCTGAGCTGTCTTTTCTTATTTTGAGCAACCTCTTCTTTTTGCTTCCACCCCCTAGAAGAACTCCCTCTGGGCATCTCCATCAGAAGAAAAGTTGAAGGTGGTAAATCTATTAGCTAGCATCAGTTTAGCATTTGTTACTGTTTAGAAGTTCAGTGGCATAGGCAAACACATCACTTATACATCGGTTCAAATTCTTGATGTGTCTCTGTGCAACCTGACATGTTACCTAAGCCTGCTAAACCTCAGCTTCCCCATATGTAAAAGGAGTAAAAACAATAACTGCCTTGAAAGATTTTGAGAAGTCACCAGAAAATGGCAGTGCAAAGTCAGAAATTTCCCTTTTTTATGCTCTGCCATCAGATATTTATGTATTCTTAAGTCAACAAGCACCAGTTCCTTAGGTTTGCTACAGGCCCTATCCAGGGTTGAATCAGGCCCTAGGGGTGCTACATTTGTACTACCATAAACACTTATCCAAATGCATACTTTAGTGACTCTAAGTGTGATCCATTGATCCAGGAGATTGATACCTCTTGGAGCTACTTAGAAAGCAGGCTCTTCACTGACAAGCCCCTGTAGTAAATACCCCTCCCCCACAACACACACACACACACACACACACACACACACTCATGCCAGCAACCCCAATAGAACCAAATGGGTCCCAACAAAATGGCATGAACATAGGAAGGACTCCTTTTCAGAAGGCTTTAGAGGGGAGTGAAAGGGTACTAAGAGAGGATAATAGAGGCTGAAAAAATACTTTACATACATGTATAAAATTATCAAAGAGTGAGTCACAAATGTAAAAGGCACAGCTGATTCTTTTTCCACCCAGACCTAAAACCCAATCTGCATTGATGATTTATGGGCACACTAGAGTGTAAAGTGCACTGGCGTAAGCCATCATTTCTTTGTATGGTTTTAAAGTTCACAGAAATCATGGTAGTTAATGAGAACTTTTAAATTCTATGGTTTTGGGACAAAATGGACAATTTGCCTCCCACATTTTTATTGCCACAATACACACTCTTGATGTTGGATTTAGGAAGACTTCAGAAACCTAAAAGCAAACATTTGTAGCTGAAAGAGCACAAGGAAAATGTAAAAAAAATCAGGTATAGCTAAATAAAAATAAAAACAAACAAACAAACAAACAAAAAAACCTGTCTTTTTTCAAGCAGTTACAAACACAGTGTGAAAAGTCATGCAATGGCAGTACAGAAAGAAAAGTGTAGAGAAAATCAGTAGAGGAAACAGCAGAAAGCAACATCCAGCTGGTGATGCTAGGCACCCAATCAGGCAGACTCTCTGAGTGAGATTTTGAGAAAGATGAAAAATTCATAGAGAAACAATAGTAGTCCAAGCCTCTTGTTCCTAAATTACAAACTGGCTTTCGAGACCCAGGGGAAGCCCAATAACTCTGTATTCATAATTTTGTGATTATTATTATTATTATTATTATTATTATTATTATTATTATTATTATTATTATTATTATTTTACTGGATTGGCTCTTCAAAATTTAAAAACTCTAGCCCCACAACACCTGGGCCTGAACCTATCCTTCTGAACGCTACGACACTGCATAGCTGCCAGCCACTTTAACGCACCATCGTAGGCTTCTTCGTCCCTCTGGGGTCCACCTCGGTGAAGCAAAGTTGCTCCTGCAAGAACTCAGCCTCAGCTGTCGTCTCTCCAGCGGCAGTGGATTGTCTCACATTTTTCTGACTGTTAGGTCAGAAACGGCTACACGACGCAGTGCCCCCAAAGCATTTATTGTCCTGCAGGGCCTTACACAATCCCACAGGAAACCACGCTCAACACTTAGCCAACACTTGTTGATGTGATTGAATGCAATGGACACGGGGACAAAAGCATATTTCAGACAGGCTCCAAACACCGATAACTGCAGCTCTGGCTTTTCCCAGGCAGCTCTTGGGGACATGTGATAACCCTGCCTTTGTTTCTCGAGCTTTGTGCTGGAAAGGACAAGAAAATATCTTGGTGAAAACCGACTTCTGACGCTGACTTCTTTCACAGGAGTCAGAATCAGGAAATCATTAGGTAATGCCAAGAGTACAGAGAATAAGCAACGAAAACTTCAGCCCGACGCTTGGACTAAAGGAGGCCCGAGAACAAAAAATACAACTCCGAAGGTGTACATAGCCACATTTTGTTAAAGACCAGAAAGAAGTTTGGAATTGTCATTAAAAGTGGGACCCAATATGATGCCTCCTTCTGAAAATAGTTAAAAACTGCAATCAACTAGCAGGCTAAGTCCACTTGTTTCTTCTGATGCCAAAACTAGCTAAGGAAATAAGCCGTGGGCAACTGGTTCTGAGGATCCTACATGAAAACAGTGGCTGGTGGGACCTGCACCCATAATACTTATTCCACTGCCGTAGTCAAGCCTGCTATCAGAAGACTACAGGAATTCAAAGATTAGCAGAAATTCTACCAGTCACACATGCCTTTGCCCATGGGAAATGAGTTATTTTATGACAAAGAAATTACTCTAAAAATGGGATTAAGATTGTGTTTGCTAATGTATGCTGCATCAATATCACAAAGAAAAAGTGTGACTTCTAGTTTTTATTGGTAATGACCACATCTTGGTATTTGGCTTTTTTATTCCATCCCACTATTTTCTCTGGTGCATAATGGCTGGCCATGTATAATAACTCTAACAGCATTGAAAAATATATCACTTATTATTAGTGTGTGTGTGTGTGTGTGTGTGTGTGTGTGTGTGTACCCAAGTGTGTATCTGTGAAGCACATGCATGCAGTACCCTTAGAGGCCAGAAAGAGTGAATATGTCAGAACTGGAGGTATAGACATTTGAGAGCCAACATGAGGGTGCAGGGAGTCAAGCCTGGGTCCTCCTGTGAGCTGGAGCAGCCAGTGAGTCATATCTCCAGCCCCTCTGATGGCATATTTTAGACTCAGCTGTAGGGTACAAGAAACTTGCCTTTTCAATATGTGTTGATGTACTATATTATTTATTGAATTGGTGGGCATGTTGATGTGCCTGTATGTTAATAAGCATGTGTGATATAGTCATATGATTATGCCTTATTTGGGCAATGAAGACTAAAGTCCCTGACTTTCCAGCAAGCATTCTTTTAGGCAGAGGTAGCATTAATATCACTGCTATTCTTTGAGTGGGTCAAATCATATGAGAGCATGCCATGTGCTGATCATTCTGGTAGGGGCTGTAGATAAGAAAGAAAAAAGCATAGCCCTAACAACCTGGTAAAGTGATTTAATTCTACAACTCTTTCCACATGGCAATTCATATTTACTTCATGCCTTATATGTGGCAGCACCGTATATAGATTTTAGAGTAAGAATAATTTAGAGGAGGAGAAAGAAGGGATGATAAAACCATGGATAAACCTGGGCACAATCTTCTGGGATTTTAACACCCTCTTGGGGCTTGAAACACTCAAAGGCAGCAGGGAGGAGTGGTTCCCTCTAAGTTAAAATGCCACAGATTTATTTTTGACTTCTATTAATTCTCTCCCCATGCTAGTTCTCCTGAAACTTTCTTTGGCTCTGTAGTTTCCAAGGTTTCAGTTAACTGTTAACTTTTGAATCCAGTCGCATGATTTAATTTACTGGAATTATAGTCTTTATTATGTCTTTTGATGGGTGAGATCCTTGGCATTTTTCTGGGAAGCTTGTTTGTGCAAGCCTTTAGCAAACAACAGCTCAAGGGACACAGCATGGGGTTGAGCTTTGTATCATGAAGAATCTTGTTTTCTTCCACTTATGGTACTGAACCTACTATAATTGAAGTTGACAAAGGGACAGGGAGAGGGGAAAGAGAGAATGGAGAGAAGAGAGAGGGGGAGAGGGAAGGGGAGAGGAAGAGGGAAAGAGGGGAAGAGAAAGGGAGAGAGAGAGAGAGAGAGAGAGAGAGAGAGAGAGAGAGAGAGAGAGAGAGAGAGAGAGAGAGAGAGAGAAAATATTTTTCAGGTTAGTGGCTGGCCTCTATTGTTTGCTATGTTCAGCATGTAGGAGTCAGACAGGTGGATCTCAGTAAGGTTAAGGACAGCCTGGTCAACACAGCAGTTCCAGGCTAGCCAGTGCTACAGGACTACATAGTGAGAACCTGTATCAAACAATTTTGTTTGACTCATGTTTAATTTTTAATTTTTTGATATTTTTATACAAGTATCCAATGTATTTAAACATATCCACTTCCCTGTCTTCCTTCTCCCACTTTTGCTGCCCCTTTTCATTCCAACTAGGTCCCCTTCTACCTTTTTTATGTGCAGGGTGTCCAGTTGCTGTGAGTTCATGATGGCAACAGGCATGCCACATCCAAAAGACAGAGTTTCATAGTACTGTCCTCTGGCTTTCATGATCTTTCTGGCCCTTCTTCTGGGCGGTTCTTTGGTTCTTGGAAAGGGTAATCTGACTATTCCTGTCCCATTCAGAGCTGAATTATTTATTCTCAGCCCATTGAATAGTTATGATGAATCTTTCATTGACTGGCTCACACTACAATACAAAGCTTCTCTGACCCAGACTAAGAGAAGCACTAATTTATGGATATAAACACAAATATTTAGAGCACAGTTTAGCTACCTGCCCATTCAGCAAAACAATAGTAGACTCTCAACTAGGGCCTGTGATCTCCCCAGCCATGGGGGTTTGACCAGGTTTTTATTTCCAGGCATGTATTTCTTTACATGGAGTTGGGCCTCAAAACAAGTATAAGTAGTTGGTGACCTTACAAACAGTCTTGCCACCATTGTACCAGTGGGCATATGCTGCATAGAAGGTTCATATTGTAAGAATATGGATCCACATCTGGGTAAGACCACTGATGGCTTTCTCCTGCAGCAGCCTGCAGAGCACCTTCCATCACTATGAATGCTAGCCACCAGGAAGAACCATCTATCTCTAACTTATTATTTTAAATATGATCACCTCAGGTTTTATCCAAGACCTCCTGGATTAGAGAGACTCATATTGTATTTTTAATGTATCCATCTCTGTTTCGGACATCTAATAGATATGTCAGTTTTAACATGTTGAAAACAGATTTCCTGATTGGTCCCTCCAACTGTCTCCTCCTATAGTTTTCCCCTCCACAGTTAATAGCTATTCCATTCATCCAGTTGGTCAGACCAACAAAGCTGGGCTACTTGTTTATTATTCTTCCTTACAATGCTCCATCTATCATGAATCATGGCTAGCACTAGTTTCTAAATGTGTCAAAAATTTGACTACTTTTCTGTAGATGGATGTTTCTGTTCCCCCATCCCCTACCTGAAGCTGTTCAGTCTTCACACAGAGGCTTATATTAATTATAAACTGTTTAGCCTATTGCTCAGTTTTACTACTAACAAGCTCTTACAACTTAAATTAACCCATATTTCTTATCTATGTTTAGTCACATGGCTTGGCACCTTTTCCCAGTAAGGCATTCTCATCTTGCTCTCTCCATCTGGCTGGTGACTGAATCTCTGCCTTCTTTCTTCCTAGAATTCTCTTAGTCTCATAGCACGCCCCCCCCATACTTCCTGCCTAGATACTAGACAATCAGGATTTTATTAAACCAATATGAGTGACAAATCTTTACAGTGAACATCATCCCACATCAGTTTTCAATACTTGTTGCCACTTATTGATCTAAACTGGAGCTATCTCTCACATATTCAACACCAGCTTGAACATTGAGAGTTCTAGGCCATACTAGTCTATAAGAATCTGTTACAAAAATCCAAGGCTGATATGGGATGTAGCTTGATGGCAGAGTGCTTGCCTAGTATGTACAAGGTCCTAGGTTATACCCTGAGAACCAATGAATGAATTAATGAACAAAATGTAAGTCAAATCTCATCACTTAGCCTGTTTGGTTTCCTCAGTGCTTTCCAATCTTCTGATCCTTTAGGATTATCTCTTATATCATCTTAGTACTTTATTTCATCTCACCAACTCTAAAATTTGCCTACTTGCTATTCATTTGAGAACCATCTGCCCCATAGCCTTTGCATTGACCATATCCTCTACTGATTAACTCTCCCAAAGATCTACCTAGCTCATTGCCTCACCCTAGACTTTCTCCAACATAGCCTTTTACAAATGAAACTTAACTTGACCATTAAGCTCAATACTACAACCCCACCCTGATCTAGCATGCCCTGTCCCTCTTACTCTTTTTCTGCTTCCTTCCCTCCCCAGTAGAACTCATCCTCTTAAGATACAAGGCATAATTTCTACGGTTTATCTTTACTAAAGTATAAGCCTGCATGGGCTTCAATAGTTTTCTTGTAGTTCAAGCTTTCTGGCATTGGCAGGTGTTCATTGGAAGTATAACTCCATTACTTGTTGCACGTATTTCTTCTAGCATTAAAACAACCTGCTTAGAAGTTGAGATCTGACATGGATTGTTCACACTTATTGGAAATTAAGATGAACCTATCACCTCTCCCAAAGATGGTTCAGTGGTGAAACAAATAACCTTGTTCCCTGTGAAAAGAGATGGGTGTGTGGGCTGTTATATTGTTATAACATTTCTAGATACCAATGGCATCTTTATATAAACTGCTAACATCCAGTCATGATTACCCCAGTTCCTTGGTGAAAGGTAAGCTTTTGAAGACTAGAAACAGTCAGAAAAGTGAGTCAGCAACACCTCCTTTCTCAAAACAAAATCAATTGGGGTGGAGCAGTCATGTATGTGTGTATTATTGTGTGTGATTGCCTTTGTTATGAAATGGCAGAGCTGAGCAAATATGACAGACTTATGCCTACGAAATCTCAAGTGTTCACTATCTGGATTTCTCAGAGACAAATTTTGCTACCTGATGCAATAGAAAATTGCTGCTAGTTATAGGAATGATCTAGCAGCTTTGAATTGGGTTTGACGGCTCTATTCCATAGATACTGTAGCATGCATTAGAATTGGGAGCAAAGAGAGCGGCAAAGAGGAGTAACTTTATGGATGTTTTCCAGTTTTGTTTCTTATTTGATTTTAATTTTTTAAACAAAAGTTTTATCACGAAAATAGCATAGAGAAAGGTTAAAAGAAGTCAAAACATTCACCAGCCATATTCTACCACTAACACTAACATTCTCTTGACATTGGCTTTGCCATGACTTTATCTGCCCATCAACCATATTATTGTTTTTATTATTATTGGTGCATTGAATGTAAGTTGTACACATAAGTATATGCCATTTGTAAACATCTCAGCATGCATAATATTAAGTAGAGGTTATTAAAGATTAGATTTGACCTTCATTTCAATGCTGTGGTCCACAAAGCCATCTTCTTTTGGCCAGAAGACACAGTTTTACAAAAGTTGAAACCTGAGAAAGGTTATCAGGGTAATTAAAGTAAGTATCAAGGGACTCATTCACCTACATTTCCCTGCTTTTCTAGTTCAGAGATGAATTAGCCTTTCAGGGCCAAGAGTGTTTGCTTGTGATGGATCCTAGGAATGTTCTGTGGCTCCAAAGAGAGGATCCTAAGTTGCTTTTTCTGCCATTTTTCCAGAACCCCAGAGAGAAGGCAGGAAGGAACACCAATGCAGCTTCTGGGTCAGAGCCTGCCGTATCTGTGAAAATGTTCTCAGCCAGGTGCAGGTGGAACCCTCATGTACCCACCTTCGCTGGATATAACTGGATACCTTGAACTGCCCCCCAAAATACTGGCCTCCATACACTGGTATATGTGAAATAATTATCCCTTGACTTATAGCCAACTGATTTTCTGGGTTAATGACTGAATATCTAATATGGAATATTCCAGAGATCCTGGCTCTTTAATGAATAGAAGCTTTGTTTCCCTGGAAAGCAATTTACCAAAATCCACAAGCAGGAACATGTGTGTTGATATCTTAAAACAGATAAACAAGTGCAAATGATGAAGTGTTTAAGATGACCATACACTTGTATGAAATAATACCATTGGGAAAGATGTTCAGTGTTATAAAGATGAAAATCAGTATGTTGAATAAAAGATAAAAGGTTGGGCTGGGGCTGTAGCTCATTTGGGAGAGTGCTTGTCGAGGACGTACAAAGCCTGCCTTGAGCTTCATAAAGTGCATCAATCAAGCATGCTGTATTAAGCCTGTGTTCCAAACACTCAGGAGGTAAAGAAAGGAGGATTAGATTTCAAAGTCATCTTTGGCTGCACAGTGAGTTTGAGATCATACAATCCTGTTACAGAACTATAACAAAGTGAGAGGGCAGATATGCATGAACATGAGTTGATAATATGGGTTTCTTTTTTTGTAATTTTTTTTATTTTACATGTAGATCCCAGTTCCCTCTTCCTCCCTCCCTCTGTCCCTCCCTCTTACCCTCTATCCCCCATCACATGCACCCTGACCACCCTCCCTTCCCATCCCCTCACCCCCATTCCACATGTAGGGCTATGCCATCCAGGTGGGGTCATGTAAATCTTTAAAGATTATAGTAGTGCATTTGAAGTCATTTAGGGAAGGCTTTGATCTTTGCTGTATCAGCATAAAATTTTATTTTTATGTTGCTCAGGGTTCCAAAGGTGATTGGTGGTCACATATCCAGTTGCCTGCTCCACATCCTCATTTGATTTCAAATGACAAGGTGAAGAAGGCTCAGAGTTCAAATGCACAGGATTACACTTCTCACCTCTAAGGTGGACTCTGTTCATAGTAAAACATTGTATGGCTTCTACTCCATTTGCAAAAATTCTCCCCCCTTCCATCTTTGTTTTTCCCTTTTAACCTTCTAGCTTTTCAGAAGTGCTCCCTCCCTCCTCTCCACTCTCTCCCTTCCTCCCTCTTTCCCTCTCCCTCCCTCCCTCCCTCCCTCCCTCCCTCCCTCCCTCCCTCCCTCCTTCCTTCCCTTTCTCACTCCCCCTCCCTTTCTCAACCCCCCCCATTTCCTGAAAGGCCTACAAATAGAATTTCTCTGCTCTGCTGTGACTACACACACTCCTGAATTTGTTTTCTACTTTGAGAAATGTCACTACCTTCTCTGGATGCAGAGGTGGAGGAGTTTTTGAATTCCAGAGAAATTTCCAAAAAGGTGTTCGCAGAAGCATCACCATTCTCCCTGAAGTTCTAGTATCATTAAATGATGTCTGTAATAGAGGAGCCCTTCCCCTGCCACATCTGTACTTTGGAGGCATCTGCTATGGCCAGTAAGAGGGATGCAAAAC